>JAGDQO010000583.1:855433-2077543 GCA_018342035.1 Solanum appendiculatum | reverse complement strand
GTGACCCTATTGAGTGCGTAGTCGATACACATCCTAAGGACCCATTCTTTCTTCTTCAACACAAAACAACACTGTGCACCCCATGGTGATTGGCTAGGCCTAATAAACCCTTCTCCAACAAGTCCCTCAATTGTTCTTTCAACTCCTTTAACTCCGCCGGGGCCATACGGTAAGGGGGAATAGAAATGGGTTGAGTATCGGGGAGGAGGTCTATGCCAAAATCTATTTCCCTTTCGGGAGGAACACCGGGAAGGTCATTAGGAAAGACATCAAGGAATGCATTTACGACCGGAACCGACTCTATAAGAAGGGTTTTGGACTCCACATCCCTAACCCTCACGAGGTGATAGAGACACCCCTTAGAGATCAACTTACGGGCTTTAATGCAAGAGATGAATCTACCCTTGACTACCACATTTTGGCTTTCCCACTCAAGAATGGGTTCACTTGGGAATTGGAACTTGACCTTACGGGTTCTACAATCAATAGAAGCATAGTATGCATGCAAACCAATCCATCCCAAGAACAACATTCAAAATCGACCATGTTCAATTCAACAGATCACAAGGCAATATTTATGCAAGTTTGCAAAGATAGGACAAATTTCTTAATAGACCTTCCTAGCAACAATATATTGCACCAATAGGAGTAGAACCTTTATATGAATCACGCAACAAGTCGGGCTCGTTCTTCCTCTTGTTATTAGGGCAAATGATCTAGCATAACAAAGAACAACCGTTAGGGAAGAACTTAATTCCACTCTACAGCTACGACTTTAGAACATGGAGAAGGAAACATTTCCTAAAAACGTCTCTAGCCTCCTTACTCATATTGTGGTGCACAACACAACAATGAATAAACGGACTCTAATCAACGCGGTGTGTTGGACTCTCCCCCCCCTTTACCCCCCCCCCCCTCTACGAGGATCATTCAAGCCTACTGCTTTGATTACAAGTGTCACGACCCAAGCCTAGGGCCTAGATGTGACCGGCGAATGGGGAACCCGAAGGAACCCCAAACAAGCCTCATAGCGTATCATTACACATCCTTGGTCGCGGAAGCAATTAAATGACCATAAGCGATAAGCATAATCAAAGGGGAAATCGGGACTAATGGAGCAAGAAAAAAAAAAGAAATGATACATAAATACCATAGATGAGTCAAGCTCCAGCATAATACACAACTTGTCCAACACCACCTCTAATCATGAGTACTTAGCGGGGGCCAAGACAAACTACCGGGCTCACCCTCATAGTCAAAACATAACTAGAAAGGAAAAGTTTTATACATAGCAAAAGATCATGAGCAACGTCCCCGAAATGGAGGACTCACCAATAACCACTTATAGAAAATCGTACTAGCCACGCGGAGGAGGATGGTCAAGCGGTGCTCCGGTCCCTACATGGTGACATCATGTAGGCATAGAGTATGCGTTAGTACATTTGAATGTACTAAGTATATGGGATGCAATGCAATGCTACATTAGATGAACATCATAGGAAAAATGCGTAATCATACCCAATAGAGAGCATATTAATAAAATAATATGTATAATGATGCTTACATAAAAATCATATTTAATGGGACGTAGTACATGTGTGGCGAGTGACCATCAATATAGTATTTCCAAGGCCTACCACCCCCTTGGAGAGGCGAAAGAGGTACAAACCCCTCAATATGGTTACACGGGCCTACCACCCGCCGAGCTAGGGACCAAGGTACAAACCCTTCGATATGGTTATACGGGCCTACTACCCCCCGTACTAGGCAACCAAGGTACCAACCTCTCGATACGGTTATATGGGCCTACTACCCCCCGTACTAGGCAACCAAGGTACCAACCCCTCGATACGGTTATACGGGCCTACTCCCCCCCGTACTAGGCAACCAAGGTACCAAACCCTCGATACGGTTATACGGGCCTACTACCCCCCGTACTAGGCTTGGTCGACTCACAACACTTATTTAGTGAAAATCATATACATGCGTCCATTTCATTATCATTTCAGTAATTACATAACCATCCGACTCATAGGACGTACCTTGGACCTTCCCTTTCCTAAGAATTCTATAAATGGGCATTTTATCAAACACAAGGTGGGCAATTGTTCATGTAAATGAAATCATGTATTTCAAGAATACTAAGTCCAACCAAATTCCAAAATCCATATAAATCAGCCCACCAACAACATACATATATATATCAACCTTCATAATTTGATCATGGAAGCATGTAAACCATAAACATCACATAAAAATTTCATTTCATGATAATATGCAAAAAGGACCATAATAGGGTGTATAGTAGTAATTCTATAATTCAAGAGTTCATAAATAATCATAAGGACCCATAAACTTGAAGTAGGAATAGAGGATAAATGGTTGGACTTGTGGAAAGGAAGGTTTCCACAATCAAACCCACATACCTCAACTTGGAGAATCCTTGATGAAGATTGGAATGGAGAATCGAAGCTTGAGATTGAGTCTTGAATCCGGAATTAGAGCTTGAGATGTTTGAATTTGGTTGAAGATCTTGGTGGAATTTTTGGAGAGGGCTTAGAGAGTGTTTTTGGAGTTAAGAAAATGACTAAGTATGGGACATATCCCCTTTTTATAAAAAATGACTCCAACCCGCCTAAAGAAAACTGCTCACTGGAAATTGCAAATCTGCACAGACAGGTTTTACGAAAATGGTCATAACTCCCTCATCCTAACTCGGACTAAGGTGAAACCAAGTGCGTTGGAAAGCTAACTCAAAGAGCTTTAATTGGATAGGTTGAAGCCCTTCCAGTTCCTTGTGTGCTAGGAGATATGCCCCTTTAAAGTTGACCCTCCAAATCGCAATTTTTGCGATTTTTTGAATTTTGATACGGTTGCTCTAAAATTCGGGTTAGACCCATTTCCCACTCAATTTGACCCCACAAATAAGAATATGAAGTCGAATTTCCGAAATCATGCACGGATTTTGAGATATATGGAAATTACAATTATAGGTGTTTCCGAAACACATTTTCGGGCATTTTTGGGGTCATTTCAAGCGATAAGCATAATCAAGGGGGAAATCGGGACTAAGTGAGCAAGAAAAAAAAGAAATGATACATAAATACCATAGATGAGTCAAGCTCAAGCATAATACACAACTTGTCCAACACCACCTCTAAACATGAGAGCTTAGCGGGGCCAAGCACAAACTACCGGCTCAACCCCTCATAGTCAAAACATAACTAGACAGGAAAAGTTTTATTACATTTGAGCCCAAAAAGATCATGAGCAACGGTCCCCGAACATGGAGGACTTCACCAATAACCACTAATAGAAAAAATCGTACTAGCCACGCGGAGGAGGAATGGTCAAGCGGGGCTCCTTCCCTAACATGGTGACATCATGTAGCATAGAGTTATGCGTTAGTACATTTGAATGTACTAAAGTATATGGGATGCAATGCAATGCCTACCATATAGATGGAGACATCGATAGGAAAAATGCGTTAATCATACCCAATAGATAGCATATTAATGAAATGATATGTATAATATGCTTACATAAAAATCATATTTAGTGGGACGTAGTACATGTGTGGCGAGTGACCATCAATATAGTATTTCCAAGGCCTACCACCCCCTTGGAGAGGCGAAAGAGGTACAAACCCCTCGATATGGTTATACGGGCCTACTACCCCCCGTACTAGGCAACCAAGGTACCAACCTCTCGATACGGTTATACGGGCCTACTACCCCCCGTACTAGGCAACCAAGGTACCAACCCCTCGATACGGTTATACGGGCCTACTACCCCCCGTACTAGGCAACCAAGGTACCAAACCCTCGATACGGTTATACGGGCCTACTACCCCCCGTACTAGGCTTGGTCGACTCACAACACTTATTTAGTGAAAATCATATACATGCGTCCATTTCATTATCATTTCAGTAATTACATAACCATCCGACTCATAGGACGTACCTTGGACCTTCCCTTTCCTAAGAATTCTATAAATGGGCATTTTATCAAACACAAGGTGGGCAATTGTTCATGTAAATGAAATCATGTATTTCAAGAATACTAAGTCCAACCAATTCCAAAATCCATATAAATCAGCCCACCAACAACATACATATATATATCAACCTTCATAATTTGATCATGGAAGCATGTAAACCATAAACATCACATAATAATTCCATTTCATGATAATATGCAAAATGGACCATAATAGGGTGTGTAGTAGTAATTCTATAATTCAAGAGTTCATAAATAATCATAAGGACCCATAAACTTGAAGTAGAAATAGAGGATAAATGGTTGGACTTGTGGAAAGGAAGGTTTCCACAATCAAACCCACATACCTCAACTTTGGAGAATCCTTGATGAAGATTGGAATGGAGAATCGAAGCTTGAGATTGAGTCTTGAATCCGGAATTAGAGCTTGAGATGTTTGAATTTGGTTGAAGATCTTGGTGGAATTTTTGGAGAGGGCTTAGAGAGTGTTTTTGGAGTTAAGAAAAATGACTAAGTATGGGACATATCCCCTTTTTATAAAAAAATGTCTCCAACCCGCCTAAAAAAAAGCTCACTGGAAATTGCAAATCTGCACAGACAGGTTTTACGAAAATGGTCATAACTCCCTCATCCTAACTCGGAACTAAGGTGAAACCAAGTGCGTTGGAAAGCTAACTCAAAGAGCTTTAATTTCATAGGTTGCAGCCCTTCCAGTTCCTTGTGTGCTAAGAGATATGCCCCTTTAAAGTTGACCCTCCAAATCGCAATTTTTGCGATTTTTGAATTTTGATACGGTTGCTCTAAAATTCGGGTTAGACCCATTTCCCACTCAATTTGACCCCACAAATAAGAATATGAAGTCGAATTTCCGAAATCATGCACGGATTTTGAGATATATGGAAATTACAATTATAGGTGTTTCCGAAACACATTTTCGGGCATTTTTGGGGTCATTTCAAGCGATAAGCATAATCAAGGGGGAAATCGGGACTAAGTGAGCAAGAAAAAAAAGAAATGATACATAAATACCATAGATGAGTCAAGCTCAAGCATAATACACAACTTGTCCAACACCACCTTAAACATGAGTACTTAGCGGGGGCCAAGACAAACTACCGGGCTCACCCTCATAGTCAAAACATAACTAGAAAGGAAAAGTTTTATACATAGCAAAAGATCATGAGCAACGTCCCCGAAATGGAGGACTCACCAATAACCACTATAGAAAATCGTACTAGCCACGCGGAGGAGGATGGTCAGCGGTGCTCCGGTCCCTACATGGTGACATCATGTAGGCATAGAGTATGCGTTAGTACATTTGAATGTACTAAGTATATGGGATGCAATGCAATGCTACATTAGATGGACATCAAAGGAAAAATGCGTAATCATACCCAATAGATAGCATATTAATGAAATGATATGTATAATGATGCTTACATAAAAAATCATATTTAGTGGGACGTAGTACATGTGTGGCGAGTGACCATCAATATAGTATTTCCAAGGCCTACCACCCCCTTGGAGAGGCGAAAGAGGTACAAACCCCTCGATATGGTTATACGGGCCTACTACCCCCCGTACTAGGCAACCAAGGTACCAACCTCTCGATACGGTTATATGGGCCTACTACCCCCCGTACTAGGCAACCAAGGTACCAACCCCTCGATACGGTTATACGGGCCTACTACCCCCCGTACTAGGCAACCAAGGTACCAAACCCTCGATACGGTTATACGGGCCTACTACCCCCCGTACTAGGCTTGGTCGACTCACAACACTTATTTAGTGAAAATCATATACATGCGTCCATTTCATTATCATTTCAGTAATTACATAACCATCCGACTCATAGGACGTACCTTGGACCTTCCCTTTCCTAAGAATTCTATAAATGGGCATTTTATCAAACACATGGTGGGCAATTGTTCATGTAAATGAAATCATGTATTTCAAGAATACTAATTCCAACCAATTCCAAAATCCATAAAAATCAGCCCACCAACAACATACATATATATATCAACCTTCATAATTTAATCATGGAAGCATGTAAACCATAAACATCACATAATAATTCCATTTCATGATAATATGCAAAATGGACCATAATAGGGTGTATAGTAGTAATTCTATAATTCAAGAGTTCATAAATAATCATAAGGACCCATAAACTTGAAGTAGAAATAGAGGATAAATGGTTGGACTTGTGGAAAGGAAGGTTTCCACAATCAAACCCACATACCTCAACTTTGGAGAATCGTTGATGAAGATTGGAATGGAGAATCGAAGCTTGAGATTGAGTCTTGAATCCGGAATTAGAGCTTGAGATGTTTGAATTTGGTTGAAGATCTTGGTGGAATTTTTGGAGAGGGCTTAGAGAGTGTTTTTGGAGTTAAGAAAAATGACTAAGTATGGGACATATCCCCTTTTTATAAAAAAAACGTCTCCAACCCGCCTAAAAATAGCTCACTGGAAATTGCAAATCTGCACAGACAGGTTTTACGAAAATGGTCATAACTCCCTCATCCTAACTCGGAATGAGGTGAAACCAAGTGCGTTGGAAAGCTAACTCAAAGAGCTTTAATTTCATAGGTTGCAGCCCTTCCAGTTCCTTGTGTGCTAGGAAATATGCCCCTTTAAAGTTGACCCTCCAAATCGCAATTTTTGCGATTTTTGAATTTTGATACGGTTGCTCTAAAATTCGGGTTAGACCCATTTCCCACTCAATTTGACCCCACAAATAAGAATATGAAGTCGAATTTCCGAAATCATGCATGGATTTTGAGATATATGGAAATTACAATTATAGGTGTTTCCGAAGCACATTTTCGGGCATTTTTGGGGTCGTTTCACCAACACATATATATATGAACCCAAATAAAAGTGAGAGAGACATATAGTAGGTACGTGTGTGTGTAAACATGATAACCACAAGTTTTGAATGAATTAAGAAGAAGCAATAAATATATTATGTGACACACACAATTAACTAAAACGAGGCTTTCCCATCTTATCGTTGAATTTCGTATAGATATATAGATAGATAGATGCACTCATGTGTTGAGGCAAGTCATAGTGATCGATTTGTTCCTAAAGGATGACCTAGGTCATCGATCTCTTTAATTTAATTAGATCTATTTAAACACATATTAGTTTAATGTGATGACCCACCACATCATCATGTCACCTTGGCACACATTTTTTCCATGTAGAATGCTTACACAAGAGGGAGATTAGAATTTGTGGAAAGATTATAGAAAACTATGGAGATTTTTCTTTGAAGACCTTAGATTCTTATGAAATTTCTAAGAAAGTCCTTGAAACCTTCCAATGTTTTAGAGAATTCTAAAAAAGGCACTTGTAAATATCGAGAAACTTATATATCAATTAGTAATATTTATACATTAGTCCTACATGACTACTATAAATAGGGGTCACTTATTTGTAGAGTCGGTCCCAAAACGGATATTTTTTGGACACTACAAATCAAAAGGGACCCTCTGAAAAAACACGGATCAAAATGGACACTTCGCTCATTTGTGAGCGAACTATGACAAACAAATTAGCGAGGGTCCCTTTTAGTCTGTAATGTCTAAGCTTACAATCTCCTCTAATACAAAAGCTTTCTTAGCAAAATTTTCTTGTCTTCTTTATACCATTTACTTAGCGATCTTTCGTGTATAATTCAGATTGACTTAATATATCAAGTTCGTGAACAAGTTGTCAAGTGTCACACATACATTTACTTTAAGACTAAGAATGTGACATCAACCTATCAAACTTTCTCCTAGTTGGTTCATCTTTTTTCTCTTGATGTCGGACTTCAATCCCATGTGCTAGCTACTTGACTTAATTAGACCTAAATCATAATTCAAACGTTAAATCATCCATCCCATATATTACCAACACACACACACACATATATATATATATATATGAACCCAAATAAAAGTGATAGAGACATATAGTACGTACGTGTGTGTGTATACATAAAAACCACAAGTTTTGAATGAATTAAAGAAGAAGCAATAAATATATTATTATTCCAGTAACCACTTGGACAAAATGATGGTGATTAAGGGGGTCCCTACCATAAACATAGAATGTGAAAAGGTTCCTTTCAAAAACTAGACAGGTAGCGTGTTTTGCTTTTGCACGAGATCGAGAATAGAAACAAGAGGAAATTAAAAGGGTCCCTATGACTTAAATGCTAAGGATACTTGGTGACTAAATGGACATAACATACAGTATAAATTTGTAATGTATTGTCACCGAGTAAGACACATGTTGTACCCTCACCCATGCACACGAAGAAACATACATATTATTAATTGGAGTATGGAGTGAGGCAGACAGAGACGGATTTAAAATTTTGAATTTTTTGAGTTCAATATTCACCTAATTAACTTTTTACACTTTTAAAATTGTGATTTCATAATCTAATAACCGTTGAAATTTTAATATACTTTTTATGTGAATGTTTAGATTTTGCATCGAAAATATTGGTTTCAGATGATATCAATACTCTACATATGTCATTGGTGAGCGGTGGGGGATATGTTTGGTTTCGACATATTGGGCACGTAAAAAATAGCAATATTGTCTCCTTTTCCTTCGCTATCTCCAAATGAAGATGGCCTTCTCTAAATCAATGCATTGTACCAGCAATATAACAAGTGACAAATGCAACATACATCCTTGCAAAAAAACATAAGTAATAGATAACAATAAGTAACATACAAATATTGATAGATTCAAGTACTTATCATAGTGTCAAAAGTTCAGGAAGGCACAATTTTATTTCTTATCTAAGTCCATCAAACAAGTTTCATATATGACTCCAACCTGGGCCACCTTCGTCGGTCTTGCCATAGGCAAGATGTTGATGTTACCCAACATTCCCTCTTCCAACACCTGTCTCACGCAACATGTTGCTTTTGGGAATCAGACTCATGATCTTGACTTTAATACCACTTGATAGGATCAAGTGCTTTACTAACATGCCAAAATTTATAGCTGACGTCTGACAGCAAAGGCACAATTTTATTTCTTAACTAATTCACCAAGCAAGCGTTATGTTTGATTATGTGACTCCGATCCGAACCACTCTAACCCTCTCATGGACCTTGCCTTAGACAGGATCTTGACGTTACCTAACGAATATATATATATATATATATATATATATATGATCTCATCAATGAAGTATCGAACTTAAATGGTGCCAAAATCTCCTTATCCATTTTGTGTGAATTGTAAAAATCTTTAAATGGTGCCAAAAATCTTCTTATCCATATTATGTGTATTGTAACAAGTTCATTTTCATTTTTCCTTTCTATACATTATTATTATGCACTACTTATAATTTGCTTCGCCCAACTTCTAAAATCAGATTTTAAAAAAAATAGAAGTTTGTAGATAAAAAAACAAAAGATATTTAATTAACCTCATTATTGTTGTTTGTATTAGTCGTGAAATATTGATTTGATATTTTTTGCAAAGAAAATCTCGACTCCATATCAAGAGTAATGAAGGTCGCCTCAGCTCATTTTAGTAATGTCATAGGAATTTAGTGGCGGAGTAAAAAATTTGGCAAATGACATACAAATTTTCTTTTCATGAAAATTAAATATATATACGTATAACTATAGCTGATATTTAACCTGTGTACACCATATAATTGTTCGATGGAGGGAATACTGCACAGGACGTTGTTCCCTATACACTTGGTCAACCTCTAATTAATCTTGTGTTTAAGGAATCAAAATCCATATATGTACATAAAAAGTAAAAGATTACCTTAAATATATAGTGTCATTTTTTGATGAGTGGATTCGGATGAACACCATGTTAGAAAATAGCATACGCAGCGAAAGCATTCATGAATCATACATCTTACATGAATATAGACAACAATCACAAATACGTATCACATACAAAGTATGCTGAAAATTAAGTCAAGAATTACCTCTTGAAGCATGTGCAGATATCTTGAAGCAAATCCGACTCCAGCTCTACGGTCTTCTATAGTGATCCCAAATCAACAATTGAACTCTCTCAATACTTAGGTGGGCAAGTATCGAATAGAAAACTGAATTGTCTTTCTAGGTTAGAAGAATCTCTATTTATAGAGATTTCTTCCCAGTCCAAAAAGGAGAAGGAAGTATAAATCCTTTTTCTTCAAGAAAAGAAAAACTACCCGTTTTCCTTTCTTTCCAAGAGAATAAAATTACGTACTCGCTCCTTTTTCCTAGAAAATAGGATTCTGAGTTCTAGTTAAATATGGGCACTGGAGGGACCACATAATTAATTACTGAGGCTTCCTATTATGGAAATAATTTCAAAAATTAATTTGAATTATTCTTACCATAATAAATTACAAATCATTCCACTAAAAATTCGTAATTGCACTCCTCTATTTATATTTCGAAATTCCCCATTAAACACTTACGTATTCCCCATGTTAAGATTACATATACTAATCAATAAATTAAATTACTGACGAATTTAATTCAATGATCAACTTCCTTTAGAGCAATACTTAACTTATTTCATGTGCCAGATTCATAAATCTACTGGCCGGGTTTACACATGAAAACTTATAAGTTTCTCATAAAAAGGTGTATCATCAATCTCTATATTGAGGCATGGATTACATCAACTAACTAATTATTTCACCAATATATATTATTATCATCCAATCTACCAGGCATATTGACCCATCTCAGAATCTCACCTTTTAATAAATCAAAACGATAATTAATATATACAGATCATAATCGTTATATCAAGATTAAGAATATAAGTACATTTAACAGTTTAGAGAATATGTTTTTATCAGTCAGTCTAAAACATCTATATCTACTCGGTCCCGTTCAATACATACAAAATGCACTTGCACGAGAAGTTAGAACTATATCATTCTCATAATCAAGATAAATTACATTTAATCTCGTGCTACAATCTTTCTGATGGTTTGCCCTAATTTCCATCTACAATTGTGAACTATAATCTTTAACTTATAAGAACCGATGATTTAATCTTCTGTGTATAAGCTTAAACTCTATACACAAAATCATCTACTATATAAGTTGAGGACACATATATGACAAATTGATCTTTTAATGTAACACTTTATTGAATTGAATAAATAAATAAACAATTGTTCAATAAATAATACTATATCAAAACCGCATGGTTAATAGTACATCCTAACACACCCTCCCACCCCGACCCCCTAAATCCGGCCC
Organism: Solanum appendiculatum; assembly: GCA_018342035.1. Classification (NCBI taxonomy): domain Eukaryota; kingdom Viridiplantae; phylum Streptophyta; class Magnoliopsida; order Solanales; family Solanaceae; genus Solanum; species Solanum appendiculatum. The sequence goes on along the minus strand of JAGDQO010000583.1, from coordinate 2,066,291 downwards.
TTGCTTGTATAATTAGCAAGTCAAGACAAGTTACTCGCCAAAAACAGGCTAAACAGATTATATATCTCAGTTGACTAAGATAATTGTTGCCTATGTGTGGAAGAAGTTGTTGAAACTCAACATCATATATTTATTGATTGTAGTTGGATATTTGAAGTGAGAAGCTCATATTGACAACATGGGTGGGCAGGTAAAAGGTATAACATTATATTTTAATAGACATATAAAAGCTAGGTCTCGAATCTCGATCTATACTCATTTTTTCATGAAGAAGAAAGTTTTATTATTATCTTGATCAGTATAAGATATGTAATAATGTAGAGTCCAACTAAGATTTTCATGAACAATCTCATTTGGAAGACGAATGAGACATCAAAAGCAATTCAATAAAAAGACAATGATTCATAGATACTATTATTCTTTTTTATCTCAATTTATGTAGTATAATTCAAATTTTGAAAATCAATTATTTACCTAGAATGACAAGGGAAGTCGACCACATCGTTATAGACCAACTTTTAATATTGATCACTTAATTTTTACTTTATTATTTTAATATTATTAAAGTATTTATAATAAAAAGTTATTTAATTTTACTTGTGTCACAAAAGTTAATAATCACTTTTTTTTAATAAAAAAGTTACTCAAATCTACCTACATATTATCATCACATAAAGCAAAAACGGGCCCACGCTAAAACTAATGGAGGCTTCAGCCTCAATTATTGTTTACCAAACACACATATTTATGTTATATATCTGCACCTAATCAAACAGAACCGATTTATATAAAATGTATATTATATTTCGTAAAAATTGAAAGTATCGATTATCAAATTATTCAAAACAAAATTTTAAAAATATCAAATTGAACATCACACGTTGACCCCTAATATTTATTGGATTGTTCCGGTTATCGAGTTTAAACTTTGAATGACTTAATTATTTAATGAAGCTATTATCTCTATAATTATTTTTATTTTTTATGAGCAACTAAAGGTAAAAGATAGAATGATTGGGGCAGGGCATGTTGAAAATATCAAATTATGTTGTGTGGGGTGAAATGGGTTGAAGTCTTCGCGAGTTAAAAGAGGATTTGCTCAACAACCATTCCGTCTCGCACCGCTTGACATTCCTAATAGGTGCAATGATGGAAAAATTAGAACCAAAAATAATTAAATATTCATGATTTAAAATTTTGAGTTAGTTGTTAATTGAAAGTGCTTATCATGAGGACACTGCTAAGTAGAAGACATAATTTTTAGTCAATGTTGAGTAATTTTTTCACAAAAAGATTGTAAGCGTCTTCATATGATATTTAGGCAAAATTAAGTGATTCTTTTATTGAAAAACAAAATTATCTAATTATTTTTTGTTATATTTAGATAAAGTTGAATCGTTAATTCGTTATAAAAGAAATATATTTTAATGATTTGGATGAAATAAAGTGAGAACGAGTATGCACTTTTGAAATTGCTAACACTTTAATTTGTTTGGTAAATGTCTGTCATTTGTCCACTCGACAAGATGTTGATATATATATAGTTGGGACTTAATTTTAAGATGAGAAATTACAACAATAACAATAATGATATATTTCGTGTAAGGGTCTTTTGAAAATAGTTTCTTTAGCTTCATGAGATAGTGGTAAAATCTGCATATGTTCTATCCTTCTCAGGCTTGTGAAATTTTATTGAGTATATTATTGTTGTTGTTGTTGATATATTTAGTGTAATTTCTCACTAATCGAATTTAAAGAGGGTGGTGTGTGCAACCTTATCTCTACTTTTTGTGAAGGTAGATAGGTAGAAGTCATACTAAAAATTAAATGAGATTGAGAACAGTAACATCAACCAATGAATATGGTAACTGAAGCAAAGGATCAGAACGAAACACCAGGTAAAAATAAGATTGAGGACTAAGATAGTATATATGAGAGTAAATACTACTGATAAGTAAAACTAAACAACACTCGACTACCTATTAACTCTCTACTCTATCCTTTCGACCTCCACATCGTCTTATTTAGGGTCATGTCTTCGGTAAGCTATAACTATGTCGTATCTTGTCTAATCACCTCTCCTCAATACTTCTTCGGCTTACTTCTACCTGTCTCCACATCCATAATAGTCAACCTCTCCCCCCCCTCCCCCCCCCCCCAACCTCTTCACTGGGACATCTGTGCATCTCCTCTTCACATGTCTGAACAATCACAGTCTCGCCTCCCTCATCTTGTCTACCACTGAGATCACTCACACCTTATCTCGAATATCATCATTTCTAGTTTTATCTCTCCTAATATGTCCACACATCCATTTCAACATCTTCATTTTTGCTACTTCATCTTTAGGACGTACGAGTTTTTTAAGCAGCCAACACTCCGCCCTATACAATATGATTAACAATTACTTTACAAAACTTTTTTTTAAGTCTTGGTGATATATTCTTATCACACAAAACACCAGATGTATGCCTCTGCTTTGATTTACCCCACTTCAATACGATGTGTAACATCATCTTTAATCTCCCCATTCTCTTAAATAATCAATCCAAAATACTTAAAACTCTCTCTTTTGAAAATGACTTGTATATTAATTCTCACTTCCGCATCTGTCTCGTGAGTTCAGTTAATTTTCGGGGAAAAATATTTGTAAACAAGCTAAACATACCTTCACACAATAAAGGGAGACATATGAATGGTAACGCACTGTAAATCTTTTTGTGCAGGATTTTTTGTTTGTTTGTTTTTTTTTCTGATTAGACCTTTTTTTTGTCTATACACTATTTCTTAAATTAGAATCTTAATATTATTTACAACATTTTGGATTCTTGCAAAGGCTCACAAAACTTAAATCTGATACATTTAATTAAAAATAGAGAGAATTCAACTATTTTATCATCGATTTGTGATATTTGATAAAACGACTAACTTTCTTTTACGAGTTACTCATACCCTAAGCCTTATCATCTATAACAAATTGTAAATTTGGAACAAGATAAACTTCTTTTTAAATTATCTAAAAGATAATTAACTAAGCATAAACTCTTTAGTCAAAGATTTAAGTTGACGTTAAATAAAAAATATGTATTTCAAAGTTCAAGTTAGTTAGTCATGTGAACAACCACAAGAAAAGTTGATAACCCAAACAAAATACTTTTTAATTACTCCTTCGTATTAAATTCGAAAGATATACTTAGTTTATATTATATCTTCTGTTAGAGGTTAATATCTATACCTTTATTGGATTTCTCGAAATACTATTATTAATTAATTAATAAGTATATATAAGATGTTTCTTCCCGTTAATCATGACCAAACCTTTTAATCAGTTCATAATTAGTACAATTATTAGCATTAATTATTAACCGTCCATGTGAGGGATCATGTGGTCAACTTACATAACAAGTACAACTGAACATTAAAATAAAGAAAAATAGTTGAATGGAAAGAAAAAAAAAGTTTAAGCATTATTTATATTTTTTTGTATTTGCTTCTATATATTAAAAATATATATAACTCCACTTATATAAAATGATTGGGATATAGTTATTAGTAATACTTTACTCATCAGAAATAATTGATTAAAAGTTACAAGAAAATCTTATCATGCTTTTTAGTAGCAAATGGTTGCATTAAATAATAAAGGGGTTGACAAAAGGCATTTGTATCACGCAAATTATGCATTCTATTGCATTCAACGGTTTGGTCTAGTGATCGTGATTGAGAATCCTGAAATTTTAATTTAAAATTTATTATAGATAAAAAAAACACTAAATAATTCTTCTCATTTGTATATCTAGCATTCAAAAAATTCAAGATAAATATTCGGTCTAATTCGTCATGAATTTCGTCATACTGATAAATTCCATGGCAAAAATCATCACAAATCAGTCACAATTTAACATGATATTCTTTTACATGCATGAACATGACAAATTTCCAACTTCTACCAGAATGAAACCTTTTTTCTTTTTTGGTTTTCCAACTTCTACCAGAATTCAACCTTTTCTTTTTTGGTTTTTCATTAAGTGTTTGATATCCATGTTAAAGTCGGGTTGATTTGAATTTGTGTTGAATATGGCCTATGCGAAGATAGCGTTTTTTATCAAAGACTCTTTATATTCAAAGCCCGAAATCAACAACAATAACAACATACACAAAACTGTAATATACCATAAGTGGGGTCTGGGTCTCTTGGGAGGGTTGAGTGTATGTAGACCTTATCACTACCTCGTGGAGGTAGAGAGACTGATTCAGAAAAATCTTTGGCTCAAGTGCGACAAATCCAAATACAAGAGAGAAGAAAACCATGAAAAAAACATAGCAACTAACAAGGGGACAATGCAAATCCTAGAAGAAAAGGACCAAGAAGAACATAATAATGCGATAATTCGTAACACAATAAACAACAAACAATAATAGATATCACAATCAAGAACTACAATTATACAACCAATACAACAACAAAACACCAACAAGCCTAAACTCTCGACAAGTAAGACAAGACTTCACTACCTACTAACTTTTTATTCTAATAGGCATTCTCCACACCTTCCTATCTAAGCTCGTATCCTTGGTAATCTAAAATTGAATCATATCTTGTCTAATCACTTCTCTCCAATACTTCTTCAACCTATCTTTACCTCTCCTCGTACCTACTATAACCAACCTCTCGTATCTCTAAAACTCAAAATCAAAATCTATGATTAATAAAAAAGCAACTCATCTAATACATCACTATAATTTGCAATTCATGCAAAAAACACAAATGTGAATAAAGATAAACCATAGTTGAATAGGAAAGTTAGGGCAAGTATCAAAATGGTCCAAGGGGGTGATTAATTACAGTATAATGTGAACATGGAATGAAGCAAAGGGACAATTTTTAATGGACACCAATATAGTTTGCTTGTATTATTAAATTATTAATATTTATTTATTATTATAATATATTATTATTATAAATAGAAGTGTCTTTAAGGGTTGATAGGAGGAGGCTATATCATCAACCATTATCAACATTGTCCTCTCTTGGTATCCTATGAATCTACAACCCTACCCTTATTCCCTAACAATACATTTCTCTCCCAATTTTCTTGCAATTTCAAATTTCAAAGAAATCTCCAACTTCTTCTAGCTCCTACTACACCTATAATATAAAGTAAGTAGTACTAATTAGTACCCTTTATTTATTACTAGTACTAGTATCTTTATCTCTTGTCAATTTTGTATACTTTTATCCTTTTATTTATTTGGTTCACAACCATCTTTACCATTTATATAGTCTTGAAAAGAAAGAAAGAATCCTTTTTTATGCTGTTCTTGATTGTAATATGTGAGTCTTGATCTGTAATTAGAGCTTATTGGTCAAGAATTGTGTTGTATTTCCTGCTTTTGTCTCTTTGAACTGATTTGTTGTTTTTCATTTGATTAGATGTTTACTCATTTTTTGGTCTTTCTTGATTCTTGATGATGGATAATTGGCACTTTGAAAGGGATGATTTACCTTGGATCTTCACATTTTATTCAATATTGAAAAGTTCTGTTTTTGGGTGTTTTATTACATGATTTGCAATTTGTGGTCTGAGATTTCCTTGTTATCCTGAAAAGGGGTTCTTTTTTTTCTGTCTATTTACATTTGGTATCAGGAAAATGAAATTATTGCTGTTTTTAGCAGCAGTTTCTCTTGTTCTTGGATCCATATGTTCATAAAGATTTGTTTTTTCAATGGAACAAAACTCAACTTTTAAACGAAGATAAGGACTTTCCAATTAATGGGGTTTCCATGTCTTGTTTGAGATGTGTAACATAGCTCCAGTTTTCATTTCTTGATTGGGTTTCTACTTTCTTCCATATTGTCTAAATCTGCTTTTCTAGGAGTATGTTCCATTTATAATTGTCTTACTGCTGTGGGTTGTTTAACTTTTCATCATAATTGACTTATTGATTCTTGTTTCTATGCAGGTCCAGTTCACTCAGCTATTCCAGAAGTTGTTGCTAGTAGAAAATCTCTTAGTTCAGTCTAGGTAAAACTCCTTTTTCCAGAAGTTCTGTTCTGGATGGCCTCTTTTTGTTTGGATCATCTTGACCTTAATATTGCATAACTAGAAGCAATTATTAGTCTTGTTGTCTCCTTATGCCTCTATTTTCTTACTATCCTGTTGTTGTTACTGCTTATGTCTTCATAAATGTTGTGTTTTTTGCTTTCCTTGGGCCGAGGGTATCGGAAACAGTCTCTCTACCTGCCAAGGTTGGGGTAAGGTCTGCATACACTCTACCCTCCCCTCTGAGTAGGCTGCTTATTCCAGTCTACTTGGAATATTTGGAGAGCAATATTGGAAAGTTATTTTTAGCTAAATGAGTTTATGTAACTTGGCTGGAAGATGGATTTTGACCGACTGTTTTGCTAAAAGAATATGAAGCTTGTGGTGTTGCTGTTGTTGTTTGAGAAACTCTTATGCATTTTTTTCATTGGTCAGTTTATAGTTTTGCCTGAAATTCTAAATGACTAATGGTTGATGTTTCGTTTTATGACTAGATTCCAATCCAGTATGGGCCTCTCACAGTATCCAACTCCAGCAGATGCGGGAGTGCTCTGTGTTATTCTAGTGAACACAGCCATATCCATCTCCATTGTCAAGGAGATGGTCCGATCAATCCTTCATGTGATTGGCATCCACATTGCATCATGGGACGATTATTCCATCGAAGGCTCCTTGGACTCGTTTGAATGTCGCAGAAGCCCATCAGAGTCATATATGGAAGAATTCAGAAGCCATACCCCTGCAATTCGTTATGATTCAATTTGTATCTCCAACCACGCTGAGAAAGAGTGTTCAGTCTGCCTGACGGATTTTGAGCCTGATGCAGAGATAAACCATCTCTCGTGTGGCCATGTTTTCCACAAGCTTTGTCTAGAGAAGTGGCTCAAGTACTGGAATGTAACTTGTCCACTTTGCAGGAATTACATGATGTCTCAAGAAGGCGAAGAAGATACTTGTCCTATGTGAGATTAGAAGTTTATCGAGGCTATAACACTACTATGCATCTTGAGGATGTCCTGGTGTACAGCTTAGTAGTGTACAGGCTGAGTACATGCAATGGTTGATCTTTGACATTGGGTAGTTCTGTAGCTTTTCGTACTTGTAATGCTTGGCGTCCTCTTGGAGTGACGGGTCTCTTTACTGTGACCAAGAATTCATACATTCGCGTACATAATATATGGAAGATTTTGTTATGATGTTTTCCATCATGAATGGTCTCTTTCTGCTTGCTTAATTATGTGTTTTCTGAGAGGTTATTTTCAGTGTCCAGGAAGCTTACAAAATCTTGACAGATCCTCTAAAAATGCATTACTTTTGAACAATTTGACAAGCACCAGACAACATTTTTTCGGTGGGGTGGAGGGGTTAGGCAAAAACATGTGCAATGATTGAACTCAGAATCAACCAATAAATAATATAATGTACAACCAAGCATTCTTCACGACTTCACAATGAATCAGAAACAGAAAATTTTAGCCCTTATTACATGCTTATTAATTACAGATGAAATGCCATAGGAAGACAGTAAGAATTAACCAAAAGATGAAACATTAACTTTTGAGTAATTTTCCAGCATCCATGCTATGCAGCAGAATTGAGTATTTGAGTCATTTTTCAGCAGCCAGTTCAGAGAGTTTCGAGCCAATGGACATGCTATTTCGAGTCAGGCTAGCACTCCTGTGGTATCTGCATCTGAATGAACCGGCGTGTGTGGTTGGTGAGCACAAACAGTTATACTTTGCGCTCTTTGGTTGACCTGAAGGTGAGGATGGCATTGAAGATGCCATATGCTTCATGCCCTCCAATACACTGCTTGGCACAATCAACTTCTTCTTAGGTCGTCCAATCTCAATTGTATGTTCACTCACACTTGATTGTTTAGCCATTTCTTGAGTGGACTCTGCAAAAGAGAGCCATTGTTAGAACAATAATCTTTTGTATGATCCTTGTAAAGTCGTTAGACCATGTATAGGGCTAATGCCCGCCTAGTGCTGGAAGGTCAAGAGAAGTTGGTAACATGATGACAAGGAGAGGGGTACTGGTTGGTATTATTTTTCATGAATTATCTTGTGTGCGATATGAGAACCTTAATTCTTGAACTAGACTTCGTTTAATATTTTGAAATGAATTCTAATCGATGCACATTTATAGAATTGGTGAAAACAGAGAAAAATCAAGGTTTAAATTACAACAGATAGAAAAAATGAGAGGTGACTTCTTCCTGTTTGCCTAAATCTTGATAGGGACCAACATTGGAGGCAAAATTCTCACGTTCATTATAAGTCGAAAAAACACTAACAAATTTTCAGCTAAGAAAATTTGAATGAACCCCTTCCACCTCTCTTTTTTCCCCTTACACCTCTCTAGCTCCGCCCCCTTGTACGGAGAAAAAGAAAAGGATGTAAACCAAAAATTTTATAAAGAGGGTTCATTTCCATTTCTTATTAATTTGAATTATAATATTTTCAAGAAAGCTTTTGGGATCAGCAGAAAAAAGGCAACAAAAACAGGAAATTGTTCTTTTTTCTTCCTTGAATTCAAATGAAAACACATGGTAGTATGTCAACATTATGTTACCATGACCAAAATTAGCATTCAAATAGAACATTGTTAGGACAGAAAAAGAAAAAAAACATTTACATTAAGAGTATAAAAAGGAAAAAAATCGTAAAAAGATAGTAACATAACATTTAATACCTGAAAAAATCTGATTGGGGGAATTGTTGAAAGGTTTCCAATGAAATAAGAAATGTGAGAAGGATTCCAAGGAGAATTCCTCCCAAAAGAAAAAACAATTCCTCTCCAGGAATAATTCTTAGTTTCTCCTCTCATGTTTATGCTTTGCCTTTTCCTGAGGCTCTTGTCATTTCTGTTTTTCACACCACTATTTATTTTTTCTCCTTTTTTACTTTTTTATTATTATATTAAAATAAATTGGGAGAAAAATGAAGTCTTTTTTTCTAATATAAAACATGATGTTTGGGCCAACTTGATAATAGCCAAAAACAAGTCACCTAGACACCCACAATCTTAGATACAACAACAACATGGGAAGGATAGAGTGTACGCAAACTTTACCTCTACCTCATGGAGGTAGAGAGGTTGTCTCCAAAGGAACTCGTCTCAAATGCAACGATAAAAAAGAATCTTGAAGTCCTTATGTGTTTTCCTTTTCTATATTTGGAAGAGAAGATGGGATCCACAGTGGTGTTGGGGAGTTGTAAAGACAGGGATAAGCTCTCAGAAATCTTAAAATTCAGCTGTAAATTGCAAAATCATAGTAAATGCTGGCAATACAATCTCACAGATTTCAATTAGAAAGCTGATTCTGCGGGAACTGAGAATATGGAACTGAGTTGTCAATCTACCTATTTCCGATGACTCTGGAAAAGCATGATTCTATCTTCAACAAGCCAACGAGTAGCAGTATGTAATAAAGGATGCTTCGAGTTATTCCATATATGTCAAGTACTTAAATGCTACTTGTGGAGGATATGGAAATATGCTAGAATGCAAATTAACTACCCGTTTGGCCATAAAAATTATTCACTTTTTTCCAGAATCAAAGCCTGAGAGAAGCATTTTGATTCGCATAAGCACAGAATGAGATCAAACAACAATTTCACGATTATGTTACTGTAATTTAAGTCAGAAATACAAATGAGATTCTTATTAACTTGCCAAATGAAAGGATACAAGCTTGAAGCAGACACCGAATACAATGCATCTACACTCTAAAGAGGTACCGACTAAGGAAATAATCTGTGATTGCTTTTCAAAATAGATACTTACGGATTCATTCTACAAATTAAGACCAAACTTACCTAAAACAACAATATGGTATAAATTTATCCGAAAACTGCAGGAGTAAAGGTTCAAACGCCAGTCAGAAATTAGCTGGACGAAGTGCATGTATTGATCCCATCCTTGCAGTCTGCGGTGAGATCATTAAATGTCTCAACCTGCTTTTTACCCCTAAAGAAAACTTCCGTATCAACCGAAGCCCTCATGTACCCATCAAATTCAACCGGACTCCCATTATTAAGTTTTGCTGTCTCTGCATACCACTCACTTTTATCATCCCAAAGATCTTTATATTCGTGAAGGAAATGGGTGGAATACTTGTCTTTTAAAGGGTCAAAAAAGGATGTATCTGGTTCATTGGTTGCAATATACAGGTTCCTCCCGTCATCGATCTTGTCCTGTAAGCTAGATAGTAGAGCCTCAGGAGAAGTATCTTCCGCCAAATGTGGCCACATTTCACGATTCCCTGCCTTCTCGCCCCTTACAACATGAACTGAGTCATAATCCCAATTCAACCTCGATGAAATAGCTGAGACAATGTCCATCAATCGTCTTGATTTCCATACCAGATGCCAAGGTCGTTGAACGACAGATTCTGTTTCACCCTCGCAGACCCTGTACCAGTAATTATCTGGCTCCACAGAACCAAATTTCCTCATGATTAAAGTATCCTGCACTCCAGATAACTTCATCGGAGTAATCCTAAAATCCTCCACAAGATGAAGACTTAATCCGTCTTTTTTATGCCATTGGTCCCAATCTGACCAAAACTGGACCTGATCAAGGACTGATGCTGAATCCTTTAAGTGCTCAAAATCGAAGTAAAACCTGAAATCCTTTCCTTCCTCATCGGCACCAGATGAACTGTAAATCTTGGATAAACAAATACTTAAGTCCATTATCAAGGTCCTGTTCAAATATTGAGCCTCCCCCAACGCACACATGAAGCTCCAAAGGTAATGGCTCATGCTCTTGCACCTATCCCCGCCTCCATAATAAATCAAATACTTACCATTACCAAATGAACTCTCCGATTCCACCACAGGAAGTGAGTCATTTACAGCTTCCCCAACAACAGGCAGAGCAATAGGTTCACCCTCTGTCTTAGGAGTTACCTTCTCGAATCCCTCATCTAGCTTACCAAGAGTTCTGTCAGACCCTGCCCTGTTCTTCCTCTTCCTCTTGCGAGCATTTCCACCAGAATGATAATCACCTATACTGACCACATCAAGGGTGCAGTTCTCCGACCTAGAAACCACAAAAGACCGGTAATCCTTATAAAAGGCAGCAGTCTTCCCTTCCTTAGGCCTAAACCGCCACGCCATATGGCAGGAACTATCATTAGACCCCCTGACCGGCTTCCCAAACCGGTAAAAATGTATGTCCTTAAACTTCTCAATGGCAGCCCTCATCAACAAATGAAACACATCCGGATCAGTGCAATCAACGGGATCATCAATCTTGCCACTACAGTCCAAATTATTCTCAGTGACACCCCCAGCGACAACACTCTCCGGAACATCCACATCATTGAGGTTAATGAACGTCGTAAACGCTGTCTGATTAGCACCAAGAAAATCCTCACCAGTCCTCACAACACTATCATCAGCTCTAAATGTAGCATTAGACTTGGAAGTAAGGAAATTAGTGATTTTTGCTGAAGGGTGGAACAATGGGTCTTCAGGCTGATAAGTTGCAGCAATTATAGTGAAAACCAAAACCCCAACAACAAATATAGTGAAACAAAGATTCCCTATCATAGCCATAGCATTTTGACCCAAATTTTCTGGCCTGAAACTTCCACTCCTAGACAGCAAAAGTGCTGGCCGACCCAACATTTTTCCCCACTTTTTCTCACTATAGGCTTAAAGCTTTAAACACAACAAGAACTAAATCTGTAAAAATGGGCAAAACATATAATTAGACTACTACCACCACTCAACAAAATGACTAAAAGGGTATTCAAGAAACATGAAATTTCACAAAGTAAAACCAAGAACTCATAGATCTGGGTAAGTACAAGCAAGAATTGACTGTGTTAAAGCTGAAACTATGCTTTCAAACAACTTTATACAGTATAAAGATTACTTCTTTACCTCATACAGCTTGGTGATTGAACATAGATTTCAGTACTTCCTTGGCATTCTCTCTCTGTGTAGAGAGTAATCAGTGAAGTAAAGCTAATTTATTTTTTCTTAATTTTGAGAGTCAAGATCCTAGATGTTTACTTGTACACCGACAAAAACATCGGGGGTCGAAATGTGATTAGCGAATAGAGTGAGGCCTAAATCACGGAACAATACTCGCATTATGCATGTTTCGAAAATTTGTAGTGTCACCCCCCCAGGTTTTCTTATTGACTAGATTATCGTCTGACGTTTTATAATATATATATATTGGTTTGTAATTTTCTTTTTCCAAATTTTTATATTGATCTGTAAGCATGTGAAACTTTAACAAACAAAAATGAAATAAAGATAGGAACTTTATTAGTATAATAACTAGAGATTGAAAATCATTACTCCCTTGGGCCCATTCTATTTGCAATGATTATACTAAAAAAAACTCATATTGATTATAAAAGTCATTTATCTTGTGTGAAAAGTAGTGGAGAAAATCGAAAAAAATTAAGGATTTACATATAAAATTCATTGATCTTGAAAAGATTTACAATAGTTCTGAAGGAAGTTCTATGAAAATGCCTGGAAGCTAAAGGTATACCAGTGGCTCACTAGGGTGATAAGGAATATGTGTGATGGAGCCAAAACGCATATTAGAAAGACTTAGAGCACTTAGTAATAGAGATGGGGTTACATCATGGATTAGGTCTTAGTATGTTCTTATTTGTTTTGGTGATGGATGAATTGACGTTGTCCATTCAAAATGAGATGCATTGGTGTATGTTACTTGTGGATGACACAGTATTGATTAATAAGATGCGCAGCAAAGTTAATGATAGGTTGGAGGTATGGAGACAAACTATAGGGCTTAAAGGGTTCAGGTTAAGTAGGATCAAAACAGAGTATTTGGAGTGCAAATTCAGTGATGTAATGCAAGAGGTAGGCGTAGAAGCGAGGCAAACGTGGAAGTGAGGCTTGACACACAGGCTATCCCCAAGAGAGATAGTTTCAAGTATTTTGGGTCTATAATCCAGGAAAGTGGGAACATCATCATATGGTGCAGTGGATGAAGTGGAGGCTTGCATCCGGAGTCTTGTGTAATAAAAAGGTACCACTGAAATTTAAAGGTAAGTTTTATAGAGAGGTGGTTAGACCAACTTTGTTGTACGGACGGAGTGCTACCCCGTCAAAAACTCCCAAGTTTAGAAGATGCATGTCATGGAAATAAGGATGTTGAGGTGGATGTGTGGGCATATAAGGAGCAATAAGATTAGGAATGAAGATATTCGGGGTAAAATGGGAACGGCCACCGTGGTGTACAAGCTGAGAGTGCCCATATGGGTTTTCTTTTATCATAAATATAATATTTAAACTAAAATTATTGAGTTCGATCAAATTCGAAAAGTACACAATGGTTCAGCACCTATACTTGGGGGTGGAGGAGAAAATGCCTCAAAAAATACAGGCAGCTCAAGGAGCAAACATGAAACAGGTTTGGGACTAGAGATATTCACCTACTAATCCCCTATACTCTCTTTTCTTCTTCTTTTTTTTTTATAAAATGGTCAATTAATAGGTAAAGGGCAAATTATCTTAAGTATAATGTTTCATTGTTTTTTCAAGAAGATTTTAACTGTAGTTCCATGAAGTCTTCATTGCTGGAAAATGGAGTAACAAGCAAAGAAGTGAAGATTATAGGAAGAAGCTGTATATGGCCAAAGGACAAAGACCTTATTCAGTGAACTTTCTTCTGCAGAAGAATCTTTTTCTAACAAAATGGCAGATATAACATATGGAAAATGGCAATGTGCAAGTACTTGCAAACTTCACAAATGAGTGATTAAATTAGAAATGTACAATGCTCATTAAGGTCAAGAAAATCACCTAAGCAGGACCACTGGTGTTACCACCAGCATGTACTATCTACTAGCTACTAGTTTCCGGTCATATGGCATTTGCAACTCCGCGTCTTTCCACATAAAATCGGGCAGAGGAAGAAGAGCTAATATAGTCCATTTACATAGCTGCTGTTTTCTTAGCTGTATACTGGTCTATGTGAAAACCTGAAACTACCTAATTATTCATGAAGACTGCACCTTTGAAGGGGTACACGATGAAGCCCTTAACTGTAAACGACTCATGCTCAGCTCCATACTTCTGTGAACCATGTCTTGCAACAATCTCTTGGCTGTGTCAGCTGCTTTATCTGTTCCATCAACTTGTGCAGCGAAGTCGTATACTATTCTTTCCAATGTGGAGGATGAGAATCTTTTTTCAGGAGGAGAGTCTCGAAGCAAGTCCAAAAGGGTTCTAGCTCTTTCCTGAGCTTGAAGTGTGCCCTCTGCAGTTAACCGTAAAAGGCCTGGAATGGCGCCTTCTTTGAGAATGAGTTCCCTGTACTTATCACGGTTGCTTTGACACAACGACAGCAAAGCCCCAACAGCGTGTTCTGTGCTGACGAGTGACCCATCCTCAACAGTTTCCACTAGAGTCAGTATTCCACCATCTGCCATTGTGATTGCATCTCTTCCCTCCTCGGAATTAGATAGGATTTCCAGTAGAGCTGTGGTTTTCTCGGCAAACTTGGAATATTTCTTGCAGTCTTTGAGGAGATTCATTAGTGGATAAACCGCTCTAGCATCAAGAACCAACTTAGGATCATCTTTGCTTGTGGAGAGATTGTGGAGGGCTGTGACGGAATCAACCCTTCCTTGAACAGTTCCTGAACTCAGGATCTGCACCAGAAGAGGTCCAACTCCTGATGCAGCTATTGTTGGTTTATTGGTTGCAGCAGCTGATAATGTCAAAATAGCAGCAGCTGCTAGTTCTTTCAAATTGCCATTTTGGACCTTGAGGAGCTCCACAAGGGGAGGGATGGCACCAGATGCAACGATCCTTATTTTGTTTCTGATAAGTTTGAAAAGGAATATAAGGAGATAAGCTGATTATCTTTGAATCAAGCAATTATTACAAAATTTGGGAGTTTCAAAAAGAACAATGGCGATATATCATATATGTCCAAGGATACCAAAGAAGCTGTTAAAATAAACCTACGGAAAGGTCAGGGGAAGGAGACAGAAAACTTGGACATTCTACATGATATGCTATTCCTAAACAGGGCTATTGTTGGTAAGTATAAAGAAACCATGCTTAGCTGAAATGAAGAACTCTTGCTTACATGAGCAAAGGAAAGAGAAAAATATGAGAATAAAATATGACAATGTGAACATCAATTATCCGCTATTCTGTATAATCATCCATCTTTACTCCAGAACTTTTTGAGAATCTCCAATGTCAAATTAACGGAAAACGGACAACTTAACCATGTTTACATGTAAGCAAGGTACAGTAATTATGAAATGAGACGATCATGGCTAGGTTTGATCATTCTTTGGGGGTATAACCACAGTATGTCTTGAGCATTGACATCTTAATTCTACCAATAACAAGAAAAACTCCTAAGGAAATAAGGCACCAATCACCTTAACAAACAAGGTGAGAAGAAAGATTTGGAAGTACACCAAGAGAACACAAAATATTAGAAAAACAAGACATACAAAGGGTGCGTTCGGTATGAAGGAAAATGTTTTCCAAGGTTTCTTACTTATTTTCTTGTGTTTGGTACATAAGCAAAAAATATTATCCTAGAAGCATTTGTATATAATCTAAGACAAAATACTATGAAAGGTGGGGTGAGGGGTGGTGGGGATGGGGCTACGGGGGTAAGGGTGAAGATGAGGTGTGTTGGACTATGGGGAGAACACAATCAATGTGAAATGTTGTGGAATTTTTTCCCTAATTCAACTAGGGAAGTCATTTTCCCCATTTATAAGGAACTTGTTTTCCTAGAAAAAATATTTTGCAAAAATTTTGACCAACCGAAGATGAAAAATTGAAAAACATTTTTTGGCAAATGTTTTCCTCCATACCAAACACACCCAAAGAACTTCAGAAAAATGGAAAGACAGAAACTAGAGGAGGACAGAAAAAACCAAATTATATGTCAAACAAATAATACCATTATCTAGCAGTATCATAACCTGGAGAGATAGAAAAGCTTCCCTCCCTTGTGTCAGTAGATAGGTCAGGAGATGATGCGTATAAAGATGATTGAACCATGGACATATTATAAAGTAACAGCCTGTGAGAAATTCATTTACATGCCTAATATGGGTGATTTTTTTCCTTTTTTTCCATAAAACCAAAAAAAAAGGAAAAAAATGGAAAGAAGATGTATTATTTTTTTTTATGACAAAAAATGGAAAGAAGATGTATTCTGCCCTCACCAAAAGTAAGATAGTACAGAAACTGAATGACATCTTCTAGTGAGATGCAAATGTGCAAGCAGCAAGAACTTCACTATCACGGCAAGAAGCCCAAAGATCATAACTTTTTGACCTTTCAAAATCTCAATCAGAAGTCAACACAGTTTATGAATACCTTGAAATCGTAGTTGTTGCACATTAAATATGAACTTTTTTCTGACTCCAAACAGGCATTGACGAGCAAAAGTTTAGCATTAAATACGATTTTTTAAATGCAATTTTTTTTGTTAGAAATCTTTATTCGGTGCGCGGAAAACGACTTCGAAAGGCCAATCTAGGGTCTTAGCTAGGCCCATAGCTCATTTGTCAGAGACGCTTGTAGGTTTATGTTCTTCTACGAGTATTTTACAATTTTACATTGCTGCTTTGTCAGAGAGACAAGGTCCTTGGTTCACAGCCCACAATTGAGATGCACTACTATTGAATGGTGACCTGAGTTATGCACTGAAGGTGGCGGCGGTAGCCAAGACCACTTCTTCCTTTCCTATCACAGCTTCCCTTGTGGGCGCATGAACTCAAGGTCACTGATATGATCTAAATATTATCTGCTATGGTTCTTGTTATCTGCTAACCCTGCATAAGTGTCTTGTTCCTTTTCTTCACATAGCTCCCAGAACCCTCCCCCTCAAGGTGCAACTAACAAACCCCCATCAACCTCCCCATCTGTTGGACCCAAGTATTGCTTGCAGGACATTCCTGGGCTCATGAACTATCAGTTAGGGCATGTTCACCTCATTGCTTCCCCAGGCCTTTCAAGTGCATCCTCACAGTTGCACCACACTTCATTTAGACCTTTTGAAATACCAATGAGAAGATGCCACATCAAAATGTGCTTCTACAGATAAAAACTCAATGAGTCGTGACGTATCTCATTCTGAGGGAACTGGAATATCCTTTTTGGCCTAACAGTCCCTAGTCTTCTCCATATCGTCTTTCTTCAGATATGAAATTAGCGTCAGCACGACTAGCTAGTTCATATACAAAAGAACTCCATGCCCCCATCCCAATCTAGTGGCCAACTCTTTATCCCTATTTTGCAAGTGAAACTTATATTGCCAATGTCATCATGACATCTAGGTGACAATAACTCATAACAAAGTAAAGAAATTATACTTAACATAAAATTTCTGACAAATTAGCTCTAGTTGTTCTCTGATAACTAATATTCATTGTTCCAAATAGCTCTTTCTGTATGAAGCTGATGTCCACCCTGGGGACCTTTATAGCTGGTTTCTATATTTGATCACCTTCTTATATACAAGATCCATTCCATTACACCAAAGCCTTAATCTAGAGCTTCCTACAGTTAAATGGATTGTTGTTTGTCAAAGTGAAATTTGTATGACTTATATTAAATCAACCATTTTCATCCAATAGCACCTTTCTTCTCATTTACACAGTAATAAATGTTCCCAGACTCAACATCCAAAATTTTCAATTTTACCGGGAAAAAAATCACAATGTTTCCTATCTAAATCATCTAGACCAAGAAATCACCATATTCAAACTAACCCACAAAATTCTTTCAATTTCATACATATAACAAATATACACAAATATGTATTTCTCAAAAAAAAAAAGAGTTTAAGAGTACGAACCGTTCATTACGGGAGGCAAGATTAAGGAGGGCTAATAAAGAAGCTTCACGAGCAAGGAGAGAATAAGAACACGGCTGAAGCATATCAACCAACGGCGGAATAACCCCGGCGGCGGCAAACCTGGAACGAGTCTTCCCGGAAAACGACGACTTCCTCACCAATTTCCTAATTTCCTTAGCTGCTTCAATTTTCTCTACCTCTTCCACTGCACTCTTCAACTTCTCCGCTATTTCCTCCATCACATTCTTGCATTTTCTGTTCTTCTTCTGCTCTTCTTCCTCCTCCTCCTCCTCTTCAAGATTGCATTTTCCTTCTTCTTCTTCTTCCATCAATATCTCCTCTTTCACCATTTTTCTGACACCCTTTTGAGCTCTCTTTCAAAGGGTGTGTTCAACAATGGAGAGTTTTTACAGATGAAGAACAACCTTATTCAGGATTCGACTGTTGTACCTTTCTTCATAGAGGTTGTACCTATTTGAGACTCTTGAGTCCTTGCGTAATCTATGGTAATTTACTAATACTACATTTACACCCCTTAAGTTTATGGTAATATACATTAACTACCTTTTATTTATCTAAACTAAGAAAAATATAGTTATGTTCACTTTCTATTCTTTTTCGAAAAATATAATAGGCTATTAAAATGCTAATCGGAGATCCTTCAATAAAATGGAATGTATTGAATTTTTAGCTTGTACAACTATCAAATCAGAGGGCTCGATAAAACGTTAAAAAATTATTACATCAAGGGAGGCTATTTAAATGATGCGTTTCAATTTTTATTTTGATTATTTTCTTGAACTAATAAAGTGAAAAGAAGAAAAGGAGAAGGTGTTGATTAAAAATAAGAAATAATTATGCTTAGTAGTAGTAGGCAAGTTTTTTAAGTAGAGAGTATTTAGAAATTAGGATAAACTTAAGCATCATATCTTATATATATAAAGGAGTTTTAAAGATTAAGATCATGTGATTTACGTAGTCTAATTTCAATTAATCACGATATTGTCGTCATACTTATAATTAGTTCAATAATGCATGCATTAATTAACTTACAATATCCTCTAATCATTTTGATATGAAGAGAATGATTCATCAATGGAGAAAATTATAATACTAAAATTATGAAAGCTAAAGGTGTTCTTTTTTATGTGGCCTAATCTGGATTAAATAATGGTCCTAATCTCCACATAGCAATTCAAAAATATTAATCAAGTACTATAGTTTATTTTTATACGAGTCTAATTAACGATCGCGTAAAGAATATGGGGGAAAATAGGGTGGTATGATTGATTGATATAAATTATTGAATGGTAGATATAGAGACTAGTATAAAGAAGTTCAGTAAAGTTGAATTATAAAAAATATATAATTTTAATTTACCTATAAATAGTGTAAAATAATTTGATACTATTAAGTCATTTAAAAGTTAATTACATAAATTACCTATAACACTTGCAATTAAGATGAATAATGAGACAAGTAATTATGATATGAGAATTTTAAAAATTCATTTGATTGGTTGTTTGAATTTTTAGCTTTTGGTGAAAGTTTTATTCTCCAAAAGTAATCTTTTATATGCCGGACAAATCAGACCATAACACAATTTTTGTCATCGTCAACTCTTCTTTCTATGCTTCTTTTTTGCATCGGGATTGATAATTAGATAGATTGTGTTATCATCACAATATACATTAAATCATTGTATGAAAGACATCAAAAGAAAAGTAATTCTAAAAATACAAGCAAGGAAAAGCAATATAAATTCAAATTAATCTTGCTTCAAAATAAATATCGGACACTAAATGAAAATCGGCCAAATGTAACACATGGGCTAAGCTTAGTGTTGATCATAATATGGAAATATATTGTTTTATCCCTATTTGTGATGTATTATTGATTTATCAAAGTAATTAGAAAGTTATCTTTTTCAATTACTTAAATAGGATGAAATTATTAGAGAGGGTAATGCTAATATTACAAGCAAAGTAGTCAGCAAACATAGTTCCAACAAGTATATGATTGGATTTCGTTGTGGACACCTCATATTAATTTATATATATATATATCCTTTAATAGTCCCTTCTTAATTAAATTGAATTACATACATTAATAGCTTGACTCTTTTTTATAGGTTTGTATCACAAAAATCATAAGCTAATAGTTCTAAAAGTTAGTATATATAAAACAAGATATTGTTTTAATTTGTTTGCTTTATTTTTTAAAAAATTTACTTTAAATCACATTCTTTATTTGTAACGTGATTTAAAATTACAAGATTAAAAGGGCATGTTGACACATTACACACGTCGTTAATTTAAGACAACAAAATTCAAATATCTTTTTTATTTTTTTAAACTGTGTCATGTCAAATTAAGACAAATAAATCGAAACAGAGGAAGAAGTATTTAACTAGCAGCTCCTTGAACTTGGCAAGAATATACCATATATCCATTACCCTTTTCCCAATAATATATTAAGGATTTCCATACCTAAAGTTACTTTGGACATTTCATATGTTGGTAAATGGTTTGGTTACCTACCAATTATACCTAGTAATATACTATTATTAATTTGGTCAATCTCAACCAACTAAGAATAGTTTTTTAAATTGATCACAAGCCCTCTGCTCAGTGGCGGCCATATTTAATTACTGTCGAAAAATTACACTGTATATGTATACATAAGTAAATGTATATATAAGTAAATCTATATATAATAAGTAACTAAATGTCCAAAACACTAGAAGATTCCTGTTTGTGCCAGTAGAATATATATCTCTACGTATATGTAGAATTAGTCTTTTCATATTTGGTTGAAATTTTGATTTCGATATAAATAATTAGATTGGAGAGATCTTTTCATTGCGCTCTTCACCTATTGGGCATTTTCTTTTCTCCGGTAGGCTCTTATAAGGCGGGTATGAGAAGGCCTCCCCTTTCCCTTGTCAAAGCTAGGTTAAAAGCTCGCTTTACTTGTTGGCTGGCTTATGATAGTTCTCAAATAGTCTAGTCTTATTGTATTAATAGTCATGATTATATTTCGACAAAATGCTCTTAATTCTAGGTATGGTTTTGAGTATCCAAGGTCCAATGGACCCCAAGTGATTTGGAAGATAATGTTTGTATTTTGTATGGAATTATAAATATACTATTCTTATGACATGTCTGATATTCTTGGCACTTTGTCCTATAATTTGGCTCATAGTTTGTTGTCTTGCACTTTGACATACTTTTTTGGCACAATACATAGACAACTCATTAAACTTGTCACTAAATTTCATTTAAACACTCCAAATTACAACATTTTTCTATTGAACACTTAAATACATGATAAAATATTTTCAATTAGATACTTACCAACTCAAACTTGAGAAAAGTTTCTCCATTTGTTCTCAAGTGCTCATAAGTTAACTACTAAAAATATATCACCTCCTCCACTTATACACATTAGCCTCAATAAGCCATAACATCTCGAGCTTGTTCCAATTGAGGTTGATGTAATATAATTAAAGGCAACATATTTTGTAGTTAACATATCCATATAAGGCAGTTGAGAATACGTGCAAAAACTATTCCAAAATTCGAAAGGAAGCTAATAAGTACAATTTATCATGTGTTCAGGTACCCAGAACAAGACATAAATAGATGTCTAAATAAAAATTATTGACAAGTTTAAGAGGTTGTCGATGCATCCCCCAACTGGTACAGATTCAATGTGAAGTACCAGTAGTAACTTGCACATTGTTTCTCTTCAATCAGGCATCTCTTAAACAAATCCAGGCATTCATCATCTCAACAATTTATTGCAGGATATATTCATGACAAACAAACATTCCATTAAATGAAAACACTGCAAAGAGGAAGACAATTTATATTTTTTCTGCAGTACCTTTCTGGCAAATTTGGCACTGCAATATCAAGAGCATCCCCAGAGTGCCAGGACTAACAGTGAATTGCACGCGAGATCACCAACAAACTCAAGCAGTATAAATTCACCACACAATTTACTGCAAATAATGCTGCATTTTTCTTTGCACCAATCACCAATTACAACAGTTCCTCAAAATCAACTTTACAGGTACAAAGATACGAACGAAAGCAGGATGTATGAAAAAAACTGAGAAACCTCATTTTGCTTTCGAGAGTCCTAAAATCCTATCAAAAGGAAGAAATATATAGGGAAGAAAAAAGTTTAACCTCTGATGGTTATTCTACCAAAATGCTCAAAACTATTGAAGGCTATAAAGTTGTAAACAAAACCAATTGGCATATACCTGCCTCGACTAAAATCTGCTACTATCAGTTACAGGAGGATTCACCATTTAAATCCTCAGTCCAAGCAAAGAAGAGACCTTTGGTGAAGTTCTCTTCTTTGGCACACCCTTCTTAATTTACAGTCAGCCTGCACACTTCTTTCCAACATTTGCTGGAACCATTCCTCCACCTCAAAACATGTTGCAACTCTAAAAACTCCAATGACAATTTTCATTTCTTGTTTTATGCTTTCGAACAAAAGAATAGCTCCTCAATAACTACTTGGCCAGTTCATCTGTGCATGCTGAGGCCGTTGATAGACATTGGCGGTTGGTCCAACCATATCAACTGGACCAGCAATTGTTTGAGACTGCTGCAAAAGTGGATGAAGAGTTGATGCTGTAACTGGTTGAGCTGGGTGATAAACACCAGCAAAAGTTCCATGTCCTGGTTGAGTGGGTGTTAGAGCCACTTGACCCTGAGGAAGATTATAAAAGGAATTTGCTTGCAAGCTAGATAAATCTCTATTGTGCGCATTAATCCACACACCTGAGCTTTCACTCTGCAAAAAAGAGATGACGCATCTATAGTCCAATTTTCAAACATTTACACAGATGATAAATTTTTTGATGAAGTGGTGAAAGGAAATCAATTAGCTCAGGGACCTCCTTGACAATGCTATTTCACAGGGGAATCGGGCATTGAGGCAATGGTACAAGATATTTAATCACAGAGTAGGGAAGAATAAGTTGAAGTCTAAGCAAACCAGTACGCCAACTTATTCTGGAGGCAACAAATCACATTCAGAAATTCTAATTGTTATCTCTGTTTCAGAAAATACAGAATTCTTCCCTCAACAAGAATGCAGACATGGGATAAGCCAAAGCCTCTATTAGCATACACTTTGCTAGGAAATGGACAACTGGTAACACTTAAAGTATATATAGTATTAATGGATGTATTACAGTTAGAAACAAAACTAAAGATCAAACTTAATTTGACAAATTAATGTACTCCAATTTCTTTTGATGAAGTAGGATTTCATTAGAAAGAGCTTCCGCTGGATGCAATAGTTACAGCAAAAGAGGAAATGTCAGTCCAGATTACCCAAAAAAAAAACTTAAAGCAGTAAGGAACTGATAAAATCCATGAACGAGTCAATACTATTTACTGGAGAAAAGTTAGCCAGCTAAATAGGCTAACCAAACAACTAGCTTTGAGTGAACATATTTGAGTTGATACCCCCATCAAAACATCTCCTATTCCTTTCACACCAAGTACACCAAAATATGCAAGCTGGGACCATAGTCCAGATCTTCCTGATGGGGTTCTCAACTTTCCTAGAGACCCAACTGATATAATGTAATCCAATTAGATTAGACTGATCAGTTTTTGGTTTCAATTCTTACCAGCCCTTACCACTACCGCTCAAAGCATTTCAAGCACTAAATACCACAGTTTTCACTATTTTCAGCAATAATGATGCACACATTCTCAGGAAATATTTCAATGGAGCATAAAGAATCACCAACATTGCTAAGAGCAGATAATAGGACCAACCTGTTGTACACTCACATAGACATTACTCTCCTGGAACTGAGATGCAGAAAGATCCTCATTGGAAGCGGGGTTTCCAGTCGTCGTAGCTGAACTAGGGTTATAGTTGACAGGAGAGGATCCATATGGCGCATAAGTTCCAGGCACTCCCATGTGAGCTGGATTTCCCACATTAGCGCCTGTTCTATATTGCGAAAGTGAGTATCTGGGAACAGCTGATGGTGGAGGTGGATATATACCGCCAGCCTGAGGCTGCTGGGAAAATGCACCATTGCTTAATAATTGATGGATGGCTGCTGGTGGAACATAAAGTGGTGAAAAGTAATGACCATATGGAATATAATTTGGAGGATAATGGGGCAGATGCATCCCTGTAGCCTGTCGAAATACAGGGACAGGTTGCTGAGGTACAGCTATAGAACTCTGCATAAGCCCAGCAGCTTGAGTCACAAGTGGTGTTGGAGCTGCTGCAGATAAAGCAGGACTATTCCCACCCTGCAGAACAATCAAATAAATAAATACAAGCACCATCCTAGGAGTGGGTCAACTGAAGCCGGCACATCAAAGCATCACAGTAAAGTGAGATATCCCTAAACTAATAATTGTTCTCTGTGCATTCTTTATTATGCAGACTTCCCATGAAACTACTTGAACATCACCATAAGAAGTTAAATCAAGACTATTCTGTTAAAAAGAACAGAAGGGCATCCAAACCAATGATTTTAGTGCATATAGAGAAGTAATAAATATATTTACTCTTTACTCAGCGGCTTAATGAGAACTCCTACAATATTAATCAGGAAAGCATGTTCGAGCAAAAGGAAATTTGGTGCCCTCACAATTTAAACAGCTTAGATATCTGATTTAATAGCTCTTCCATGGTTATTCAGAAAACACTTGTTTGAATATGATTCATGTTTATCATCTGGAATTATGTCTACAAGAAGTTAGAGAATTTTCACTATAATCTAGAAATATATTAATCTTTTCTGAATTTCAGTACGCTGCCTATCCATAGCTGCATTTCAGATGGTAGAGAATTGCCTTCTGTGCCAGCATAATAAAGCTAAAGAATCAACTAGGCACTAATTATGACTCAAGCATACAGGGACAAGAGAGCTTTTCTAGGTCTTTAGCCAAACACCAGAACCCTAACCCTTAGCACACACTTCTCTTCCTTTCCCCTTCTGCTTATCTTTCTCCCCGCAAAATTAGAAAACAATTAGAGACAAAAATATAAACCAGAACTCAGCCGAGTTGGATTCTAACCTCTTGAGCAGATTGAGAAGTGTGTGGAGGCACAACTGCAACATTGCCATTGTACTGGGTAGAAACACCCACTGAATGAAAGGGTGAAATGCGGCCATCACTATCAGCACTCGAACGGTAGAAGTGGGGATAGTAGCTTGGGTCAATGGGATGCTGAACCTGAACAAATGAATAGATGTAAAACTTCTGAAGTATGTAAGTATATTTTTCTGAGCTTAACCATACAAATGCTTCAACATGTAGTGATTATCATTGACACAAAATTTCTAAACATGTCAAATCATTTTCAGAGAAGCAATTGTTGTTATATAGTTGCTACAGCCATCACTATGAAACCAAGCACAACTGAACAAACATATGAATATCCTAGGTCCCTGACACGTATTGACTATTGAGGTAAAACCAGTACACACTGAGTTAAGTGTTCAATCAAACTGATGTGATGTTTAAAGCACAAACCACTAACAATTTGAGGCTTCAGAAAGTATTATAATGACAAAATAGATAGATAAAAAATCATAGATGAAGACCTACAAGGAAATTTGGAAGACGAGAAACATCTCGAGGTTGAGATTCAGAGTTTTCAAAGGGTGGGAGCTGATTGCCCAACATTGGTGGCGCAAAGCCAAAATTATAGTTGGGGGATGTATGAACAACTGAATATTGTTGGCCCGCCGGCAGAGTCTCTTGCTTCTGTTCACTGCACTCTGGAGCAGAGGATGAGATATCACCATCTCCTTTTGCAGGCAAACTCTCCTGTCCATGTGAAGATGGAGGCTGATCAGGATAATCTGTGTCCTCTGCAGCAGCTGATGCATTTTGATTACTGCATGCATTCATACAGAAGAAAAATATCAGATGTGAAATGCTAGAACTGGAGGATGTGCAAATCTATTCATGCATCAGAATCCAATTTTGATTTGGAAAGAAAAAACTTCAGCAAGTCCAGAATAAAAAATTAAGAGGCAAACATGCTCATGCGCACCAAAAAACTGAAAAAACTGGGGATCCTTCTCAAAGCTACAGCAAGAATGCCCCCATCCCACCCCATCACCACACCCCCAACCAAAACAAATTCACACAAACCTTTGAATATCTGTGTCCACGAAGATCTTTTCTAAAAGAATAGCACCAGAAAATAAGAAAACAAGTTGAGTGCAAGGATAAGACCTGACTAAGAAGTTGTATTATAAGGTTGAAGATTGAGCCCTAAAACTAAAAAAACTGACGCTTGTGTCACTTGATACTTAGAGCACTGAATGTCAGGTAGTCAAGTTAAGTCTAAGTTACTCCCTTTATCCAATTAAAGTGTCCTAGTTTCACTAGACATTGTTTTAAGTTGAGACTTGAAGTTTTTTGTTGGAATATATAAGTAGGTCATCACCCAGGATTTGGTCTAGAGGTGAGAGTGCAGGACGTGATGTGTAGGTTAGACGCAAGGCAGGGTTTGAACCCTACAACAGAGAAAGCCCCTTATATTTAAGTGGAAAAGGGTAGAGGGGCGAACTCATTATCCACGAAATTTCCAACTTGCACTACAGCCCTTGGGGATTTCTCAGTTATCAATACACAATATATATCGGTCCAAAAGGGAGAAAAGAATCCCCCAAGAGCTCAGTTCAAGTGGCAAAGGTTGAGAGATTTGTGACTTAGGTCACATGTTCGAGCCCTGCACCATGCGAACTACTAAGCATGGTATTTAAGTAGAGAAAGGTTGAGGGGAAGGCCCATTATCCCTAGTCTCAAAAGTTGTGGTTGGTCCAAAGAGTTGGCCCCAGACAGATTTCTCAGTCATCAAAAAAATGGAGAGAAGAATAAACTTTTGAAGAATTTTATCTTTATGGAAAAATTGGTTCCAGAGATACCTATTTTTCTCAACTAGGTGGACCCAACTTTGGGACAACCTGGCACAACCCAAAGTAGAACAGCAGAACTGTGACAGCGGGAGTGGGACAAAGGGAGCAGAGGGTGTATCTAAATCATCTACTGATAGCATGTTTTGAGTTAATCCATTAATACTACTGTTGAAACTGTAATTTGAATCCAAAAAACTTCTTAAAGATTCAATAAAAGTTATTTATTCTTGGTTGATAAGTATAGATATAATAGAAATTACTGCAAAAAAACTTCTGTCACATCATTAGGGGGAGCAGCGGAGAGAGAGAGAGACCTTGGAAGTTGTGCACTTGCAGCTTCTTCAATGCTCTCAGAAGATTCAGAAAGTGGTGGACTTCCATCATGCTCAGGAGCAACATTTGTGCTTGTGCCCAAACTAAAGCCAGAGTCAAAGCTTCCAAAACAGAACCCAAGTTTTTCAGACTCAGGAACGTGAAGGTGATTAGGGATAATAACATTTTCAACATTTGAAATGTGTGATTCCTCTAACTTCTTCTGCAGATCCTCAGTAACTTCTTTTGTTTCAGGAACAGAAGCAGAAGGCTGCGACAGAGTATTGACTTCAACAGAAACCGTAGAAACGCCAGATGAAGAAGCAGCAGCAGCAAGAGCAGACCCCTGAGCTAGATTACTGTTTACAGGCTTTGGCTTCCATTCCTTACAAGGACCTGCTGTAGAAAAACATAGAAGACAGTGTTATGCTTCCAGCATGAATTACTGGACAGATGGGGAAGACAAACTCTATTTGCTAAAATGCATTCTTTATCTTTTCCAATCTAACAAGTGAACTCGAACCAACAAACAAGCAAGGAGACTTACAGCACTAAGGTTCAAATTTTGGGAACACTCTAATCATCTAGTGACAGAGTTACAAGCACACCAAACACAAAAACTCAAGACACTATACAACATTTCGAAAGTAAAAACAAACAAGTATCTAAACAAAGATCAATACTTTCTAACCTTTACCAGGCAGTATCCAGCAAACTTAACTTACGCAAGGGACCAGATGATTTGTAACTAGTCAACGGCCATTATTCTATTTTGAGAACGTGAACATGTTGCACTTAAACATTTCTGATGCAACATTTTGATTTGGGAAACTCAAACTTGAGCTAAGTTCTAGATGAGACTATTTTTTTATTTTTTTTATTTCTTCACCAAAAAAATGAGACTATTTTTTTATTTGTGAACACTGAAAATTCTAAAAGTCGTATATGAGCATTTTAGAAGAAAAAAATTCAAGTATGTACAATATGAAATGGGCTCAAGAACCAGGGTCTACCCCCCCCCACCCTTCCAAGTGCAATGGAGGTCACCAACCTAAGATGAGCCTTGCTGATCACTCATTGAACCCATTTATGTCTGTATATTACAAAATTACAAATGGAGTAATGCAGAAATGTTAAGGTTAAAACAATGATAACTGGAAAAATAGTGCTTTGATTATCAAATCACGGTGTCTTCGAAAGTATCCAGCAAGATTTATATAGTTAGATGTCTTATATCGATACACTTTAGTATTTTATTTTTTTTGGGGAGGGGGGGGGATCCTGTACGCAAGAAGTATAGGAAAAGGTGGAAAACCTTCACGCAAACATTTTATAATGATGCTCATAATGATATATTGTTAACAAAGATAAGCAAACAAAACTTAAGTTTCCACTAGTTCAACTCATTTAAGCTATGCTGATCTCAACTTCAGCTCATATGGCCAAATCAACAAGAATTCAAAAATTCAAAATTCCTGTAGCATGAAAAGCACCCTTTCTATATTCTTTTATGAAGAGAAGATCAAAGTTGTATCTCCATCACTGTTTCAAAAGTTTTACTCTCTATTCATTGTTGTGGCATGCAAAAGCTTTTTTTTAATTTCACAAAAGCATCTCAAGCAGAAATGCTACACTCTTTCTTCTTCAATGTTCTTCCTCATAAATTTGTAGGTTGATAATGTACAATCTAAACCACAAGCAAATGTTCTTGTGGGAAATGGTTTTATTGTTTCTTGATAAATTGCATTATGTAATCAAAGAACTTCTTGCGGGGGATGGCCTGAACTGGAATAATAGCTTTATTTTCATTCTCGTCTCTTGATTAAAAAAAATATTATTCATTTCTCATCTCTACAACAGACCACCCTACTAGGACTTTGCAGATCAATTCATTTGTTTCTGCAACATGGCAGTGGAATGGAAGGTTCTAAAGCATCAGTACCAACTGCCGCCTTCGAAATATAAACAGACAACCTAGAACATTCAAAATAACTATTTTGAAAAGAAAAACTCATAATATAACTATAAACACAAAAATTTTGAACTTCATAAGTTTTTCATGACCGAGAAATCCATCCGTGGCCAACCCTTAGGACACAGCCTTTGGAACTCAGGGAAAATAGACTCGCCCCTCTACTCTTCTCCACTTAAATACCATGCTTAGATCGCATGGCGGCGCGGCTCAAACCTGTGACAAAAGTCACAAGTCCCAACCACTTGAACCAAGTCACAAGTTGTGAACTTCATACTTATGGCACCTATATAACTAACCATAAACTTTTATTTTATTTTGGGCAGTCTACTTTACGGCTTCCCCCCACCCCCAAAAAAAGGGTGCCAACTCTATCTGATACTAGATGTGGTGCATGTGAATAAATAGTCTTGAAGATTTCTAGTATGTTTCTTTGTGAGAAACGATTTCCGGTATTCTACTCCATCAAAGTACACCATACCACTTCCATCACTGCAAATTTCACAAAATCTATAGTTTTTCTGAAGCTAAAGTATAGGCTGTAATTGCGAAAAATTGTTCTGGGTGGATGAAACATCAAAAGGTTTCTCTGCATTTTTCTTGATTAGGCTCTTCGTCTGAGAGTTGATTAAATTATGATTCAATCTTCCCTTACCCAAGCACAAAAAGGAAAGGAGGAAGAACATTATGCAGGTAATTATGAGGCAAAATCCAAGAACTACATTATCAAACAATGCAGCAATAGTAACAAAAGCACTAACAAAATCAGTTTAGTAAATCATTTGAGAAGTTAGGGCTTCAAAACAATATTATAACATACAGATCACGTTAAATTACTGTACCTTTTTGTGGACCAACTGTGTGTGACCGATTGTTGTAATTAGATGACGGCCTACTAGCAGAAGAACCACTATGGGTTGGAGAAGCAGTTTGCGAGTACTCCGGAAGTTGATTCTTTCCAGGCCCCTGAAATTTGCTTGGCATCTTTACTTGGCTATTTGAGCTTCCAGCAGTAGAAACTGCTACTAGGATGTGAGGGGAAAGAAATATATAAGCTTCATAAATTGAGCAGTAACAACTCCATCTTCTTAAAAAACAAAAAGGGGATAGTAAAATATATAATTATACTAATCGTAACACCTATTATATCAAATAATAACAGTTTCATATTATTAAGTCTTCAAAGCCTTTACCAGTAGTCTTTTTGCTCCCGTTGGATTTAGAAGAAACATGTTCAACCGGAGAATGCTGGGCCCCAACTTCCCTTCTGACTGTGCTTACTACACCAGCGGGTCGTGAATCTTGAGATGGCAAGAGCACGGGATCTGAAGCTGAGAGATAAGCTCCTGATGGAGATGGTGAAGATAGCGTTCTTGAAGAATTGCCGGTGTTTGCCATCCGCTGACCATGCACATCCCTGTTTCCTGTAGCTGATTTTGGGTTTTTGGTTGCATCAGCAGAAGTTGTCTGCATGCCTGCATTTGCTTCAAATTGTTTAACTCCTCTTCTTGGGGGTGCAGCATGAGCATTTTGTACAATACTGTTGCTCCCCGAAGCTAGATCGCTAGGCCCATTTACTGATGCACTTGATGAGCTGAAAACAATAATGAAAATTAGTCCTTCAAAATAAGATCAGATAATTTAGGCAACCGAAGACCTCAGAGGGCTTTTTTTTATAATCTACTATGAAAGGCAATACCCTGGCAATCAAGGTATCATGCATATGCAACAATTGCCAATAAAGCGAAAAAATCCGTAAACATCAAATACCACCTTGAAATATTCTTTGCCTCAACATCAGCCACAGTAGATAGGTTGACACTCTTGTCAAGAATTTGATTGGCAGTATTGTTTTTCCCGTTCTTTCCACCACCTACATCTGACAAAACATACACATGATAGTATGAGTGGATAAGGAATGAGAGGAACATAAGATCAATCTAAAAGAGATATAAAGGCTCTTTCTATGAGTGAAATGAAAAGGCCTCAAGTGTGAAATCAATTTTTTAAAGCCTGATAGTGATAGGAATGCCTGAATAAGAGGTCAAAATCAGTTAAGATGCATTTGAAATAACAGATGAAATGTGTAAATAAAGTGACATATTGTAGATTAGACATTAAAATCTCAGAAATCTGAGTCTTTTGTCATTTAGCAAGAAGAGCACATCAGAATAGATGGAAAAGGAAGTAGCTTGAGTATGTTAGAAAAGTTGGGCTCGTAAATTAAGATTCAGAAGAACACAAAATGAGGAACCAGGGCTCTGCAGTATCACAAGAGACTATCAAAATGCAGGAAGATTAAAAACATGTTGTTTACCATGTGAAGCATGACGAGAAGTCAAATTTCCACGAATCCCTTTGTTACCTCTGCCCTGCATTTCTGTTTTCCACTTTGGTTCAGCAGACTCCTTAATTGAATTCTGAGGCCAAAAGTGCAGAAAGAGAAGATGAAAGGTCTATAGTAACCCAAAACAGTTCTTCATTTATTAGGCGTTAAAAGAATTAACAATACAATTTAAGCAAGATGCTTATACCAAATCGGATTAATCCATAAGTCCTCCGACAAAGTAACCCATTTGACATTCAGTAGGTCCTTAAGAGCCAAAAGATGAATGAATTCTGCTAAGGTGCTAATGCATAGTTATTAGATCAGGATCTTTTTCTGATAAACCAAGCATTAATCAGTACTACTATGTAATTTTCTTCAGCAGAATAGCAAGATAAGCTGCAACTATGATTACAGCAGTTGAACACCAGATGGCATTCACAAATGCTGAAAATGCTGAACAGCTACATGATTGTGACAGGTCTATAGATATGCTATTGAATTTGTTATCTGTTTCAGGCAATAAATCACTCGCCCATTCCACACAAACTCTAGAACCTACACCAATGAGCACTTATCAACCAGTATGTCAGCCACAGACCAAGAGTATGCACTACAACAACCTCTTTAGGCACCTAAAACAGATGACTACAATATTTTACAATTTCTCACCCAAAATAAATGAAGAGAACGGAGAAAAGACAACTCATACCTATGCCACTCCCATAAGACGTTTACAGGCAAATTAGTAAGTTCATCATTTTTTCATATTATAAAAGGGGATTGTAGATAAGCAAATCAGTTCCTACGCATACCTCTTTTCTTCGATCACGCTTACTTTTAACTTCATGGAATGTATCTGCAAACAAAGCTTATGTGAGTTTAGTAAAGAAACTTAGTTATGTCACCAACACAAAGAGTACCCAAAAAAAAGAGAGAACAAAAGACCCTTTATGTTCCTAATGTGAATGCCACATTATCAAAAACTGTGAATGGCACATTTGGACCAACCATCAACCTGTTGTACATTAAATCATAGCTGCAAAAAATGTAATTTTTAACCCAAAACCATATGTAATATGCTGCAAAATCTGATCTTGAACCAAAGGCAGATTGTCACACACCCCCCCCCCTTGTAAAGAGTCCGAGCAACATAGCCCCCCATCCCCCTCCTTTTTCCGGAGAGGAGGAAAGGTGATTGCATCTATCAGAAGGTTTTTTTCTCAAACACCATAACAAACTAAAGACAGCCCTTTTACACATATGCAAGTGCACCATTCAGAAATCCAAAATTGAATTCTTCCCCCAATCCCAAATTCAAAACACCAGAAAGGGAAAAAGGGAAAAAAAAAAAAGTAAGAAGAAGAAAAGGTGAGAAAACGAAGCGGCATTCAATTGAGTACAAAGCACATGCAGAAGACCAACCAAAAAGAGAAAAGGGGGAAAAATCAAAATTGAAGAAAAGGGTCTCTCCAAAAAAACTCATTCTATCAAATAATCAAAGCCATAAACAGATCCCAAAAAAATCAAGATCAAACCCATCTCATAAAGTAAAGTGACAGCTAAGTATATACACATTTCTCTACATGAAAAAAAAAACAGAGAGAGATAGAAATGAACCCTGTGAAAGAAGCTTCTGAGTAGTCTCATTGGGATCCATAGAACATTCCTTGAGCATTGCATATATCTCATCTTCACCATGATTTCCAGTGATCTCTTTGATGTTTTGGATCGTCTTTTGCATACAAGAAGGGATTGAAACCCTAGCTAATCCCCCAACTATACCACTGTTGCTCATCTTCACCACCCCAAAGACTACAAACCCCACAAATATTCTCTACTTTAGTATATACCCCAACTATATCTCTCTCTGTATATATGTATCACTGAATCTACAGAGAGAAAGGGAGAGGGAGAAAAGAGAGTGATATAACTTTGGTGAAATAAGACTAGGAAAGGGTTCTTCAATATTTTGTATGCAATATTTATAGTTCTTTTTTTAATTTAGAAAAAAATATTTATTTATTTATTATTATTATTGGTCGTGTTAAAGGTATTTTTTGTATTTGCTTTTTTTTTTTATAAAAATAAGTAAATTAAGTTAATTGTTAGTCAAACTTTAAAATTTGAATTAGATCGTATCATTATAATCGTTTGTCGTTACTGAGTTAATAAACTGTTTACTTCGTATATAAATAAAATGACATATTTTGGTGAAATTAAGACAAGGAAAGAGTTCTTGAATATTTTGTATGCAATATTTATGATTACAAAAATTGTTATTGGTTGTTTTAAAAGTATTTTTTGTATTTAATTTACTTTTATTTTTTTATTTATTATTTATTTTTTTATATTTATTGTTAGTCAAAGTTTGAAAACCGAATTAAATAGTATCATTATTATTGATTGTCGCTTCTACTTCTGAGTTACGGAGTAATAAATTGTTTACGTAGTATATAAGTAAATGATTAAAAAAATCCGAATTTATTAATTTAAAAGCATTTCTTAGAACAATGAATTTCTTAGTTGATATGAAGAGATTTTATTGCTGATTAATAATGAGAAGTGAAGAAATAATCGATATGATATAGAGTTTTTTATGCTAAATAAAGTTATTAAGATTTATTTTTAAATAATATATCAATTTATAAGTGTGTATTTTTTTTTCACGTATATTCAAATCAATTAATATATAGTAATAAAAAGGAAAACCTTTTTTTCTTTTTCTTTTTCTTTTTTGCTATTGATCATGGTGTTTATTGTATTTGATTTACTTTTATTTTTTTACTTTTTGCACGTACATTCAAATAAATTAATATACAGTAATAAAAAGGAAAATTTATATGTTTGATTTACACATTGTTATATAGTTATTTTTTATTTTACTTTATTAATTTAGAAAAAATATTTATTTTTTTACTTTTTTATTGGTCGTGTTAAAGGTATTTTTCGTATTTGATTTGTTTTAATTTTTTTATTTTTGTAATTTTTTATTTTTATTTATTGTTAGTCAAAGATAAAAATTTGAATTCTAAGTAAATAAACTGTTTACTTAGAATATAAATAAAATGATATAATTTGGTGAAATATAAATCTCAAGGGAAAGGGTTTTTCAATACTTTTGGATGCAATATTTATAGTTGTTTTTTTATTTTTTACTTTATTAATTTAGAAAAAAATATTATTATTTTTTTTGGTCGTGTTAAATGTATTTTTCGTATTTGATTTACTTTTATTTTTTTATTTTTGTAATTTATTTATTGTTCGTCAAAGATTGAAATTTTGAATTAGATCATATCATTATTATCGTTTGTCGTTTCTGAGTTAGTAAATCGTTTACTTGGTGTATAAATAATATGATATATTTTGGTGAAATATAAAAACTCACGGGGAAGGGTTCTAGAATATTTTGTATGAAATATTTTTGATTTTTTTTTGTTACTGATCGTTTTAAAGGAACTTTTTGTATTTGCTTTACTTTTATTTTAAATTTTATTTTAATTTATTGTTATTAGTCGTGTTAAATGTATTTTATGCATTTGATTTCCTTTTATTTTTTATAAAAATAAGTAAATTAAGTTAATTGTTAGTCAAACTTTAAAATTTGAATTAGATAGTATCATTATTATCGTTTGTCGTTACTGAATTAATAAACTGTTTACTTCGTATATCAATAAAATGACATATTTTGGTGGAATTAAGACAAGGGAAAGAGTTCTTGAATATTTTGTATGCAATATTTATGATTAAAAAAATTGTTATTGGTTGTTTTAAAAGTATTTTTTGTACTTAATTTACTTTTGTGTTTTATTTTTGTAATTTATTTTTATATATTTATTGTTAGTCAAAGTTTGAAAACCGAATTAAATAGTATCATTATTATTGTTTGTCGCTTCTGCTTCTGAGTTACGGAGTAATAAATTGTTTACTTAGTATATATAAGTATCCAATTAAAAAAATTCGAATTAATTAATTTAAAAGCATTTCTTAGAACAATGAATTTCTTAGTTGATATGAAAAGATTTTATTGATGATTAATAATGAGAAGTGAAGAAATAATCGATATGATATAGAGTTTTTTATGCTAAATAAAGATTTTAAGATTTATTTTTAAATAATATATCAATTTATAAGTGTATATTTTTTGCACTTATATTCATATCAATTAATATATAGTAATAAAAAGGAAAACCTTTTTTTCTTTTTCTTTTTAGCTATTGATCATGTATGTATTGTATTTGATTTATTTTTATTTTTTTACTTTTTACACGTACATTCAAATAAATTAATATACAGTAATAAAAAGGGAAATTTATATGTTTGATTTACACATTATTTTATAGTTATTTTTTATTTTACTTTATTAATTTAGAAAAAAATATTTAGTTTTTTACTTTTTTATTGGTCGTGTTAAACGTATTTTTCGTTTTTGATTTGTTTTTATTTTTTTTATTTTTGTAATTTATTTGTTTTTATTTATTGTTAGTCAAAGATAAAAATTTGAATTAGATCGTATCATTATTATCGTTTGTCGTTTTTATTTATTGTTAGTCAAAGATTGAAATTTAAATTAGATCGTATCATTATTATTGTTTGTCGTTTCTAAGTTAATAAACTGTTACTTAGAATATAAATAAAATGATATAATTTGGTGAAATATAAGACTCAAGGGAAAGGGTTTTTCAATAGTTTTGTAGGCAATAAATATAGTTGTTTTTTTATTTTTTACTTTATTAACTTAGAAAAAAATATTTATTTATTTTTATTGGTAGTGTTAAATGTATTTTTCGTATTTGATTTACTTTTATTTTTATTTTTGTAATTTATTTATTTTTATTTATTGTTAGTCAAAGATTGAAATTTGAATTAGATCGTATCATTATTATTGTTTGTCGTTTCTCAATTAATAAATTGTTTACTTACTATATAAATAAAATGAAATATTTTGGTGATACATAAAGACTCAATGGGAAGGGTTCTTGAATATTTTGTATGCAATATTTTTTTTATTTTTTTTTGTTATTGATCGTTTTAAAGGTATTTTGTGTATATGATTTAATTTTATTTTAAGAAAATTAATTTATTGTTATTAGTCATATTAAATGTATTTTATGTATTTGATTCACTTTTATTTTTATTTTTTTTATAAAAATAAGTAAATTAAGTTAATTGTTAGTCAAACTTTAAAATTTGAATTAGATCATATCATTATTATCGTTTGTCGTTATTGAGTTAATAAATTGTTTACATCGTATATAAATAAAATGACACATTTTAGTGAAATTAAGACAAGGGAAAGAATTCTTTAATATTTTGTATGCAATATTTATGATTAAAAAAATTACTATTGAATGTTTTAAAGTATTTTTTGTATTTAATTTACTTTTTTTTTTATTTTTTTATTTTTTTTTATATTTATTGTTAGTCAAAGTTTGAAAACCGAATTAAATAGTATCATTATTATTGTTTGTCGCTTCTGCTTTTGAGTTAATAAATTGTTTACTTAGTATATAAGTAAACAATAAACAAATTCGAATTTATTAAATTAAAAGCATTTCTTGGAACAATGAATTTCTTAGTTGATATGAAGAGATTTTATTGTTGATTAATAATGAGAAGTGAAGAAATAATTGATATGACATAGAGTTTTTTACGCTAAATAAAGATATTAAGATTTATTTTTAAATAATATATCAATTTATAAGTGTGTATTTTTTGGATGTATATTCAAATCAATTAATATATAGTAATAAAAAAGAAAACCTTTTTCGGATTTTCTTTTTCTTTTTCTCTTTCTTTTTTGCTATTGATCATGTATTTATTGTATTTGATTTACTTTAATTTTTTTACTTTTTTATTGGTCGTGCTAAAGGTATTTTTCGTATTTGATTTGTTTTTATTTTTTTATTTTTGTAATTTATTTATTGTTAGTCAAAGATAAAAATTTGAATTAGATCGTATCATTATTATCGTTTGTCATTTTTATTAATTGTTAGTCAAAGATTGAAATTTGAATTAGATCGTATCATTATTATTGTTTGTCGTTTCTAAGTTAATAAACTGTTTACTTAGAATATAAATAAAATGATATAATTTGGTGAAATATAAGACTCAAGGGAAAGGGTTTTTCAATATTTTTGGATGCAATATTTATAGTTGTTTTTTATTTTACGTTATTAATTTAGAAAAAACATATTTATTTATTTTTACTGGTCGTGTTAAATGTATTTTTCGTATTTGAATTACTTTTATTTTTTTATTTTTGTAATTTATTTGTTTTATTTATTGTTAGTCAAAGATTGAAATTTGAATTAGATCATATCATTATTATCGTTTGTCGTTTTTGAGTTAATAAATTGTTTACATAGAATATTATAAAATGATATATTTTGATAAAATATAAAGACTCGGTTCTTGAGTATTTTATATGCAATATTTATATTTATTTTTTATATTTACTTTATTAATTTAGAAAAATATTATTTATTTTTATTATTATTGATCGTGTTAAAGGTATTTTTCATATTTGATTTACTTTTTTTTTTGTAATTTATTGGTTTTTATTTATTGTTAGTCAAATATTGAAATTTGAATTAGATCGTACTATTACTATCGTTTGTCGTTTTTATTTATTGTTAGTCAAAGATTGGAATTGAATTAGATCGTATCCTTATTATTGTTTGTCGTTTCTGAGTTAATAAACTCTTTAATTAGAACATAAATAAAATAATATATTTTGGTGAAATATAAGGCTCGAGGGAAAGGGTTCTTGAATATTTTGTATGCAATATTCATAGTTTTTTTTTGTTTTTTTTATTGACCATGTTATATGTATTTTTCGTATTTGATTCACTTTTATTTTTTTATTTTTGTAATTTATTAGTTTTTATGTATTGTTAGTCAAAGTATGAAATGTGAATTGGATCATATTATTGTTATCGTTTGTCGTTTCTCAATTAATAAATTGTTTACTTACTATATAAATAAAATGAAATATTTTAGTGAAACATAAAGACTCAATGGGATGGGTTCTTGAATATTTTGTATGCAATATTTTTTTATTTTTTTATATTGATCGTTTTAAAGGTATTTTTTGTATTTGATTTATTTTATTTTAAGAAATTTAATTTATTGTTATTAGTCGTGTTAAATGTATTTTATGTATTTGATTCACTTTTCTTTTTTTTGTTTTTATAAAAATAAGTAAATTAAGTTAATTGTTAGTCAAACTTTAAAATTTGAATTAGATCGTATCATTATTATCGTTTGTCGTTAATGAGTTAATAAATTGTTTACTTCGTATATAAATAAAATGACATATTTTGGTGAAATTAAGACAAGGGAAAGAGTTCTTGAATATTTTGTATGCAATATTTATGATTAAAAAAAAATTATTGGTTGTTTTTAAAGTATTTTTTGTATTTAATTTTTTTTTAAATTATTTTTGTAATTTATTTTTTATATTTATTGTTAGTCAAAGTTTAAAAACCGAATTAAATAGTATCGTTATTATTGTTTGTCGCTTCTGTTTCTGAGTTACGGAGTAATAAATTGTTTACTCAGTATTTAAGTAAACGATAAAAAAAATTCGAATTTATTAATTTAAAAGCATTTCTTGGAACAATGAATTTCTTAGTTGATATGAAGAGATTTTATTGCTGATTAATAATGAGAAGTGAAGAAATAATCGATATGATATAGAGTGTTTTATGCTAAATAAAGAAATTCAGATTTATTTTTAAATAATATATCAATTTATAAGTTTATATTTTTTGCACGTATATTCAAATCGATTAATATACAGTACTAAAAAGGAAAAATTATTATTATTATTTTTTTTGCTATTGATCATCTATTTATTGTATTTGAATTACTTTTATTTTTTTTACTTTTTGCATGTACATTCAAATAAATTAATATACAATACTAAAAAGGGAAATTTATATGTTTGATTTACACATTATTTTATAGTTATTTTTTTTATTTTACTTTATTAATTTAGAAAAAATATTTATTTTTTTACTTTTTTATTGTTCGTGTTAAAGGTATTTTTCGTATTTTGTAATTTATTTATTTTTAGTTATTGTTACTCAAAGATAGAAATTTGAATTAGACCATATCATTATTATCGTTTGTCTTTTAATTAATTATTAGTCAAAGATTGAAATTTGAATTAGATCGTATCATTATTATTGTTTGTCGTTTCTGAGTTAATAAACTATTTACTTAGAATATAAATAAAATGATATAATTTGGTAAAATATAAGACTCAAGGGAAAGGGTTTTTCAATATTTTTGGATGCAATATTTATAGTTGTTTTTTATTTTACTTTATTAATTTAGAAAAAAATATTTATTTATTTTTATTGGTCTTGTTAAATGTATTTTTCGTATTAGATTTACTTCTTTTTTTTTTTTTTGTAATTTGTATGTTTTTATTTATTGTTAGTCAAAGATTGAAATTCTAATTAGATCGTACCATTATTATCATATGTCGTTTCTGAGTTAATAAACTGTTTATATAGAATATAACAAAATGATATATTTTGGTGAAATATAAAGACTAATGGGAAAGGGTTCTTGGGTATTTTGTATGCAATATTTATAGTTATTTTTTAAATTGACTTTATTAATTTAGAAAAAAAGATTTATTTTTATTATTATTGGTCGTGTTAAAGGTATTTTTCATATTTGATTTACTTTTTTTTGTTTGTAATTTATTAGTTTTTATTTATTGTTAGTCAAATATAGAAATTTGAATTAGATCGTACCATTACTATCGTTTGTCGTTTTTATTTATGGTTAGTCAAAGATTGAAATTGAATTAGATCGTATCATTATTATTGTTGACAGTTTCCGAGTTAATAAAATGTTTAATTAGAACAAAAGTAAAATGATATAGTTTGGTGAAATATAAGGCTCAAGGGAAAGGGTTCTTGAATATTTTGTATGCAGTATTTATAGTTATTTTTTCATTTTGCTTTATTTATTTTGAAAAAAATATTTATCTATTTTTATTGATCGTGTAAAATGTATTTTTTGTATTTGATTCACTTTTATTTTTGTAATTGATTAGTTTTTATTTATTGTTAGTCAAAGTATGAAGTATGAATTAGGTCATATTATTATTATCGTTTGTCGTTTCTCAATTAATAAATTGTTTACTTACTATATAAATAAAATGAAATATTTTGGTGAATCATAAAGACTCAATGTGAAGGGTTCTTGAATATTTTGTATGCAGTATTTTCATTATTTTTTTTTTGTTATTGATCGTTTTAAACGTATTTTTTCTATTTGATTTACTTTTATTTTAAGGAATTTATTTTATGTTATTAGTCATGTTAAATGAATTTTATGTATTTGATTCACTTTTATTTTTTTGTTTTTATAAAAATAAGTAAATTAAATTAATTGTTAGTCGAACTTTAAAATTTGAAT
Organism: Solanum appendiculatum; assembly: GCA_018342035.1. Taxonomy (NCBI): domain Eukaryota; kingdom Viridiplantae; phylum Streptophyta; class Magnoliopsida; order Solanales; family Solanaceae; genus Solanum; species Solanum appendiculatum. Next base: position 2,025,414 of record JAGDQO010000583.1, on the reverse strand, counting down.
TAGATCGTATCATTATTATCGTTTGTCGTTACTGAGTTAATAAACTGTTTGCTACGTATATAAAAAAAAAGGACATATTTTGGTAAAATTAAGACAAGGGAAAGAGTTCTTGTATATTTTGTATGCAATATTTATGATTAAAAAAATTGTTATTGGTTGTTTTAAAAGTACTTTTTGTATTTAATTTACTTTTATTTTTTATTTTTGTAATTTATTTTTTAATATTTATTGTTAGTCAAAGTTTGAAAACCGAATTAAATAGTATCATTATTATTGTTTGTCGCTTCTGCTTCTGAGTTACGGAGTAATAAATTGTTTACTTAGTATATATAAGTATCCAATTAAAAAAATTCGAATTTATTAATTTAAAAGCATTTCTTGGAACAATGAATTTCTTTGTTGATATAAAGAGATTTTATTACTGATTAATAATGAGAAGTGAAGAAATAATCGATATGATATAGAGTATTTTATGCTAAATAAAGATATTAAGATTTATTTTTAAATAATATATCAATTTATAAGTGTGTATTTTTTGCACGTATATTCAAATCAATTAATATATAGTAATAAAAAGGAAAACCTTTTTTTCTTTTTCTTTTTCTTTTTTGCTATTGATCATCTATTTATTGTATTTGATTTACTTTTTTTTTTTTTTACTTTTTGCACGTACATTCAAATAAATTAATATATACAGTAATAAAAAGAGAAATTTATATGTTTGATTTACACATTATTTTGTAGTTATTTTTTATTTTACTTTATTAATTTTAAAAAAAATTACTTTTTTATTGGTCGTGTTAAAGGTATTTTTCGTATTTGATTTGTTTTTATTATTATTTTTGTAATATATTTATTGTTTGTCAAAGATAGAAATTTGAATTAGACCATATCATTATTATCGTTTGTCGTTTTTATTTATTATTAGTCAAAGATTGAAAGTTAAATTAGAGCGTATCATTATTATTGTTTGTCGTTTCTGAGTTAATAAACTGTTTATATAGAATATAATAAAATGATATATTTTGGTGAAATATAAAGACTCAAGGAAAAGGGTTCTTGGGTATTTTGTATGCAATATTTATAGTTATTTTTTTTAATTTACTTTATTAATTTAGAAAAAAAAATTATTTATTTTTATTGGTCGTGTTAAATGTATTATTCATATTTGATTTTCTTTTATTTTTTTATTTTTTTATTTTTTTTATTTTTATTTATTGTTAGTTAAAGATTGAAATTCTAATTAGATCGTATCATTTTTATCGTATGACGTTTCTGAGTTAATAAACTGTTTATATAGAATATAATAAAATGATATATTTTGGTGAAATATAAAGACTCAAGGGAAAGGGTTCTTGGGTATTTTGTATGCAATATTTATAGTTATTTTTTTTAATTTACTTTATTAATTTAGAAAAAAATATTTATTTTTATTATTATTGGTCGTGTTAAAGGTATTTTTCATATTTGATTTACTTTTTTTTTTGTAATTTATTAGTTTTCATTTAATGTTAGTCAAATATTGAAATTTGAATTAGATCGTACCATTACTATCGTTTGTCGTTTTTATTTATTGTTAGTCAAAGATTGAAATTGAATTAGATCGTATTTTGTCGTTTCTGAGTTAATAAACTGTTTAATTAGAACATAAATAAAATGATATATTTTGGTGAAATATAAGGCTCAAGGGAAAGGGTTTTTGAAAATTTTGTATGCAATATTTATAGTTATTTTTTTATTTTGCTTTATTAATTTTGAAAAAATTATTTATTTATTTTTATTGATTGTGTTAAATGTATTTTTCGTATTTGATTCACTTTTTTTTTTTTTTTTTTTTGTAATTTATTAGTTTTTATTTATTGTTAGTCAAAGTATGAAATGTGAATTAGATCATATCATTATTATCGCTTGACGTTTCTCAATTAATTAATTGTTTACTTACTATATAAATAAAATGAAATATTTTGGTGAAACATAAAGACTCAATGGGAAGGGTTCTTGAATATTTGTATGCAATAATTTTTATTTTATTTTTTTGTTATTGATCGTTTTTAAGGTTTTTTTTGTATTTGATTTACTTTTATTTTTATTTTTATTTTAAGCAATTTATTTTATTTTATTGTTATTAGTCTTGTTAAATGTTTTTTTTTTTGTATTTGATTTGCTTTTATTTTTTTATTTTTATAAAATAAAGTAAATTATATTTATTGTTAGTCAAAACTTTAAAATTTTAATTAGATCGTATCATTATTATCGTTTGTCGTTATTGAGTTAATAAACTGTTTACGTCATATATAAATAAAATGACATATTTTGGTGAAATATAAGACTCAAGGGAAAGAGTTCTTGAATATTTTGTATGCAATATATATATATATATGATAAAATAAAAAATTTGTTATTGGTTGTTTTAAATGTTTTTTTTGTATTTAATTTACTTTTATTTTTTTATTTTTGTATTTTATTTTTTTGTTTTTATTGTTAGTCAAAGTTTGAAAATCGAATTAGATTGTATCATTACTATTGTTTGTTGCTTCTACTTTTGAGTTAGTAAATTGTTTACATAGTATATAAGTAAAATGATTAAAAAAAAGGTCTAATTAATTAATTTAAAAGCATTTTATGGAACGATGAATTTCTTAGTTGATATGAAGAGATTATATTGCTGATTAATAATGAGAAGTGAAGAAATAATCGATATGATATAGAGTTTTTTATGCTAAATAAAGATATTAAGATTTATTTTTAAAGAATGTATCAATTTTTAAGTGTGTATTTTTTGCACGTATATGTATCACCGAATCTACAAAGAGAAAGGGAGAGGGAGAAAAGTGAGTGGTACGTGTTTTGGTGAAACATAATACTCAAGGGATAGAGTTCTTGAGTATTTTGTATGCAATATTTATAGTTTTTTTTTTTTACTTTATTAATTTAGAAATAATATTTTTTAATTTTTTTTATTGGTCGTGTTAATGGTATTTTTCGTATTTGATTTAATTTATTTTTTTAATTTTACTAATTTTTATTTATTTATTGTTAGTCAAAGATTGAAATTTGAATTAGATAGTATCATTCTTATCGTTTGTCGTTTATGAGTTAGTAAACTATTTACATGTATATAAATAAAAGGGTAAGTTAGATAAATCACATAGTGTAAAGATGAAATTACTATCTATCCCTTCTTTTTTTCTAATTACAATAATCTCTTAAAATTAACCTAATCCGAATACATTAATGAAAGCGCGGATACATTAATACAAGCACGGATACATTAATACATTAATACATATACATTATTAAAATAAAAATTAACTCAATCCGGATACATTAATGAAAGCGCGGATACATTAATACAAACACGGATACATTAATACGGATACATTATTAAAATAAAAATTAACTCAATCCGGATACATTAATGAAAGCGCAGATACATTAATACAAGCACGGATACATTAATACATTAATACAGATACATTATTAAAATAAGGGATTTTAGTTATTTTTAAAAGATATAGGGACAAATGGAAAATAGTATACTTAAAGATGTGTACTTTAGTAATTTTTCCTAAATAAAATGATATATTTTGGTGAAATATAAAAAACTCAAAGGAAAGGGTTCTTGAATATTTTGTATACAATACTTTTGATTATATATTTTTTGTTATTGATCGTTTTAAAGGTATTTTTTGTATTTGATTTAATTTAATTTATTTAATTTTATAGAAAAAAGTAAATTATATTTATTGTTAGTCAAACATTAGATCGTATCATTATTATCGTTTGTCGTTACTGAGTTAATAAACTATTTACTTTGTATATAAATAAAATGATATATTTTGGTGAAATATAAGACTCAATGGAAAGAGTTCTTGAATATTTTGTATGCAATATTTGTGATTTAAAAAAAATTGTTATTGATTGTTTTAAAGGTATTTTTTGTATTTAATTTACTTTTTTTTTTTTTTTTTTTTTAATTTTTTTTTTTTTTTGTATTTAATTTATTTTTTTTTTTTTTTTTTTGTAAATTATTTTTTTATATTCATTGTTCGTCAAAGTTTGAAAACCGAATTAGATTGTATCATTACTATTGTTTGTCGCTTCTGCTTCTGATTTAATAATTTGTTTACTTTCTATATAAGTAAAATGATAAAATAAATTTGAATTTATTAATTTAAAAGCATTTTATGGAATAATGAATTTCTTAGTTGAAATGAAGATATTTTATTGCTAATTAATAATGAGAAGTGAAGAAATAATAAATATGATATAGAGTTTTTTATGCTAAATAAAGATTAAGATTTATTTTTAAAGAATATATCAATTTCTAAGTGTCTATTTAATGCGTGTATATTCAAATCAACTAATATATATAGTAATTAAAAGGAAAACTTTTTTTCTTTTTCTTTTTTGCTATTGATCGTGTTATATGTATTTATTGTATTTGATTTACTTTTTTTTTTTTTACTTTATGCACGTATATTCACATAAATTAATATACAATAATAAAAAGGGAAATTTATATGTTTGTTTTACTCATTATTTTATAGTTATTTTTTTACTTTACTTTATTAATTTAGAAAAAAATAATATTTTCTTTACTTTTTTTATTGGTCGTGTTAAAAGGTATTTTCGTTTTGATTTACTTTTATTTTTTTAATTTATTTGTTTTTATTTATTGTTAGTCAAATATTGATATTTGAATTAGATCGTATCATTATTATCGTTTGTCGTTTCATTGTCTGCTTAGTATATAAATAAAATGATATATTTTGGTAAAATATAAAACTCAAGGGAAAGGGTTCTTGAATATTTTGTATGCAATATTTAAGATTTTTTTTTTGTTATTGATCGCTTTAAAGGTATTTTTAGTATTTGATTTACTTTTATTTTAGTTTTTATTTTGAGGAATTTATTTTATTTTATTGCTATTAGTCGTATTAAATGTATTTTTTGCATTTGATTTACTTTTATTTTTTATTTTGTAATAAAAAGTAAATTATATTTATTATTAGTCAAACTTTGAAAGTTAAATTAGATCGTATCATTATTATCGTTTGTCGTTTCTGAGTTGATAAACTGTTTACTTTGTATGTAAGTAAAATGATAAATTTTGGTGAAATATAAGATTCAAAGGAAAGAGTTCTTGAATATTTTTTATACAATATTTATGACTAAAATATTTATTTATTGGTTGTTTTAAAGGTACTTTTTGTATTTAATTTAGTTTTTTGTAATTTTTTTAAATATTTATTGTTAGTCAAAGTTTGAAAATCGAATTAGAGTGTATCATGACTAATGTTTGCTTTTGCTTCTGAGTTAATAAACTGTTCTTAGTATACAAGTAAAACGATAATTTTTTTTGAATTTACTGAATTCAAAAACATTTTATGTAATGATGAATTTCTTAGTTGATATTAAGAGATTTTATTGCTGATTCATAATGAAAAGTGAGGAAATAATTAATATGATATAGAATTTGTTATGCTAAATAAAGCTATTAAGATTTATTTTTATCGAATATATCAATTTTTAAGTGTGTATTTTTTGCACGTATATTCAAATCAATTAATATATCGTAATAAAAAGAAAAACTTTTTTTCTTTTTCTTTTTCTTTTTTGCTATTAATCGTGTTATATGTATTTATTGTATTTGATTTACTTTTATTTTTTTACTTTTTGCATGTATATTTAAATAATTAATATACAGTAATAAAAAGAAAAATTTATATGTTTGATCTACTCATTATTTTTTTAGTATATCTTATTTTGTATGCAATATTTATAGTTTTTTTTTATTTTACTTTATTAATTTTTAGATTTTTTTTTGTTATTGGTCATGTTAAAGGTATTTTTTGTATTTGAATTACTTTTATGTTTTTTATTTTTGTAATTTTTTATATATATATATATTTATTGTCGGTCAAAGTTTGAAAACAAAATTAAATTGTATCATTATTGTCGTTTGTCGTTTCTGGATTAATATATTGTTGACTTAGTGTATTAGTAAAATGATATATTTTTTTCGAATGTACTCAATTTAAAAGTTAGTTGACATGAAGAAATTTTACTGTTGATTAATAATGAAAAGTAAAGAAATAGTTGGTTTGATAAGGAGTTTGTTATGATAAATAAAGATATTAATATTTATTTTAAAATGTATATCTTACATGAATATTCAGATCAACTAATATATCGTAAAAAAGGAAAACTTTCTTTTCCTTTTTCTCTTTTGTTATTGGTCGTGTTACTGGTATTTATTGTACTTGTTTTATTTTTATTTTTTTGTATTTTTCTTATATTTTTTATATTTATTGTCGGTCAAAGTTTAAAATCAGAACTAAATTGTATAATTATTATTGTTGGTCGTTTTCTTAGTTAATAAATTGTTTACTTAATATATCAATAAAATGATATATATTTTTTTGAATATAGTCAATGTAAAAGCATTTTGGGAAGGATGAATTTGTGAGTTGACATGAAGAAATTTTATTGCTAATTAATAATGAGAAGTGAAGAAATAATTGATATAATAAAAAATTTGTTATGATAGACAAAGATATTAAGATTTACTTTTTTAAAGTTATATTTATTTTTAAGTGTGTATTTTTTGCACGTATATCCTAATCAATTAATATATATATATATAGTAATAAAAAGGAGAAGCTTTTTTTCTTTTTCTTTTTTTGCTATTGATTGTGTTATATGTGTTTATTGTATTTGGTTTACTTTTATTTTTTTATTTTTATAATTTATTTCTTATAAATACTGTTAGTCAAAGTTTGAAATTTGAATTAGATGGTATCATTATTATTGTTTGCCGTCGGAGTTAATAAATTGTTTTCTTAATATATAAATAAAATGATATTTTTTTACTATACTCAATTTAAAAGCATTTTAGGGAAAAATGAAGTCGTTAGTTGACATGAAGAAATATTATTGCTAATGACCTAGGAACTTACAGAATACCGAACTTGGATAATCGGTAGAAGAATGATTGGCTAGATCATTTGCTTCACTGCGGAAGAACCCCTTTCTACGCTACGTTCCCAATAAAAAGTCGTCATCCTTCTGTCGCCTGTTAACCACACCAGACCAAGAAAAGACAAACTAATCAACCAAGACTCAGTCACGACCTTTGTAACCTCACGGCCACTTTCTTTCCTAGAGCTTGCAGCCATTATCTTCGCTTTTCAGATATGGTGACATTACTTGTATGGGGGGAAGTGCCAGATCTTTACGGATCATAAGAGCTTGAGGTACTTGATGACACAGAAGGAGTTGAACCTTCGCCAGGATGGCACACTTCTAATAATAATAAGAAGTGAATAAATAATTGATATAATAAGAAACTTGTTATGATAAATAAAAATATTAAGATTTAATTTTTTTAAAAGTTTATAGTTCACACGTATATCTAAATCAATTAATATATAATAATAAAAAGGAATTTTTTTTCCATTGATCGTGTTACGAGTGTTTATTATATCTGACTTACTTATTTTTCATTTTTGTAATTGGTTTCTTATATTTATCATCAGTAAGGTTTGAAATTTGAATCAGGTTAGATTTTTATTGTTGTTTGTCGTTTCTGAGTTAATAAATCGTTTCCTTAGTGTATAAATAAAATGATACGTTTTTAATGTACTCAACTAAAAAGTATTTTAGAAAAAAATGAATTTCTTAGTTGACATAAAGAAATTTTGTTGCTAATTAATAATGAGAAGTGAAGAAATAATTAATATGATAAGCAATTTATTATGATAAATAAAGATACTAAGATTTATTTTTAAAAAATGATACTAGTTTTTAAGTGTGTATTTTGCATGCATACCTGCTTCTTTGGTGACTCGAACTCACAACTTTTTTTATTGGAAGTAAGGGGTGCTTACCATCCGAGCAACTCCCTCTTATCAGTCATTTAGTATATATTAACAAAGAGGAGAATTTTTTTTCTCATTTATTTTTACTATCGGTCATGTTCAAAATATTTGTTGTATTTGATTTACTTTTTACTTTTTAAATTTTTGTAACTATTTTTAAACATTTATTTTTAGTCATATTTTGAAATTTGAATTAGATTGGATCCTTATTATTATTTGTCATTTCGATTTAATAAATTATTTACTTATTACACAATAATAATAAAATGATTCACATTTTTCGAATGTACTCAATTTAAATGAAAGATTCTTTAGTTAACATGAAGAAATTTTGTTACTAATTAATAATGAGAATTGAAGAAACAATTAATATGGCAAGGAATTTGTTGTGATAAATAAAAATATTAAGATTTATTTTTAAAAAATCTATCAATTTCTAAGCGTGTATTTTACACATATATCTGAGTCATTTAATATATAGTAACAGTGAGAAGAATATATTTTCTCTCTTTATTTTTTTTGCTACTGATCATGTTACAACTTACAAGTATTTTATTGTATTTGATTTACTTTTATTTTCTCATTTTTGTAACTGTTATTTAATATTTATTTTTAGTCAAATTTTAAAAATTGAACTAGATTGGATTATTATTATTGTTTGTCGTTTCTGAGTTAGTAAATTATTTACTTAGTATATAAATAAAATAATATATATTTACAAATGTACTCAATTTAAAAGCATGAAGGATGGATTTCTTAGTTAAAATGAAGAAATATTGTTGCTAATTAATAATGAGAAGTGAAGAAATAATTAATATGATAAGGAATTTGTTATGATAAATAAAGGTATTAAGACTTTATTTAAAGAAAGGGTATCAATTTCTAAGCGTGTACTTTGAACGTATATCTGAGTCATTTAATATATAATAACAAAGAGAAATTTTTTCTTCTTTTTTTGCTACTGGTCGTGTTACATGTATTTATTGTATTTGATTATTTTTTTGTAACTATTTTTTAACATTTATTTTTAGTCAAAATTTGAAATTTGAATTAGATTGGATCATTATTATTATTTGTCGTTACTGAGTTAATGTCACAATCCAAATCACTAGTTCGTGCGGGCACCTACTCTAACACCTAGATAGAAGAACCTTTATCACCCTCCTATCCGGTCATAATCTAACTCCTTTATCACATGAAGCCTTTTCGAACTTGCTCACACTGCCAACACTGAGTTTACCATATTGTTTTCATTTCCGAATTCAGATCTATCAACTATCTCTGTTAACCAGTTTGCCACTTCTCCTAAAATCCCCTATCAATATCCTGACCTTTGGCAAGTTATCCAATTTAATGGACCGCCTACAATACTCTTACTTATCCCCTCGACTTAATCCATAAGGCATGGTACTCAAGCTAATCAAAGTAGAATATGTACTAGGCATGATATCTGAGCCAATCAAGAATCACAAATATCACACAATCACAATCACAATGAATGCAACCACACTTGTAAAATCACAAGCAATTAATAAAAGATAATTGCATGAGATTGACAACAAGACATCATTCTGTATTCACCCCGTTTTATTTCCTAACCATGTATTTGTACAAGTAATACTAGTGAAACAGATAACATACACACATAACATCAATTGAGAAATAATTCAACCATCACTTACCTTTGCCAAACCAAATTTAATTACCGAAGATTTACAACCATAAAGTAACATTCACTGCCAATCATAGAGTTAACACTACCTACCAAGTGGTTCCTCACCCTAAATAACAATAATCAACACATTTAGTCACCCTGACTCTGTATTCGAAGGCTTAAGCATGAAAACTCCCGTCAATCTACATATATTATGTATTTAGAAACGGGTCTAACTACTAAGTCAAGCCTACTCAATCTGGACGTCAATCAACTGCTATAAAAATTTGAACACAGACTCTAAAAATTTGAAGTAACACTAGTCTCTTTTCCGATTGAAAAGGGAGAGTCAAATTATAAAATTTGTATTTTCTAGAAATTTCAGAGTGATATCATAGCGAGAAAATTTCAGGGTGACACCATAGAGAGAAAATTTTCGCTATGGCAGGGTGACGTTAGTCTGGATAAAAAAATGTCAAGGTCCCGCAATGAGGTGCCTTTTTAATAATGACGAAAAAGGTCATTACAATAAATACAAATTTACCCACGTTCATCTCCAAATGATTTCTAAGACAAAGAAAAAAAGCTCATCGCGGAATACTATCACTCTTTTTGACTGCGTAAACAGAAAATTATAGTCTTGCATGAGTAATCAAAAAATCCTATCTCCCGAGTGCCCAAATATACCAGAGCCTCGCTAATAAATTGGCTCAGGGAGATTGAACGAACAAAACAAAACAAAATCCCCGCCCACAGATCTATATCCCGTTATAGCGACTAACGGTCGCTCTAGCGGTTCACAATTCGAATATAGGGTGAGAAATGAATTTCTCGCCCATTCCTCTCCCTTTTCATTCAAAAACTCAAATTTTATCTCTCCATCAATTCGCTACCAACGTTGAAAATTAAGGTAATGATTGTAATTCTTATAGCCTTTACTTCATTGTATTAATATTGATTGTTGTACGCGAGAAATAGGACGAATATAATAGGTATTTGGGTTGATTTTTGAATTTTGAATATGTTGCTTTGGTTTGGTAAAATTGTCAAAGCATGGGTGTTTCCGTTACGTTTACAACACTCCTACAATGTTGTGGGTGTAACGATTATGAATTCTATGACCGAAAATATGTTCGAAATAGTGGAAAAAACTGAAGGGTTGTTCTTGATTGAAAACTTAGATTCAACTGATATATAGGAGTTATGACACCCAAAACTTTGCATAAAATAGTAATATGATACTTTTGAGAACACCGATATAAAGTTATTTTGTTAAAAATGGAATTTTCAGGTCAGGAGGCGCCATTAAAGCACCTCTTGAAATTTTGGGACGATGAAAGCCGCTAATGCAGGAGTAGTTGTAGCGAAAAAATTCCTACTATAGCGGGAGGCTGCAGGCAGTAGCCTCCTAGTCCAGCCAAGGGTTGATTTTTTCTCCAAACTAATTTTCCCTTGCATTTTATGAGTTCTAATCCACCCATTCATAAATTTTACAGATTCTACGATTCGATGACTATCATTGGAGAACAAGATGTACCTTTTGTGAGGTTTCTCCATGACGCTAGTCGGGAGAGATATGAGGACTATATGCGGACAAGTTTCTGCTACGAGAGGGCCTTCCGTATGTGTGATGTGACAGAGAAATCTAGGGACTTCCATGTTCAGATTGGAGAGTTCGGCTAGGCCCATTGGTGGAGGCTCCCTCTACCGGGCGCTCAAGTTAGATGAGAGAGTTCTATACCGTACTTCCTATCGTGCATTGGGATGGTCCCAACTCCACTGTTTGTATTCGATGAGTGAACATCTAATGTTCAGACTGACAATGAGGTGTTAGGAGTGCCTGATGTTTCTAATGATGCATACGAGGCCAACTTCCGGGGTATGATCATGAAGTGGTTGAGGGACACACTGATCGAGGAGGAGTTCAGGAGTAAAGTTCAGTACCAAGGGCATTACTAGCACTTCACATTCGATGCTACGAGGTGGATGGACTCGGTGTCTTGGAGGATCCATGTAATACCCCAAGCTTCCAAAGAATTTTAATTGCAGAATTTAACTGAAGTAAGTGATCTACGGAGGCCACTTACGGGCCGTAGATGGAATGACGGGCCGTAGGTGGGGACCGTTGATGGGACTGTAAACCTTCAGGATTTCCAAATTTCTTAACTTTGACCTACGGAGTAGCAGGACGGGTCGTAGATCGATTGACGGTCCGTAGCTAAGACTCGTAGGTGTCCCCCAGACTTGGTTTTAATTTTTGACTCAGAAGTCTGACCTATGACTTCAATGTACGGTCCGTAAATGGACCTACGAGCCGTACATTGATGTCGTCGTTGCAGGTCCACTAAATTTTAGTTTCTGAATCTTTTGACGGAAGGACAATACGGTCCGTCGTCTGACCTACGTACCGTAAATCCCCTCCGTCGATTGGCCCCGACAGTTTTTAATTAAGGGCTTTTTGGTCTTTTCCCTAATTGTTTACCTATTAAGCTAAGTCGGTTATACCCTTAATCTAAGACCTATAAATACTTTCTAAGCCTAATTCCTCTCATTCTAATTCATTCCTAAACTCTCATCTCTCAAATATTTCTCTCTCTAAAAGAACTCTCTCAACTCTCAAGGAAGAAGAAGAACTTAGGATCCTCCATTGAAGACTATCAATCTTCTCCAATTTTCTTGTGGATTTCATTGAGGTATGATAGTGTTCACCATTAGGAGTTCTTTCCTCCAATGGGTTCTCTCTCTTCTTCATGATTTTCAAAGATTTACTCTAACCCAATTGAATTAGGATTTTGATCAATCATTGTGGGTTTTTCAATTATGATTCCAATTATCGATTTTATGATTTGTAGTGCACGATCTAGCGTGATAAAGTAACTTAGTACACAAATTAGCGTGAATTACATGATTTGATGTAAAGATCGTATGAACCCCCATGATCCCAAGCTAATTCTTCCCAAATTGATAATCTATGCTTTGATTGTTGGGTTGAGCCATGAATTGATAAAGTTATGAATTCTCTATGAAATTATGCATGAAGTATGAACGAATTGAGGATAATCTTATGAATTTAGCATGTTCAAGTCAAAAGCATGATTTTCCTCTATTAAGTGAGTTCCTTCAATATGGGTAAATTGTCTTAATTATGAGTTTCTAAGCATGGGCTTGCATTGAATTGCATGATATGAGTTGAACTTGCATGAACCCATATGAACTCTATGAACTATGAATTATGAGCATGATAATCTAAGTGAGGAAGAAGCTAATGAACTTATGCATGTCTCATATAAAGTTAATAATGAATTAAGGGTGCCTTGAGAGTGAAGTACCAAAGTTATGATATGATGATGTTATGGTTGAGTTGTGAAAGATTTTCTCACATAATACTCCCAATATGACTTAAAAGAAAAAGAGGCGATTACCCATGTTCTTAAGGAGCTATTCTAATGACGTAAGCTTGGTCAAAGTCCATGGAAGATGAAACGTCTATAAACATGATTTTTAGCTTGGATTGGTAACCCTAGTTGTACCTCTCTATGTATAATGATATGAATATGTTAATGACTAATCCGTGGGAATTATGCTTAGCACCGAGTTGATATTGAGATGGAAGCCTTCCCGTTAGTAGAGGCCGGGTCTTCTAGTGAAAGTTCTCCCGTTAGTAGAGGCCGGGTTTTCTAGATGGAGCTCTCCCGTTAGTTGAGGTCGAGTCTCCTAAAGCAATCTTTATCCCATAAACTATGTTGCCACCATAGGATGTTGTCTTTAAGTAGACATTAGCTAGTGGATCCACATAAGCTAAAAAGTTCATGGTCTTACCTTGGCAAGTAGGACACCTCTTTTTGATGTGGGGTAGACACCGGATTCCATGTTGATAGCTCACATGGTCTTACATGTCAGTTAAGGCTATTCCCCACAAGTTAATGAACAAGTGTTCTCATGATGAAGTAAAGAAAAGAAAGAAAAATGATTTAGCTTGCTTTGGCCTTGATATATGCTTTATGTTTCATGTTTCTCATGTTTTAAGTTTGGCCATTGCATGTCATGATTATATTTCACTCTAGCATGATTTACGTGTTTATGTGCATTGCTATCATACTTAGTACTTAATTGTGCTAACGCATACTCTTGCCTACATTAACTTCTTTGGTGTAGGACGTGGAGATTCACCTTCCACTCGTGGCTAAAGTTTGATTAGAGAGTTGATAGATGACTTGGTGAGTTTTCATCCATCTGAGGACATAGTCTAGCTCTTATTTCTTTTTCATGTATTTTCTTTCAGTTTTCGAATTGTATTGGGTTATGTCCCAAACTTTATCTTTACTTTAGATTGGCTTTGAGACATCGAGATGTAGACTTCCGCTGTTTCTTTGAAAGTTTTGCTATGAAATCTCTTTTGAACTTTTATTTTCTATTATCTTTTATGTAACGTATGCTAAGTGGCTTGTATGAGGCCTCTCAGGGTCTTGTACGTCATGTCACATCTAGGGGGTACCTTGAGTCATGACAAACTTGGTATTCAAAGCATAAGGTTTTAGAAAGATCCTAGGATGTCTCATAAGCCGCGTCAAGTAGAGTCTTATTCATTAGTGTGAAGCGCGCCACACTTATGAGTCTATAAGAAGTTTAAGAAATTCCACTTCTTTCTTTATTTCTAAGTCGTGCCATAGAGTTTAACTCTATAAGTTTCTCTCTTAATCCCTATCCTATGCGTTTCAGGATATGGTGACCCGAAGAGCTTATGCTAGAAGATACATGGGAGAGAACGTGGATGAAGAAGCTCCTCCTCAAGCTCCTCAAGTTTCGGCCGACCCTTTGGCCGAACAAGTGACTAATGCGGAGTTTAGGGCTACTTTCCAAGTGTTGGCTCAAGCTGTGACGGCCCAAGCCAATAGAGAGGTGGTGGCTCCCGTGAACCCAAATGTGGGTATGGCTGCGTCAAGAGTGAGGGACTTTACTAGAATGAATCCTCTGGAATTTCATGGCTCTAAGGTTTAGGAAGATCCTCAAGAGTTCATCGATGAGGTGTACAAGGTGTTGATGATTATGGGTGTGACGCCGGAAGAAAAGGCGAAATTAGCCGCTTATCAACTCAAGGGTGTTGCCCAAATTTGGTTCAATCAATGGAAGTGTTAGAGGGCGGTTAATGAGGGTCCTCTTGATTAGGAGAAATTCAAGGTTGCTTTCCTTGATAGGTTCTTTCCCCTTGAGATGAGGGAGGCAATGGTGCTTGAGTTTATTAACCTTCGACAAGGAAATATGAGTGTGAAAGAGTATGCTTTGAAGTTTACACAATTGTCTCGATATGCTCCTTCCATCATTGCCGATCCAAGGGCGAGAATGAGTAAGTTTGTTTCGGGAGTGTCTGAAATATTGGTTAAGGAATGCCGCACCGCTATGCTTGTTAATGATATAGATATTTCTCGTCTTATGGTGTATGCCTAACAAATAGAGGAAGAAAAGCTTAAGGAAAGGTCTAGAGAGACCAAGAGGACTAGGACCGGAGATGGTAACTTTTCGCATGCAAGGTCCGATGGACATGGTCGTCCTAGATTTCGACAAAGGTTCTCCGGCCAAGGCTCATCCAATGCTCCTCCGAAGTTCAACAATGATAGGGTGTCTAACCCCAAGTCTCAAGAAAGGAATAATGGTGGTTCTTTATTGGCTCCTTGTGCCAAGTGTGGGAAAAAACATGAGGGTAGATGTCTAGCCGGTACGGATGGTTGTTATAGTTGTGGAAAGAGTGGTCACAAGATGAGGGATTGTCCATCTCTCACGGCCAAGGGAAGGGAGAATAAGCAAGAGAGCTCTCCCGACGTGGTTACCGGTATGTTAAGAGTTTTCCATTTGATGTGTATGCCTTGCTTGATCCCGGTGCTACCTTATCTTTTGTGACGCCCTATGTGGCCATGCGGTTTGATGTTGTTCCGGATATATTGTTAGATCCTTTTCGTGTTTCTACTCCGATTGGAGAATCTATCTTAGCTAAGAGGGTCTATAGAAATTGCCCCGTTTCCCTATCCCATAGAGTTACTCTTGTGGATCTCGTAGAGCTAGATATGCTAGATTTTGATGTTATCCTTGGGATGGATTTGTTGCATTCTTGTTATGCCTCTATTGATTGTAGGACCCGAGTGGTCAAGTTTCAGTTTCCAAATGAGCCTATCCTAGAGTGGAAGGGGGGAAATTCTATGTTTCGAGGTCAATTTGTTTCTTATCTAAAAGCTAGAAAGATGATCTCTAAGGGTTGCATTTACCATCTTGTTAGGGTGAGGGATATAGATTCCGAAACCCCTACTCTTGAGTCAGTCCCCGTTGTTAATGAGTTTTCGAAAGTGTTTTTCGATGATTTACCAGATATTCCTCCCGAGCGGGAAATAGACTTCGATATTGACCTTCTCCCGGATACGCAACCTATTTCTATTCCTCCTTATAGAATGGCTCCGGCGGAACTTAAGGAATTGAAAGAGCAACTAAAAGACTTGTTGGATAAGGGTTTCATCCGGCCAAGTATTTCTCCATGGGGTGCTCCGGTCTTGTTTGTAAGGAAGAAGGATGGTTCACTCCATATATGCATTGATTATTGCCAATTGAACAAGGTTACCATTAAGAATAAGTATCCTCTACCAAGGATAGATGACTTGTTTGATCAACTTCAAGGGGCTAGTTATTTATCTAAGATCGACCTTCATTCGGGCTATCACCAGTTGAGGGTGAAGGAATATGATATTTTGAAAACGGCCTTCCGGACTAGGTATGGTCACTACGAGTTCTTGGTTATGTCGTTTGGGTTAACAAATGCTCCGACCGCATTTATGGACTTGATGAACAAGGTGTTTAAGCAATACCTCGACATGTTTATGATTGTGTTTATAGATGATATCTTGATCTACTCAAGGAATGAGGATGAGCACGCCAATCATTTGAGGATTGTATTGCAAGTCCTCATTCACCAACAACTCTTTGCAAAGTTTAGTAATGTGAGTTTTGGTTACGATCCGTGGCTTTTCTTGGTCACATTGTCTACGGTAAAGGTATTGAGGTAGATCCTAAGAAGAAGGATGCGGTTAAGAATTGGCCTAGACCTCTATCACCTTCGGATATTCGTAATTTCTTAGGTTTAGCCGGTTATTATAGGAGGTTTGTTGAAGGGTTTTCCTCGATTGCTTCTCCATTGACGGCTTTGACTCAAAAGAAGGTTAAATTCATGTGGTCCGAGGCATGTGAGAAGAGTTTTCAAGAATTGAAAAATAGACTTACTTCGGCTCCGATATTGACTCTACCGGAAGGATCCGATGGGTTGTGGTTTATTGTGATGCCTCGAGAATTGGGTTAGGATGTGTTCTTATGCAAAATGGGAAAGTTATTGCCTACGCTTCAAGACAACTCAAAGTGCATGAAAAGAACTATCCTACTCATGACCTAGAATTAGCGGCGGTTGTGTTTGCTTTGAAAATATGGCGGCATTATTTGTATGGGAGTACATGTGGATGTGTTTACCGACCATAAGAGTTTACAATATGTGTTTAAACAGAAATATCTGAATCTTCGCCAAATAAGGTGGCTTGAATTATTGAAAGATTATGATATGAGTGTTCTCTATCACCCTAGTAAAGCTAATGTGGTGGCGGATGCTCTTAGTCGACTATCTATGGGTAGTGTGGCTTACGTTGAGGATGGTAAGAAAGAGTTGGTTTGTGATGTGCATAGTCTAGCCTGATTGGGTGTTCGGTTGGTTGATTTCGTTAAGGGTGGTGTTACGGTTCACAATGGTTCCGAATCCTCTTTTGTGCATGATGTGAAAGCTAAGCAAGATTTTGATCCTAACTTGGTTGAACTAAAGGAAGAGGTACTCAAGAAGTCCATAGAGGTTTTCTCCCAAGAAGGAGATGGTGTGCTTCGATATCAAAGTCGTTTATGTGTTCCCGATGTTGATGACTTGAGAGGACAGATTTTGTCGGAAGCCCATAGCTCTCAGTATTCTATCCACCCAGGGGCTACCAAGATGTACCGTGATTTACGAGAGATCTATTGGTGGAATGGAATGAAGAAAGATATTGCAGAATTTGTGGCTAAGTGTCCTAATTGTCAACAAGTGAAAGTTGAGCATCAAAAGCCGGGAGGTTTGACCCAAGACATTGATGTTCCTACTTGGAAGTGGGAAAATGTGAATATGGATTTTATTGTTGGTTTGCCTCGCACTAGGCGATACTATGATTCGATTTGGGTTGTGGTTGATAGAATGATAAAGTCAGCCTATTTCATTCCCGTCAAGACTTCTTATTCGGCAGAGGATTATGCTAAGTTGTACTTGAGGGAAATGGTGAGTCTGCATGGAGTGCCTTTATCCATTATCTCCGATCGCGGTGCACAATTCACTTCTCAATTTTAGAAGTCGTTCCAAAAAGGTCTTGGTACTCGTGTTAAGCTTAGTACGACTTTTCACCCCCAAACCGATAGGCAAGCGAAGCGTACTATTCAGACCTTGGAAGATATGTTGAGAGCTTGTGTAATTGATTTCAACGGTACTTGGGATGATCATTTGCCTTTGATTGAGTTTGCTTATAATAATAGCTACCATTCTAGTATTAGTATGGCTCCATTTGAGGCTCTCTATGGTAGGAGATGTAGGTCTCCTATAGGTTGGTTTGAAGTTGGTGAAGTTGCTTTGATAGGCCCGGAGTTGGTGCATGAGGCTATGGAGAAAGTTCGGCTTATTAGGGAAAGGTTGAAAATGGCTCAAAGTCGATAAAAGTCCTATGCCGATGTTAGAAGAAGAGATTTAGAATTTGATGTTGATGATTGGGTTTACTTGAAAATTTCACCCATGAAGGGTGTAATGAGATTTGGGAAGAAAGGGAAGCTTAGTCCCCGCTATGTAGGCCCATATCAGATTCTGAGGCGTGTTGGTAAGGTTGCTTATGAGCTTGACCTGCCTAATGATTTGGCATCGGTGCATCCGATTTTCCATGTCTCATTGTTGAAGAAATGTGTTGGTGATCCGACATCTATAGTGCCATTAGAGAATCTTGGCATAAATGATAGTCTTTCCTATGAAGAAGTTTCGATTGAGATTTTAGATCGACAAGTCCGGAAGTTGAGGAATAAAGAAGTTGCTTCCGTGAAAGTTCTTTGGAAGGATCAATTAGTTGAGGGTGCTACTTGGGAGGCCGAGGCCGATATAATGTCCCGATATCCTCATCTCTTTCCTTCCGATCCTACTCTAGCTTGAGGTACCTAGTTCCTCATGGTTCATTATTTGGTCTCATGTGTCATAGTTGATTTCCATGATTCCTTGATTATGCATGTTCATGAAGAGTCTAGTATGATTATGTGCATTGAGTATGAGATGCATAAAGTCTTCATGAAATTATGTGTTGAACATTCTTTAGCTTGGAGTTGATGTTTCTTCCTCGGATATGTGCATTTATGTGATTATATGCTAGGTTGGGTTGTTAGTCCGTGTCTATTACCCTTCTCTTGATGTCTTGATTCTCATTCGAGGAAGAATGTTCCCAAGGGAAAGATATTGTAATACCCCAAGCTTCCAAAGAATTTTAATTGCAGAATTTAACTGAAGTAAGTGATCAACGGAGGCCACCTACTGGCCGTAGATGGAATGACGGGCCGTAGGTGGGGACCGTTGATGGGACTGTAAACCTTCAGGATTTCCAAATTTCTTAACTTTGACCTACGGAGTAGCAGGACGGGTCGTAGATCGATTGACGGTCCGTAGCTAAGACTCGTAGGTGTCCCCCAGACTTGGTTTTAATTTTTGACTCAGAAGATTGACCTACGACTTCAATGTACGGTCCGTCAATGGACCTACGAGCCGTACATTGATGTCGTCGTTGCAGGTCCCCTAAATTTTAGTTTCTGAATCTTTTGATGGAAGGACAGTACGGTCCGTCGTTTGGCCTACGGACCGTAAATCCCCTCCGTCGATTGGCCCCGACAGTTTTTAATTAAGGGCTTTTTGGTCTTTTCCCTAATTGTTTACCTATTAAGCTAAGTCGGTTATACCCTTAATCTAAGACCTATAAATACTTTCTAAGCCTAATTCCTCTCATTCTAATTCATTCCTAAACTCTCATCTCTCAAATATTTCTCTCTCTAAAAGAACTCTCTCAACTCTCAAGGAAGAAGAAGAACTTAGGATCCTCCATTGAAGACCATCAATCTTCTCCAATTTTCTTGTGGATTTCATTGAGGTATGATAGTGTTCACCATTAGGAGTTCTTTCCTCCAATGGGTCCTCTCTCTTCTTCATGATTTTCAAAGGTTTACTCTAACCAAATTGAATTAGGATTTTGATCAATCATTGTGGGTTTTTCAATTATGATTCCAATTATCGATTTTATGATTTGTAGTGCACGATCTAGCGTGATAAAGTAACTTAGTACACAAATTAGCGTGAATTACATGATTTGATGTAAAGATCGTATGAACCCCCATGATCCCAAGCTAATTCTTCCCAAATTGATAATCTATGCTTTGATTGTTGGGTTGAGCCATGAATTGATAAAGTTATGAATTCTCTATGAAATTATGCATGAAGTATGAACGAATTGAGGATAATCTTATGAATTTAGCATGTTCAAGTCAAAAGCATGATTTTCCTCTATTAAGTGAGTTCCTTCAATATGGGTAAATTGTCTTAATTATGGGTTTCTAAGCATGGGCTTGCATTGAATTGCATGATATGAGTTGAACTTGCATGAACCCATATGAACTCTATGAACTATGAATTATGAGCATGATAATTTAAGTGAGGAAGAAGCTAATGAACTTATGCATGTCTCATATAAAGTTAATAATGAATTAAGGGTACCTTGAGAGTGAAGTAGCAAAGTTATGCTATGATAATGCTATGGTTGAGTTGTGAAAGATTTTCTCACATAATACTCCCAATATGACTTAAAAGAAAAAGAGGCGATTACCCATGTTCTTAAGGAGCTATTCTAATGACGTAAGCTTGGTCAAGGTCCATGGAAGATGAAACGTCTATAAACATGATTTTTAGCTTGGATTGGTAACCCTAGTTGTACCTCTCCATGTATAATGATATGAATATGTTAATGACTAATCCGTGGGAATTATGCTTAGCACTGAGTTGATATTGAGATGGAAGCCTTCCCGTTAGTAGAGGCCGGGTCTTCTAGTGAAAGTTTTCCCGTTAGTAGAGGCCGGGTTTTCTAGATGGAGCTCTCCCGTTAGTTGAGGCCGAGTCTCCTAAAGCAATCTTTATCCCATAAACTATGTTGCCACCATAGGATGTTGTCTTTAAGTAGACATTAGCTAGTGGATCCACATAAGCTAAGAAGTTCATGGTCTTACCTTGGCAAGTAGGACACCTCTTTTTGATGTGGGGTAGACACCGGATTCCATGTTGATAGCTCACATGGTCTTACATGTCGGTTAAGGTTATTCCCCACAAGTTAATGAACAAGTGTTCTCATGATGAAGTAAAGAAAAGAAAGAAAGATGATTTAGCTTGCTTTGGCCTTGATATATGCTTTATGTTTCATGTTTCTCATGTTTTAAGTTTGGCCATTGGATGTCATGATTATATTTCACTCTAGCATGATTTACGTGTTTATGTGCATTGCTATCATACTTAGTACTTAATTGTGCTAACGCATACTCTTGCCTATATTAACTTCTTTGGTGTAGGACGTGGCGATTCACCTTCCACTCGTGGCTAGAGTTTGATTAGAGAGTTGATAGAAAACTTGGTGAGTCCTCATCCATCCGAGGACATAGTCTAGCTCTTATTTCTTTTTCATGTATTTTCTCTCAGTTTTCGAATTGTATTGGGTTACGTCCTAAACTTTATCTTTACTTTAGATTGGCTTTGAGACATCGAGATGTAGACTTCTGTTATTTCTTTGAAAGTTTTGCTATGAAATCTCTTTTGAACTTTTATTTTCTATTATCTTGTATGTAACGTATGCTAAGTGGCTTGTATGAGGTCTCTCGGGGTCTTGTATGCCATGTCACTTCTAGGGGGTACCTTGGGTCGTGACAATCCATCCATCGGAAAACCTTAGTGATGTGACCTACCCTCACTCTTTGGTGGTATCCTACACCATACGGGGCATTAAGCTGAATGTGGAGACTCAGATCGAGTCGGAGTGAAAGGAATTCTATTGGAGCAACAAAAAAATCCCTTTTATCTCGGGTTTGGTAACGACATTATGCCGGTGAGTTGGGGTACCCACGAAGGATACCGACTTGGAGCTTGACATAGATGCCCCTTTTAATCCTCTTCGAGTGAAGATGGTTGGCTCTAAAGGGAAGAAGTGGAGGAAAATGGGCAAAGTAGAGAGTAGCTAGGCTGCAGAGGAGTCAGATGATGATGACGATCCTGCCCCCTTTCCAGTCCCAACTACCGATCACTGGCGGTCGCTCGGAGGATGACTTGCCTACAGTCATGAGATTCATGGAGGCAACCCCTGCCGGAGCCACAACCCCACCTCCCTCTATCTCCCTCATTGTATTTTGTATTTTGCCCTCTCTCTCTTTATATTTTGTATTTTATATTTTTATCTCTCCTCTTTTTATTTTATATTTTTACCTCTCTTTCTCATTGTATTTTGTATTTTCACCTTTCTTTCTTTTTGTATTTTGTATTTTCACTTCTCTTCCTTTTTATATTTTGTATTTTTACCTCTCTTTGTATTTACATATTTTTTGAGGTATCATGCGAATGTATTTGTTGTATTCACGCGTGCATTTAGGTTGTATACTATGCTTCCACCTCTTGTATATATAACTTGTATTCATTCGCTCTTGTATCATTTGTATTCAATCTCTTTAGTATCACTTATATTCAATTTTTTTGTACCACTTATATTCATTCGTTCTTGTATAATTTGTAATCATTCACTTTTGTATCACTTGTATTCATTTATTCTTGTATTAAAAAATGTGTATCAAAAAGATGAAAGAAAAAAAGACTAACAAGGGAGAAAATATACAATCACACCGTGCAAAATATAAGAAAAAGGGCAACATAAAGAGAGGAGAGAGAAAGAGAATATACAATTGATACAAATATACAAAACTAAATACAAGAAAAAAGGCTAGAGAGAGAGGAAAAGAGAGAGAAAAGATATATAATTAATACAAACACACAAAATAAAATACAAGAAAAAAGGCTATAGAAAAATATAAAAAGAGAATAAATATATAGTTGGTACAAACAAACAAAGCAAAACATATGAAAAAAGGCAACAAAAAGAAGAAAGACAGTGAGAGAAGAAAAAGGAGAGAGAAAGAAAAAATATACAATTAATATAAACACAAAAAAAATACAAAAAAGGTTGTATATAGAGAACGGGAGAGCAAAAGAGATGGAACAGATATACAATAGTTAGAAACACCCAAAGCAAAATATATGGAAAAAAAGAAAAAAGGCAATAAGAGAAGGAGATTTTTTTAATCTTATTTTTTCGATTTCGATATGATTTGATTATTTTTTATTTTTAAAACGTCATCTAAAGTCCATCACAATCGATAAAATTTGATATAACTAAATATCCAAAAATCTCAATAACATAAAATATATTTTTTTGGATTTATAATATCAAATGTAATATGCCCATTTATTTTTATCATAATCACATAATGTACTAGGTGTTATTATGAAAAGGCTATTAAAATTGTATTAGATTTAAATTAAAATCTATAATTGAGTTTGTTGATTAAGTAAGTTTGTCTATTTTAGCATCACTTTATAACAAGATAGTTTGTTGTGATCTTATATGATCATTATTCTATCAAGCAGATGTTTTATTTCATGTAGTTGATCATAGAGGTTTAAGTAGTCTACAACTAACACTAGGAATTGAATATGACTTTTGCTGCTATGCTAAAACTTAAAGTTTTGGATAATCACAAAGAATAAATTAGTGTTGAGTATCTAAGTTGTCGAATTTGGTATTAAACTCATTTAAACAAAATTTACCTCTAGGCCAAAGTATACACATATATGTATGTTCGGTTCAAGAATTTTTTGATATTTTTATAAAATAAATTGTTCATCTTAATTATTTAGCATATTTATAAATATAATTTTATATTGTAACTTTCAATTTTATTTTAAAAAATATAAAAATAGATTTAGTTCAATCATTTTTTTTAAAAAAATCATTGACACCCATAATATAAATTAAATGGAACCAATAAAGTATGTGGTACAGTTTTTGAATGTGACTTCTCCTTCATTAATCAAAAATTTCAATTTCAAATCAATCAAATTAAATTCAAATTAACATCGAGTCCTAAATACGAAAATATTCTTAGTCAAAAATATTAACCTCAGTTGGACCATAGCTTAGCCAATATGATATGAATTCGAATTAATCCGATTCCCAAGCGGGATAGGAAACCAAAACAAAGTTAAAAGCAAGAAAGTTTCTAGAAGCTACCTAGCCTTTGTATATATATTGCACCATAAAGCTCAAATCTTGCATTGTTGTTCCGACTGATATTAATACACAACCACAAACCCTAGCTTTCTCTCAGATCTGACCATTCCGCAATACCCAATCTTAGCCATGGGTTCCAGGAAGAGCGATTTCGGCGATGGCGCTAGTCCTGGGTTCGTTTTTTTTTATTTATTTGTTGGATAAATAATAAGCTGTTTATGAAAAGATGTAGGTGAATTGCCCAAATTATTGTTTTTCCATACGAAGTTTGATGTGTATTGATTAGGGTTTTTTGTTGTTTTGGTTTTGTTGAACAGAAAAATCTTTATTGGAGGTCTACCGAAAGAGACGACGCTAGGTTAGTGTTTTTGAACCGCTCGTTACTTGTTTTGATGTATTAATTGTTTCTTGTTAGTGGGTTTTTGATTTGCTGACGAGGGTGTTAATGAAAATTGCGTAGAACAATTTGTGAAGTACTTTGACAAGTATGGGGAGATAATAGACTCGGTGATTATGAAAGATAGGCATACAGGTAGACCCAGAGGTTTTGGGTTCATCACTTTTGCGGATCCAACAGTTGTAGACACTGTTATAGCTGAAAACCATATTATCAATGACAAACAAGTGAGTAGTTTAGCTTCAGTTTTATATGGCTTTATGTAGCTCCTACTTGATGTTCAATTGTAGTCGAATTTGAGTTGAAATATTAGAGAACTATGGTGAATTTTGTTGACGACTTGCAATATGTAAAAACACGCTAGTTAGTAGCTTGTGAGTTGTGAGTTCGTGAGCTTGTTTGAGGGGTTTCATTTATTTGCCAGAGTTCTAAATATTACTGCTTTTCTAAGCTTTACCTGAAAATCATATTTATTATAAGCGCCTACAAATTGTGGTATTGGTTTTACCAGGTTAATATACTCGAATTGAATTGAAACATTATTGATTACTTGCAATATGCTCACATACTTTAGTTAATCATAGGCTTGTGAGACTGTGAGCTTGGTTGGGTGGGTCTCATTTATTTATTAGAGTTCTGAGTATTACATGTTTTCTTTAGCTTCAGCTGAAAATCATCTTATTATAAGTACTTGAAAGATTGTGGCTTGCAAATTGTGGTATTGTCTTCTTTCAGGTTGAGATTAAAAGAACCATCCCGAAAGGATCTGCTGATTCAAAGGATTTTAAAACAAGGAAGATTTTTGTTGGTGGCATTCCAACTAGCATGACTGAAGGTAACATTGTGCCTTTGTTCTATACTAACTAGTTCTGTTGTCTGACAGTTGCAGTAGTATTCTTTAAGCTTGAAGTATTAAAACATTTGTCACTTGTACATTTATTGTTAGATGAATTCAAGAACTTTTTCTCCAAGTTTGGGAAAGTACAAGAGTATGAGATCATACGAGATCACGTGTCCAAGCGTTCTAGAGGCTTTGGATTTATTGTGTTTGACAATGAAGAAGTAGTTGATAATTTGCTGGCTGAGGGAAATAGGATGGACATGATGGGTACTCAGGTAAGTTTTGTAGGATATTTCTTCATGATCTCAAATGTTCTGGGACATGACTGTCGTGCGTACATAGTGGATCCTCAGGATTGCGCTTTCATAGCATCCCCAAGCCTAATTTTCTCCTTTTAACATATAGCTATATGCCTTAAGAAGCTGCTGCATATGTGGTAGTTTAATGCAAGGAGTATAAGTTTGTAGGTTTCTCCATTGAGTATGCATCTTTTAGTGCTCAGCTGTCAGGCTATTATGCAGGTGGAACTTCTAGGTTAACTTGCTTCTTTGTTGTAGGTTGAGATCAAGAAGGCAGAACCAAAGAAACCCTCAAACCCAGCTTCTGCTCCTGCATATGGTAGTAATTCTAGGGGGCGTGGATATGGTGATAGTTATGGAGGATTTGCCGATTCATATAGCGGTTTTGACAGTGGAGGTTTTGGCCCTGCTTCTTATAGGTCATTTGGATCTAGGTATGGTGAATATGGTGGTAGATATGGAGACTTTGGCAGTAGTGAATTTGGTGGTTACCGTGGAGACCCCTCACTTGGTTATTCCAGTCGTTTTGGCTCGTATGCTGGTGGTTATGGTGGGGGATACGGTAGCAGTGGGCTAGGAGCATATGGCCGTGGAGGTGGTTATGGTGGTTATGGGGGAGCTGGCCCTGGTGCTGGTTATGAATCTGGCCCTGGTGCTGGTTACGAATCTGGCACTGGTGCTGGTTACGAATCTGCCACTGGTGCTGGTTATGGTGGACCAGGAGGTTTATATGGAAGTAGGGGAGGGTATAGTGGCAGTGGCCGTTATCATCCTTACTCCAGGTAGATTTTCCTAAGCTTTGTAGGAGTTGCATTCAGGTATCTTGGTTACTGCATCCTCAGGCAAGGGTCGAGTAGATATCTTGGATCACTACTAGCAAGGAGACACCACCTAGAAGATTTGGAGAGCCCTAGTTTGCTTCTTCTTATTACGACTGTGCGACCAGAGAACCATATCTAGATAGATATGATATAGCTTGTGCTTTGTCTTAGTTTAGACATTTTCTCTGTTTATGAACTATGGATTAGCTAGAACCTTCTTTTGGAGTTCTTTTGTGTGTCTTGTAAGTTTGGTTTCATAGATACATATGATGCAGGCTCGTATTGTTCTATACTTGGTAAGTACTCTACTCTACTTCTCAGGTATCACTCTATGATAAGTTCACGAGCTTTTTACTTTTAAGAGATCAATGGTGTCTGCTGGTGTCTAGTTATCACTTTGTGTGGTTTAGTGGGCTTAGCTTGGTCGTGCTCAATCATAGTTGTGGATATTTTAAGTTATTTTCCTATGTGCCACTTAAGTTTATCAGAAATGTGTGCTGAGCCAGATCGCTGAAAGAATTTGATGAAGCCATTTACCTAGAACAGTAGATCGTTGGTCTGACCGTTACTTTGTTTTAGAACCTGTTTATATTGATTTATTTTAAGTGCTCTTAGGCCAAACTAGCTCTTAAGTACTTCTTAAGTAAATTTAAGAAGTGCTTATAAACTATGTTGCACGGACTCTTAAAAAATGCAAGGTACGTGTTAGATACTCCAAAAGTAGTGCATTTTGTAGAATCTGACATGGGTGTGGCAAGAATTTTGGAGAGTCCATGCAACATAGCTTAGAAGCACTTGGTTTAAGCTAAAATGCTAAAAATAAATGAAAAGCCATAAGTTAGAATGTCTTGTGACTTTTGGCTTATAAGTAAACAAATGAAAAGCAATCCAATCAGGCTTAGTTTTGAAAGGATCTGCATGTCTCGTTTCGACCATTTATAGCTTAGGGTGCATGCATCTTATCTTATTAAAAAATGGGAGTGGAGGGGTGACTACAGCTTACAACAGCTTTCTTTTTTGTTTTTTTCTTTATCTTTACTCTGCCACTCAAATTGTTTTGTTTTGGTAATCAAGATCTAATTTGTTTATAATCTCAGAGGTTAGTGCCTTTAGTCTGTGTACATTCTCAATTGTAAATGGCTGTAATTCATATCTTAATTTGTGTCGAAAATGATGATGATGTACATGTAATTCAGCTTCTGTGCTTTATATTATCATTGGCTGTTGTTTTGCAAGAACTTTTACCTTTCAAAGTCCCAAATACAATCTGGGGCTAATTAGCATCGTAGCAGTTTCAGTTGGTCTTTTATCATCACTGATATTAGGTTTTTGATGGAATTGCAAGTTAATTAGTTGTAGGAGACTTTTTTGGCCCTAGAATACTTGTAACGCGATTCCATTTTCCTCTCAAATTGTATTTCCAAAAATGTTTTACTTTTAGTTCGGCGCACTATAGAGGATCAAGTATATGTTTAAATGGAAAAGAGGGAGAATAGGTGTTTCCGTAACCTGTTAAATTTTTTTCTGTAAGTTAATATTTTCAGCGATGTACCGTTTAAGAAATGGGTTCTTAAGGTGGATGGCGTAACTCCTTATTGTCACTCATTTGCAGTTGGGCATTATTGGAGTGTAAAGGAAAATGTTTTAGTAAAAGAACAGGTGTTTCCTATGACATCATAAAGTTAAATCTCCCAAAACATTTGTACCTAATCTAAACATAACGGTATAACTAAAATTAAAGCTTTCTTCTGAAGTTTTGACGTATACCATTGTTAAGACCCAATCAAAAAAAAAAAAAGTAAGTCAGGACTCAACTGTTGAACAATCCATTCACAGAAATCCTAATACCGAATTTTCAATTACAAATTTTACTTTGTATTTCGCTGCAACTTTTTTTTAAAGAAAGAAAGGACCTGTATTTTCTTTCTCTTTTTCGTTGTCCAGCTATGTGTGCAAACTTGAATTTGTGTTAATTTTATGTGTATGTGAATTTTTCTTTAAAGCGATATACGAGAAGATTAGCAGAGAAATGGAAGGAGAATGACCAAAAAAATGAATGTAATCTCTTTTTCCAATGTAAAGTTATAAAGCAAGATTTGAGTTTGGGTGTCGATTTAGTAATTACATTGGGTATGTTGTTGTTGATGAACCTGTACTACTTGTTTTTATTACACATTGAATTAAAACATTCAATTCGTACTATTGCAATCCTCATAAACATAAAATAAAATATAAAGGAAAACTTATTTCCAGATTACAGAGACGACAACAAGTATCAAATCAATTAACGTATTTCATTTTGATGCCATGAGAAAGGACATTTTTGACCTAATTAAAGGCCTTATATTCATAGTGAGGTTTTCCTGATGGAGGTTGAAATATAAAAAAGTAAACACGTGAAGAAAAAAAAAAACTAAATTCAACATTAGTGGTCAGTATCTTGTTGCTCTTCAAAAGTCGAGAACCCAATAAAATTGTAGTCTCCTCACTAATTTAAGGTTACAGTCCCAATAGTGTCAAGAATGTACGAACAAAGGCATTATATGAAAGCTTTCCCTAACCATTTAAGGAAGGGGTTCGACTTAGACCACTTAGTAGGACCTTTTGGCTTACAGGAGACCTTCCATACATGACTGATATCATCCTAGACTTTCTGTTTATTCGAGAGGAGTTGATTCTGCAACAAAAAAGTCGGAACTCGCTGATAGGAATGGAGAGAAAAACAAAAGCAATGCCAAGACATCCGCCAATCTGCTGTTCATCAATAGACGAAACTCTCTTTTTATCATTACATGCCAAATGCAACATTCTTTTCTCTTCTCGCAAACCACGGGTCTTTCAGGCAAGGGCTATGCTTTAAATCCTTGATTAAATTCACCTGTCGCTAGACAAGAACAATCAAAAGCAACATAGGAGAAACATATATAGTCAGAGAATAACAGTTTGCATACGAAATGACTACACATGAACAAAAGCAATCATCATAAGTTTTAGCTTGGAGATCTCAAGAAGAAATGGTCAAAGATTACAACATTACTGGTATTGAAGATAACAAGAGGTTGGCCAGCTCAGGACCTTCCCAAAAAGGTTAAGAGAAGGTCAATGTATGCAAGTACCAAAATGAGCATAAAGGAAGGAAAGACAGAAATTAAGGCGCGCAATTTACAGTGTAAAAGGAACGAAGTCCGCATAAGCAGAACCAAAATGTCAGTTGCACTTAACACCAGCTTCTGCAGCACGGCGAGGCTTGTTTTTCCGCCTATGACGGAAAACATTATTGGACCTAGCTGATTCATCAGTGCTTGATCTTGTTCCATTACCAGTTTCCTCTTTTACTGAATCATGCTTTTCTTTCACCCGAGTATTCCGTCTCCTCTTCTTCCCATTTTCTGTTGCAGAACCTTTTATCTCCAAGTTTTGAATTCCAAGTTTTTCACTCTCAGAATCTTCCTCCTCAATCATCTCAGTTGCTTCTTCATCAATGTCATCTTTGAGTGATTTTTGTGGCCTTCCTCTCCTCTTCTGTGTAGGGATTTTTTCTTCCTCATCACTTCCTGGATCATCAGGGTCAATTACAGTCAATTTCTTACCCTTTCCTCTACCTCGACCCATTGCCTTAAAAACCCCCCGAGTTTAGCAAAATAGCAGCAGAAACACCCTGCTAAATATAACATCAAGAGACATGAATCAACTATGTTTTCCAATGGAAAGATTCAAAAAGACAATTACACAGAAGGATGTTCATGTCATCTATAGAAAAGTGCACACAACACTTAATAATCATGGGCACATCAACAATCAAGCATATACAATCTCTATTTTTTCCTTTTAAGTATTTGCAGGGATTACAAGCATGGGAATGGGAGGCGAGAACTAGCTGTCCAAAAAGAAGACAAAGCTACCACTGTGATACAAAAAAAGGTTCACATGGCTTTTCTTTTCATAGCTAGAAAACGTACATTAATTGTCTAGGTAACGAGATGTACAACCCAGAGAACATAAGTTATGTGACGATGCAAGGAAGTCAAGACCTCCATTCCCAGGCAACTCTG
Source organism: Solanum appendiculatum (assembly GCA_018342035.1). Classification (NCBI taxonomy): domain Eukaryota; kingdom Viridiplantae; phylum Streptophyta; class Magnoliopsida; order Solanales; family Solanaceae; genus Solanum; species Solanum appendiculatum. The sequence goes on along the minus strand of JAGDQO010000583.1, from coordinate 1,995,035 downwards.
ATTGATATGAGCCAAAGTTTGAAGTTGCTATATGATTGGTAAGTTAGAATTACCTCCTGTTCCTACTCTTTTTATTATAGAAACACACTGTCCACTCTTTTTTTTACTAACTCACACCTACCAAAACCTATATTTGGAACAAAGAAAAACAGGATTTGATATGTCGAAACCTAATCCAGATAAAGATGCATGCAGATATGTAATTTCAGCAGAGCCCTTTTTCACGCACAGGCTGTGAGAAGTAGTGTATTTTTTCTTTGGAAATGGTCTGATGGACCCTTGTACTTGTATGCGTTTGTATTCCAGACCCTTCTACTTAATCTTTTGCCAATTGAAACCTTAAACTCAATTAAAGTGAGATTTTTAAACCCCTCTGACAGTTGACCGAGCTTATGTGGCATTTATTTTGCTGACTCATTACAACACATGGTATCACACTTTAAAAGGCGAGTGAGAGCAATTAATTTACTTTACAAAATATTAAATTAAAAATTAAAAATAAAAAAACCTAATCAATGTTTAAGGGTTCAATTGGTAAATGATTAAGTAGAAGGGTCTGGAATACAAACTCATACAAGTACAAAGGTCTATCAGACCATTTCGCCTTTTTCTTTAGCACTATCAACTATGTCTAGCTTCAGTCAGTATATTTCAGCTATCCTGCAGCCTCCGCCAGTATTACTCAGAAAGAATAGCTGAATTCCCAATGTAAACGATCAACTATAGTTACTCTCAAACAGGTGATATAAAAACAACAGAAGAATCATATCATCAGAAGGCTTTAAAAGTAGGCAAATGCAAATATGCAAGGCCCTTACTTGTGCGTAAGTTTAAGAAACTACGATAACCGATATTACAGGTTATAACATTGTGTAGAAATCAACTTAGTTCTACTTTACATTCCAAGTTAAACATATTAAATCTATACACGGATGGGTTCACAAGGCAAGTGGAGAAATGTTTGCTGGGGGGTGAAAGGAGGAATGGGTTGCACGAGTGGAAGTAAGAGGGGAATGTACAGATTGTAACTCTCATTTTTAAGGAAGTGAAAGAGGAATCCAAGTCCTTCAATTCAGACTTTTCATTACAGAGAGGAGGAAGTACAATAGTTTTACTTTCATTTAAATTGTACTAAGCAACTGGATGCAAGTATTTTAATGTAACTGTTTGTAAGTATTAATACATCACCTAGAGAAAGTAATCCAATCAAATTCTCTTCAGCCTCCCACATCCTTTCTAGGAAATAACATAGTTCAACCAAAACTACTATTATAACATTCCTTGTGTCCATTCCAGCATAGCATTATCTTGGAAAAAGAAGACAAGAAAGTTGTTTGACATTATTCTTTTTTATCAGTGTAAGAAAGTCGCACCTCTTGGGTTAACAAGACTCGCTGGTCAAGGGTGAGAAACATATGAATAATCCAGCCCCCAAAACAGGTACTAGGACAAGGTTGAGAGAAAACAATAAAAGGTTAGACAGTTGAATTGGACTTTGCAACAGAAGTATTTAAAACACCAATTGGTTTTTGAGAGTCCTAATCAGTTTGTGGCTCGAACCGAAATTAGTTACGCAAACTGAAATAAACTGATCAGTGTATTTATTGAGATATAATATGATCAAATAATTAAAAATGTCCTCAGTCTAACAGTGAGATAGTCACACATTTAAACATACTGTAAGGAATTTTCACGTATTTAGCCCAAGAAAAAGAATCACACATAAGGGCGTATTGAGATATGATATATAATTAAATAATTAAAGTATGGCTTCTCTAACAACTTAGCTTTTAGCTTATAGATGAGATGGTCACACACTTCAACAATATAAGCTTATTCCACAACTTCTACAATACAATTTACAGCTAGTTCTGAGGACAAGATTGCAGGATTGCATCCAAGAAAAGAAAGAGACAAAAATGAAACAAAGAATTCAACCAGTCAAATTCTAACTTATTGAGTTGGGGACTTCACAGAGTCAATCAGTCAAACTAAACCTCAATCCCGAAAATTGGACTTCATAGTGTAATATCATAACTTAAGGTGACCAAACTAAAAGGCCACTTCAAAGTGAAAGAGTATACTTTTGAAAGACTTTCTTCTTTTTTCAGCCAATATGAGCCAAGGAGCACAAAATAAGGAATAAATTCAAGTAAGACTGCACCAATCCACTTGTTTTTTTAAAAACAAAGGTTCTCTATTTTATGGATGAAGAATTCACAGATTTGCACTAAATGCAGCTGAAGCTACCATCAAGATAAGCAACATTTCCAACTTGTGAAGGGTAAAGGCACAAAGCAGAGAACTCGGATCATTTAGCTAAGTGCGGAAGTATATTTATATCATGTAAACCACATTCCTCATTCCCGAAACATAGGTTCTTTTGAAAAGGAATTTAGACCTTGATTAATCATTTTCAACACTATTGCAAAAAGCAAAGCAAGTATATCTTATACGTTCTTACCATTATCTAATAGTTTAAAAGCAAATGTTGCTTCACATTCCTAGATCTATTTCTGTGTATCATGCTATTCCTATCCTCTACAACCAACTGGAACCAGGCATCTTATTGAATCCCTTGTCCTTCATCATGTTCCTCACATTCTCAACATTCTCCCACTCTCCCTCAGCAGCATAAATGTTTGAAAGGGCTACAAGACCTTCAGGCTTCTTCAGATTCATCTGCAATATATCCTTAGCCATCTTTTCAGCAAGATCTCTCCTTGCATAGACCTTACAGCCACTGAAGAAAGCACCAATAATTGAATCTGTAACTTCTATTGGCATACCTTTGACTATATCGTAAGCCTCCTCCAGCCTCCCGACACGACACAGAAGATCAATAACACAAGCATAATGCTCTTTCCTTGCCCTAGTGCCATAAGACTCCTCCATGGACCAAAAGATCTTCAAACCCTTCTCAACTAAACCACCATGACTACATGCAGAAAGAAGAGAAGTCAAGGTTACTTCATTTGGCAGCACTCCTTCATACTGCATCTTCTCAAAAAGTTCGATTGCATGTTCTACTCTGCCATGCTTCCCATAACAACCTATCATAGCATTCCATGATGCAACATTCTTGAAAGGAACCGAACTGAAAACATTCCAAGCATCTTCTACACTCCCACATCTACTGTACATGTCGATGAGAGCACTAGCAACAAAGACATTAGCAAAAAGCTCTAATCTATATGCTAAGCCATGAATTTCTTTCCCTGTATACGCAGAGTCAATCAACCCACAGACTGGAAGAAGCCCAGTGAGCGTAACTTCATTAGGCTTCACTCCAGCATCCAACATATCCTGCAATAATGCTAGAGCTTCAGTTGATCTGTGGCTTTGAACATACCCTGAAACCATTGCATTCCAGGTAACCAAATCTGGAGTCAACCCCTCTTCACTCATTTTAGAGAGTAACATAAAAGCCGTGTCACAGTCTCCTCTCCTAGCATATCCAGCGATCATTACATTCCATGTAAAATCATTAGGCTTTATGCCTTCTAACCTCATTTTTTCAAACAAAATAAAGGATTCTTCAATTTTCCCAACGTTAGCATATGAATATATCATCGATGTCCAGGATACAATATCTCTCTCGACCATTACATTAAAAACTAAATGAGCATATTCCGTATTGCCACATTTACCATACATATCAATCAAGGCATTGGCAACCGATAGCTCTGACTCAAATCCCATTCTATATATCATACTTTGCACTTCCTTTCCTTTGTTCAGATCCATTAGACCAACACACGCTTTTAACACAACAGCAAATGTGTACTTGTTCGGAATAGTTCTTGATTGTTGAATAAGAGAGAAGTATCCAATGGATTTCTCAGGGTAGCCATGGAATGCTAAAGCTGAAATCATCCAATTGAACGCAAAAATATTCAGGGTTGTTGTTCTGTGGAATACAAGCTCAGCAGAATCTAGATCCCCACAACTTGCATAGGCACCAATGAGCTTTGAATTCAACAACAGAGCATTCATGTCAGTGTGTGATGTTAACATTAATGCATGAATTTGCTTGCATGGTTGCAGCAACTTCTCTTTCAAGCATTTTTGTAGTAACAAGCCAAAACCGCTTACAGACAGGTTGATTGGGGATAAGAGGTGCAAATTCATGTCCAAAAGGAAGTCCCAAATGAAACACTCACGTGTTGTGCTTATTCCAATATTCTACTGGAATCTGCAATGGTAAGACTGTAAGATAACAAAGTCAAATTTAATAGTACCCAACTCAAAGCCCAAAACCGCAACCTTTAACGTCAATCTTGTTCATACAACCACGAACACGAGAAGATCAAATCCCCATTCCTAAGCACAAAAAGATATGAAAACAATTGAAAATAGGGTTCTTTATCATCCTGCAAAGATCTGAAGAGAGAGCAAGGGAACGAAGGTCGTCAGTCCTACTAATTCAGGAGTCCTGAATCAAAATCTAAACTGTTGCAAACAAAGCCACAGAAGCCTCAATTTCTACATCTGGTAAACATATCCTCCATTTGCAAACTGAAGACTCACTGAAAGACATATACTGCTAATTAACAAGTATCCAAAGCAAAATCAAGAAAGCAAGACGCCCTTTACACTCTATTAGAAGGATTTGAGTTAAACGAATCACTTTACAGTCACCAAGGAGATCTCATTGAACATCAACACAAACATGCAAATCCAAACTAATAAAAGAGAAATTAGATCCAAAAGATTAGAACAGAAATCACCATCAAATTCAACAACTCTTATAAAATCCAAAAGACACAGTGGGAAATACCAAGAAACTGATATATGGGTACTCACCAAATGACTCACTGGAGTAAAAAATAGCAGTCAAACCTTGAGATGAAACTTCAAGAACACGTCGACCCAGATTTGTTTACCTCGAATATATACCTTCTAGCCACTAAAATCAGCAAAAACAAAAAGGGTCAAGAACAGATCCAGAATAGCTTGCAACCCGAATACAGAAAGTTAATAAAAATGAAGTCTTGGTCATCAACTGAGATGACAGTAGAGCTCTTCAAGAAGCAGGGAACAGAAAGAGAGAGAGAGAGCTAAAGAAGAGTGGAAAAGGATATTTGCTCAACGGTTGTGTAGAGGCTGCAAAACTTAGCTATAAGGAGAGAGTACGGTTCTCAACAACTCCCAATCTCTGATCTGCTTACCAGTAAAATGGGTGTATTTGGAAACCCAACTAATTTACCTAAGCTACTAATTAGACTCTATAATTGGGAAGTTTAAACATTATTTTTTAATATAAAAGTTTTTTTTTTTTAGTGTTCCACCTAGTGTTAGGTATCCACATTAGAGCCCGATGAAATTCGGACTCGCGTCGAAAAGTTCCACATTGGGGTAAAGCGGCTTCCTAACAAAGGTGGGGTAAAACGCTTCGTAACAAAGGCAACTCTATACCCAAGGGGATTCCAACCCTAGATCTCGTAACAAAGGTGACTCCATATCCAAGGGATTCGAACCGTAGACCTCTTAGTTAAGGATGAAGAAATACTTTTGATAATATAAAAGTTAATTATAAAAAAAAAATCTTTCTTCGGAAAAACTTTAATGTGCGAAAAAAATATATGTATGTATATTAGAAAATATTAAATACTACCCATATTTATAAGTACTACTACTAGTAGTATTATTGAATACTACGTTTTAAAAAACAGGCGGAATGATACGGGAGACGTTTATATTTGGTTTCGATTGTGATTTTGATAGATAACTTCTCCTAGAGAGTTTATTACCATGTGAGCTCATTAGTTTACCCCATCTATCCTTAATGATCAATCAACTAGACTCTTCTACTCCATGAAGTTTCAGTTAGATACTTGAATTCATTTAAAATAAGAATTTTAAGCATTTTTGTTATTGTGTGTTACTCACATGTCCTGACAATTGACATGGATTACACATTATATCCACGTTAGAAAAATTAATGCCACGTCATATGATATATCATTGGTCACGTCATTTTTATATTCATCTACAAAAAAAAAAAATCTTTTTATTTTTTATTTTATTTTATTTTTTAGAATTTAAGTTTTATATGAAAAAAATTTAGAGTGACTAGAAATGATATTTTGCAAACACTTATAGCTATTTTTTCGATAATAGTTCACGAAGGAACTCCACTATTGTTTCTGCTTATATAAAACAAACAAATCCAATAAAACACATACAAAAAAATATAGAAAAAACGCAGAATATGAGGTCGTTGGAGAAATAAAGCTTACCAAAGTGAAATATAAAATGATAAAAGTTTATTAAAGTTATAATTTGGAGATTTTAAATTTAGCATACCATGCTAAAGTTCCACATGTCAAAACTTCAAAAATTAGAATGGGTTGATTGAGGATAATTTTGTTAAAAAAAAAAATTCATGTCAAAAGAGTGGCTAAATGTTACTACTAATAAGTTTTAAAATAGTGATTAATAATAATATTTAATAGCAAGTATCAAAAATGGCTATTTACCAATATTACATGATGCAATTGCTCCTCCTTTATTACAGGCATTCTTGCATTGACCAATCAATTATCTGATCAGACAAATAATTTAAAATTATGTAATTGCACTCTATTACAATTTGGCACTACATGAAGGGGTCGATTGATGGATTGTATTGGCATAATTATTCTAACATAATAATTAGCATAAATAATTTTAGTGTTTGGTTGGCTGCATCAATGCAATATTTGATTGGTCGCGTAATAAAAAAGTGGTTGGTCAAACTTATAAGTTTATCAAAGTATTATTTTGACTAATCAAAGGTTTCTAAGTTAAAATTAGTTGAAAGTCATAAATTGATCATTCACAGCTTATTAGTTACACCTTATAATAATATTTTCAATTTAACCAAACTTTTTAGAATTTTGTCCCTAATATTTTTATAATCTTTGAAATACTTTTCTTAAGACATAGTAATCTTTAATTATCTCATCTTTTTAATTACTTATTTATCCTTTTTTGTGTAAAAATACTTTTAAGGATATTTATGTCATTTTAATAAAAGAAAATGTTTATCATCCTGTTCCGCTAAGACATACACCTAGTGGATATAACATATAACTTGTATATTTTTCTTATAATATAATTTTTGAATCTATTAATCAATTGATCTATCTCAATATACAAGCTAGGTGACATCTCTTTTGGGCAAAAACACTGATTTTTTTTTTAAAGAAAGAAATTCTCATAGTTTTTAGTTTATCTTAATTTAGATGTCTAAAATGCCTAAATAATTACTCAATTAATTAGGTGAAGACAAATACTCAGAAAAATAAAAATAAAATGAAAGACGTTAGTTTTCAAGAACTTCTCATTTTTCAAACTACTGATCATATTCTTTAACACTATCTTTTTAGTACAAATTAAAGACTCATCATGTGCTGAAGCACAAATCGAGATAACGATAAAACATGAGTTTACAAGAACATATTATTAAAAAGAAAGTTTACCATAAAAAATCTCTCTTTTTTATTGAAAAATTCAGTCCATACAGCCTCTAATTTCAATGAAAATACTATCTTTGTGAATTAAAGTGTATATATATATATATATATACACACTTTAATTCACAGTAAATACTGCTAAGCATAAGCTTGGACATTGCTGTCCAGTAAGAAAGGCAGCATTTCTCCACTTCAGATAGTAGAAGGATGGTATGTTGTAATGGGCAGCTGAGGTTGAAGAGCCTTTCTGGTACATAAGAAGCAATTGTTGTTAAACTAGCTTACCACTATTATCGACTTAAAAGCTTAGTTCGATCCTCGTTTAGCACATTCTTCAGCTCGTGTTAGTGCGTCAGTTATAACATCTATTGTCCAATCCTTGACATCTTCCTGCATATAAGCAATCAAATGAAACAACAGTCATTCAAATTTTGTCATGCAGCTGAACCAGGAAGAATATTGAGGGAAAAGAAAAGAAAAAATGGTTCTTGCACGATCTCAGGAACAAATTTCCAAATAAAACATACCAAAAGAATTGCACTGGTCTTAACCCAACAGAATCCTGACGCCAAAACAAAAGTAGAGAAAGTTCGAAGACTATGTCGTACTCCCATAGTCCCATTTTCTACAGGCTTCTTCCATTATTTGGATAGACAGTTTCTTTCAAACTAATTTGTAACATTTCACCAGGCATTGAAACTTTCCATTTAAAAATATATAGCTAAGAGTTCCCCATTGGCCCTCATCACTTTAATGGCCTTAATAGCTGGTTGCCTTTAGATGTGCGACTACTTCCAACATAGATATTCATCATTTTTACTACTTCTCGCCTAAATTTGAGAAGAGCTGGACTTAAACCATTCCAATCACATATTATGCGAGAGTTGGAGACATTAAGCGTGTCAATATTAGGAAATTGTGAATATGACAAACTAGAAGGAAGATCTGAACAGCGAGGATAAAAAGTTAGAAAGGAAAGAAGCAATTTATATGCGAGAAAAAACTCAAGGTCAGGTCAACAACAGTAAAGTGGTTTGGGAAAGAAAATCGAACCCAATAGAAAGTGAAAGAGAAGATGAAGCAGGGGACTTGGTTGACCTTGATAGAGTGATCGCGGTAGGAAGGTTGCGGGAAAAAGACCCATGAGCCAGTGGATGAAACTCTGCCGAAGATGATGGATGGCACTTAAGATACAAACTCATGGCTTCCAGTGCCAGGGTTTTGGGGTTGGGGTTGGGGTTGCTGGAGACTGGGAAGCCTTTCTAAGAGGGAGGTGAGACTTGAAACTTGTCAGGTACTCTCCTGTCAATGAACCAGATTTGCAACTTCCTTTCTTCCTCGCTCTCTCTCTCTCTTTCTTTTGGGGAACAAAATAGGGAAGAACTTTTTAACAGTCAAGGGACCCAAACCCTCGGCTCCGGCATCATGTAAAGGAAAGGAGAATGAATTTCTTGATTCCTCAAGCATGTTGAGATTTAAATAAGCATTTACAAGTAATACAGAAAAGGAAAAGAAACTATTTCCTGTTCCTGGTTACACAAATTACAGGGACTCCAAATCTTTCCCATATTACAAGGTACCTATTCTTGCAATATTTAGTAATTCATAATATTGACATTCTTAGCTGAAGAGAAGGAAAAGGGAGAGATTTTAGGGCATCGAAATGAACGAGGCAAGTCCGATTTACAAAGAAAATTCAGGACAAAGATTCCTCATGTCAGTCCAGTTTGCTCGCACCTCAATAATTCCACGAGGTACCTACTAACTCCTACCAACACAGTAACGGGTAGCTCTATCCACCAAAGGTTGGACAGCTGAGAAGAAACCACCTAATGTTTTTTGCCTCCACTAGGAATTAAACCTGAGACCTCATGGTTATCAACCACTTCATTGACACTAAGTCATGCCCTTGGGTACCAAGAAATGGGATGCAAATACCAAGAAGTCCAAATTTTCCTTTTCCACTTTCTAAGGAAATGGGATGTCGAATACCAAGAAGTCCAATTTTGAATATGTTCAAACTTGACTTGTGCTTGATTTCATGTTAAATGCATGATACTACGTGTGGATGATTGTTGACACCCAATTTTGAACTAATATTTTCAAAGTTAATACTTTTAGGCTTCTTATTCGTTAAATAGTACAAAGTACAATTTTTTTTTATACATGTTTAACCATTTTTAAACACAATTTGTCGATAAATAATCCTTCTTTATGAAAACATGAGAATTTTTATCAATTTATTATCATTTCAGTTAATTTCACTTATCACTTATTTTCGTCATAGTTGTTTGCATATAAACAAAATACTATTCAATTTTATTGGTCATCATTTTGATTTAATTCAAATCACTTTTTAGCAGTCTATTAATACATTGAAAGTTGGAAGAAATATTTCAAACACAAATAAATTAAATAGCCCATTATATTGGGCACATGGTTTTAGGTAGTTGATGGTATTGGGCACAGTCTTGGAGAGCCCGTGGTATTGGGCACATGATTTTGAACATCAAGTGGTTTTACTTTGCATATATAGCTTTCCACTCTCCACATTTTTTTTGAACTTGGTAACTTTGTATTATATCAAAAAACCTGCATGCCCTGCCTGGCGCGCTGCTCCCGGAGGAAAACTCATATGCGCTTTGGCAAGCGCGTTGCGCCAAGAGTATCCCAAGCTGGCGCACTATAGGTGCATCGCACCAGGAGGAAAACTCCTGAGCGCTTTGGCAGGCACCTGCAATGCGCCAGGCAAGGCACGCAAGAGTTTTGCTCCTAGCGTGGTTGTCATAAATGTAAAAAAACTATGGTGATTCATCATGATGCGCCGCGTTAGGAGTTCCACAGGCTGGCGCACTGTAGACTCATTGCCGCCACGCCACGCCACCATCGCGCCCCACAAAAATTTAATGGGTTGGGGGCCTACCCGCTCAAAATCCAATATTTTTTTGAAACCCCTCCCCTTAAAACCATATTTCCCTCCTAAACCTCCCTCCCCCATCTCAAATCAGTAGCACCAAGCCCTTTTCCTCTCTCGAAAATTTCTTCTTTCTCCCTCTATTGTTGTCTTCCCCAAAAGCTTCCAACCCCTCACCTCAGAAAACTTTTCCCCCTTCACTTTCCTCCATAAGCAACTGCCCCACTTCCCTTTTTCTTCTCCATCACAAGGTTTTCCCCTATTCTCCATTCTTGCTCAAGTCAAAATGGCACCAAACGGTAAACAAGTTGAAGGCAGTGCGAGTCGCAAAAGGTCCCGAAAGGGTGATGCCGTCAATTCATTGGGCCAAGCAAGTTCTCGGGCACACCCCCCGAAAATTCGAAAAGCAAGCAGTAGAGCACTACGGGCAAGATTGGTTTGAGTAACAAAAGGATGCGGAGTATTTGGGGGATGAACATGTGGATGAGGGTCGGTTGCAGGCTGAGTTCCCCCAAATTCATGAGAGGGTGTACAAATCAGGCATTCAATATATTTTCCAAGATCAAGGTAAGCATAATCTCACTTTAGTTCAAGAATTTCACGCGAATTTGGACACAAATCAACGTAAGAGCAATAGAGTTGAGGTCCGAGGAAAACAATCTGTTTCACCGCCCGGGTGTTGAATGAGTTCTTAGGCACACCCCATGTTGATGCCTCAAGAGTATCTGGATATGAAGAAGGCCCCACCTTACAAAGACATCCGTCACACACTTTGTGGCATAAATTCAACAGTCTAATGAGAGAGAAGCAAGGAAACCGAACAACATGTCACTTTGTACTATGCCCATTTGAATCAAGAAGCATGGGTATGGCTCAAAATTGTCTGTAGTACTCTTTTACCTTGTAAGCATACCTCTGAAGTAACGAAAGATAGGGTAGTGTTGGTTTATATGCTGATGAAAGGAATGTCGGTTCTTGTGACATCAATTCTCCGCCATAATATGGTTTAGTTTAGAAATAATAAAAGGTGGAGGTATTGCTATGGGGTTTGATGATCAGTTTATCCGGAGAGAAGGTGTGGAGGGGGACTGCCACGATTTATGCCCACCGAGAGTGCCACATTTGGTAAGTCAGCTGGTTGATGTGACTAAGGCCAAGGCACAAGATACCTCCCACGGACATGTGCTCTCTATAGCGGATCGCCAGGCTCGGGACAATAGTTAGGTGGGTTGAATGTTTGGTATGGCTGAGTTGCAATTGCGCATTGGTGGTCGCCGTGTGACCGATGCAAATATGGCTAAATTGGTTGAGTGCCGTGTGACCGATGCAAATATGGCTAAATTGGTTGAGTGCTACCCACTGACGAATAGTGCTATATATATGTGTAAAATGGGCTCGACTTTTCAAGAGCCGTTGGATGATGATGAGTCCACTATTCATGATGCTCACGATGATAAGGAGGGGGATGATGCGGGCACGTAGTTCATGGCGGTAGATGGAGCCACAAATGTGGCGGATGAAGATGATGGCGACAAGGCCTAGAGGCCCAAGGAGTTCTTTCTTTTAGTCTTAGCTTATGTAGTGAATTGTTGCACTGGGGACAGTGCCATGTTTTAAGTCTTGAGTGGGGGAATGAATTCCAATTTTTACTATTATATTGAGTCTTTTATTTTTTAGGATAAGTTCCTCGGCTTTTGTTTTCGGTTATTTTCCTGAGGATAGTCCCTTTGAATCGGGTAGAGTTTTTAAGAGAAAAGACATAAAGTAACACCTGAAGTTGTCCTGGATTTTCAAAAAGACACCTCAACTATGTGGGCATCCTATTACCCCCCTAAACAATTTGAAACTTATATTATTACATCATTTTTCGATCAGTCCCAAATTTTAAAAAGCAAGTGTTATCACACACCAATCATTACGTGACACGTGTCAATTTAATTTGAAATATAATTTTTTTCATTTTTTCTTTATTTCTCTCTCTCTCTTTCACACACACACACACACTCACAGACTTATTTTAATTTTATTACTTTAATTTTAAAGTCTAATTCATCTTCCACCCTCACTTTCAAGCTACCCCCTCCCTCCATTTTCTTTCTTTCTTCTTCTTCATCTCCCACCCTCACCCCACCCCCACGTCAAGTTGAGCCCCTCCTCCATTTTTTTTTCTTCTTCGTCTACTACAATAAAATTTCTTTTCTTGAGTGATTTTTTTAGGCATTTTTTTAAGGTATCATCAAATAATTTATCTCATTTTCATACAACTTCAAAATTAGAAATGATAATTTTGAAAGAATCAATGAATTCCCCAAAAAATGAAACAGCTTAATTGAAATTCGGATAAAAAAAACTAAATGATACCTACTAACCATCTTGAAATCTAATGGGTTTATTAGATTGTTCGAAATGAAAAATAATATTTAGATATAATTTTAAAATTGAAGAGAGTTAAACTAATAGTAGTAAAAAAAGGAAGGTGGAGTTGTGGTAAAAAGTGACATTGAAAGTGAGAAGCTTCAATGGAGATGTGACAATGAATTTTTGAAGAAGGAGGAAGAAAGAAAAAGAAAAAATAATAAGGAAAAAAAGTTAAAATAATAAAAAAAAACAAGAATATATATTTTATAGCAAAATACTTGTAAAAATAAAATTATATTCATTTTTTGAGTTTGTTCACGCTCTTTAAGAGAGTGCATACTCTCTATGACAGGTAGACAAAAAATGATGTAATAATATCAGTTCAGGATTGTTTAGGGGGGTAATAGAACGCTTGCATAGTTAAGGTGTCTTTTTGAAAATTTGGGACAACTTCAAGTGTCACTTTATGTCTTTTCTCAGTTTTTAATTTGTTTAGGAGAGTCGTTGTAGTAGTGATTTGTCCCAATGATGGATGGATGACGATCGTCTTAAGGAAAAATTAGTCATAGGTTTGTAGGATTGGAAACCCGACCTTCGAAACTTTGAAACCCCACTTTAATGTTAGCCAGATGTCATGGGTAGTTCATGCGTAATCAAGTGTATTAAAGAAGTAACTCTCTAGAAACGCGTAAGTTCTTTATCTGGACTCTAAGAATGAAGAAACTATGCCCAATTATGTTCGCTCAAGGTGTGTATGAGAGCATGCAATGTATGTGTATCATGGTGCCATGTGTGGTGAGTATTTGATTGGCTTCTTGCATAGAATAACATCTAGAACTTGTCCCGTGTGTGTGACAAATTGACTAGCATGAAGTTGTGGAACGCGATTTAGGCATTTCCTTGTATAGCCCGTTCGATATTAGTTTGTGCCACCTTGACATTATCCCTAATGAAGCCCCTTGAGCCTTGTAGCCTATTTCTTTGTGTAGCCACATAATGAGCCCAATCCCTCTTGTGACACCCTGATTTAATTTGATCCAAATAATGTTCCTTAATGCACTTTGAAGTGAACAATGTGATAAAAAAAAAGGGTGAATGAAAAGGGAGGGTAAGTATAGTAAAGGAGAGATTTGGTGCATGGTACCCGGGTAAATTAGCGAAATGCTTGCTGCATATAAAAAAATGGTATGATGAAGTAAGTAAAGTGATGTGCTAGCGGCAAGTGCTTGGAATACTAAAGGGGGGAAATCAAAAGATAAAGAGGGAATGACAAAAAGTGTGAATATAAAGAGTAAAGTAAGGCTAAAAGAGGAAGAAAGAGTAAATTGTCGTGCCTTAAAACAAGTGCATTAGGGAGGAAAGTCACTATATATCCAAAAGTATCTTCCTCGTCCCGAAGCCAACATTACAACCAAAGAAAATCCTTTTGATTCCATGAGTTGAATGCATTGCCAAGGTCACTATACACTAAGTGCAAGCCTATGACATGTGGTATGTTTGAAATATCTCTTGAGAGAGTGAGTGCTTTAATGTTCAAAATAGCCTTTAAAGTGAGATTGTGAAAAGAAATATAATGAGAGATGGGCCTTACAAAATAGCGAGGGCACATGACATATGCTTGGAATTATTCTTGTTTGTTTTTTTCATACATGAGCACGTTGACCTGGTAGGTTTGCAAGGAGTGTGTCTTGTAAAGTAGCTTGTGCTGAACAAGAGTGTGTTATTTCATGACAATTGAACTACAAAAACATGATTAAAAGTGTTTGGTTGATGCAATGAGGGTGGACAAATTCCATAGGTATTTATGGTGAAGTGATAGCACAAATGGGTAGAGAATTGTTCGAGGACGAACAAAGGTTTAAGTGTGGGGTGGTGCTCTTAGGCGTATTTATATGCCCATTTGTCATTTTTATCCGCATGTATCTTTAGTTTTAAGAGCATTCATTCTATGCCATATTGTTTGTGTCTTGATGAGAGACATGTGATTAGATTAAGCATGGATCGTAAGGGGAGAATCAATCAATTGGGAGCTGAAGCAGAAGAGTAAAGCTTGGAAGCAAATCAACGGATTGCGCAAGAGAGAACAAACAAGAGAAAAACTAGGTTAGGGCACACTATTGGCGCGTCGCCCCAGACCCAAAACTAATGATGGCCAGCTCTGGCGTACTACTGGTGCGCCACACCAAGGCTCAAACTTCTGTGAGCTCTGGTTGGCACTATGATGGCACGCCACGCCAAGGATGCCCCAACATCAAATCCCAGATTTTGCCAAGTTCAAATCCAAGAAGGAAAAGGGATTATTTTCCCTAACCCTATAAATAGAGCATTATGCCTCTTTTGTAGGGTTCTATCATATTTTTTAGCACAAGAGGAAGAGAATAGAATTCACCTATAGGTTTCTTATCTTCTACTTTTTCTTACTGATTATTTTGCATGAAAACGCAAGAGGAAGAGAATAGAATTCACCTATAGGTTTCTTATCTTCTACTTTTTCTTACTGATTATTTTGCATGAAAACCATTCTCTTTGTGTTTTTATTAGCATGAGTGGCTAAAAACCCTTGTTTTGGGGTTGTGGCTATGAATGATTGTTGAATAGTCAATCTACGGATGAAGTTGGTTATCGTTCAAATTACTCGTGTTCTTGAATTACTATTTTGATGCTTGATCACCTTGGAATAAATTTATTGTTTGTTCTTGAACTCGAGAGAGAAATAGAGAGATAAAACATGGAATACAAGGAGTATGATCTTTTCTTGTACTAAAACTAGAATTGATTTGTATCTAGAATAGGGATATACCTAGTTGTTGTGCTTGGTTACAAAATAAGAAGAAAGCTTAGTGCTCCGCAGTTGATTCAATCTATCCCCGCTCAACGATGTAGTTAGACTGTCAACTGTGGTAGATGATTAGAGGTCAAGAGATCATAGTCATAATATTAACTTTGTAAATCAGTGATTTGATAACCATCTGAAATCCATTAAGGAAATACGACACATGAATTCTTAGTTGAGCTGCAGCCTTGGAATTTCCCAAATTATTGTTATAATCCAAATTGAAGTTGAACCATTGCTAGTTATTCTAATTCTTTCATTCTTACATTTTTAGTATAAAGATTTAAATCAAACTCTTGTTGCACACTTGCATTAAATTGTGGGTATTAGTGTAATTCGATATAAACTAATCGTAAGTCCTTTAGGTTCGATAATCCGGCTCTCAAAGAGCCACTATATTACTTGTGCGACCACGTACACTTGCGTGTGCATTTGGGAGCACCAAGTTTTGGTGCTTGGGCTTGGGATGAGAGATATTATGTGCAGTGAGTTCAGGATGTGTGCCCGTATGCGAGATGAGAGAAAGGTGTTGAATGGCTTGAAAATGGTTTATTGCAAAGTTATGAGA
The DNA here is from genome assembly GCA_018342035.1 of Solanum appendiculatum. Taxonomy (NCBI): domain Eukaryota; kingdom Viridiplantae; phylum Streptophyta; class Magnoliopsida; order Solanales; family Solanaceae; genus Solanum; species Solanum appendiculatum. The sequence goes on along the minus strand of JAGDQO010000583.1, from coordinate 1,978,902 downwards.
AGGAAAAAAAGGCTTTGCAATCCAGTATAACTATTTGTTATAACAAAACTATCCTTATACAACACCTACGCCTCACATTGGTGATATGAGTCCTCACGGACAACCAAAGGTATCCTTAATACTACCTACAAAATCAATATTGAAGCCAAATTAAAGATGCAAATAATATGACAAACAAAAGGCCAAAAAAATGTGTTTTTAGCTAAGTGCTAGAGAGGACACATCCTTAAGCTGACTCTTATTATAAGAGATCTGATAGCTTGGCAAACCATATTAACAGGCAAATTCAAGATATACTACAACATTGCTTAAAATTCTTTTTCTACAGAAAGCATACGCACAAAATCCAACCGGACGGCTTAAGGACTGCCACACATCAAACTCAGCTATTCTTTTTTCGTGTGTGATTCAAATCCATGAAAAGGCCGCAACAATGAAAAACACCTAGGCAACATCGAAATACCAACACATCCCATGGAGACCTAAAGTAATAAGGCTATGAAGAGGCTTAACAATAAAAAATAAAAACAACCCTATGAAGAAGTTTCGAAACTACAGGAGGACTCAAGGATTTAGTTAACATTTGTCTGGATCCCTCGGATCTATCTATGCAAAAGACCTTATGATAGCTCTACTACATTTAGCAAGAGACCTTACAAAAGCACTAACACAGTTGCAGATTTTGATCTTGTCATAAATACCAGTGTAAGTGCACATTCACAATAACAGTGACAAAGGGCTTCACCTCTAAATTCACTGATAGATGCAGATAATAGGGGCAACAGAAAGGAGTAATGGGGTACGACAAACAAGGATAAGGTCTAGATGGGTTGGAGTTTAATAGAGAGAACCCATCTATGGAAAGCCACGAGGAAATATCGGGAGGAAGAAGATACCACGATAAAAGGAGGACATAGTGCAGGCATGGATCATTTGAAAATGTTGCGTCAGTAACGACTATGATTAGTCAAGAGTAAGCTGTTTGCAGAAGGAGATGGAGGAGAAGTACTGATAGGATCCCAAAAGGTAGTGCAACTAATAAATGGAAGGTATACAATTAACAGGAATATAGAGGCGAATATGGGAATAAAACATAGAGTGAAACAAGATTCTTATAATAGAGGAAGGTGTACTTGAACAACATGATATGAGAATAGCATCCTCTCAGAAACACAATGTAACATGAGATCACATTAAATCTACTCTATTTTGTCAAGAGTTATAAGAACTAGATGTTACATAAATAATTCCATAGGAGTTCATAAACTGCTGAAATAAAGAAAATAAACACTCTGGTGCATTGTCAGTAACTGTGAACAGAGACCTAAATTGAATTTGTAAATTAGCCAAAAGGTCTGGAAAATTGAAGACAACTCATACTGATTTTTCATCTGGCATATCCAAGCACATCTTGAAACTCATTAATAAAACCGACAAAGTAGTGGAAAGTGGAAACCAAAAGTGGAATTGACTCCAAAAACACCAGACGTCATATTTAACTAAAGAGAAATGAAACGTATATCCAATCATCACGACGACAAGTGAAAGAACATATATGATTTACCAAGTTGAAACATTGACATCCTAAGACAGACAAAAGAGACAATTAAGTATCATTCTTCGAATTTTAGATAAATAAGGATATACAGTCTATAGAATAATCCTACTGGGATGAACTATAGGTGATCTGTGATCTTGAAAAGTTGAAATAATGGAAAAAATAGATGCTTTCATGGACTACTTTGACTTTAGGGATTTGCTTTATCATTAGCTAAATTGTCCGAAATAATTCTTTCTTGATTGGATGCCAGCTTTCTCTTAATTCCTATCATGCACTTACATACAAATCTATAGGTAGTTCATCTCCTTCTAAGAAAAATATCCAAAGTTTAGATATTGAAATGAATGCCTTCCCATCACTGATTATTCCTAATGCAGTCCTCTATGACAATAAACTTATTTTAATTAAGTTAATAAACAGTTAAGTACTTGGAATAAGCAAGTAACTTTTGTGATAAAACTTTTTTCTTACAATATCTTTCTTCAAACTTGATAAGTAAACAAATACATACACTAATTTTACAGTGATTCATAATGTTCGAGTACTTTTATGTTTTTACATTTGCAATGAGCTCAATCTTCCTTAGATAGGAGGTTGTGGAGGAGACAGATTAGGATAATAGGTTAGTAGGTAGTAGTGTGTCGTCTTGATATCCATCCATACTAGTAGTCATAGTATTGCTTCTATTGTTTCTTGTCCTTTGATTTTTGTTTCTATTTGTTGTATCTTGTACTTCATCATATCATTTTGTTGTAGTTATTGTTCAAAATGCCTTGTTATGCTTTTACTTCCATTACTTCTTTTATGGACTGTTTTTCCTTGAGCCAAGGGTCTATTGGAAGCAACCTCTTAGGTAGGGGTAAGGTCTGCGCAAACTCTACCTTCCCTTGACTCCAATGAGTGTGACTACACTGGGTATGTTGTTGTTGGTCACCCACTTTTTTTAAAAGGTAATATTATAGGTAGTTACACATGTTTGCATGGTATCAGAACAAACAAGCAGTCCTGGGCTCGAGAATGATCAAAAAGTCCCAAGTCAAGTTTAAGTTTAAGTTTTTTGATAAGATTGGTCACAAACTTTTTACAATTAAAAGAGGTATGATCAAAAAGTCCCAAGTCAATACCAAAGATCCACAAGTGAAGGACCAAGAGACAAAGTTAACGTGATTACCTAATGGTGTAATAAAAGCTACTGGTGGACTACTTAAGTGGATATAAAGGAAAAAGTAACCATAATGATAAAACTAAACCATGCTGAATCACAAGATTTCATTTTCTTGAAACAACAACTTAGATAGTAGGTCTGCAGCTAATGAAAAGAAAAAGAAATGGATTAAATTTGTTGTATAACAACCAAAAAGTCATGGGAAAAGATTAGTTCTGACTGCCAGAAGGTTGTCACTGTAGTTGCCGGAACAGTGGACAAAACAATCGTGCTGCCAGAATAACTGCTGAAGAAAATAAATGCAGGTAACTGCAGGAATGGTCACCAAAAAGGCATGTGGTGTTGCTGGAAAGATGCACGGCGCCACCAAAAAAGCCACAGAAAAGATGCGAGGTGTCACTGAAAAGGTTTCCAGAAACACTCTCAATGCTACATAATGATCACCGAGAATAGGCACGGTACCATCACAACAATCACTGATATTAGGCATGATAAAAGGGAATGGGACGGTAAATAAGAGTGATGCCCATTGGAATGAGGGAAACTTAGATTTCTACTTAGCTCAATGAAGATTCTGATAGCATGTGAGGAACTAAGAGGAGAGAAAATTTGTATTAATTACTTTACGATAATTAATACAATACGCAGTTACTTTAGGTGAAAAGCAAAAGATCTTGCATCTAACCCATTCAAAAACTAGAATATCACTAGTATAGAAACTTAACTAGCTATCTAACACCTTCATTTTGCACTAAGGTTAGCATGCCTAGTTCTAGGCCAACAGGCAAACAAACAATACTGATAAACCTCTAGACCCTACAACATCCTTATAGTCATTGTTGATATTCTGCTAAAAAGCATTCCCACTAGTAGCCTGAATGCCTTACAACTATAGGAAGCTTTCTAAATTCTAACCCGTTTTGTTTGTTCTCTAGAATGTTAGCACGAAAAATACCTATCACCAGATGAATGAAAGGTTAAAGAAGTAATGCATTTACCATCTTCAAAGGCTCCCCTGTCCTAAGCTTTGCATTTGGACGGGCTAGTTTAGATTCAAACGGAGTTCTTGGTCGCACTTCCTGAACTGATTCCCATTCCTCGCGGGTAAGCATCCTAACTGTTCCTTGACCAGCAGGCGCATTCTTTATTTTGCGCTCAATCATATCTTGCGACTTCGAGTCATCATACTGCATGCAAACACAACTGTAACTTATAAGTTACTCAGCTGATTAAGATTGTAAAACATACAAGCAAGTTTACTACACCAAAGAATTGAAAATATATTAGTGTTTACCACAAGTCTCACACATCCCTACCTGTAGAATCAACAAAAATTACCCATGATGGAGACTTTGATGTTTGTGGATTCAGTCAGCTAAATTCTATTAAACTCCTCAACCAATATCAACAAGATTCAACTTAAGTTCCTTTTACTTTATAATGAATGTAAATAGAAATAAGTGCCATTAATTCAAACCAAGAAAAACGAAGGTATTCTACAGTCTATAAGAAGTTCTATATCGAGATACCATTTCTTTGGTACATTACAGCACTAAAGTAGTTCTCCTATTAAGATTATGAATATCAATGAAACCATCATGTCACTCCACCTATGAAGCAGCATTTAAACCTTGTCAAGTATCAATTTCCCCAAGCTTCTCTTCTAATCACTATTACAATCCACCAGAATCACAACGAACAAATGAATATATATATTAGGGGTTTGTCCATTTCTAAGATCATTCCAATTCCAATTTCTAAGATCATTCCAATTTCCGACAACAGTGAGTATCATGGGCATAGTAGCAGTATCAAGGAATGATCTTGAATAAGGAACCTGAACAAATAACTGATTCTTCCGAGGATCTTTTCATTTCTTCTTCACCTTCAATTCAGCAACCTTCCTCTTCAACGTCTCACTAGGGCCATATTCACTAGACAATGTGTGAACTTGTCTACAAAATTTGCGAATACCCAGCATGATTCACTGAGAAATCGAATCAATTATCAACTGGGTAACGTAGATAGTGCATCTGATAATTGAGAAGAAGAGAGAATTGTGAGAATTTGAAATGAGGATTTAGGGTTTTCGATTGCCGAAACTGTACAACGGTAATTAAACAGATTTCATTTCATTTGTATTCGAATTTTTTTATATGTTCTCATATGTTTGGAATCATATAATGTGAATTAGAGAAAATGACAACATGGTCCTTATGTTTCGGAGTAAGTCTAAAATAGTATTTTAAATTTATTTTGAGCAGCTTTGATCCTTCAAATTTTTCATAAGTAACCCAAATATCAAAAATAGATTAAAAAAATAATAGAAATCACCCGACACACTACGACTTCATTTGTTTGCATTTAATGGAAGTCTGAATCTGAATGGTTCAGATATTAGGTCATTAAGTGCGTTTGTTTTTTTAACTTAAAATTCTCTTAATGGGTCTGAAAGGGTTGAGGTGATCAAAACCGAACCATAACCGATAAGTCAACCGCAATATTGTCTTATCGAATAAACGGTTGGGGAACGAATTAAAATTTTTAAATTAACGGTTTATTGGTTTGGGGGCGGAGTATTCAATTTTCTTATCGGGTAAACCGTTAACCTATTAAGAGTTACCACACTTACATCTTTATTCTAGGTATATTAGACTCATTTAATATTTTATATACCATAATATATAAGAGTAATTATATATTTTTTCTTTGTCCGTACTACTATTTTTTCTATCATTGTTCACTGGCTCACTGCATTTAAAATAGTGAAAAGAAGTCATCTTTTTGTAAGGCGCATTCTTCGAAAAATAATAAGGTAACATAGAGATTAAAAGTTACCCGTTACATCGCCCGATAACCATCCGATAATTGTTAATCCATTATCGAACCAACCAATATCTTATAGGTTGGCTAATGGATTAGTAAATTTAAAAACCGACATCCAATAGACCAAACCCTATGAAAGGTCTGAATGAATCAGATATGTAACAGAGCCTTATTCTCATTCAGACTCTTTTAAAGATACTTTATTTTCGAGAAAAAATTGGGTACCATATTTTTTTCTTCAAAAAAAGAATCAAGTCTATCTCGTTCTCCAACTTTATTAGTTATCCAAATTCTTTCCCTTAAATTTTTATTTTTTGTTCTTGCTACTTGTTTATCAAGAATTAATAAAACTTATTGTAAAAAATTTATTTGATTAAAGTGCAAAACAACTTCATAAATTTGTTTTAAATCATTTGAATGTATATCATGTTCATTATTTATTTTAGAGAAGAGTATATGGCAAACACATTATAGAACATAAGGATGTTTGACTTATTTATTTAAGATTAGTTTGTGTTGAATTATTATTTTTTCAAATAAAAAAGATGACTATATTTTTCTCTAACAATTATTTTTTATTATTATAATTTATTTATGTAGTCCATGTAGTTTCGTTTTATTTTTATCAAACTTATAATATCTATTTATAATTCACATGTCTTAATGTTTATAAAAGAATGAATTTTTTTTTTAATATTTAACTACTACTTTATTTAAATTATAATATGTATAATGTTTACATATTAATAAATTTTATACATATATATATATACACACACACACACTCTCCAGATGTTTAAAAATAAACTGTCTTAATCATTCAGTGTTTAGATCTATAGATAAGATCTTAATCATTCAGATATGCATTCAGAGACGTCTTAATCTTATTGAAAACAAATTAGGCCTACAACGGTTAAGCTACTAATCAAAATGACTAACAACTTTAAGTCATGTCACTTTCAACATTAATGGTGAGTACTCCTTCCATTTCAAATAATTGAATTGTTGAGCCAATGCACACCCATTAAGAAAAAAATTCGGACATAAAATAAACATCATTTTCCACTTTTGCCCTTTTAGATATTCTCAAACTATTCTTTAAAATATAAATAATTCAAAGTGAAATCACAATTTTGAGCAATTGACTCTCTTGAAATTATCACCTAAAATGTAAATGAGGGGCAAATATGGAAAAAAATCCAACAACTCTCTTGAACTTTGAACAATTCACTTATTTTGAACTATGAAAAAAGGTTCAACAATTCACTTATTTTGAAACAGAGAGAGTATAAAATAGCAAACGTTAAATAGCATTCAATATCCCAACACATGTAAAATCACATTCTAAAGTTTATGAATTTTAAATTTGTAGAGGGAGAGTTCTCAGTTTTACCTTTTAATGAAAGTTAATCTTGTTACTTGGAATGTAAAGGGACTTAACAATACTTCCAGTAGAAATCTTGTTAAGTGCTCTTTACAGAAGTGTAAGGCGGATGTATACTGCTTTCAAGAAACTAAGGTGAGTAAGGATGTGGAGGGTATTACAAAGCAACTATGGTTATGTAGATGGATGAGATGTCGCTACATAGAAGCTGATGGTAGCATTGGGGGAATATTGGTTATGTGGGATAGCAGAATCTGGGTTGGTACCCTGATGGAAGTAGGGCAACACTCGATAACATACAAGTTTGTCTCGGTGCAAAACTCTTTTACTTGGTATCTCACTGGAGTTTATGCACCCCATACCAGAGGTGAAAAGTTAGAATGTTGGGAAGAAATTGCAGCAATGAAGGAACTGTGTGAGGGTCCTTGGATTTCATGTGGGGGATTTAATACAGTTAGATACATGGGAGATGAGAGAAAGAAGAGGATGCAATAGGATCACAAATGTTATGTCTGATTTCTCTAAGCGGATAGAGGATATGGAGCTTCATGATCCCCACTTGAATGGGGGAAATTCACATGGTTCAGGGGAGTCAATCACCAAAGTGCTGCCAGGTTAGATAGATTTCTCTATTCCATGGAGTGGGAGGAAGCTTTTAAAAATATCAGCCAGAAGATACTACCTAGAGTGATTTCTGATCATAGCCCGATTTTGCTTGAATGTGGGAATTGGGAGCAGAAAAGCTCTTACTATAAGTTTGAAATGTGGAAGGCTTCAATGATATGGTACAGGGATGGTGGAATGGGTTTGTGGTGGAAGGTTGTCCAGATTACAAATTTAGCATCAAACTAAAGATGTTAAAACAAAAACTAAAAGAATGGAGTAAAACAACCTTCGATGAGTTTACCAATAAGAGGAACAACTTGTTAGAGGAGCTGGCTGAAATTGATAGAACTCAAGATGACATGGACCTGACTAAAGATGAAATGATGGTAAGAACAACAATATTAGTGGAATTGGAGGTACTGGCCAAGAATGAAGAGGCTAGTTGGAGGCAGAAATCAAGAGTTTTATGGTTAAAACAAGGAGATAACAATACTAAAATTTTCCAACGAATAGCAACAACTCACAGAAGATACAATACTATTGATAGGTTGGTGGTATGGGGGGGAGGAAGTTCAGGACCCTGCAAAGATTAAGGTGGCCATGATTGACTTTTACAAAGATCTATATACAGAATCAGAGACATGGAGACCTCCTTTTGAGCTTTTGGACTATCCAAAAGTTTCCCGAGAGGAACAAGAGTGGTTGAAGAAGCCTTTTACAGAAGCAGAAGTACTACAAATTGTTAAGCAATGTGATGGAGATAAAGCTCCAGGCCCGGATGGTTTTACCATGAATTTTTTCAAAAAATATTGGGAAACATTTGAGAGAAGACCTGATGCGTCCAGAACTTTCATCATAATGAGATCTTTGAGAAATCTTTTAATGCCACCTGATCTTTAGAAGAGCTTTGAATGACTAGGAAATTGATGGAGTAGCAGGCCTGCTTCAGGTTTTAAACTCTTTTCCAGGTATCTCTATGGGGCCAGACAAACTAGTTTAGAGTCTACATAGTAGAAGATTTTTTACCGTAAAATCTTGCTACTAGAAGATGAATAACAGGCAATCTTTGATAGATATATGGCCCTGGAAGTTAATTTGGAAAGTCAAAAGCCCACTGAAAGTTTCATGTTTCGCTTGGCTTGTGATCAGAAGAGCCTGTCTAACTCATGAGGTGTTACAAAGAAGAGGTTTACAGCTTTGCTCAAGGTGTTTTATGTGTGATCAGGAAACAGTGGTAAATAGTCATTTGTTTACTACAAAACAGCTACAAGTATGTGGAACATGTTCTTATGTATTCTGGGAGTAAATTGGGTAATGCCTAAAACCACCCTGGAGCTACTCAACAGTTGGAAAGGAATTGGAAGAAGAGGGCAGAGCGAAGATTGATGGATGAACATTCCAATTTGTATTGGGTGGACTTTATGGAAGGAAAGAAATACCAGATGCTTTGAAGGCAAAAGTTGCAACGCACAGAAAATCAAAATGAAATGCCTAAGACTTTTATTTTTTTGGTGTAAGCAGAATATGGTGGGGAGGTAGTAACTCTAGTTGATTTCATAGGCAAATTGTAAAGCTTTTTAGTTTTTGTGAAGGATGTGCCCCACCCATTGTGGGTTGTAAGTGCCCCACCTCATCATCCTTTTGATGATGATTTTTTGTGAATACAAAGTTACTTTCTCAAAAAAAAAAAATTGCCATCAATCGGATCAACTAGTGTTGGTACTTATGCTTAACAAACACATTATTCCTAAATTTAAAGGTAATGTCAACACTAGATGGATACAAATCGATCTTGCAAGAAAATCAATTTTATCATCAATAGGATCAACTAGTGTTGGTACTTATGCTTAACAAACACATTATTTCTAAATTAAAGCTAAGTGTCAACACTTGATGGACAAAAATCGATCTTGCAAGAAAACCAATTTTATCATCAATAGGATCAACTAGTGTTGGTACTTATGCTTAATAAACAGATTATCCCTAAATTTAAAGCTAAGTGTCAACACTAGATGGACACAAATCAATCTTGCAAGAAAATCACTTTTGTCATCAATAGAACCGACTAATGTTGGTACTTATGCTTAACAAATACATTATTCCTAAATTTAAATTATAAGTGTCAACACTAGATGGACACAAATCAACCTTGCAAGAAAATCAATTTTGTCATCAATAGGATCAACTAGTGTTGGTACTTATGCTAAACAAACACATTATCAACTAATTTAAAACTAAGTGTCAACACTCGATGAACACAAACAAATTATCACAAAACTAAAGCTAAATCTCAATACTAGATGGACACAACACATTATAAAAACCAATTGTTCTTGAACTTTAGAAATTTTAAAACACCAAACCTTATCTCCTACTTTGATGAAAGAAGCAGTATAGTCTTGTAACAACTTCTTTAGATATCGAGCTTCCTTAGTTGCCTAGCACGAAAAGAAACAATTTAAAATTTCTTCAGCAGTAGTATACAGAATGTCTCTAGCAGCATCAGTGTATCACATCTGGTAGGAGAGGAATTATAGGATCTTTCAAAATAAGGAGAGGACCATAGAGGTGATCACAAGAGCAATCATCCAGGATATACACTTTAGAGCTAGCATGAATCCTAGAATTATGGCTGGTATGCATAGATATAATTTTTACCCTTAGAATGGGTGCTAGCAGGGTTTGCGTAACATTTACGGAATCCTCCGTAGAGAGTTAGGGGAGCAGTACGTGAAGTGGGACCATTTTTGGACATATTTTAGGCATTTAGGAGTCATTTACATGATTAGGCTATTTTCTCAGTTTTCATGTGTGCTAGCCCATGAATAATTTGGTGATATGACCTCCATACGATTTTTTTCGAAACCTTTACAGAACCCCACGTAGGGAGTTGGAGAAGCAATACAGGAAGCAAGACCATTTTTCGTACATATTTTGGGCATTTAAGAGCCATTTTACAAGAATTATGTAATTTTCTCTGTTTTGTGTGTGTTAGCCCATGAATATTTTGGTGATATGGCTTCCACATGGTTTTTTGTGAAATCTTTACGTAACCCTTTGAAGGGAGTTGTGGGAGCGGTACGTGAAATCAGACCATTTTTCAGACATATTTTGACCATTTAGGAGCCATTTTACAAGAATTAGACGATTTTCTTAGTTTTTTATGTGTGTTAGCCCATGATTTTTTTGGTGATGTGGCTTTCAGATGATTTTTTTGTGAAACATTTACAAAATCCTCCGTAGGGAGTTGGGGGAGCAGTACGTGAAGGTAGACCATTTTTTGCACATATTTTGGACATTTACGATTCATTTTATAGGAATTAAACGATTTTCTCAAATTTTCGTGTGTATTAGCCTATGAATATTTTGTTAATATAACTTTCAGACGGTTTTTTTGTGAAACCTTTACAGAACCTACCGTAGGAAGTTGGGGGAGCAGCACGTGAAGCCGAATCATTTTTGGAACATGTTTTTTTGCATTTAGGAGCCATTTTACAGAAATTAGGTGATTTTCTAAGTTTTTCGTATGTGTGTTAGCCGATGAATATTTTGGTGATATGACTTTTGGATGGTTGTTTTGCGAAACCTTTACGGAACCCTCCGTAGAGAGTTGGGGGAGAAGTATGTGAAGCCGGACCATTTTTCAGACATATTTTGAGCATTAGGAATAATTTTATAGGAATTAGGTGATTATCTAAGTTTTTCGTGTGTGTTAGCCCATAAATATTTTAAAGATATGGCTTGCGGGCGGTTTGTTTTTAAAAATCTTTACGGAACCCTCCATAGGGAATTGGGGGAGGAATACATTAGATCATTTTTCGAACATATTTTGGGCATTTAGGAGCCATTTTACAAGAACTATGTGATTTTCTCAATTTTTCGTGTGTTAGTCCATGAATAATTTTGTGATATGATTTTGGATTATTTTTTTTGTGAAACATTTATGGAATCCTCCATAGAGAGTTGGGGGAGCAGTACGTGAAGCCGAACCATTTTTCAAATATATTTTGGGCATTTAAGAGCCATTTTACATGAATTAAGCAATTTTCTCAGTTTTCATGTTTATTAGCCCTTGAATATTTTTGTGATGACTTTCGGATTGTTTTTTTGGCGAAACCTATATGGAACTCTCCGTAGAGTTGGGGGAGTAGTACGTTAAGTCGGACCATTTTTCGGATATATTTTGACATTTAGGAGCCATTTTAAAGGATAAATTAGGCGATTTTCTCAGTTTTTCTTTTTGTTAGCCCATGAATATGTTGGTGATATGACTTCCAAATGTGTTTTCCGCGAAACCTTTATGGAACTCTCCGTAGAGAGTTGGGGAGCAGTACATGAAATCAGACCATTTTTCGGACATATTTGGACATTTAAGAGCCATTTTACAAGAATTAGATAATTTTCTCAAAGTTTTGTGTGCTAATAGCACATGAATATTTTGGTGTTATGACTTCCAGACGATTTTTTTGTGAAACATATTTTGGAACCCTCTGTAGAGAGTTGGGGGAGAAGTATGTGAAGCCAGACCATTTTTCGAACATATTTAGGGTATTTAGGAGCCATAACCCGGATAGATATATCCACGGACCGCTCAGAATGGCACATCGAGCTTACCAATAAAGTACCATCTAAGTAGTAGATTGTAGCCCGAGTCTAAGCTAATGGCCTGCCCGAAATGATATATCGAGCTCATCAGAGTAAAAGCAGCTAAAAGGTGCGATAAGTCAAGTAAAAGAATCTTTCTACCACTTTTAATTCAAAACAAGTCCCAAAGACTTCCAACTCCTAAAGCTTAATTTCCTTTTCAAAAATCGAGTCATTTTTTCCCAAAAATCAATCAAGTAAAACTCCTCAGAATCATTATCACAATCGATTTCATGTCATACACACAGAATCAAAAAGAATACCCATTAAACGACAAGAGTACTAACCTAGAATTCCTGCCAATCCAATCTTACGGCCTAAGGCCCAAAAGTTTAACAAATAAACCAAAAATCACAACTCAAGGATCCATACCATCAATCAAACCAACCAAACCAATCAAACACAAGACAATCCTAAGTTTCACGCCACCTAGAAGCAAGGTCTAAGGATACTACTCACACAAGGATCGCCTAAACTAAGGCATCTCTGACTAAACTTCAGCTAAACAACCAAATCTATGGCCATAATGTCACGATCTAAAGTACCCCCTAGGCGTGACATGGCGTATAGGACCCCCAAAGGCCCCACACAATCCACTTAGCATACATCATACAAGATAATAGAATTTAAAGACAGTTTTATATCATAAGAGTTTGACAAAAACAGCGAAAATCTAACATATGTCTCAAAGCCATCTAGTACATCATAAGAAAAGTGATTAGGACGTAACCCATACATCACATACAAAGTCTGAAACTGAAAATGACATAAAGCAATAAAAGTGACATCGTCCTCGAAGTATGAGGACTCACCAAGTCTTCAAAATCTCTAATTCAATCAACTAGCCACGAACGGAAGGATAAGAATCGTCGAGCCCTACATTAGTAAAATAATGTAGGCACAAGTATGCATTAGTACATGGAATGTACTAAGTATGAGGTGAATACAATAAAACATGAGACGTGATCATAATGGTGCATAATTGAAAACATGGAATGCATGACCAAGTTAAAATATAGTAAAATCATTTAAGAAGATTCAAAAATCATGAACACGGTCAATGCATCTTTAAATCATAAAGGAAGCTTCATAAAACATTAGTAATTTACTTAGTTCATTTTGTGGGAAGTTTACCATTAACCGACATAGACCATGTGAGCTATAACATGGAATCCGGTGTCTACCTCGCTGAAAAGGGTGTCCTCACTTGCCAAGATAAGGATCTGAGCTAAAGCTAAGGTGGATCCACTAGCTAGGCCACTTAAGGCAAACCTACGGGGGCACGTAGTTTAGGGACAAGAAGTTGCTTCTAAAGACTCTTGAGCCTCCACCTCAAGATCCTCGGTGCTAAGCAAAAATCCCACGGAATTAGTCATTAATCATATTCATCTTATTATCCATGGAAAGGAACAACTGGAGTTACTAATCCAAGCTAGAGTCATGTTTATAGACGTTTCATCTTCCATGGATTAGTCCAAGCTTACGTCATTTAGAATAGCTCTTGGTTCTTGATTCGAAGTTTAGTTGACAAAAACCTTTCAAAACGACAACAACATCGATGCTTCACTCTCAAAGCAACCTTAAATCATTTACATCATTTTTATAAAGAACATGCATATCTTCATAAATTCATCTTTCATAGTTCAAAACCTCGTAATATGATCATAATCTAAAAATCATGGATTTCACATGGGTTCATGGGAATTAAACTTAAAAACATGCAATTAACTCAATTCATATATAAAAAGACATAATTCAACCAATTAGATTATAATTTGAAAGAACCCATAAGATAGAAGAAAACCCTAATTCCAATTGGAGAATCTAACTTTAAAAAATTGGAGAATTTAGGAACCCTATGGAGGAAAGGACTCCATAGGTGAAAGCATCATACAAATGCATTCATAGATTCAAGCTTCTTCATAGATTCATGTAAATTAGGATTCATAGTCAAAATTCATAGATCAATGCATGGGTTCACATGGAATTGGTTGAAAAGCATGTAATTCAGTCCAAATCATCAAAATAAGATCATAATAAAATAATTGAATCCATACAAATAGAACCCATGAGGAATTGAGTGAAAACCTAACCAAATCTTGGGAAATCGAATTGGAGAATTGAAGAAACTTTGGGGGCTCAATGGGTGGATGGAACCCATTGATAAACTCCCTACATACCTTGATTGAAGCCCTAACCAATGATAAAGAAAGGAGACTTGAACTTGAAGAACCCTAGCTTCTTCTTCTTCCTTGATCTAGAGAGAAGATTTTTGGAGAGGATGAATTTGGTCAAGTTTTGGAAATTTAGGAGAATGAATTGAAATTGATAGTTTTGGGGCTTAATTCACCTTTATAGGTCTTGAAATAGGGTTTAAAACGACGTAGTTTGGGTACCAAATACTTTGGAAAAAGACCACAATGACCCTAACTTAAAAACTGACGAGGTGATGTCAAGGGGGGCTTCACGAGCCGTCTAAGGCATGACGGGCCGTATAGCCGGTCATGAAGATTCACCTGCCTGATAGTGCTCCACTAAAATAGGCATAGCGTTTTACTCCGAACTTCAAATGGAGCAAACTTGGTGTCGTTTGAAAGAGGACTCAAACACCTTTAATTTGATAGGTTATGGACCATCTAATTCATTTTGTGCTGAGAGATATGATAGTTTGAAGTTAGCCCAAAAACTCAAAACCTGACGAGTCCCTTTCAAGGACGACTTCACGGCCCGTGTGAAGCCTTACGGACCGTCTAGGTGTCCGTGGTCCTTCACAGTGACTTGGGGTGAGACTCTTTCTGACTAGGTAACTTGACGACCCACTAGACGGGCCATCTAGGTCACCCACTGGCCGTTTGGGGCACCGTCTAAGTGACCCCTTCCTGCGGCAGGTTCTGGAAAAAGTTCACGAGCCATTTAACGGGTCGTGGTCCCCTTCACGGACAGTCTAGGGTGCCGTGAAGGGTCTATGGTCCATTTTGGGTTTGTGGACCTTTCATATTTTCCTTTTTTAGCCCTTTTCAAATCTGAGGTGTACACATAACTATTGAAGGATCAATAAAACTCAACACGACCTAAGGGTTCAACCTAAATCATGCTATACTCTCCAAATATAATTAATCTAACTAAGCCAAGTCTTAAAAGAAGAAGCCATAACCTATCTCGAGACTGAAAATCGCACACGAACTACAACTCATGTGCTTTTACCTTTCGGGGAGCCTCGGATTGTTGCCAAGCTATCAAGAACACAAAGAGGAAGTTAATACGGATCTAACGATACCCATATCACTAACCCAAATTTTGGACCGTAATTGGGTCGAAAATCAACCCCCGAATCGAAGCTATAAAAAATGAAAAGGAAACCTTCATAATGTCTTCCCCGGAAAGAGGATTACATGCCCAAAAGATGTATGAAAACGGGACTCTATTTCGGATTTCAAATGGCCAAATTAACCCACTTTAAAGCTTAGAAATTAGGGAATTTGAGGTTGGAAATGAATTTGAATTGTGAAAATAAAGACATAAAAGCATAGAGGAGAGGGAGATAAAGAAAACTACATTTGAATGGCTGAAAATAGTCAAGAATTGCTCCTAAATGCTCCAGGCCGAGCTCCAACGCAAATGGGTCTTTTTGGAAAATAAAGAAAGAGAGTGGGATTTTAATCCCAGCAATCTTTGCAAAAGCGGCCAAGAGTTCGCTTTAGCGGCCAGGACATTGTGAAAGCGACCCCCACCTAGGCGGTACCCGTCACTTAAGCGGACTTCGCAAAAGCTAAGGGTTGGTCGCTTAAGCGACCCCACCCCACTGATGCCTTTCGCTTAAGCAACCTCTTGGTCCCTTAAGCAATCAACGGTTCGCTTAAGCCATTGCACCAGACACAAGTGTTTTAAAAAAGAGGCTAAGTATCCAAAACTTTGAATAAGCCCTCAGAATTCATTCGGAGTCCAAACGATGCAAACCACTTGGAAACGACATTCTAAACTCAATGGATTCGACAAAACAACCATCCGAGGTCCTTTCGTCAAAATGTTGACATAAGTCAACACTTTAACAAAGAAACATAATAAAATGCCAAAAAGCTAAAAACTCACCCCGACACCCTTGGGAACCAAGCCCAAGGTCGTCTTAGACCAAACACGGTATTTTAGAGCCAACCGCGCTGACAAAATTCAATTTTGAGCACATTTACCAAGAAATTTGACCCAAGTCAACCTTTAAGGAAAACTTAAAGGCTAAAAACCTCATCGCACCTACTCCAAACGGAAGCCTGAATACCTAAATTGATCATCACACTAGACCCAAAAGACCCTTCCAGAGGTGATGGAACTAATAGAATTCTGATCGGACTTCAGTATCTCTGGATGTTGACTAAAGTCAACTTTTTCAAGTATTAGACTTCCAAAACTCGCACCAAACTCTACCAAACAACTCAGGGATCGTGCCATCCAACCCAACACCACACACAAGCTATAAACACGAAAAACCAAGAAAGTCACATAATTCCTAAAAGTTTACTCGTAAATGAAAAATATGCCTTAAAAGTATGGTGGGACTAAACGCAATGCTTCCCCAACTCATTACGGAGGTCCTCATAAAAAAAAATTGGGTGCTCCAAGATGCCAGAATCATGGGCTAATACACACGAAAAGCCAAAAAAGTCGCGTATTTTCTAAAAGTTGGCTGTTAAATGCGTAAATATGCCTTAAAAATTTGATGGAACTATACACAATGTTTCCCCAACACATTACAGAGGTCCTCATAAAGTTTTTTCAGAAATTTTTTTTGGATGCTCCAAGGTGCCAAATCCATGGGCGCTAATACAGACGAAAAACCAAGAAAGTCGCGTAATTCCTAAAAGTTGGCTGGTAAATGCGAAAATATGCCATAAAAAATGGTGGACTATACGCAATACTTCCCCAACTCATTACAGAGGTCCTCATAAAGATTTTTCTAAAATTATTTTTTTGTGCTCCGAGGCGTCAAATCCATGGGCTAATACACACAAAAAACAATGAAAATCACGTAATTTCTAAAAGTTGGCTGGGAAATGTGAAAATATGTCTTACAAAATGGTGGGACTACATGCAATGCTTCCCCAACTCATTAAGGAGGTCCTCCTAAAAAAAACTTGGTTGCTCCAAAGCGCCAGATCCATGGGCTAATACATACGAAAAACCAAGAAAAATACGTAATTCCTAAAAGTTGGCTGGTAAATCCAAAAATATGCCTTAAAAATAATAGGACTATACGCAATGCTTCCCCAACTCATTACGGAGGTCCTCATAAAGTTTTTTCATAAATTTTTTTGGGTGCTCGAAGGCGCTAGATACATAGGCTAATACACACGAAAACCAAGAAAGTCATGTAATTTCTAAAAGTTGGCTGGTAAATATGAAAATATGCCTTAAAAATATGATTGTACTATACGCAATGCTTTCCCAACTCATTCTAGAGGTCATCATAAAGTGTTTTCAGAAAAAAATTGTAGGTACTCCAAGGAGCCAGATCCATAGACTAATACACACGAAAAACCAAGAAAGTCGCGTAATTTCTAAAAGTTGGCTGGTAAATGCGAAAATATGCCTTAAATAATTGGTGAAACTATATGCAATCTTTCCCCAACTCATTACGGAGTTCCTTATAAAGTGTTTTTTGAAAAAGTTTTTTGGTACTATAAGGCGCCAGATTAATGGGCTAATACACACGTAAAACCAAGAAAATAGTGTAATTTCTAAAAAGTGATTGGTAAATGTGAAAATATGCCTCAAAAAAATGGTGAGACTATACGCAATGCTTCCCCAACACATTTCGGAGTTCCTCATAAAGCTTTATCAAAAAAAAAACGGATTGCTCTAAGGTGTCAGATTCATGGTCTAATACAAACAAAAAATCAAGAAAGTTGCATAATTTCTGAAAGTTGGCTGGTAAATACGAAAATATGCCTTAAAAAATTGTGGGACTATATATAATGCTTCCCCAACTCATTAGAGAAGTCCTCATAAAGATTTTTCAGAAATTCTTTTAGGGTGCTCCAAGGTGCCATATATAAACACGAAAAATAAAAAAGTCGTGTAATTCCTAAAATTTGGCTGGTAAATGCGAAAATATGCTTTAATAAATGGTGGGACTATACTCAATGTTTCCCCAGTAAATTATGGAGGTCCTCATAAAGTTTTTTCAGAAATATTTTTTGGGTGCTCCAAGGCGCCAGATCCATGAGTTAATACACACGAAAAATTAAGAAAATCGTATAATTTCTAAGAGTTGGTTGGTAAATGCGAAAATATGCCTTAAAAATTGGTGGGACTATACGCAATGCCTTCCCTACTCATTACGAAGGTACTCATAAAAAAAATTTAGAATTTTTTTTGGGTGTTCTAAGGCGCAAGATCCTTTGGATAATACACACGAAAAATCAAAAAATTCGCGTAATTTCTAAAAGTTGGTTGGTAAATACAAAAATATGCATTAAAAAAATGATGGGATTATACGCAATGCTTCCCAACTCATTACGGAGGTTCTCGTAAATTTTTTGCAAGAATTTATTTTGGGTGCTCCAAGGCTCCAGATCAACGGGCTAATGCGCCCGAAAAATCAAGAAAAGCGCGTTATTCCTAAAAGTTGGCTGGTGAATGCAAAAATATGCCTTAAAATGATGTGACTTTACGCAAGGCTTCCCCAACTCATTATAGATGTCCTCATAAAGTTTTTTTTAAAAAAAATTTGGGTGCTCCAAGGCGCCAGATCCCGGGCTAATACCCACGAAAAACCAAAAAAGTTGCGTAATTTCTAAATATTGGCTGGTAAATGCGAAAATATGCCTTAAAAATATGGTGAAACTCTATGCAATGCTTCCCAACACATTGCACAGGTCCTCATAAAGATTTTTCAGAAATTATTTTTTGGTGCTCCAGGCGCCAGATCCAAGGACTAATAGACACGAAAAATCACAAAAAGTAGCGTAATTTCTAAAAGTTTGTCGATAAATGCGAAAATATACCTTAAAGAAATGGTGGGACTATACGCAATGTTTCCCCAACTCAATACGTAGGTCCTCATAAAGTTTTTTTCAATTTTTTTTTTGGGTTCTCCAAAGCGCCACATCCATAGGCTAATATACACGAAAAACCAAGAAAATTGTGTAATTCCTTAAAGTTGGCTCGTAAATGGAAAAATATGTCTGAAATATGATGGGACTATACACAATGCTTCCAACTCATTACGGATGTCCTCATAAAGTTTTTTCAAAATTTTTTTTGGATGCTCCAAGGCGTCAGATCCTTGGGCTAATACACACGAAAAATCAAGAAAGTCACATAATTTCTAAAAGTTGGCTGGTAAATGTGAAAATATATCTTAAAAATTGTAGGACTTTACGCAATGCTTCCCCAACTCATTACGGAGGTACTCATCAAAAAGTTTTTTCAGATAAAAATTGTGGGTGCTCCAACGCGTCAGATCCATGGGCTAATACACACAAAAAATCAAGAAAGTCGCGTAATTCTTAAAAGTTGGCTTGTAATTGCGAAAATATGCCTTAAAAATTGGTGGGACTATATACAATGCTTTCCCAACTCATTAGAGAGGTCCTCATAAAGTTTTTTCAGAAAATTTATTTGGGTGATCCAAGGTGTCAGATTCATGGGTTAATTAATATCCACGAAAAACAAAGAAAGTCGCGTAATTCCTAAAAGTTGGTTGGTAAATGCGAAAATATGTCTTAAAAAATAGTGGGACTATATGCAATGTTTCCCCAACTCATTACAGAGATCCTCATAAAGTTTTTTCAGAAATTTTTTTTGGGTGTTTCTAGGCGCCAGATCCATGGGCAAATACACATAAAAAATCAAGAAAAATGCGTAATTCCTAAAAGTTAGTTGATAAATGCAAAAATATGCCTTAAAAATAGTGGGACTATACGCAATGGTTCCCCAACTCATTACGGAGGTCCTCATAAAGTTTTTTCAGAAATTTTTTTGGGTGCTCCAAGATGCTAGATCCATGAGCTAATACACACGAAAAACTAAGAAAGTCGCGTAATTCCTTAAAGTTGGCTGGTAAATGTGAAAATATGCTTTAAAAATATAGTGGGACTATACACAATGTTTCCCCAACTCATTACGGAGGTCCTCATAAAGATTTTTCAGAAATTTTTTTTTAGTGCATTAAGGCGCCAGATCTATGGGCTAATACACATGTAAAACCAAGAAAATCGCGTAAATTCTAAAAGTTGGTTGGTAAATGCGAAAATATGCCTTAAAAAGTGGTGGAACTGTACACAATGTTTCCCCAACTCATTACGGAGGTCCTCATAAAGTTTTTTCAAAATTTCTTTTAGGATGCTCCAAGGCGCCAGATCCATGGGCTAATACATATGAAAAACCAAGAAAGTTGCGTAATTACTAAAAGTTGGCCGATAAATGCAAAAATATGTCTTAAAATGGTGGGACTATAAGCAATGCTTCCCCAACTCATTACGGAGGTCCTCATAAAAAAATTTCAGAATTTTTTTGGGTGGTCTAATGCGTCAGATCCTTGTGCTAATACATACAAAATCAAGAAAGTCACGTAATTTCTAAATATTGGCTAGTAAATTAAAAAATATGCCCTAAAAAGGTAGGACTATACGCAATGCTTTCCCAACTCATTATGGAGGTCCTCATAAAGGTTTTTTAGAAAAAGAATGTGGGTGCTCCAAGGCGCCAGATCCATGAGCTAATACACACGAAAATCAAGAAAGTCGCGTAATTCCTAAAAGTGAGCTGGTAAATGCGAAAATATGCCTCAAAAAATTGTAGGACTATACGCGATGCCTCCCTAACTCATTACGGATGTACTCATAAAATTTTTTCAGAACATTTTTTTGGGTGCTCCAAGGAGCCAGATCCATAGGCTTATACGCATGAAAAATCAAGAAATTCGCGTAATTACTAAAAGTTGGCTGGTAAATGCGAAAATATGCCTTAAAATGGTGGGACCATATGCAATGCTTCCCACAACTCATTATGGAGATCCTTATAAAGTTTTTCTTGAAAAATTTTTTGGGTGCTCCAAGACGCCAGATCAATGGGCTAATACACACGAAAAACCAAGAAAGTCGCGTAATATCTAAAAGTTTGTTGGTAAAAGCAAAAATATGCCTTTAAAAAATAGTGGGACTATACGCAATGCTTCCCCAACTCATTACGGAGGTTCTCATAAAAAAATTTCAGAAAATATTTTTTGGGTGCTCCAAGGTGCCTGATCCATGGGATAATACACATGAAACCAAGAAAGTCGCGTAATTCCTAAAAGTTGGCTGGTAAATGAGAAATATGCCTTAAAAATGGTGGGACTATACGCAATACTTCCCCAACTCATTACGGAGGTTTTCATAAAGTTTTTCTAGAAATTTGTTTGGGTGCTCCAAGGCGCCAAATTCATAGGCTATCACACGAAAAATCAAGAAAGTCGCGTAATTCCTAAAATTTAGTTGGTAAAAGCGAAAATATGCCTTTAAAAAATGGCGGGACTGTAGGCAATGCTTCCCCAACTATTACGGAGGTCCTCATAAAGTTTTTTTAGAATCTTTTTTGGGTGCTCTAAGGCGCCCGATCCATGGGTTAATACACATGAAAATCTAAGAAAGTCACGTAATTTCTAAAAGTTGGCTGGTAAATGCAAAAATATGTCTTAAAAATGGTGGGACTATTCTCAATGCTTTCCTAACTCATTGCGGAGGTCCTCATAAAGTTTTTTCAGAATTGTTTTTGGGTGCTCCAAGGAGCCAGATCCATGGGCTAATGCACACGTAAAACCAATGATATGTTGCATGAGGATGAATGTATCACAACACATATAACACAAAGGCATAACCAATCCATCAAGGATTTCAAATACTACCAAGTTCCCAAACTCAACGAGTCATGAAACATATTCTCAAATGATAGGGATTGTGGAGGAATCCATTTGAAATCTGTCTTTACCACTTAGAGCATATTTCTTTCATTTTAAGATGTTTAAAAATCAACTCAAGCCCCTAACTCGGGCATCTCAAACGTCAAAATAAAGATAAGTCACACAGCCCCTCGCTCGGGCAATTACGCAATATCACAGAATTCCTGCAACAATTACAAATATCACACGAGCATCCACACATGCTAAGCATTACAATTAGGCATCATACGAACTAAACAAGAAGGTCAACATTGATCAATTTCTAAGACTCATGATACTACTAATTTCATAGTTCACTCCCTAAGAAAGGTTAATTACCCATCTCAGTCTAAAAAAGGGATAGCCAAACCTACCTCAATGTCGAAACTTCACTCGAACAACACTATCGGGGCACTTCCTCAACCACACAATCACTGGAACGATCCTCAACTATCAAGAATGGAAAGAGTTCATCAAAAGGAGTCTAATGATACCCCAAAACGAGTATCATTAGATAAAATGGGCCAAGAGAAGACAACTACAACCCTAAAAAGTAGAGGAATTGGCAAGAATGAGTTAAGAAATCTGAAATCGAACTTGAATGAAGTGGTAGAAGGGGTTAGGAACAGGGGGAGAAATTTATCTTTGACTTATACATGAAAGCCAAATTAATCACTTGGAATGTGAGGGGGCTCAATAGACAGAGTAGCAGAGTACTGATCAAAAGTTTATTTCAGAAATGGAAGGCAGACATATATTGCTTGCAAGAAACAAAAGTAAGTACGGGAGTAGAAGACTTAGCCAAACAGCTTTGGTCATGCAGATGGATGAAATATGGGTACATGGAGGCAGAAGGTAGCAAAGGAGGAATCTTAATCATGTGGGACAGTAGGAACTGGAGGGGGACTCAAGTCGAGACGGGCCAACATTTCATAAACTATGAATTTGTCTTAACTCAAAACTCTTTCGCCTGGTACTTAACAGGGGTGTATGCTCCACATATCAGAGAAGAGAGATTAGTTTGCTGGGAAGAGATATCTGCAGTTAAAGAATTATGTGGGGGACCTTGGGTGGCATGCGGTGATTTCAACACAGTCAAAAGTATGGGGGAAAGAAGAGGGTGCAATAGAATCACTAATGTAATGATTAATTTTACAACTTGGATCGAAGAAATGGAACTGCATGATCCTCACATGAGTGGAGGAAAATTCACATGGCTCAGGGGAGTCAATCACCCTAGTGCGGCCAGACTCGATAGATTCTTGTTCTCTATGGAGTGGGAGGAGAGCTTTAAGAGCATTAGACAAAAGTTGATGCCTAGAGCAATGTCTGATCACTGCTCTGTCTCTCTAGAATGTGGAGACTGGGAACATAAAAGATCAAACTTTAAGTTTGAAAATTGGTGGTTAAAAGTGGAGGGGTTCAAGGAATTGGTACATTCATGGTGGAATGAGTTCACTGTGGAAGGCTGCCCAGACTACAGGCTAAATGTTAAACTTAGAATGCTCAAACATAAGCTGAAAGATTGGAGCAAAACCAATTTCGGGGAAATGACCAACAAAAAGAATAGTTTACTTGAAGAATTGGCAGGAATTGATCTCGCAATGTATAGCAGAGACCTATCTGAGGAAGAAATGATGGTAAGAGCAACCATTGTACTTGAATTGGAAGATATCGCTAAAAATGAAGAAGCAAAATGGAGACAGAAATCCAGAGTGTTGTGGTTGAAGCAAGGTGACAACAACGCAAAGTTTTTCCAAAGAATAGCAACTGCTCACAGAAGATTTAACACTATTGACAGATTAGTGGTTAGAGGAGAATAAATTGTAAAACCTGATGAAATCAAGACTGTTATGGTTAAGTTTTACAAAAGACTTTACTCAGAATCAGAAAGTTGGAGGCCAGGTTTCGACATGATAAATTGCCCAACCATTTCACAAGAGGAACAAGATTGGCTTCAAAGACCTTTTTTTGAAGAAGAAGTGTTGAATGTAATCAAGTAATGTTATGGAGACAAAGCCCCGGGCCCAGATGGTTTGACAATGAGTTTCTTCGAAGTTTGTTGGGACATTGTGAAGGAGGATCTAATGGGAACTGTTCATAACTTCCATCAAAAAGAGTTATTTGAAAAGTCTTTCAATGCCACCTTCATAGCCTTAATACCAAAGAAAGCTAGAGCTGAGGAGCTTAAGGATTTCAGACCTATCAGTCTAATAGGAAGTGTCTATAAGATACTCTCCAAGCTTATTACTGAAAAGTTGAAGTCAGTTATGGGGAAATTAGTAAATGAACACCAAATGGCTTTTCTAAAAGGCAAGAAGATTATGGATGCGGCTCTCTTAGCAAATGAATTAGTGGATTCCAGAGTGAAACAAAAAGTTCCAGGGATCTTTTGCAAACTTGACCTAGAGAAGGCATATGA
Organism: Solanum appendiculatum; assembly: GCA_018342035.1. Lineage (NCBI taxonomy): Eukaryota > Viridiplantae > Streptophyta > Magnoliopsida > Solanales > Solanaceae > Solanum > Solanum appendiculatum. The sequence continues at coordinate 1,954,381 of JAGDQO010000583.1, read as the reverse complement.
CCATGTTAACTTGAAGTTTCTACTGAATGTGCTAGAAGACATGGATTTTGGTAAAAAATGGGTCAACTGGATACGTTTCTGCATCTCTACTGTTAAGTTCTCTTTTATTATAAATGGCAATAATGAAGGCTTCTTTTCATCTGAGAGGGGGTTGAGGCAGGGTGATCCTATATCACTTTTTTTGTTTATCTTAGCTATGGAGGGGCTCAACCACATGATCAGGAGGGCAAGGGCAAATGGTTGGTTAAAGGGTTTCCAAGCTCAGGTGCAAGAACGTAGAGAAGATGAAAGGGGAGTCACACATTTGCTTTATGCAGATGACTCACTAATATTTTGTGAAGCTGAAGTATCTCAGATTAGACATATTAGGGCTATTCTCACTATTTTTGAAGGCATTTATGGACTGCATGTTAATTGGCAAAAGAGTTGTCGTTACCCAGTGAACAAAGTTGATAATATGGAGATACTAGCAAGTAATCTTGGATGCCAGGTAGCTGCCTTACCCACAAAGTACCTAGGGATGCCCCTGGGTGCAAAGAGCAAAGAGATGGAGGTCTGGAGAGAAGTGCTAGAGAGATGTGACAGGAGATTGGCAAGATGGAAGAGTCAGTATTTGTCCTTAGGAGGGAGATTAACACTAGTCAAATCTGTGTTGGATTCCCTTTCTTCCTATATGATGAGCCTATTTCTTATACCAAAGATTATTGTGAAGAAATTAAATTTACTCAGAAGAACTTTTTTGTGGAATGGAAACAAGGAGCAGAAAGGTTACAACCTTGTAAAATGGGACGCTGTAACACATCACAAGAAGCAAGGGGGATTAGGTATCAAGAAACTCAACCTCTAAAGCTCTTGTCTTTTGCAAAAATGGTTAAGGAGGTTCTGTACTGAGGATATGCCTTTATGGAAAAGAATCATCATTGAGAAATATGGACTTCAAAGTCACTGGATCACTGAAGATGTCCTTGGAACTTTTGGTTGTAGTGTCTGGAAGACTATTTGGAGACTCTGGCCCCAGTTTCAAAAAAATATTCAACTCAAGGTGGGTAATGGCATGAAGATTGAGTTCTGGAATGAACCTTGGATAGGTGAAAGGAGCTTGAAATCTCTCTTCCCTGATCTGTTCCTCCTCAGCCAACAGACTAGGGCCATTATAGCTCAGATGTGGAGCATACAAGGTTGGAATTTCAACTTTAGAAGAGCCTTAAATGATTGGGAGGTTCAAAGAGTTGTAGATTTGCTTATGGTGATAAATGATTTCAATAGAACTACCAATGCACTTGACAGACCGATGAGGAAACTTCACAGCAAGGGTGCATTTACTGTGAAGTCATGCTATTGAAGGAAAAATACTGGCCAACTGCAGATTAGGAACTGGCCTTGGAAACTAATCTGGAAAGCCAAAGTCCCCTTAAAAATTTCTTGTTTCGCTTGGTTAGTTTGCAGAAAAGCTTTTTTGACTCATGAAGTACTACAACGAAAAGGTAGACAGATCTGCTCAAGATGTTTTATGTGTGACCAGGATGCTGAAATAAATAGTCATCTATTTCTACACTGTAAAACAGCTGCAAATCTGTGGAACATGTTCTTGTGTATACTTGGAGTGAGTTGGGTAGTTCCCAAAACTACTAAAAGTATGATGGACTGTTGGAAAGAGATTGGAAGGAGATATTTAGAAGAGGACTGGTGGGAATTGATCCCTGCAGGCATCTGGTGGACATTGTGGAAGGAAAGAACTGCAAGAGGCTTTGAAGACAAAAGCATTAACATTCAAAAAATCAGAATGAATTGCCTTAGTCTTCTATATTTTTGGGGTAACAGGATATGGTGGGGGATATAGAACTTTTTGTTGATTTCATAGGGAAATTGTAAAGCTCCATAGACTAGTTCTTATGGCCTTCTGTTCTTTTTTCCTATGGGATGTAAGTGCTCACTCTTATCACTGTTTGGATGATGGAATTTTGTGAATACACAGTTACCTGTTGCTAAAAAAAAAAGGAGTCCAATGATACCCATAATGATAGAATTTGAAATCAGAGGTAAAATAGTCCGAAAATCACTTCAAAAATTGAAAAGCTAAAATTAGATTTTTAGTTGTAAACCAAGTTCTACAAGCCAAGAGGAATTCATGGTTGAAAAACCCATTAAAACGGTCAAGAAACAGTTTTCAAATCAAGGTTTAACTAAATTTTCAACTTTGGGAGAGAAACCCCAAAAATCCACTTTGAAATAAAGATTTTAAGAGTTTTCAGAAGATAAAATTTGAAGGAATCAACCAAGAATTGATAAGGAAAGCTTACCCACACTAATATGAACAAAAATGCTCCCAGGAATCCCCTCCCCTAAGCTCTAAGAGATTGAGAATGGAGGAAATGAGAAAAATGGGATAAATCCCGTATTGGGTTCTGTCCAGGTCTAAAAATTGGGGTCCGCGAACGCGGCCCACTAGGCCACCAAGGCTCGCGAACGCGGGAACATCTCCACGATCGTGGAGTACTGTTCACCCGCGAACGCAGTGCACCCTCCTCCCGCGAACGCAAACAGCAAAGGCCTAAGTCCAAGTCTCTAATCAGACCCTCAGAAATCGTTCGGAATTCGATTAAAATAAACTGGACATGCTACCCCACTAAAATCAACATTCCGGACTCAATGGAATCATCGAATTTTTGAAAAGAGGTCAAATTATGGATTTACTCTTCCCGACCACTCTTAAAGCTTAAAACTCAACTTCTCACCCCAAACGCCCAAAACTCAACCGAAGGCCTCAGAAACCTTACTAATCACCCTACTAGCTCAAACTCGACGTTCCGGACGCAATGAAACTGACGGAATTCTCATCCGATGATCGGAACTCAACATGTTGACCGAAGTCAACCCTATCATGAATTCTCAACACAAGAGGGGTCAAATCACCAAAAACACACCCGATTACATCAAAGACCACACCAACCATTCCCGAAACACAAACTAAGCATGAGAATGCTAAGGGAAAGGGCAAAATGGTCATTCCACAATCAAAAGAAAATTCACAAGAAATGGGATATTACAATATCTCATCAGTACATAAAATATATAACACAACAGTGACCATATCATTTTACTTTTCCAAAGTGAAAGTATTTTATATTAAAAAAATTTAGATTAGATAATCACATTTTTATAATTTACTTATATTTTCAACACCATTATGAAGCTTGTAAGGACTTTATACAATTATAACATGTTCTCAATCGGAACTTTTTGTTGGTTTGTTCAGCTATCTAGAAAATGAAGAAATGTAGGGCAATTCTCCTTGGAAAGAGAAAAAACACGCATAAGCATGTTATTATTGCCAAAGAAGAATAGTCTGTGATTCTTATGCTCTAATTAATCTTCAATTCTTGAAATTTTCTCGAAAAGAAATAAGTCATACTTTTCTAAATATTAATGGTAAAAAAAGTAGAAAAATTTTATTCAATTTTTTTAGAGAAAATCTTGTACTATCATAGCCCATGGTTCAGTAAGCTAAGATGATTATGGAGAAGGCTCGTAATGATGTTACGAGTCTATGAGACCCAACTTAGTGCCTTTGGTTGTCTACCATCGTTTATTATCTTTACCTGTAGTTTTGAGACTCATACACACAAAAAAAGTCGGTGAATTTTGATGACCTTAAATACTCGGATGATGTGGGTGTCACACAATGAATCTCTAGAAAAGCTCACAAGATAATGAGTCATATAGAACTTAGTTTGTAATTGACAATATAATATATGTGTAACATTATTAGTTGGAGGGGATATTAATTGGATATGCAAACAAAGTCGATAGCTGAAAAGAAATGTAATCTAATATAAGGTATATGAATAAAGTTAAATGTAAGCTACATGGAATGATGGAATTGAGGGGCCAAGATGACATATGATAAGTTCTAATATAAATCTATATTAGTTTTTTCAACCAATTTTTATAAGTTTTCTATAAGTTAATTTGGGTTACAATATGCTACCCAAATTTTCAAACCTTATATGTACAGATTCGTGCTATGCCCAAACTAGCCTCAATGAACATATGCTAGCTCAACCAACTCGATCGCGTTGATTAAACGAAATATATTTTTATCGACTAAATTTGACAACCCTAAATCCAATCTCTATCATATGGAGAGCTCAAGTTCTTGGCACGCAAATTAGATGTCTTACGACAACAAGAAAGCATATGCCAAAAAATGTCCATGGAATCATGTTTTAAATTTTTTTAGAGATTTCACTATTTTTTTCCTTTTGTGATATTATGCTGCTAAACGTACAAAAGAAATAATTGAACGTATGTCACATAAATTGGAATGTCAAAAAGTATATATTTTAAGTGTGAAAGAAGGTGCAAAGATTTTGCAGCATTATTCCTTAGTCTCCTTGCACAGAGAGCATATGCATTGAAATATACTCCAATTAAAGCATATTACCTTTTTTCTTCTTTGCTATAAAAGAGTTTCATATAATATTAGAATATACATCAAATCAATTGGTGAAGAGAGACTTCAAACTATGTGTGGATGCATTACTGGGCTAATCTTCTTTGGCAAATAGCCACACACTTTGCCCCGTAATTCAGCCATACAACATTATAATCATAGTCACTTCAATGTTTGCAACAAAGGTAAAAGAAAAAACTTTTCTTTAATTTTCTTCAAGTATGCTATTATAAACTAAAGGTGGTTAGTTGAATATGCTTATTCTCTTTTTCTCTCTATATATATGTATATATATATAAATAAATTGAATCTTGAGTACTCTTGGTGAAATTTCTAACTTCATCACTGCAATTTTGCTAAGCACTATTGGAAATGAGATATAGAAAGCACACTCATGTTGGCGAAAAACTAAACTTTTTCCAAACGGCGAGGACTAAATTGCTCAATTTGAGATTGTACATATGCACAAGGTTCATTTTTGTGGCACTGTCCAAATTTTTTGAATCATTCTTTTTTAAACTGACTAACAAGAAAATAATAACACGTAAACTTAAATAGAGGAGTATCTTATTAAACCAAACTAGTATACGTGCTCGTGCGTTGCACGGTTAATTAATAAATATAATCATAATATTAGTTTTTTGATAATTCCAAAATTTAACTCATTATTAAATAATATTATCAAATAAATAATACACATTAAATATGTGTAGATAATAACTTTAACAATATATCAAAATAAAAAATTAAAATTCAAATCCAGCGAATTGACGCACCAATCACCCTGCAAGAAAAGAAATATTTTAAATCATTTAAAATTATTTTTTTAAAAAGGGGGAAAAATCAACAAAAACTAACGGTTTGCAATAATTATTGATAAGAGATTTTGATGCTTAAAAAGTTGTGATAGCTATCATGCATACACAAATCTTAGTGATTTAGTTAGTATAATAACAATATATATATAAAGTTCCTATAATTTAGTAGCATAGTTGAGGTACATGAACTTTAATTTTTATTTTTTGTTCTTGTTACTTATTTATCAAGAATTAATAAAACTTATTGTAAAAATTTTATTTGATTAAAGTGCAAAGCAACTTCATAAATTTGTTTCAAATCATTTGAATGTATATCATATTCATTATTTATTTTAGAGAGGAGTATATGGCAAACACATTATAGAACATAAGGATGTTTGACTTATTTATTTAAGATTAGTTTGTGTTGAAATATTTTTTTTTTAAAAAAAAAAGATGACTACATTTTTCTCTAACAATTATTTTTTATTATTATAATTTATTTATGTAGTCCATGTAGTTTCGTTTTATTTTTATCAAACTTAAATATTTATTTATAATTCAAATGTCTCAATGTTTATAAAAGAATGACGTTTTTTTTAATATTTAACTACTATTTTATTTAAATTATAATATTTATTATGTTTACATATTAATAAATTTTATAATAATATGTAACAACTTTAAGTCATGTCACTTTCAACATTAATGGTGTGTACTCCCTCCATTTCAAAATAATTGAATTGTTGAGCCAATACACACCCATTAAGAAAAAAACTTAGGACATAAAATAAACATCAATTTTCACTTTTGCCCTTTTAGATATTCTCAAACTATTTTTTAAAATATAAATAATTCAAAGTAAAATCATAATTATGAGCAATTAACTCTCTTGAAATTATCACCTAAAAATATAAATGGGAGCAAATATGGAAAAAAATTCAAAAACTCTTTTGAACTTTGAACAATTCACTTATTTTGAAAATAGTATAAAATAGCAAACGTTGAATAAGCATTCAATATCCCAACACATGTAAAGTCACACTCTAAAGTTTATGAATTTTAAATTTGTCACGAATCTTACCATTTTTATATAACTTTCTCTTTCAAAATATTAATTAAAGATAATTTAATAATATCATTCATTTGCTTTTCTTTTAGTAATTTTTTCTTAAAATTAGAAATAATAAATGAAAACTCAATAATATTTGGAAAATTTATTCATTTTGAACAACAAAACAGGTGTCAAAAATTCCTTTATATTGAAATAAAAGAAGTATTCATCAAGTTCACAATTAAATATTTATACATAATTTAATAAACTTCATAAATATATAATATTTGAATAAAAGTTAGTGATTTCATTTGATCCGTAACTAATGAAATTGAACTGTTCAGTTATCAATAAAAATAAAATTAAAATATCAATTTTTTAATTTGTCAGACTTACGTTTTAGCAGAGGAGAAAGACGTCAATTATTGATTTTTTCTGATAGGAGGCGAACAATACAAAGAGAGAAAAACTTCTCCGTCTAGATCCAGCACCTAAAATGACAAATTCAAACGGTGCGGAGTTGCGCTTATTAATTCCTACAACACACAATAGAGGTGTGTGCCAAAATGACATAATGAAGGGCCATGTGTACCAACTAATTTGCTCAAAATAAATTTAGGTACTTAAAAAACTAGGTAAATTTATCACTGTATGTTTATTCTTTTTAAGTCAAGTTGTCAATCATTTAGTTTTTCTATAATGGTCAAATTCATATTTTCAAGGGTAAAATAAGAAGAATATTATTATTTACGTATTGATTGATTTTGTTAAATGACAACTATTAATGAACATCTATATTTAGCAAGGATGACATACAAATAGGAAAGGATGGAGTAAAATTTTTTTCAAATAATGTACTCTCTCCATCCATCTTTACTTGTCTATTATACAAAAAACAGTTATCCAACAATACTTGTCCAATTTGGAAAATTAAGAGATAATTTATCTTTTTTGTGTTTATTTTACCTTTGCATCTAATATCTAATACATTTTTCAAAACATTAAATTTAATATATTCATAGGGTAAAGCGTTAATATTATCCTATTATTTATTGTTTCTTAATATGTGTGTCAAGTCAATAGTAGACAATTATTGTTTGATTGAGAAAAAATTTATGTTAGAAAAATCATTAAATATATTGAAATATTAAATTTGAAATCAATTTCTTATCACTTAAAATATTTATTATAAAAGTCAGAACATCTTAGCTTCACCCGTAAGTCTATAAAAGTACTTTGAAAACTACTTGTATTTTATTGTAACATGTCTTAAGATAATTAATATTAATTAGAAAGAGTTTTGATTATTCTATTTTTGTATATATTTTAAAACATAATTTAATTTATTGAATATTTGTTTTGTCATAATTATGGTGTTTGTAATCTTAAAAAATACTTTTTTTCATTCATTTTTAGTTGTCATAATTTGTTTTTGAGAGCCAACGTTGTGAACTTTGATTAATATTTTTTGAGAAGTATTTTTCATCATATTGATATGAATACAATTTATAGTACGTTTTGTATAGCTTTTTAATATCTTAAATTTTTATTTCAAAATATGAAATTAATCTAATCTAATTTAATTTTGAAAATTAGTCAGATTGACTCTCGAAAAATGCAACACAACAACTAAAAAGAAACGGATGGAGTAGTTATTACTTCCTCTGTCCCTAATTACTTGTCCACTTTTCCTTTTTTTAGTTGTCCCTAATTACTTGTTCATTTTGACAGATCAAGAAAGAACAATTTATTTTTTTTACTTATTATACCCTCAATTAATTACTTTGAAAAATATAAAATTTCTTGAAAATCTTAAGTTTTTAATTCATCTACTTCATAATTAATAGGGGTAAAATGGTAAACTCACTATGTCACTTATTGTTTTCTTAATAGGTGTGCCAATTCAAAAGTGGACAAGTAATTAGGGACATACAGGGGAGTAATAAAGATGAATCTAGAATTTCTAAATGACAAATATATTGAAATAAATATTTTTAATAAAAATAACAAGTATTTTGAGACAGAAAAAAGTTCGGTTAAGTTAACACCAATTTTCAAGTTTACTCCATTAAATGCGAGGCTCTCTCACGTTATTTATCAGTTCTCACTTTAATCAAATCCTTTGTTCTTATAAATATTTGTTATTAATAATTAATAATAAATTTGATAAGTATTTAGAGACGGAAAAGGTATCAATTAAACAGTCATCAATTTTCAATTTAACTCCATTAGATTCGAAGGCTCTCTCACGTTACTTTTAACTTTAATCAAAGTTCTCTTTTGTTCTTAAATTTTTTTTTTTTTTTTATCAATAGTTTATAAAAGTATAATTTTTTTCTAAAAATAAAGTACGATGTTCTCTTTATCAAAGCATTAGCACCAGAGGAACACAATAGCGGATTTGCTTTACGAAAGCAACAACTTTTGCACTAATTGTCCTCTAACTACCTCCTTAAATGAACATTACACCACATACTTTCCCTAATCACACTTTTTCTGAGACGAATTTAAAATTAAAATCTTATATTAAATTAATTATTTTTTTCGTTACAATTTATGTGAAGGTGTTTGATTGAATATAAAAATTTAAAATAATTTAAAAAATAATTAAAAATTATGCAATCTAAAATATATCATAGTTATAATTATGTGACTATATTACATTTCAGAATAAAATAAAAAAATAAAGTTAAATTGTTACAGAATACTAAGTACAAAAAAAAATCATTTTTTTGGGATTAACTAAAAATAAGGAAGGCAACGAGTCGGGGCGAATATAAAGCGTGACATGTTTAAAGCTATGCGGGGCAAAACGGGTTTGAATTTTTGTAGACAACGGGGCGGGATGAAAAGAATGGCTAAAGTCAATCATTAGAACAAAAGTAACTATTGATAGACTCAAAATTCTAAATAAAGATCACTATTCATCATTTTCTTTCTTTGTACCTCTTATGTTGATTTTTCGGGATCAAATAACTTAAGAATCTAATAAATTGGTGCAAACAAAAAAAAACCAACTATATGCACGCTCAACTTTTTCAAACATCCAAAGTTTTTTTCGTATCTTTAAACTATATCTTTAAACTTTTTCAAACATCCAAAGGCTTCACCCACCTCAATCCATTCTAAAATCCCCTATTGAGATCATTAACAAAAAAAGAAAAAAATATCATATGAATTAAAATGGAGAAATATAATTTTGTAATTATGGAAATTTTGATATTTGCCAAAGTATTGGTAATAATTTTCACATATACATAAATAAAATATTATGTATCAACAATATTAAATTAAGTTACACCTATCAATTATCATATTATCGTACTTCATTTCGTCCATGGACCTCCTACTCTTAAAAGTCAGCTGAAACAACTAACTTTAGTCAATCATTTAATATAGTTACATAAAAAAAATCATATAATATAATTAATTAGTTATTATTGAGTTAAATATACATATTATCTTGAAAAAAAACTTATAAATATAATAATTAAGTAACATTTTGTTCTTGAGTATTAGTTAGACTATTTTTTATCATAACTATTTTCTAAAAGAAAGTTACTAGCAATATTTTAGGTTCGACTTTAATCAAATGTTTATATTTTCTGATATGATACATCACTGTTTATGGTTATGGGTTAAAAAACCAGTTCAAACCATAATCCGAACACAATCAATTAAAAAAATCGATATTTGTTTTAGTTTGGTTTTAAATTTTGAAAATCGATACTAATTGGTTTGGTTTTGATTTTACTAAAAAATAATCGCAAAAATAACCAAATCGAACCGATAAATTAAATATGTAAATTTTATAATTATTTATATATTATTCATAAATAAAATATAAATATTTTGTTAAATTTTAATTAACTTAAGTCTTTAACTTTTACCATTTTCTCAAGTCCAACACTTAAATTCTAGCCCAACTATTACAATCCTAAGTCCAAGTTCATCAAAATCCATTACTTTAGTGTTTAGCTACCCTACCTCACATAAGATAGTCACTTTCTCTTATTTAAATCACTTTGTTCGTGTAATAATAACTCTTGTATTGCTTAATTGAACCGGCAATAGCTTTTCTGTGGATTGTTCATGTACTAGGTGTTTGTATCTATCGAGATACGCATGTCCTAAAAAAATTTATTACTTTCAAACCGAAAAAATCAGAATAACTGAACCAAACCAAACCAAACCGACAATAACCAAACCGACGGTTATTTTTTGAGTTTGGTTTGGTTTTAGAAATTTTAAAAACCGACTAGATTGGTTTGGTTTTGGTTTTAACCAATAACCGATCCAAATCGAACCACGAACACCCCTAGATACATGTATTTCTTCACAAATTAATACTCTCTCCGTTTCAAAAAAAAATTAATCTAATTTAACTTAATACATAGTTTAAGAAATTAAATAAGACAAATATTATAGAGAAAGTCGAAAAACCAAACGTAAATAGTATATCCAACATGGTTGAGCAATATTTATTGTTATGGGGTGTAATTTGTAACTAGAGAAAACTTATTGGCCTTATACAGCAAATACTGGAAACAGCTGCTTCCCTACGAAATGCTGAAATTTGTAAGTTCTTCTGTAAAGTTAGTCGTAGACTTTCCCAGCACCATTAGAGAACGGGAAAGTGAACATTCACCATCGATAACCCTTCCTTAAGGTAAGATAATCTCTGCGTCAATTTCAATTTCAGTATCTGCAACGATGAATTGATAGCTTTGATCTAGATCGCACCTATGTGTATTTCGTTTTCTAATGATATACTGATTTTGAGCTCTGCAATTTTGTGATTATGATCGTTTTAGTGAATTGATTTCTGCGCCTGCAAATTTTAAGCTGCTTGTTTTCACAAGTAATAATCTGTTTCCTGTGCCTTTTTTTGTATATTTGTGATTGGATTCAAGTTGTATACACGGACTGTGTAGAGATTTTTTTTACTCTATCATGCTTATGGAGTATCAGACGATTTCTTCGTATTTGATTTAAGTTGTATTCACGTATGTGTATTTGTTTTCTAATAAGCTGATTTTGAGCTTTGCAATTTGGTGATTATGCTCATCATAGTGAATTGATGTCTGTACCTGGAACTTTTGAGATGTTTATTTTCACAAGTCATGATCTGTTCCTTGTTCTTTTTTTTTTGGAGTGGATTTAAGTTGTATACATGGACGGTCTAGAGATTATCATGTTGGCTAGTCATGCTTATGTAGTACAGTATTAGACAATTTCTTTGTATTGGACTGTTACATGATCTAGTAAAGTAAAAAAATCTTCATATTTTCTGTATATAATGCTACCATGTTCAGGGTTTTGTTCTTCTTGTTACTGGGTTAGAGTTGAGAAAACTTCAATATTCCCCTGTGATTTATTTTTCGTTTGACTACGTAGTATTTTTGGGATTCTCAATGGTGAAATATTCAGGGATAGTGCAGAAGTTTGAGGGACTATTCAGTGTACTGGGTGGTTGAATTCAGGCAATGGTGTTTGGACTTCTCATTTTCAAACCTGTCTTTGTTGTTTCCTACAAACCGAAAAGTGTAGCATGTACATGATTTGTAGCTAATGACATCCAGAGGATTAAGATTAATGAGTTAAGGGTGAGGATTCTGTGTGACATTAAGTTTTGGACCATTATTTTGGATGTTCCCTGAATTTGTGAATCTACATTTTTGCATTTCTAGTACTCCTGCTGATTCTATAAAATGTGACTTTTTCTAGCATCTATGGTTTCAAGTCTTTGGCCATTCCTTTGATGTGTACTTTGGGGCAAAGGATGCCATATAAATTCCATTTTTGAGCTTAGGTCCAGGGCAGGCCTTTTGGCTCTTTTGTTGGCTGAATGCCTTGTTAACATATCCTATGTTGTACTGTTGTATTCAAATTAAAGTTGATGTTACTGATCTATGTATAATACGTTAGGTATCTGCTTGTTCTTTTTAACAGGTCATTGCAGAAACATAAAATTGTGCGATATATAAGATGGAAGATTCTGAGGGAAGTAATCCATATATGAGTACACTGAAGAGACTGGCCAGCTATGATTATATCTCCAAAAATTATGGGTCATCTGGGATTGCTGGTGCATTTTTTATTGCCATTATTATACCAATACTCCTCTCCATATTACTTGTGGGGAAGAAGAAGGCAAAACAGAGAGGTGTTCCGGTTCAAGTTGCCGGTGAGCCAGGTCTTGCAATGCGTAATGCTAAATCAGCCAGATTAGTTGAAGTTCCCTGGGAAGGTGCTACAACTGTAGCAGCTCTATTTGAGCAGTCTTGTAAAAAACATTCCTCTTATCGCTGTCTTGGAACTAGAAAACTAGTTAGCAGGGACTTTGTTACTGCAAGTGATGGAAGGAAGTTTGAGAAACTTCACTTGGGGGAGTATCAGTGGGAGAGTTATGGACAAGTGTTTGATCGCGCTTGCAACTTTGCCTCTGGTCTTATTAGTTTGGGTCATGATGTGGACACCCGTGCTGCTATCTTCGCAGAATCTCGTGCGGAGTGGCTCATTGCCTTTCAGGTATTCAAGCTGTATACTAAAACAGTCCCCTTTTCTGTGTTCCTAATTATTGTGAGATACAACAATTTTCACTATGAAATTATTGTATTCAGGGATGCTTCCGGCAGAATATTACTGTTGTTACCATTTATGCTTCTTTGGGTGATGATGCACTTATATATTCACTCAATGAGGTGAGCCAGTTTTATTATTTACTCTTATGTGTGCATTTTTTCCTTTCTATTTGAGACGTCATATGATGCAATGAATTAATTCACTCTTGACCATTGACAGACTCAAGTGTCTACATTAATATGCGATGCCAAGCAACTGAAAAAAGTGGCTTCTGTTAGTTCGAGCCTGAAAACCATCAAGAATGTCATCTATTTCGAGGATGACGAAACGGCAACAGATTCCACAAATATTGACAGCTGGAGGGTGTTGTCTTTCTCAGAAGTTGAAAAGCTGGGTAGACATAGTCCTATTCAGACAAGACTGCCTATCAAAGAAGATATTGCTGTGATCATGTATACAAGTGGCAGTACAGGCTTGCCTAAGGTCTGAACCCTACTTTCTATTGATCGATTTCTCCTGATGTACTGGAATCAAATATAAAAATATAACCATTGTATGTCTCATATAGACTATGGCTTCCCAAGTGGCCCGCACTTGTTGGTTATTAAGGGTTATGCTTCCTGAAGCTGATAACACATGGGATTGTTGAATGCATTAAGCTTTGGTTATTAGAGCACTGATAATTTGTAAATTCAAAAATTTATCCAGGGTGAGATGTCATTCCAAGACATAAAAAGAAAGAAAAATGAGTATCTCAGCTTTGGCATAGTGCCACTTAAACACACAGTGTATACTTCTTCCTCGACGTCTATCCCTTCACTGATGCTTGTTGTCTTTTTAGCTTTTGGTCTAAACCAACTGAGTAATTGTGTATTTTATCCTATCCTATCTATTAGGAAAAGAGTACTGCTCTTAACTAATCTCTTTTGTTTATGTTCTATAGGGTGTTATGATAACTCATGGCAACATTGTAGCCACTGCAGCTGCTGTTATGACTGTGATTCCAAAACTTGGAACCAGTGATGTCTATTTGGCATACCTTCCTTTAGCTCACGTTTTTGAGTTGGCTGCTGAGGTAACAACTTAGGAGAGTATCTTCTATTTGTTTCATTCGTATTTTACCTAGAACTTGATTATTGTAGTTCTAAGTGATTGTGGTTTTGCAGACTGTAATGCTGACTGCAGGTGCTTGTATTGGTTATGGCTCAGCCCTCACATTGACGGACACATCTAACAAAGTCATGAAGGGGACCAAGGGAGATGCTACAGTTTTAAAACCTACTTTAATGGCAGCAGTTCCAGCCATTCTGGATCGTGTTCGGGATGGTGTTATGAAGAAGGTTTTCACTGACATTTCAGTCTTGAGATCCCAATGAGAAGAGCATACTTAGTTTGAGAACAGGACTCCAAAAGATTCAATGGGACTAAATGTTGTTTATATTTTTCGTGACGCTAGGTTGAGGAGAAGGCAGGTTCTGCCAAGAAACTTTTCCACATTGCCTTTAACCGTCGATTGGCTGCTATGGAAGGTAGCTGGTTTGGAGCTTGGGGTCTAGAGAAACAATTGTGGGATATCATTATATTTAAAAAGGTGAGGGCTGTACTGGGAGGAGATATCCGTTTCATGCTTTGCGGTGGTGCTCCTCTATCAGGGGATACTCAAAGATTTATCAACATTTGTATGGGGTAATTCTTCTCACTCCTGTTGATGGTCTTTATCCAATCTGTTTATGTCTCTTTCTTGCAAAGATAAATTTGGTTTCTTTTTTTCTCAATATCTGCTCCTAGTATGGCCTGCCTGTGGTTAAGCTTCAAATTTTGACATATACAATATTTGATGTAAATATTTTTGTGACAACTTGCTGTAGAGCTCCAATTGGTCAAGGGTATGGTTTGACAGAGACATTTGCTGGAGCTGCTTTTTCTGAGTGGGATGATCCTTCTGTCGGGCGTGTTGGCCCACCTCTTCCTTGTTGCTACGTAAAGGTATGGTCACTTTGTGGTAACAAAATGGTAACATTTGATAAGTGGATAACCTGGTTTGGTTATAGAGTTTATTTGAGAGCGTCGACTGCGATAATTTATTTATGAAACTATATTAGCAAGTTGTTCTGAATGGATATAAACTTGGGATGTCTTTACAAAAGCGGAATATTTCACATTAACTTTGTCCGTCAGTTTCTACCTTTTCCTTCCCTTTATATTTTTGACAATCCTATGATTTCCCCGGGTTTTTGTAGAAGCTGTACTTTTAGTCTGCTAATACCATCTTCTGTTGTATGCCATGAAAATATGAGGATAATTTCATCAATCTTTGTCAAGGTTTTGGGCAACGTACATGTCCTTTAATTCTAAATCTAGAAATTATCTGTGGTCTGTGGAAAGGAGAAAAAATAAACACGTAACTGCAAATAATCCAATGCAGTAAAGTTAATGGATCAGAGATTTGAAGGAAAATATTTCTGTTTATTAACCATCTTCTGTTGTATGCCATGAGAATGTGCGGATAATTTCATCAATCTTTGTCAAGGTTTTGGCAGCGTACATGTCCTTTAATTCTAAATTTAGAAGTTATCTGTGGTCTGTGGAAAGGAGAAAAAATAAACACGGAACTGCAAATAATCCATGCAGTGAAGTTAATGGATCGGAGATGTGCAGGAAAATATTTCTGTTAATTAACATCCTTTTTAAATTTTCTCTTCTTTCACAACTTATGATTTCTCTGAGAAACAACAAATCCCAACAAGGAAAAGGCAAGACAAGAGAGGAAAATCAGAGAAACTAAATAGGACATTGCAGTTGCAGCCTCGCATACCTCATGTTTCTATAAATCTCTCCACTGGGGCAGCATGCACCACCGTACATCTTCCCCTTTACTGGTCCCAATTGTCAACTCTGCAAAGAGCCATCCTTTCAACCACCGACTCCAAAAGCCTTATCTAGTCCCTTTATCGGAAGTTTTGAAATGAATTAATTTCGCTGCCTTCAGATCATTTTCCTCGGCTACCTTCAGTGCCTTCAGCATACTGCCATCTTTCCTGAGACATACGATTAACTCATATGATACTGAAAAAGTTATATATTTACTACATGTTGTTCTGTCCTAATTTATATGACACTCTTCTTATTTTGAAATGTCCAAAACCACTGATCGGATTTCACTAATAATGTTATTTATACAACTTTCACAACTTTCAAGATTCAATTAGATTTAAAATCCATCAACCTAACTTCTCAACCATTACTTTGATATTTTTCTGTTCTACAAAGGTGCTGACCCCAACTTATTTGGGATTCAGGCATATTGTTGTTATACAAAAATCTAAATAATATCTTGACTTGTTAGACTGTTAAAAGGCATATACTTTGGTGCCTACTTGATCCGGTGTTGGTTTTTTTTGCCTTTCACTGTCTTTGAATCTGTCAGATGGCTTACAGTTTATGAGATCGGTTATTATTTTCTTGAGTTCTTCTGGAGTTTTTCTCTTAAAAAATTGTCAAATTTCAAATGTAGTCAGAGAGCTAATTTTCTTATCTGGAGACTTAAGCTAGGTTCAATTAAACATTATAGCAAGAGAAAACAATAGTGGCTGTTTCCATTTCCTTCTTTTCTTGCCTGACACTGGTTAACTTGCTAAATCCTGAGCTTCCTGGTTTTGTGGTAGTGCATGTGGGTTCTTACTTAAAGCCTTGTGTTAAACCATGCAGCTTATTACTTGGGAAGAAGGAGGTTACAGAATAGTTGATAAGCCTATGCCTCGGGGAGAAGTAGTTGTTGGTGGATGCAGCATTACTGCTGGTTACTTCAACAATGAGGAAAAAACTAATGAGGTTTATAAGGTAGTGCTGTCTTATGAGCTTTTGCTCTTGCAAATAGAGGAATTTTGTATATTGACAATAATTTATGCTGCTATTATCTCTGATAGGTTGATGAGAGAGGCATGCGCTGGTTCTACACTGGTGACATTGGAAGGTTTCATCCTGATGGATGCATTGAAATTATTGATAGAAAGAAGGATATTGTTAAGCTTCAGCACGGGGAGTATATCTCACTTGGAAAGGTATTCACAATTTCTTTCTTACATGGAATCTGATGTTTTACCTAGCAGTATAACTAATCCTAGTAGATTGACCAATTGCTAGTATAACCAATTAAGAAAAAGTATGAACTACTCCTAGTAGATACACCTCATCCTATGATTGGACACGTGATTTAGATTTTCGGCCACTTCCTTTTTTTGGTCATGAAGCCCTTACAAAGCAGTGATGAATTTTTTTTAAATCATATTACAGGGGCTTTTCTTTTTATGTTTTTTTGGGCTCTTATATGATTTTTTATGTTCTTCCTGTTTTCACCTATTTATTTTTCATCTTTAGGCTTGACTTTTGGAAATAACTTGGTAAATTGATGCTCAATGCACAGGTTGAGGCAGCACTTCTATCAAGCAATTACGTGGAGAGCATCATGGTGTATGCAGACCCCTTCCATAATTATTGTGTAGCTTTAGTTGTCCCTTCACGCCCGGTGCTTGAGAAATGGGCCCAAGAAAATGGCATCCAGCACAAAGATTTTTCCGAACTGTGTGACAAAGTAGAATCAGTCAACGAGATCAAGCAATCAATTTCAAAGGTTAGTTTCTTTTCAGCATGTGTTATCAATTTATAATCATGTTCATGTATTAATTTGGCAAAACTAGTGGCCTTGCTTTATTCTGAAAGTTGTGGTATAAAGGATAAATGAATGCTATCGTGACTATGGGTAAAGGAAGATGATGACACGATTAAGCAGATGATGACATAATTGAGCAAAGTTAAAAATACTAAAAAGATAAACATAAAAACATTTCCTCTAAATTTTGGTGTAAATCTCGAAGGCCTTTCCCAATCCCTCCATGAGAAAAGGGGGTGAATAGTAATATAAATCAATTTCTGAATTTAGAAGGAAACACAAAAGACCAAAAATGTTGACGCGGGATGCTTTGTGCATAGGGCAGCCCTTTTTACGAAGTAAATGTTAAAAAGAATAGCAGAACTGAAAGAGAATCCAAGAAAATAAGCAAAAGTCAATAGAAAGAACATAGAAAAGGAAAAAAATGAATAGAATTTTTAACTGGAAAAAAACACCAACCGACCTTTAACTCCTCACTTGCATACTATCTTGCAGCAAGTAACCCCAAAGTCATAGACCCTGTCACAGTTGTCCACCTTGCCTTCCCCTCTACGATAAATTGCCTTCCGGTGGAGTGTTTCATCTCCTTCCCCAGCCCAAGGCTCTTGTTTGTTCCTCGACTTTCTTTTTGTTCTTCTGGGTAGGCGAGTAATGACCTTGACTGTCTTGTTGCAGCTGTTTGAATGTCTCTTCTCATCATCTGAAAACCTCTATATCCTATTAGCTGTACGAATTCCTCTCATACACAAACAACGCTGCACTTATTGGCAGCAAAACTCTCCACACACTGTGGTCGACTCCATATGCAGTGCCATTTTAACTTCTAAAAGTTGCTTTTTATCCACCACAATCTCGTGACATGATCACATCACACACCAATTTGACCTGTCTAACAGCCGTTAACACCACATGTGCTTTATTAATCTTGACTTTTGTTGAAAGGTTTAATTTTGGCTTAATACATTGTCAGCCTCTTAAAGTAAAGTTGCCATAATATTCCATTTAGACAGTTGAACTAGTCATGTTCCAATTGAACACCTCAAATCCTAATAAAGTGTCCCAATTAGACACTTCCAGTTCAAAATTTGGAAAAACTTTTATGTGTGCTTTCATTTGTCTATTAGGTAGTTAAGTTAACCACATAATATATGTCATCGCCTTTAATTATACGCATCAACCTCAAGTAGAAAACATCTGGGGTTTTATGGCTTTTTGAGGTGAATGTGTAGAATCAAAGGAGATGACATATTTTATGTGGTTAACTTAACTGTCTAATAGACAAATGAGAACACACACAAACATAATTTCAAAATTATCTAATTGAAACACTTTAGTAGGAAATGAGGTGTTCAATCAGAACTTGACTTAGTGTCTTAGTTCGAGCGTCTAAATGGAATATTCGGGCAAATTTAAAGGACTGGTTATGCATTAAGCCTTTAATTTTTGTTCTTTTCCTTTTAGCTGAGTTTTCTTTTAGTCTTTGTTTGTTTGTTTTTATTTCTGTGCATGGATTAGTTATCCATCCTATCTACTTTCTTCATGATTTTGTTTCCCTTCGACTTTCTGGAATATTTGGATTGTGTTAGAATTTTAGATAAAAGTATAGTGCTCGTTATATGCTTATATCTTAGATGGTCTGCTGCTGGACAAATCAGTGAGAAGGTGGTTTAATTTTTTTGTGTTCTTTTTTCATTTTTCCATTTGAATGTTGGGAAAGGGCAGGAGGCTCAATATAAGGTTGATGACCTCGTTTGTCCCCAATCCTATCCCCTCACCCACTCTTCTACTTTCTTACCCTTGTTTGGTTGAGATGCCTCGTTTGTCCCCAATCCTATCCCCTAACCCACCCTTCTACTTTCTTACCCTTGTTTGGTTGAGATGAAGTTCCAACTCGTTGGAAGAACAATTATCCTTCCTATTCCTAGAGAATATTCAAGGCTGTACAAACTATTTAAGAAGTTAAGGTCACTATTAAGAAGCCCCTCATTGGAGCCTCCTCTGCTGATCAATTAATGAAATCACATTTTTCTCCCGACAACTAGTTTACCTCTGTTCTCATGTAAATATCCAAGTCCATGCCAATATTATTTTCCTAGAATGTTGAAAAGTTTTGGTAATATACATGACTGATTTTCAGGTAGCAAAAGCTGCAAGATTGGACAAGTTTGAGCTTCCTGCCAAGATCAAGTTAATACCAGAGTCTTGGACTCCCGAGTCTGGATTGGTAACTGCAGCTCTGAAATTGAAACGGGAACCTCTGAAGGCTCGATATAAGAATGAGTTAGAAAAGTTATATCAGTGAATCACACTTCCTTGCCGAGTTACACTCCATTTAGCAGATTTGTGTGCCTGTTGCCAGTTAAACATCTCAAGTTATCCTGTTGAAGTGCAATTACACGTCTCCTTTTGCTGTTGCGTTAATGTTAAAGCAGTTGTATGCATCTTTCCATATGGTTGCCCTGTTAAGCAGCGAGGTATAATAGATTTTGTACTCGCGTAAAGGAAAAATCGCCAGCTTCAGTTATTTATTTTATTGAGCTTCACAGATGGAGGTATACGGTCCGCGTCTTTGTTTGTTAATCATTTCTCAGACAGAGGTAAATAAAGTTACGTGTTTGCTTTTTCTCTTTAATAATTTCATAATGTAGCACCATCTAAATCATTTTGATGAGTAACTTCTTACTCACTCTTTTTCCCTCTCTAATATATCCAGTTAAGCGTATTGGTTAAACAAATAGATCGATGGTAAATAGATCACAGAATGAGCGTCTACACTTGCTTTTCCTTGTTCATATCTTAAATCATTCTGTTTTCCCTATCAAACAAGGTAGGATAGATTCAATATTTTCCTCCTTTTATTACCATATCATAATCATATAAGGAACAGTTGACAGTTGACACTTTCCAAACAAAACTGTCCCCTTTGGAACAATGTTATATAACGTGAGGGTATTCTGAAAATGAGGAAAGCTAAAGTACCAATAATAATTACTAATACACAAAATCAACAAGACGGGTTAGAGCGTATACGAATAATGCAAAATATAGTGTATTAATAATGCTTATATTAGTTATGCTGAGATTTTTCTTATACAGTGTTTGGTTTGGTGTATTAAAAATATTATGCATTGCATAACTTTTTTAAAAGAAATAGTTTTTTACAAAAATACCCTTTACAAATATAGTGGAAAGGATGTGAAAGTTTTTGAGGGACAATTTTGTCTTTAATGATGCTAATGCATGCATTAAAATCCATTGCATTACTAATGCATAGAAATCTATGGTATTAGTAATACACTCTTCAATACACAATAGAGTGTATTACTAATACAAACATTAGTTATGCATAGGTTAGAAAAGTATACCAAACAAGGTATTAGTAATACATCTAACTAATGCAAGCATTATTTTCTCTTATACACTCTACTAAACGACCCCTAAATAAAGTATACATAAAGATATATGAAAGAATCTCTAGTTGTTACACTTACCCATTATGAGGGTGTTGTGAAAGTTGTTTAACTATAAATAAAACTATAGTATACTTGAAATTGGAAATTATAATCTGAAGAATGCATCGTGTGAAAGTTAATATAAAGCAATGGCAGTAAAAATGAATTAAGAAGAAAAGACGAGCAACAAGTTTGTAATTTCCAGCATAAATGGTCTTCATTTCAACTGCTGAACTATGCTCTACAGAGCAGCTGATAACCTGAAAAACAGTTTGTTGTTGCTTGTGCTCTTTACTCTACATTACAGACAGCAGCGTTTTCACCTGTCGGTTATTTTTGCTCAATGTACCATACTAGTAGAATCCTTGTGTAAGAGATTTGTATCATTTTTCCTCGGTCGAAGTTGGGCTTGATAAGGTTGGTACTGTTGGAATAGATGGGCGTAGGAGAAGGTATAGTGCTGGACCCAAAAAAGGGATCACCGACAGCGGAAGAAGCCAAGATCCTTTGTCATACCTTGTGAGATGTAACTGTGTTATTAATCAATTCTTTTTGCATAGGGTGGGAATTACATTTCTATGAGCACGAGCTTACCACTTTCGAGCAGTCATGTCATTGTAAATCCAGAAGGGTGCAAATGCTGATAGTAAACTGAAATCAATCGACATCACATGGATCTGCATATAAATCAAGTAAATGTCAGGTTTACATAGGTCTAATACAAGGTATGCACAACTGACACAAACAGTTCTAGATTCTGATAAATGTTTTTGCCATAGTAGGGGCTAGTTAGATTCTCGAATCAACTTTTAGCCAGATGAGGATTAACATAGGGGCTAAGCTAGTTATAAAAGGGTCACAAGTAGCTTAAAGGAGCAATCGACACCCCAATGCATTAATGGCTCCCTATTGCTGACCTGTGTTAACTGCCTGCAACGGTATCCCGCATCCTTCCCCATTCTCAATTATCTTTGCTTTTATTCCAATGAAAAACTTGAACAAGAATCACCAACCTAATTGACAGAGAACAAGGGAAAGCCTCACTAAAAGATCCATCCACCTTCTGAGTGATGCAGATCTATAGAGACTCCAAATTCAACTTCCTTCGTTAAATCGTGAGGGATTTATACTTTTTAGAAATATAATCAATCTCTCCAACCACTCCTCATCCCCACAGAAAAGGAAAATCGAGTGAAAAAATAGCAACTTTAGATTTTAAATCAACAAGCAGACCTCTAGTATAAGTCGAACAGTTCACTGAACTAATTTCTTTCACATCTGGTGAAATGTCGAAGCAATTCTCTTAGTGTGTGATAACCGCCTTCTGGACCAGTTAAACTGATTGCTCTTTTGAATGTCACAAGCCTTGCCAGTTTATGCAAGAAACTGAGGCTGGCACTATAGTCTGATCATTACTCCAAAGATCAACAATACCACATCGATTCAACGACTAAACTTATGGTAACATGATAAAGAATGTTGCATCATATTCATATACACATACACAACAAAGGAAGAACTTACGAATCTGCTTTCTCTGAAGTATTGGTAAAATTCCTTCCAAACATCACCACTTGATAGACCTGCGTAGAATATTATCCCTAGCCCTGCAGCCATTGTGATCTGAAGTATTATTAGTTAGGAGAGAGAAAAATAAGTGAACAATCAATTTAAGCACTTCAGATCCGTTTTCTAACCTTTCTTTTTCTCGAATTTTACTATTAGCAACTACTATGTTCGAAGCAAGATGTTATCTAATTAGACCACGAATTACAAATGTCCGGATATTTCACGAGGCGTAACCTTCTACAAAGCATACAATATAGTACCATCTGCCAGATTTCACTTCCCTTTTGTGCTTACTTCCATTGTGATTTGGTTGTAGGAAGATTTTAGCATTCTTATATATAACAAAATTTATGTCCCATATTCTTTGGCATGAGACACATCGAGGGTTGGATATTCTTACCCTATTTCACACATACCCTCCATCACATGTATAAGGACACATATATCTCCATGAAAACTAGAAGAAGAGAAGCTCCATAGCTGTAAAATGAAAGAATCCCTTACCCCTGCTGTTAGCTTTGATTCGAGCAAATTCAGAGGCAACCTTTGAAGCTCAGTTTCTTCAACAGGTGGAGGTGGTGGTTTCCAGAGAGCAAAATAAGGAATGAGAACATATGCACCACCAAAGCATGAAAGTACAAGAAAAGGCCAAACAGGAATGCTGCCTTTTGAACTGCAGAAACAAAGTTTTGATATCAGATAACTGAATCTTTTGTCAGTCAAACAAGAAAAATTGGACAATTTTGAATGTGGTATTATTCTAGAATGTCTGAATTGCACATTTGCACTTGATCATTCCAAGCAACTTAATGTCAAATTATAGGTAGAGCCAAACTAGAAAAACCAAGAACTCTACTTGCAAACGAGGAGGAGAATGTGAAATGACTTCTCATATCTTTCTCTGTGACTTAGTATTGATGACAAACCAGAAAAATGACGTGAAGCAAGGGTGTATAAGAAGTTACCTTCTAGCAGTAGGAAGGAGCAGCATACTGTAAACTAATGGCCACAAACCCATGATATACCAAAGTCCCACTAACACTTCATTCATTTGGAAGCCATCATCTCCTTTCAAATTAAGGAGCTTTTTTAAGAAATACATGTCTGTCAACTGCAATTATAAGGTTTAAAAGACTAAGAAAAACACAACACAAAGTGCAGAGCTATAGAGTAAAGAGTGAAGAAAATAAGTATCATGTTCATAAAGAAGAACTTATGACAAGCATTTTGTTATAATATGCTATTTCAATCACTTCTAGCACACTCAAGAACTATTTGCTTGGAATTGCCTCTTCCAGGACACTTAAGGATGTGTTTGATATAAATCTGGGAGATGTTTTCCAATTTTCCCATATTTGGTTGGTCAAAATATTTTCTCTGAAAACAAATTCCTTAAAAATGAGTTCCCTGGTAGAGTAGAAAAAGCAAGTTCCATAAACGATCTTCGAAGCTCATCGTCTCCTTCCCAACCTCCAACGACCCCCCACACCCGCCCCTTGACCATCCCACCCTCTATCACTCCCAAACTCTTAAACTCGCCATAGCGTTTTCCTAGATTACATATAAAGATTTTTGGGATAACATCTTTTTCCTACTGTACCACAAAAATATAAGGAGTCTTTTGGTGGAGGTATAAGGTAAAATCATAATCCCACCATAAAATGCATGATTATTTTTTTCTGCCCAAACGACCCCTAAGTAAGAAATTCACTTATTTTCCAAGAAAACATTTTCCTTCCTACCTAACACACCCCTTAATATGTGATGTCTTAAATGCTTAGAACCACAAACCAGAGTCCATGTAAATACCTAAAAATACACAAAGAACATGACTTTAAGCTTGAAGAAACCATAAAAAGAGAATATTCAGCAGCAAAGTATGATATGATACCGGGGTCTGGTTAGGAGCAAGGAAGAAAACATAGTACATGAGTCCAGACCACAAGCCAAACAACACAAAAGACGTCGTCCAATCCCATTGGTCTCCATTTCCTCCATTATTACTTCCACCACCAAGCTCATTCTCCTCTGTAGAACCATCTACATCTTTTTCCATAGATGGGTCTTCTTGGTCTTGAAGATTTAATGAACTATGACATACATAAAGACGACCCTTTTCCCCAAATCCTAAGATTGAGTTGTTAAAAAACTGGGTCTTGGGTGGATTCTTGATTTTGACACTGTTTGGAAATGAAATTCTAGTGGCAACTTTCTGATTTCTAAGAAATAGAAAGGAAGAGAAGTTTGAAGAGATGAGGCTGGAATTTGCTAACATGTTGAGAGCATAGGGAAAAAATACAGCAATCCAGTAGTACTACTTGGAAGGACCAAATTAACTGACAATATCTCAATTAAAATATAATACATACAAAATGTCGATTAAAAGTTTTTTTTTAGTGATAATAGTGATATTCTAACACTAATTTTTTTTTCACCATATTCTAACACTAATTGAGAAAGTTATTTAAAATTTATCATTTAATTTTTTGTAATTTTAATATGTTTTAATTTTGAGCAGAATATATGATGATTTTATTTTATAATATTAATTTCTTGACACGTATGTGTATGTTGAACCATAATACACAATTTATGTAAAGTAATATCAATATTATCATTAATATAAAATTTTCAATTAATAATTTTATATGCGAAATTAAAGAACAAAGTTTTATGAATATATACTGACTTATCTTATAAGAATTAACAAACAAAAATGGATATATTCCTTTAAAAATTTGAATTAAGTGAAGAAACAAAACAATATTACGTATCACTTATGTTGGTTCAGATATTTTCTCTTAGCCGCCCATTAATAATTTTTCATGAGAAATTAAAGAACAAAGTTTTATGAATATATACTAACTTATCTTATGAAAATTAACAAACAAAAATGGATATATTTCCTTAAAAATTTGAATTAAGCGAAGAAACAAAATAATATAACCTATCAATATATAAATTAAAATGAAGACGTGATTAGTCAATATCTTTATTACGTCCAAATTCACTCCTCAAGTAAATAGTGTAGACGATCGTACATAATATAATCTACTCAATTATGAATCGGGGGTTGAAACTCATAACGAACAATGTAAAGACGATCAAGTAAATAAGAAACTATCACTTTCTATGATAAGATAACACTTGATAATATTTTAATTTTTTTGAAAATAACTAATGTGAAAATCTAAACTAATCTAGAAAGCAAGTAAAATAATCATTGACCACATATAAAAATATCACTCTTAAATAATGATCCAGTGTATTTTACGATTTACAAATAAGAATAAGTTTATATTAATTCAATATTAAGTGATGTTTGGCAAAAAAATGTGTATTTTATTTGTCTCATATTTAGTACTTCTAATTGCCTTTTATTAGTATTAATTGTATCACTCGGACCTTAATATTGTGCTCTTTATGTATAGGAGGTAATATGAAAAGAAGTTTGGAGTTTAAAAAAGTAATTTAGGAGTTTAAAGTATGAGTCGAAGTTCAAAAAATTGGACCATAATTAAATTTTAGGTTCGAGAATGAAAAATAGCTTCCTAGAAAATTTTAAAAAAACACAGAAAAGCCAAAAATAATATAAAAAAATTTCTTGATTGATCCCATTCTCGGACCTCATTTCAAACACATGTGTCCTACATAGAAATCGGATGATCAACACATATGCATTTAGAGATTGAAAGTTGGATATAATATGCATCCCGATATTTGTTATCCCATTTTAATATAAAAAATGTCTACAATACATTAACTTTAATATACCATACAAAGATGACACATATTATGATGGAATTACAATAACTTTTTAACTTTTTTAGAAAAAAAAAATACTTGTAACAATATAAAGTTAGTGACTTGATGAAAAACAACAACGAAAGGATAGCTTTATGACCGTTAGATAATTTTTTTTTAATTAAT
The DNA here is from genome assembly GCA_018342035.1 of Solanum appendiculatum. Taxonomy (NCBI): domain Eukaryota; kingdom Viridiplantae; phylum Streptophyta; class Magnoliopsida; order Solanales; family Solanaceae; genus Solanum; species Solanum appendiculatum. The sequence goes on along the minus strand of JAGDQO010000583.1, from coordinate 1,927,872 downwards.
ATTAATAAACAATGGAAAGAAATTTAAAAAGTTCAAACATATTCTAACAGTCAAAAAAAGGGATCATCTTCGAACAGAATTCGCAACTCAATACTCTTCTTCTACTTTTCACCTCTCTTCTCTATCAATGGCGGAAGTTTCTAGAATTCTCCAATCAGGTTTTCTTCCTCCTTTCTCCCACAAAATAGACGGAATCGCTCATTCCCATTTTAGTTCCTACAAGTTGTATAGAAGAAACAGACTCAACATCAGTATCCGTTGTTCATCAGTTCTACAACTGAAACAACCAAATCCACAAAGACCCAGAATATTCCATGGGGTTGCGAGACTGATTCTCTAGAAAATGCGTCGAATTTGCAGAAATGGTTGTCGGAATCAGGGCTTACTTCTCAAAAAATGGACATACAAAGAGTGGATGTTGGAGAAAGAGAACTTGTTGCCAACAACAATATTAGGAAAGGGGAAAAGCTGCTTTTGTTCCTCCTTCACTCGTCATCACTGCTGATTCGGTAATTTTAATAGTATTGTACAAATTAGCTATGCTGGAACTGATTGTGCTCACATAGTTATGCTGTTTGGTTTGGTGTATTTGAAATGACATGCATTGTATATTTTTTAAAAGAATAGTTTGTTTACAGAATTAAAATATGTCTTTAACCATGTTAATGTAGGAGCCTGAGTAACCAGCTGAGGTGAAAGCGTGGAGCATTTAAAGTGAAATGTAACAATCTAATAATTAAAATGATCCTCTTTATTGACTAATTTCAGTGAACAACAATAGGAGCATGTTTACTGGCATAAAATGTAATTTGCCCCGACAGATGAAGTACTCTATGGGTATCAATTATAATGTTGCAGATAAGTGAAAGTTTAAAGGACTTACTGTTGTAATATGAAAGGATGAGGAACAAACGTGCACATGAAATTAAATTTCTTTACCTGCCTGCTGTAGAAGCTATTTAGGTGAAAGCCAATTAGTCTAGAAACAGGACATTTATATGCTTCAACCTAACTTCTTGACATCTTAATGTATCTCATTCTAGGTATCTAAGTTGGACTGTTAGGAAGTGGAAATAAAGTGTAAACCTTGATTTCCACGGTCATCATTTGTTAATACGCTAATGTTGCCACTGATTGTTGCCTCAATTGTGAAACTCTGGATTATATAGTTTATAGCCTGTATCTTGTAGGAGATGGTTGTGTGGTATGTTGCATAGTATAAAAACCTTGAGAACAGGTTCAAATCCCAGCTACAACATATATCGAAATATGCATGTGCACGAGATACCGACATCACATATACATACATTCATGTGTACACGTGCCAGCGCACACACTATAGCCCTCTCCAGCTAGAAGGAGTTCAATAACTAGATGGAATCTATGTTTACTCTGAATTTCCTGTCTTCCAAAAGATTACACTAGCCACACATATCCGAATCGCATCTTTTAACAAATATAGTTGAGTCCTTTCTACAACAGATACTTCTTATACTTAACATAGCGCTGAATTTTTTTACCATGCTTTTATGCTTAGACATATACTAGTTATTAGTGCAGCTTGGAGACAAAATTGCTCCAAATGGATATTAACTGTTACTTATATAATTGTATATCACTAGAGGTAATGGAAGAAATAGATATATTAAAATCTTCTAGAGTTGCTGGTTTAAATACTAAGGCTATACATGTGCAAGTGTAGGTTCTATAGTAACATAAGTAACTGCAAGATGAGGTGTTTTGTTTCTCCTTTTTTAGTTGGTTTACTAAAGAGAAAAAATGAACAAAGGGAAACAGTGTTGCATGTGTTTAAAAATGGTTAATGTTAGATACTTAAATTTACATGTTCAACATTGACAGTTTTTGAGAAAAGACTCAAGCCCTCCAGGTTGGATCAATAATTAGCTTCCTAGTCAATCTAATCTGATGGGAGGGTCATATCTTGATTCTTAGTTTTGTTATCTAAAATAGTATGGATTTTGGACTTGATAAAAACAAATTAAAAAAATAATGGATTTTGGTACCAACAGAAGATTTTTTCTTTGTGTTGATATGTGCTGGAGATACCAGAAATGGAGCAATTCAGATGCTGGTGATGTTTTAAAACAATACAATGTACCAGATTAGCCTTTTATTGCTACATATTTAATAAGTGAGGCAAGCCTCATGAAGTTTTCAAGACGGAGCAACTACATGTCTGCCTTGCCTAGGCAGCCTTACTCTCTCTTATACTGGTAAGCCTTTTCCACTGATTTTGGTGTCCTCCAAATCTTGTCAAGACTTGAGAGTTCTTCCTTTACAACGTAAATGTACATGCTCAATAAGTCCCCCTGCAGCTACTCCATGTCTTTTCAGGACTCAATCAGAGCTAGATAGGTACTTGGAAGCATCACAAATAAGACAACGGGCGGTTGAAAGGATAAATAACGTCATTGGAACGTAAGGCTTCCTTGGTCAATTTCTCAGATGTTATAATTTGAAGCTAGTTTTAACCCTACTTCTTTTTGGGAAAAAAAATACTTTTGGTCACTCAATTATTAGCTTTGGTTCTCGTGACACTGATGGCGGAGACAAGATTTTTTCACTAAGGAGGTTCAAAATACTAAGAATAAACATGCGAAGAAGCAAAGGAGATTGAACATCTACTATATATACATAGAAAAATAATTTTAGCAATGTATAAACATAATTTTAACAATGTGTACGCCGAAGGGGGTTCATCCCTTACCTGGCTCCACCCGTGAGTGACACCTGACTAGGCACACTTTACCCTAATTATTTGTACTGTCTCATTGGTCTCTCCACTAACACGTTCCTGCAAAATCACATGAACTTTATTTAGTAACTAGCAATTGCATGCTTTGGTAAGGATGGCTGTCTTAATGAAGAGGACTATAATCAATTGAGATCAGAAGAATGAACATGTCAAATAAACTACAATCCTCATGACACAAAGCAAGTGTACCAAAAATACCTCACATTTAGCATACATTGTATAATAGCATTGTTCATTGGATTTGCAAGAATCTGTTGCTAGGGGACCAAAAGTGCACATCCAAAAATTGAATGTTAAACATGATTTGGGATATCACAAGGATTACAGCTGAATTTGTCAAAAACTGGAGAAAAGTAAGGTTTATAGTTCATTTATTTTCATTGAGAAAAGTTGTATTCATTTATTTTTCAACGCTGTCTTGCTAACTGTTATTTGTTTCATGATCTCTGATGCAGGTACAATGATTTAAGGCTCAGAAAATTTTCCAAGCATCCTGATTTATTTCCTGAAGAGGTACATAAATATAATGGCCAGCTAATATTTGAGGCCGGATAGAATTTATCTGTTTGTCATTTTTTTGTTTCTTGGGGGTAAACAATTGTCTACGTTAAGTGATAAGATGCTATGGAGTTTTCACATTTCCTGGAGTCTATTTTATGTAATCTACTTTTGGCTTCAAATTGTAAGACTACATAGTCCTGTGGTAATGTTGATTTGGTTCTACATCTATAGCCATATTATTTGACCAAGTGGAGCAATCAAATGGCCAAGCTTCTTTTCAACTGACTGCTTGTTTCACAATACATCCATTCTACATACTTCCGTAAGAGTTTTATAAATGAATTCTGCACAATATAGATCATCAGACTGCTTCTTCTATTCACCAAGATCAGCACTTTCTAGAACTGATTGGACGTGTTGTGGAAAGAATGTACATCCTGCAAGTACTTTGGTGGTTGTCTGGAAAAGTTGAGAGATGCATTCTTGTACAATTAACTCGAGAGTGGAGACTTTACACTGCCTATTGCTAGTTTTTGTTTTATTCGGTGTCACGATATTTATTAAAAAAATCTGCTGCATGTTATTGCAGATATTCAACATAGAGACTTTCAACTGGTCATTTGGAATTCTCTTCTCACGTTTGGTGAGTTACATACATCGCAGTCACAAAATTTGCTTGTTCTGTGATTTGTGCTGTCATTCATGTTTAGGCATCACAGAAAAAACTTGTAGAAATTGAGTGCAGAAACCATGATGGGGTGTCTTTTGAGAAATGGTATACTAAAAAAGAAAAAGAGATTGTGTCATCACTCTTGTGCTCGATGCAGAATATCTACTGCATGAGAAACTATGCAGTGTTTTGTAAATTAGTTTGTGTGTTAACCACAGGTCAGGTTACCCTCTATGGATGGAAGAGTTGCATTGGTTCCTTGGGCAGATATGCTGAATCATAATTGTGAGGTTGTAAATAACACTTCTGTGAAAATGTCTATACTTGACATATTTGACACAACTCTGTGTCTGATTTCTTCAGCTATTTTAATTGTTCAAGGTGGAAACATTTCTTGACTATGATAAATCATCGCAAGGAATCGTCTTTACTACGGACAGGGCATATCTGCCAGGTGAGCAGGTACACATTTTTCTGATTTTTCAAAAGTGATTAGCTAAATTACTTTATTTCCAAAATTACTATAACCCCCATCCTCAAAGTCAATAGCGAACTCAAATTGGAAAACTACTGCCCTGTGGCTTAGAGAGGACCATAGACTAACAATATTCTGATTAACCTAGCTGAACAGAAATCTTTTAGCACATCCTTATTTATTGTTTATAAGCCCAGCTAAATTGCTCAACATAAAATTTTATATCTGTATAATGTAATTCTTTTCATGATGAAAGCATCCTCATAGAACCACTTGATGTTTTGGATAATCATGATGGAGAATGCTTTGCATATGTAACCTTTAAGCTTTGATTGTACAGGTTTTTATATCATATGGAAGGAAATCTAATGGAGAACTTTTGCTTTCATATGGATTCGTTCCTAAAGAAGGCACCAATCCAAGCGACTCAGTTGAGGTGTCATTGTCACTTAAGAAATCTGATAAATGTTACAAAGAGAAGGTGGAAGCTCTAAAGAAGCATGGATTAGCAGCGTGAGTACTTTGGTTGTATGGGGTGGTCTATGTTACAGTGAAATAGATACTTGTGGATATATTATTTCTCTAATTTGAGTGATTTCTAACAAAATGTGGAAACCTTCTCGCTATGGTTTTCTTGTCATAAGTAAAAAAGAAAAAACAACTAGATGTTCATAGATTTTGGTGTCTTTGTTGTTTATGTTTAAAAACACCGACTTGCAAATTTTCATTGACCTTGAACAGATCGGAGGTTGGCCACTGGAGTTGGCATGAGCAGACAGTTTGAAGAGGTACGATAAATCTCGACTTTGCAAATTAGAAAACTTGAATACATTCTTTAATCGGGAAAGAAATTTTAAAACTAAGTATATCACAGATGGCTGCTGCTGCATCAAATAAGGCAACGTCAAAGAAAGATATCAAGTACCCAGAAATAGAAGAAGATGCATTGCAATTTATTCTGGATAGTTGTGAATCTAGCATATCAAAGTATTCCAAATTCCTTCAGGTAGTAAATTACTTTCCTCAGCACTATTATCCTATTATCACACTGTGAAAGGACGAGAGTTTGAGAGAGAACTCAGCTTGATTATTCCCACAAGCTTTTGTGGTTTTAATAGCTAAGTTTACACGCCCTAAAAAGGAAAGGAAATTAATATAAATCGATACATAATCCAGACAAATCAATACCTAATTAAAATAGGAGTAAATCAAGCTACCTACTATATTACACATATACTATAGAATATTCCTAGTATTCTAACACTCCCCCTCAAGCTGGTGCATACAAATTATATGTACCAAGCTTGTTATATATATAACTTGTTCTGGGACTGGCTAGGGACTCAATGAATATGTCTGCAAGCTAATCACTTGATCGCACGAACCTTGTGATGATGTCTCCTAAGAGTACCTTTTCTCTGACAAATGACAATCAATCTCTATATGTTTGGTCCTTTCGTAAAATAGTGGATTCGGTGCAATGTGAAGTGTAACTTCATTATCACACACAAGTTCCATTCCTTTAGTATCTCAAAATTTCAACTCCTTTAGTAGTTGCTTGATCCATATGAGTTCACATGTTGCCACGATAGCCCGATATTCTGCTTCTGCACTAGATCTAGCAAATACATTTTGTTTCTTACTTTTCCAAGATACCAAATTTCCCCAACTAGAACACAATATGTAGAAGTGGATCATTTTTGAGAGGGTGACCTTGCTCAATCTGTATCTGAATATGCAACAATTTTCTCATGTCCTCGGTCTTTGTAAAGTACTCCTTTTCTTGGAGCAGATTTTATGTATTGAAGAAAGCAAATAACTGCATTCCAATGACTATCACAAGGAGAATACAAGAACTGACTTACAACACTAACCAGGAAGGTAATATTAGGTCGAGTCACTATGTGATAATTCAATTTTCCTACTTGCCTTCTATATTTTCCTAGATCGCTAAGAGGGGAGCCCTGGTAAGAGCTTAACATTTGAATCCATTGGAGAATGGATAGGCCTACAATCTATCATCCCCATCTCTTCAAGAATATCAAGTGCATACTTTCTTTGTGAAATGACAATTCCTAATTTGATTGAGCAACCTTAATGCCCAAGAAGTACCTCAATCGACCAAGATCCTTAGTCTGAAAGTGCTAGAAAAGGTAATGTTTCTATTTGGTAGTTCCCTCATCATCAATACATGTGATAGCTATATCATCAGCGTACACTACCAAATACATGCACAAACCTAGAGCAGAGTGACAATAGAAGACAAAATAATCAACTTCACTTCATACCATGCCAAACTCCTGAATAACCATGCTAAACTTCCCAAACCATTCTCGAGGTGACTGCTTTAGGCCATAGAATGCTCGTCGTAGTCTGCACACCATGTTACTAGACCCCTAAGCAACATAACCGTCGTTGGAAGTCCAAATTTCAGGGTCTCTAGATCTAACCTACGGTTGACCGGGACGTTTCGTGGTTGGACCTACGGACCGTAGGTCGACCTCGATAGTTATTTTTAAAGGGCTTTTTGGTCTTTTTCCTAAATGTTTAATGCCTAATTTAAGTCGGTTACCCTTTAATCCTAAGCACTATATAAGCCTTCTAAGCCTAATTTCTACCCTTCCTAATCACTTTTTAACTATTCCCAAAAATCTCTCCAAATATTTCTCTCTCTAAGAAAGAAGAAGAAGCTAGGGTTTGAAGGTCAAGTCTCCAATTCCCCCATCGATTTCAAGCTTTTGGCATTAAGGTATGATGACTTTCACCTATGGAGTCCTTTCTCCGTAGGGTTCCCAAATTCCCCAATTTTGAAAGTAAGAATTCTCAATTGAAATCAGGGTTTTTCTTCTATAATGTGGGTCCTTTTAAATTACGATCAAATTGATTTAATTATGGCTTTCTATGCATGAATTGAGTTAAATTGCATGTTTTAAGATGAATCTCCATGAACCCATGTGAAATTTATGATTTCTAGATGGTGACTCATGATGAAGCTTTGATTATGAAAAGATGGAATTTAAGGAATTATGCATGTCTTTATGAACTAAAGATAAATGATTTAAGCTTGCCTTGAGAGTGAGGCATTAATGTTGATGTTGTTGTATTGTGAAAGGATTTCTCACATAAAGGATTCATAAAGGGTTGAAAGGTTTTCTCAACTAAACTTGAATCAAGAGTTAAGAAGCTATTCTAATAGGAGGGACAAGAGACGATTACCCATGTTCCCTAATGATAGACAAGAGCGATTACCCATGTCTACTAATGATAAGAAATCAAGAGTTAAGAAGCTATTCTAATAGGAGGGACAAGAGACGATTACCCATGTTCCCTAATGATAGACAAGAGCGATTACCCATGTCTACTAATGATAAGATAAGCTATGAACTATGACTAATCCGTGGGAATTATGCTTAGCATCGAGTGGACAAGTGGCGATTACCCATGTTCCATAAACTATGTACCACCATAGGTTGTCTAGATAGACATTAGCTAGTGGATCCACTTAAGCTAGAAGACTATGGTTCTTACCTTGGCAAGTAAGGACACCTCTTTTCGGTGTGGGGTAGACACCGGATTCCATGATTAATAGCTCACATGATCGTAAATGTCGGTTAAAGGTAATTTCCCACAAGAATGAACAAAAGTGACTTTCAAGGTATCTCACAAGTGTTTTAAGCATGTTTTGCTTGCATTGACCATGGTCTTATGACTTATGTTTCTAACCTCTTTTATCTCATGTTTTAGCTTGGTCTTTGCATGTCATGTAAATGTCCCCTTTTTAGCATGATTTCATGATTTTATGCATAGTTATCATACTTAGTACATGTTTGTACTAACGCATACTCTTGGCTACATTGATTTATTGATGTAGGGTGTGACGACTCCTCCCCATCCACTCGTGGCTAGAGCTTGTGTTAGAAGAACTTGAAGACTTGGTGAGTCCTCACATTTCGAGGACAAGACCACGTTTATCTTTCATGTCATTTACTTTCTTGAAACTTTGTATGGGTTACGTCCCAACCTTTCATTATATGAGTTTAGATGGCTTTGAGACTATGTTTAGACTTCCGCTACTTTTGATAAAATTATTTGGTTATGAAGATGTCTTTTAAACTCTTTTGTTTCCATGATCTTGTATTATGCATGCTAAGTGGCTTGTATGAGGCCTTTCGAGGTCTTGTACGCCATGTCACGTCTAGGGGGTACTTTAGGTCGTGACACATGCGCTGGTTCTACACTGGTGACATTGGAAGGTTTTGTCCTGATGGATGCATTGAAATTATTGATAGAAAGAAGGATATTGTTAAGCTTCAGCACAGGGAGTATATCTCACTTGGAAAGGTATTCACAATTTCTTTCTTACATGGAATCTGATGTTTTACCTATCAGTATAACTAATCCTAGTAGATTGACCAATTGCTAGTATAACCAATTAAGAAAAAGTATGAACTACTCCTAGTACATACACACATACACCTCATCCTATGATTGGACACATGATTTAGATTTTTGGCCACTTCCTTTTTTTGGTCATGAGGCCCTTACAAAGCAGTGATGAAATTTTTTTACATCATATTACAGGGGCTTTTCTTTTTATGATTTTTTGGGCTCTTATATGATTTTTTATTTTCTTCCTGTTTTCTCCTATTTATTTTTCATCTTTAGGCTTGACTTTGGGAAATAACTTGGTAAATTGATGCTCAATGCACAGGTTGAGGCAGCACTTCTATCAAGCAATTACGTGGAGAGCATCATGGTGTACGCAGACCCCTTCCATAATTATTGTGTAGCTTTAGTTGTCCCTTCGCGCCCGGTGCTTGAGAAATGGGCCCAAGAAAATGGCATCCAGCACAAAGATTTTTCCGAACTGTGTGACAAAGTAGAATCAGTCAACGAGATCAAGCAATCACTTTCAAAGGTTAGTTTCTTTTCAGCGAGTGATATCAATTTATAATCATTTTCATGTATTAATTTGGGAAAACTAGTGGCGTTGCTTTATTCTGAAAATTGTTGCATAAAGGATAAATGAATGCTATCGTGACTGTGGGTAAAGGAAGATGATGACATAATTTAGCAAAGTTAAAAATACTAAAAAGATAAACATGAAAACATTTCCTCTAAATTTTGGTGTAAATCTCGAAGGCCTTTCCCAATCCCTCCATGAGAAAAGGGGGTGAATAGTAATATAAATCAATTTCTGAATTTAGAAGGAAACACAAAAGACCAAAAATGTTGACGCGGGATGCTTTGAGCACAGGGCAGCCCTTTTTACGAATGAGCGAAATGCTAAGAAGAAGAGCAAAATTGGAAGAGAATCCAAGAAAATAAGCAAAAGTCAATAGAAAGAAAATAGAAAAGGAAAAAATTGAATAGAATTTTTAACTGGAAAAAAATACCAACCGACCTTTAACTCATCTTACTTACATACTATCGTGCAGCAAGTAACCCCAAAGTCATAGACCCTGTCACAGTTGTCCACCTTAGCTTCCCCTCTACGATAAATTGCCTTCCGGTTGAGTGTTTCATCTCCTTCCCCAGCCCAAGGCTCTTCTTTGTTCCTTGACTTTCTTTTTGTTCTTCTGGGTAGGCGAGTAATGACCTTGAATGTCTTGTTGCAGCTGTTTGAATGTCTCTTCTCATCATCTGAAAACCTCTACATCCTATTAGCTGTACGATTTCCTCTCAAACACAAACAACGCTGCACTTATTGGCAGCAAAATCTCCACACACTGTGGTCGACTCCTTATGCAGTGCCATTTTAACTTCTAAAAGTTGCTTTTATCCACCACAATCTCGTGACATGATCACATGATTCACATCACATACCAATTTGACCTGGCTAACGGCCGTTAACACCACATGTGCTTTATTAATCTTGAATTTTGATGAAAGGATTAATTTTGGCTTAATACATTGTCAGGCTCTTAATGTAAAGTTGCCAAAAAGAAAAAGTTGCCATGATATTCCATTTAGACTGTTGAGAACTAGTCATGTTCCAATTGAACACCTCAACTCCTAATAAAGTGTCCCAATTAGACACTTCTGGTTCAGAATTTGGAAAAACTTTCGTGTGCGCTTTCATTTGTCTATTAGGTAGTTAAATTAAGCACATAATATATGTCATCTCCTTTAATTATACGCATCAACCTCAAGTAGAAAACGTTTAAGGTTTTACGGCTTATTGAGGTGAATGTGTACAATTAAAGGAGATGACATATATTATGTGGTTAACTTAACTATCTAATAGACAAATGAGAACAACACACACAAACATAATTTCAAAATTTTAACTGAAATTGTCTAATTCAAATACTTTATTAGGAAATGAGGTGTTCAATCAAGTGTCTAAATGGAATATTCGGCAAATTTAAAGGGGCTGTTATGCATTAAGCCTTAAGCCTTTAATTTTTGTTCTTTTCCTTTTACCTGAGTTTTCTTTCAGTCTTAGTTTGTTTGTTTTTATTCTGTGCATGGATTAGTTATCCATCCTATCAACTTTCTTCATGATTTTGTTTCCCTTTGACTTTCTGGTGTATTTGGATAGTGTTAGAATTTTAGAATAAAACTATAGTGTTTGTGCTTATATCTTAGATGGTCTGCTGCTGGAAAATCAGTTAGAAGGTGGTTTAATGTTTTTATGTTCTTTTTTCATTTTTCCATTTTTCCATTTTAGTGTTGGGAAAGGGTAGGAGGCTCAATATAAGGTTGATGACCTCGTTTGGTTGAGATGAACCGACTCGTTGAAAGAAAAATTATCCTTCCTGTTCCTAGAGAATATTCAAGGCTGTACAAACTTAAGAAGTTAAGGTCACTGTTAAGAAGCCCCTCATTGGAGCCTCTTCTGCTGATACTTAACTTTGTCTGTGCAATTAATGGATCATATTTTTCTCCCGACAACTAGTTTACCCTATTCTCATGTAAATATCCAAATCCATGCCAATATTATTTTTCCTAGAATGTTGAAAAGTTTTGGTAATATACAAGACTGATTTTCAGGTAGCAAAAGCTGCAGCTTCCTGCCAAGATCAAGTTAATACCAGAGTCTTGGTGTCATGACCTAAAGTATCCCCTAGACGTGACATGGCGTATAGGACCCCGAGAGGCCCCATACAAGCCACATCATACAAGATAATGGGGTTAAAGAGTTCAGAAGACAATTTTATATCAAAAGAGTTGATAAAACGTAGCGGAAGTCTAACATAGTCTCAAAGCCATCTAAAACATAATAAGAAAAGTGATTGGGACGTAACCCATACATCATGTACAAAATCCGAAAGTAAATGACATAAAACTGTAAAGGAGTCTCGGTTCTCGGATCATGAGGACTCACCAATCTCCAACAAGTCTCTAAAGCAAACACTAGCCACGAATGGAGGGAGAGACGTCGGATCCTACATTAGTGAAACAATGTAGGCAAAAGTATGCGTTAGTACATAGAATGTACCAAGTATGATAGTAATGCATAAGAGTTATAAAATCATGCATAAAGAGACATTTACATGATATGCAATGACCAAGTTAAATCATAAGGTAAAAAAGGTTAGGAAACACCAATCATAATCATGGTCAATGCAATGCAAGCTTAACATATTGAAAACACTTGTAAGATCCTCTGAAAGTAACTTAGTTCATTATTGTGGGGAGTGAGCCTTAACCGACATATAGACCATGTGAGCTATAACATGGAATCCGGTGTTTGCCCCACACCGAAAAAAGGTTTCCTTACTTGCCAAGGTAAGAGTCATAAACTTCTAGCTTAAGTGAATCCACTAGCTTTTGTCTATCTAAGACAAACCTATGGTATCACATAGTTTATGAGACACGGGTAATTGCCACTTGTCCACTCGGTGCTAAGTATAATTCCCACAGATTAGTCATTAACCTTAACTTGTCTTATCATTAGGAGACATGGGTATTCGCCGCTCGTCTTATCATTAGGGGGCATGGGTAATCGCCTCTTGCTTTATAATTCATGGAAGGCACATCAAATTGCCAATCCAAGCTAGAGTTCATTAGAATAGCTCCTAGTTCTTGATTCAAGTTTAGTTGAGAAAATCTTTCAACCCTATAAATCCTTTATGTGAGAAATCCTTTCACAATCATGTTTGAGTAGTATGTGAGAAATCCTTTCACAATCAACAACAACAATGCTTCGCTCTCAAAGCAATCTTAATTCATCATCAATTTCATAATTGAACGTGCATATCTTCATAAAATTCATCCTTTGACCATTCATAAACTTCATCATGGAATCATAGCTTAGGAATCATAAATCCTGCATGGGTTCATCTAATTTCAACTTAAAATCATTCAATTATCTTAATTCATGCATAAAAAGACATAACCCAATCAATTAAATCATAATTGGAAAGAACCCATAAGATAGATGAAAACTCTAACTTCAATTGAAGATTCTAACTTGTGAAAATTGGAGAATTTAGGAACCTATGGAGGAAAGGACTCCATAGGTGAAAGTCATCATACCTTGGAGTTCAAAGTCCACAATCAATGGAGGATTTGGAGACTTGACTTGAATCCCTAGTCTTCTTCTTCAATCTTTAGAGAGAGATATATTTGGGGAAAACTTTAGAGGGATTTGGGGAAATTTGAAGAGTGATTTAGAATGGGTAGATTTTAGGCTTAGAGGACTTATATAGGGTCTAGGATTAGGACAAAACTGACTTAGATTAGGTATTAATCAATTAGGAAAAAGACCAAAAAGCTCTTAAAATAACTGTCGGATGCCAACCTACGATTCAGACCTACGGTCCGTAGGTCCAACTACGGACTGTCCTGGTCAACCGTAGAAAGATTAAGAGAATATGATTTTGGACCTTCAAACGACGGGATCCATGTACGGTTTGTAGGTCTACCGACGGACCATACAAGGTAACCGTAGATCCCAACTTAAGGCTTTAAAATTTGACTAAGTCTGGGAGAGACCTAGGGACCTATCTACAACTCGTACATTGAATGACGGGCCGTCCTGGTGAACCGTCAAAGAGATTCTGAAACTTGACATTTTGGAATTATTTGACTTGCCATCTACGGTTCCACCTACGGTACGTAGATGGCTTCCATCAGTACTGGCACCAGTTCTGAAATTCCTTCTTTTCAAACCCGAGGTGTTACACTTGGACTCCCCAGTCTGGATTTTGGTTACTGCAGCTCTGAAATTGAAACGGGAACCTCTGAAGGCTCTATATAAGAATGAGTTGGAAAAGTTATATCACTGAATCATACTTCCTTGTCGAGTTACACTCCATTTAGTAGATTTGTGTGCCTGTTGCCAGTTAAACATCTCAAGTTGTCCTGTTGAAGTGCAATTACACTGTCTCTTTTTGCTGTTATGTTAATGTTAAAGCAGTTGTATGCATCTTTTTCCATATGGTTGTCCTGTTAAGCAGCGAGGTATAATAGATTTTGTACTTGCATAAAGGAAAACCCCAGCTTCAGTTATTTATTTTGTTGAGCTTCACAGATGGGGCTTGGGGTATACAGTTGGTGTCTTTGTTTGTTAATCATTTCTCAGACAGAGGTAAATAAAAGTTACTTGTTTGCTTTCTTTCTAATAATTTCTTAATGTAGCACCATCTAAAATCATTTTGATGAGTAGCTTCTTACTCACTCTCTTTCCCTCTCTAGACTCTAATATATTCAGTTAAGGGTATCAGTTAAACAAATATAACAATGCAGTGGCGGAGCTAGGAATTTTGAGATGGGTGTGCAAATTTTCTTCTCACCTATGTTAAGGATGTGCAAAATCAAATATACACTCATAGTAACTAGCATTTAACCTTTATACACTATATAATTTTCTGGCGAAGGATGTTCACCGGAACACCCTTCACCTAAGGTGGCTCCGCCCCTGTATTGATGTTATGCTTAGAGGTAGTTTTGAACGTTGATCAAAGAATGTGCGTCTACACTTGCTTTTCCTTGTTCCACATCATAAATAATTTTCTGTTTTTCCTATCAAACAAGATAGGATAGATTCAATAAATTTCTCCTTTTATTACCATATCAAATAAGGAACAGTTGACACTTTCCAAACAAAAGGACAGTGACACAACTGTTCCCTATTTGGAACAATGTTATATAACGTGAGGGTATTCTGAAAATGAGAAAGCTAAAGTACCAATAATAACCACTAATACACAAAATCACCAAGACTCTAAATGTAGTATACATATAGAGAAGAAGAGCAACAAGTTTCGGAATTTGCAGCATAATAAGTGGTCTTCATTTCAACTGTTGAACTATGCTCTACAGAGCAGCTGATAACCTGGAAAACAGTTTGTTGTTGCTTGTGCTCTTTACTGTACATTACAGACAGCAGAGTTTTCACCTGTCGGTTATTTTTGCTCAATGTACCATGCTAGTAGAATCCTTGTGTAAGAGATTTGTATCATTTTTCTTCAGTCGAAGTTGGGCTTGATAAGGCTGGTACAGTTGGAAAAGATGGACGTAGGAGAAGAAGGTATAGTGCTGGGCCCAAAAAAGGAATCACCGACAGCGGAAGGAGCCAAGATCCTTTGTCATACTTTGTGAGATATAACTGTGTTATTAATCAATTCTTTTGCATATTAGTACTACGAGTAACGTTTTAGCGTAGACAGTAACGTTTCTCAACTTAACGCCATCAGCACACAGTTGATTTTTTAAAAATAAAATATACCCTAAAATGTTACCGTGAAATACGTTTATACTAGTTTTGTGAATTTTTTTTAAAATGTATTATTTTAGTGAATTGCTTTAAATAATGACTTAGTTTGGTCAAAAATTCGAATGGTAGTCTCAACTCTCATGTATATAACTTGTAAGTGGACTTTAAAAAAAAGAAAAAAGAAAAAACAAGTGCCCGTTTTATTGAAAGAAAACATAATACACACAAATCTCAATTAAAAGTTTTTTTTATTGTTACGATAATAGTGATATTCTAACACTAATTGAGAAAGTTATTTAAAGTTTATCATTTAAATTTTTATATTTTTTATGTGTTTTAATTTTGAGTAGGATACATGATGATTTTATTTTTATAAGGCCAAACTCACCAGTTGCCCCTTAAAGTTGGCACCAATTTTCACTTAGACACCTCAACTAAGCTTTGTTCATTTTAGACACCTCATGTCATGTCCCGCTATGTCATTTTGACACTTTTTGCTGACGTGGTATAGTGAGTGCAATACACTCCTTATCAACGCATGAAAGACTATTTTAATCAATTTCTATTTAATTTTTTATTTTTTCTTCCCCATTTTTAAACCACCATCACCCTAAACTAAAACTCTTTCAATGGAGAAATAGATTTAATAATGCCACATAAAAAAAATGAATTTCAACATCAAGAACTAACTCTTCCATGGTGTATCAAAAACAAGAACTAATATTTCATTTCCTAGCATTTTTTCCTCTTCGATCACAAATCTTGGAGCTCCAAGACAATGGATGGGGTGGGGGAGGGATGGAGAAGACGATGTGGATGGGAAGGGGCTGGGGTTAGGGTGGGTAAGGATGGAGAAGACGTTGGATGGGGTGGGGGAGGACTGGAGAAACGCTAGGTGGGGTGGGGGAGGGGTGGAGAAGAAGATCTGGGTGGGAGGGGTTGGTGGTGCGTGGGAGTGGAGAAGATGATGTGGTGTTGGGTTAATTTTACTTTTTAAATTTTTTGGGCAAAAAATTCCACATGTCATTTAGTCATTGACCACTTTTTTTCTACTAAAAAAATCATTATATGAGAATTATTTTTGATATATATGCCACGTGTCTTTATTTAATTTGTCACTTTGACACGTTATCGGTGAGTGTGTTACACACACCTTACATATTTGACTGATAGTAAAAAAAGTGTCAAAATGACACAGTGAGACATGACATGAGGTGTCTAAAATGAACGAAACCTAATTAAGATGTCTAAGTGAAAGTTGGTACCAACTTTAAGGGGTCACCGATGGGTTTGGTCTTTTTATAATATTAATTTATCAACACATATATGTATGTTGAATCTTAACGCAAAATTTATGTAAAGTAATATAAATAATATCATTAATATAAAATTTTGAGTTAATAATTTTACATGAGAAATTAAGAACAAACTTTTATGAATAGATATTGACTTATCTTATGATAATTAACAAACAATTTTACATGAGAAATTAAGAACAAACTTTTATGAATAGATACTGACTTATCTTATGAGAATTAACAAACAAAAATGGATATATTCCCTTAAAAAATTGAATTAAGTGAAGAAACAAAATAATATCGCCAATCATCTATGTTGGTTTAGATATTTTCCTCAAAACTTTAAATTAAAATGACACTGTAATTAGTCAGTGTCTTGATAACGTTCAAATTCACTCCTCAAGTAAAAAGTGTAGTTGATCCTACATAATATAATTTACTCAATCATGAATCGGGGTTGAAACTCATAAAGAACTATGTAAAGACGATCAAGTAAGTAATAAACTATCATTTTCTACGCTAAGACAAACACTTGATAATATTATAAATTTTTAAAAAATTAACTAATGTGGAAGTCTAAACTAATTTAGAAAGCAAGTGAAATGATCAATAACCACATATAAAAAGATCACTCTTAAATATCAGTCCAGTATATTTTACGCTCTTACAAATAAAAATAAATTTATGTTAATTCAATAATTAGTGATATTCATAAAAAAAATGTGTATTTTATTTGTCTCACATTTGATTTTCTAATCGCCTTTTATTAGTATTGATTTTATCACTCAGAGCCTAATATTGTGCTCTTTATGTGTAGGAGGTGGTAATATGAAGAAGTTTGGAGTTTAAAAGAGTAATTTAGGAGTTTGAAGTATGAGTAAAAGTTCAAAAAACTGGATCGTAATTAAATTTAGGAATCAAGAATGAAAAGCTGGCAGTCAAGAAAGTTTCAGAAAAATGCTGAAAAAATCAAAATAATATAAAGAATTTCTTGATCGATCCTGATCTTGAAACTCATTTCGGACACATGTCTCCTACATAGAAATCAAATGATCAACACATGCACATGCATTCGGAGATCGAAAGTTGGAGATAATCTTACATCCTGATATTTGGGGAATCACGGCTTATCCCATTTAAAAAAAATTATGCTTAGGGTTAGGAGGTTAGTTAGAGAGGTCAAACTATATTAACCTTTTCAACCCTTGATAATTTGTATAGATCGAATATTATGAACAATACAATTCTAGTATTCCTTACCTTCATTACGATCAACTTACTGTTTGTGTGTTTATTTTAATTCATGGAGACATTTGATTTCATCAATGGAAGATTGAATAAGTTTCTTATCTCCTTCACTTGATTATTTATATCGCTATAATTACCTCGCTTAATATTATTTATTAATTCTTATTTCAAACCTTAGATAACATATTTTCAAAATTAACTTGGATTAATTCCGTTATTAAAAATCTCTTACAAATAAATTTGACCTTATATAATAGATTTTTAAAATTAATTCTGTTATTAAAAATCTCTCACAAATAAATTTAACTTATTTTCCTTATAATCACATTTTAGGCTAAACAAGTATATTTTTCCATTTAAATAAGCATACATTGTCCTTTTTTTTAAAAAAAAAATATGCCTACAATACATTATTTAACTTTAATATACCATACAAAAATGACATCTTATGATGTTAATATTTGATGGAATGAATTACAATAGCTTTAACTTTTTTAGAAGAAAAAAAAAACTTGTAACAAAATAAAGTTATGTTGCTTGATGATAAAAACCAAAAGGATAGTTTTATGACCGTTATATAATTTTTTAAAATTAATTTTAGTAATTTATAATTTAATAAAGAATTGAAAGAAATTTTAAAAATTCAAATAAATTCTAACAGTAAAAAAAAGGGATCATCTTCGAACAGATAAGGTATAGAGCTCCATTCAACTCAATACTCCTCTTCTACTTTTCACTTCTCTTCTCTATCAATGGCGGAAGTTTCCGGAATTCTCCAATCAGGTCTTCTTCCTCCTTTCTCCCATAAACTAGACGGAATCAGTTATTCCAATTCTAGTTCCTACAAATTGTACAGAAGAAACAGACCCAACATTCGTATCCACTGTTCATCAATTTCTACAACTGAAACAACCAAATCCACAAAGACCCAGAACATTCCATGGGGTTGCGAGACTGATTCTCTAGAAAATGCGTCGAATTTGCAGAAATGGTTGTCGGAATCAGGGCTTCCTTCTCAAAAAATGGACATACAAAGAGTGGATGTTGGAGAAAGAGGACTTGTTGCTAACAACAATATTAGGAAAGGGGAAAAGCTGCTTTTTGTTCCTCCCTCACTTGTCATCACTGCTGATTCGGTAATTTTATCATCACTTGTCATCACTACTGATTCGGCAATTTTTCAATTTGTTAGGGTGTATAAGAATAGCATTGAATAAAGTGTAGTAGTATTGTACAGATTAGTTATGCTGGAATTGATTATGCTCACTTAGTTATGCTGTTTGCTGGAATTGATTATGCTCACATAGTTGTGATGTTTGGTTTGGTGTATTTGAAATGACTGTATAATTTTTAAAAGAATTGCTTGTTTATAGAAATACCCTCCACATTCTTTAGCTTTGTATAGTTAATTGTATCTTTAACCATGTTAATGTATAATTATTTTCTCTAATACCTTCTACCAAACGACCCATAAGTGTCCATTCCACATTGGTTGAGGGGTTGTGAGAATTTGTTGTTGTTCATTTTATATCTGATCTTGAATCTTGATCAATCCTTACCATAAGGCTAGCTTTTGGAGTTGAGTTAGACGCAAGTCAATTTTGCATCAGAGTAAAACCATCTTTATTCTTTGTTTACCTAGCCCATGTTATTTTGTCCTTGCACAAGATGACTAGACTTGGTCGTGTGGGAGGGTTCAGTGCCCCACATTGGTTGAGGGAATAGACTGTTATCTCGCGATTTAGTTTTTGAAATTGAGTTAGGCCCAAGGTCCATTTTCTTAACATGAACTTGGTTGGCCTCCTAATGTTGCATTTAGATAGCTTTTTTAAAGCAAAACAA
The DNA here is from genome assembly GCA_018342035.1 of Solanum appendiculatum. Lineage (NCBI taxonomy): Eukaryota > Viridiplantae > Streptophyta > Magnoliopsida > Solanales > Solanaceae > Solanum > Solanum appendiculatum. The sequence goes on along the minus strand of JAGDQO010000583.1, from coordinate 1,908,396 downwards.
AGAAGAATTGCATATGAATGTGGATTGATTGATGACAGTGATAATTAATATCCCAAATAGTAAGTTCAGGGAGAAATTTAAGGAGGGAATTTGACTAATTTTAGTGCTGCTTATAACATCCTAATTACGGTCTAGGAGCCTGAATAACCAACTGAGGTGAAAACCTTGAGCATGTAAAGTGAAATGCAACAATCTAATAATTGAAATGATCCTCTATATTGACTAATTTCAGTGAACAGCAAAAGGAGCGTGTTTACAGGCTTAAAATGTAATTTGCTCCGACAGATGAAGTTCTTTGGTGATAGAAGATCGAATTGTAGAAAGAATCAAAACTAAAGTTGAGGATAACTCTTTTTTTGACCTATATTCCTGATTACGAATCAAGAAACCTTTATCACCAAGAGTTAGTTCTTCCTTCCGTGAAATTTGTAAAATAAAACGAATTTGTTCTTGTCTTAGGTATATAATTTGAAATTTAAATATAGATAATAGAGTTTTGTATCTTTCTCTGTCTCCCGAAAAACCATTTTAGCTAAAAATCCATGTTGGGTCGGATTCGAACGAATCTTTCGATAATCGGTAAAAAACTCTTAATCTATTTTTAGAAAATTAGAAGACAACTCTATGGGTAATACGAAAGGATGAGGAACAAACGTGCACATGAAATTAAATTTCATTACCTGCCTGCTATAGAAGCTATATAGGTGAAGGCCAATTAGTCTAGAAACAGGACATCAATGTGCTTCAACCTAACTTCTTGACATCTTAAGGTATCTCATGTTAGGTATCCAAATTGGACTGTTAGGAAGTGGAAATAAAGTGTAAACCTTGATTTCCACAGTTGTCAGTTGCTAATACGCCAATGTTTCTACTGATTGTTGCCTCAATTGTGAAACTCTGGATTATATAGTTTATAGCCCCTATCTTGTAGGAGATGGTTGTGTGGTATGTTCCGTAGTATAAAAACCTTGAGAACAGGTTCACATCCCAGCTACAACATATATCGACATATGCATGTGCACGAGATACCGACATCACATATACATACATTCATGTGTACACGTGCAAGCGCACACACTATAGCCTTCTCCAGCTAGAAGGAGTTCAATAACTAGATGGGATCTATCGTTTACTCTGAATTTTCTGTCTTCCAAAAGATTACACTAGCCACACATCCAAATCCCATCTCTTAACAAATAAAGTTGAATCCTTTCTACAACAGATACTTCTTATACTTAACATAGCACTGAAATTTTTTACCATGTTTTATGCTTAGACATATACTAGTTATTTGTGCAGCTAAGAGACAAAATGGCTACAAATGGAACTTAACTGTTACTTATATAATTGTATATCACTAGAGGTAATGTAAGAAATAGATATATTAAAATCTTTTAGAGTTGCTGGTTTAGATACTAAGGCTATACATGTGCAAGTGTAGGTTCTCTAGTAACATAAGTAACTGCAAGATGAGGTGTTTTCTTTCTCCTTTTTTAGTTGTGGTTAGTTGGTTTACTAAAGAGGAAAAATGAACAAAGGGAAACAGTGTTGCATGTGTTTAAAAATGGTTAATGTTAGATACTTAAATTTACATGTCCAACATTGACAGTTTTTGAGAAAAGACACAAGCCCTCCAGGTTGGATCAATAATTAGCTTCCTAGTCAATTGAATCAGATGGGAGGGACATATCCTGATTCTTAGTTTTGTTATCTAAAATAGTGTGGATTTTGGACTTGATAAAAACAAATTTTAAAAAATATGGATTTTGGTACCAACAGAATTTTTTTTCTTTTTGTTGATATGTGCTGGAGATGCCAGAAATGGAGCAATTCAGATGCTGGTGATGTTTTAAAACAATACAATGTACCAGATTGGCCTTTTATTGCTACATATTTAATAAGTGAGGCAAGCCTCATGAAGTCTTCAAGATGGAGCAACTACATATCTGCCTTGCCTAGGCAGCCTTACTCTCTCTTATACTGGTAAGCCTTTTCCACTGATTTTGGTGTCCTTCAAATCTTGTCAAGACTTGAGAGTTCTTACTTTACAACGTAAATGGTACATGCTCAATAAGTTCCCTACAGCTTCTCCATGTCTTTTCAGGACTCAATCAGAGCTAGATAGGTACTTGGAAGCATCACAAATAAGACAACGGGCGGGTGAAAGGATAAATAACGTCATTGGAACGTAAGGCTTCTTTAGTCAATTTCTCAGATATTATAATTTGAAGCTAGTTTTAACCCTACTTCTTTTCGGGAAAAAATACTTTTGGTCACTCGATTATTAGCTTCGGTTCTCGTGACACTGATGGCAGAGACAAGATTTTTTCACTAAGGAGGTTCAAAATATTAAGAATAAACACGCGAAGAAGCCAAAGGAGATTTAACATCTACTATATATGCATTAAATTTTTTTTAACAATGTCCGCCAAAGGGGGTTCATCCCCTACCTGGCTTCACCTCTGCGTGACACCTGATTAGGCACACATTACCCTAATTATTTGTAATGTCTCATTGGTCTCTCCACTAATGCATTCTTGCAAAATCTCATGGACTTGACTGTTTAGTATCTAGCCATTGCATGCTTCAGTAATGGTGGGCTGTTTTAATGAAGAGGAATATAATCAATTGAGATCAGAAGAATGAACATGTCAAATAAACTACAATCCTCATGACACAAAGAAAAAGTACCAAAAATACCACACATTTAGCATATGGTGCACAGTCACATTGTATAATGTAAATTGTTCATTGGATTTGCAAGAATCTGTTGCTAGGGGACCAAAAGTGCACATCCAAAATAAGTGAATGTTAAACATGATTAGTCGGATATCACAAGGATTACAGTTGATTTTGTCAAAAACTGAAGAAAAGTAAGGTTGTATAGTTCATTTATTTTCATTGAGAAAAAGTTGTGTTCATTTATTTTTCAATGTTGTCTTGCTAACTATTATTTGTTTCATGATCTCTGATGCAGGTACAATGATTTAAAGCTCAGAATATTTTCCAAGCATCCTGATTTATTTCCTGAAGAGGTACATAAATATAATGGCTAGCTAATATTTGAGGCCAGATAGAATTTATCTGTTTGTCATTTTTTTGTTTCTTGGGGGTAAACAATTGTCTATGTAAAGTGATAAGATGCTATGGAGTTTTCACATTTCCTGGAGTTTATTTTATATAATCTACTTTTGGCTTCAAATTGGAAGACTACATAGTCCTGTCGTAATGTTGATTTGATTCTGTATCAATAACCATATTCTTGGACCAAGTGCAGCAATCAAATGGCCAAGCTTCTTTTCAACTGACTGCTTGTTTCACAATAGACCCATTCTACATACTTCCATCCTGAAATAAGAGGTTTATAAATGAATTCTGCACAATATAGATCATCAGACTGCTTCTTCTATTCACCAAGATCAGCACTTTCTAGAACTGATTGGACGTGTTGTGGAAAGAATGTACATCCTGCAAGTACTTTGGTGGTTGTCTGGAAAAGTTGAGAGATACATTATTCTTGTACAATCAACTTGAGAGTGGAGACTTTACACTGCCTATTGCTAGTTTTTGTTTTATTCGGTGTCATGATATTTATTAAAAAAATCTGCTGCATGTTATTGCAGATATTCAACATAGAGACTTTCAACTGGTCATTTGGAATTCTCTTCTCACGTTTGGTGAGTTACATACATCGCAGTCACAAAATTTGCTTGTTCTGTGATTTGTGCTGTCATTCATGTTTAGGCATCACAGAAAAAACTTGTAGAAATTGAGTGCAGAAACCATGATGGGGTGTCTTTTGAGAAATGGTATACTAAAAAAGAAAAAGAGATTGTGTCATCACTCTTGTGCTCGATGCAGAATATCTACTGCATGAGAAACTATGCAGTGTTTCCTAAATTGGTTTGTGTGTTAACCACAGGTCAGGTTACCCTCTATGGATGGAAGAGTTGCATTGGTTCCTTGGGCAGATATGCTGAATCATAATTGTGAGGTTGTAAATAACACTTCTGTGAAAATGTCTATACTTGACATATTTGACACAACTCTGTGTCTGACTTCTTTAGCTATTTTAATTGTTCAAGGTGGAAACATTTCTTGACTATGATAAATCATCGCAAGGAATCGTCTTTACTACGGACAGGGCATATCTGCCAGGTGAGCAGGTACACATTTTTCTGATTTTTCAAAAGTGATTAGCTAAATTACTTTATTTCCAAAATTACTATAACCCCCATCCTCAAAGTCAATAGCGAACTCAAAATAGAAAACTACTGCCCTGTGGCTTAGAGAGGACCATAGACTAACAATATTCTGATTAACCTAGCTGAACAGAAATCTTTTAGCACATCCTTATATTTTGTTTATAAGCCCAGCTAAATTGCTCAACATAAAATTTTATATCTTTATAATGTAATTCTTTTCATGATGAAAGCATCCTCATAGAACCACTTGATGTTTTGGATAATCATGATGGAGAATGCTTTGCATATGTAACCTTTAAGCTTTGATTGTACAGGTTTTTATATCATATGGAAGGAAATCTAATGGAGAGCTTTTGCTTTCATATGGATTCGTTCCTAAAGAAGGCACCAATCCAAGCGACTCAGTTGAGGTGTCATTGTCACTTAAGAAATCTGATAAATGTTACAAAGAGAAGGTGGAAGCTCTAAAGAAGCATGGATTAGCAGCGTGAGTACTTTAGTTGTATGGGGTGGTCTTTGTTACAGTGAAATAGATACTTGTGGATATATTATTTCTCTAACTTGAGTCATTTCTGGCAAAATGTAGAAACCTTCTTGCTATGGTTTTCTTGTCATAAGTAAAAAAGAAAAAAAACAATTAGATGTTCATAGATTTTGGTGTCTTTTTTGTTTATGTTTAAAATTCTCGTGGACCTTGAACAGATCGGAATGTTTTCCAGTACAAGTCACTGGTTGGCCACTGGAGTTGATGGCTTTTGCTTATCTAGTGGTCAGTCCACCTAGCATGAGCAGACAGTTTGAAGAGGTGCGATAAATCTCAACTTTGCAAGTTAGGAAACTTGAAATACATTCTTTAATCGGGAAAGGAAGTCTAAAACTAAGTCTATTACAGATGGCTGCTGCTGCATCAAATAAGGCAACATCAAAGAAGAATATCAAGTACCCAGAAATAGAAGAAGATGCATTGCAATTTATTCTCGATAGTTGTGAATCTAGCATATCAAAGTATTCCAAATTCCTTCAGGTAGTAAATTACTTCTCTCAGTACTACTGTCCTATAATCACACCAACATGGTTACCGGCATGTGTTGTTGCTTCCTTAGCCATCATGTGGTCCTGCAGAAAAAGAAATAAGAGAGCTTTTTGTTTCTAGTTAGCTTTTGGTGCAGCTAAGGCGATCCTGTTGTATAGAATGTAATATAGTGTGTTATTTGTAGAGGCACCACAACATGGGTTGTAGAGATGATATAGAGAAGTGTACCTTTTTTGTCTGCATCTACTGCATGTATAAATTTGTTCCCTTGCATATACCTATGCTAATATACTGTTAGACTTTTTTTTTTTGATAACCGTGGTGTCCGGGACAGCTTTCGAGCACCTCGACTAATTCCCCGGATACCTATCACATTTCACCAACAACAGGTACCATAACTCTGTCCACCAAGGCTTAGGACAAATGGGAAGAAATCACCTAGTGCTTTTTGTCTATGCTGGGATTTGAACCTGAGACCTCATGGTTCTCAACTCACTTCATTGATCAAATCTTCTTGTGACAGGCAAGTGGAGAAATGGATCTCGATGTAACTAATCCAAAGCAACTAAACAGAAGAGTGTTTCTGAAACAGCTAGCAGTTGACCTGTGTACAAGTGAGCGAAGGATACTCTATCGTAGCCAATATGTAAGTACAGACTCTGTTTCACATTCCAAATTTCCAATAACTCTCCATAACATGTAGTTAATTGAAACTGTCAGTCCTGCTTCATTTGCGACAGCTTAACGATTTCATGACGCCATCTTTTAATGAAACATAGTAGGATAGACATATGTTTATGTTTTGCATAAATCCTAACTTGCTGTAATTCAATTTATTGTTTAAACCCAAGAAAGCAGTGAACAAAGGGAGATCAAAGTTTTGCAAAGTGATTATTCAATTTTTCTAACCAGTAACCTTAATTCTGAGCTTTTGTGACATGATACCAGATATTGAGGAGAAGATTGAGGGACATAAGGAGTGGAGAATTGAGGGCTCTGAATTTATTTGATGGACTTAGGAACCTTTTTAAATGACTTAAAGAATGACTCTTCCTGTATTTTGAAATCAATCCTACTGTTTCCAAGAAAGTTTGCCACTGTCTCAATGATCAATCCTACATCACAAGTTGGAGTACTGAACTCTCTTCTCTTGGTGTATAATTGCTATTGTACCTTCCAGCTTAGCTTCAAGATTTTTTGTAATCTCTAAATTTTTTGTGCACTGTTATGACCGGTTTGATGTTGCCATGTGTCTATTTCTTTTAAACCATCTAGCGCCAAGATCACTTTTCGACTTTGTCTCTGAACAAAAAGCCTTTGTCAAGAATTTCAAATTTCATATGTGAAGCTCCATGACAGTGGCTATATTCCAGTTACAGGGGTTTAAAAGTGGCTATTTGTGAAGTTTTACCTGTACTTAATCTATTGGACAGACTAATCCAGGATCGGCAGCATAAGGTCTATTTAGGGGGAAAGTGCTCCACTCCCTACCAATGATTTCTCCATTTCCAATGCTTGAACTCGAGACTTTAGTTAAAGTGGAGGGATCTCAACCTACCACACCCCTTGGTGGTGCCGTGTAAACTTATTCGTTCTCTGACGTGTTGAGATGGAAGTGTTGCCTACTATATGGTGTTATATTTTTAGAAATATTTCATTTAAAGTCATGCATAAGTCTACGACTAAAAATCAAGTGATATCTTTTCCAATTTAAGGTGCGTTCAGTATGAGGAAAATGTTTTCTTAGAGGATGTTTTTTAGGAAAATAAGTGGGTTTTTTATTCTTTTTTGTGTGTGTTTGATATATAAGAAGAAATATTATTCTAAAAGCGTGTGTATAATCTAGACAAATAATATGAGAAGTTGGGGTGGGAATAGGGTAAAGATGAGATATGTTGGAGGGTGAGAATGTGCAATGTCACTTATAGAACTTGTTGAATCCCGGAATACTAGGGAGGGACTGCCAACACAGCTTGAGAAGTTTATAATTTGCTCATTTTGAAATCTGTTACTGCTTAGGGCATTGATTTGGGTGTGACTGACCTTTGAGTCTATTAAAGTGATACACTAGTGTTGTGATTCTATAAGCAGGTTCAAAAGTAAAAGCGAGACAAGTTATTTAGAATATCTTTATATAAGGTATTTGAGCATTATTTTTGAATTGAGACTTGTTACTAATGAAGTAGCAAATTATTAGTAATAATTACACGTAGAGATTATGTTATTTATTAAGATAAATTATTTTTTTAAAATGTAGAAACTCATTTATAATTATTGATAATAGAAAAGCTTATTGATTTGTTTTCAATATGGCAACAAGGAATTTTATAAACAAATGATAGAAAATTAAGAATTGCTATTCCCATTAACTAGACAATTTATTTGATAATAATGGACATTTTCTTACAAATTAGTCAACAAGATTGAACGTTGGTTAGCACCAACTTATCATTGAATATAAAGTCGAACTATCTTGATATGTCTTGTTCTTGTTCAAGTATGGGGATAATATTGAACCACCTAAAGAACTTTTGAATTTGATAAATGATTCATTGTCCACCCATTGTTTGAAAGTTCAACTAAACACTTTCACTATCAAACTACTGATAATATAATCCACACCTAAACAAAACATACCAAGAAAGAGAGCACAAAAGTATCTCAATAAAATTAGTGACATAAAATAAAATTTGAATAAGAGTCTTTTTTTGGCACATTAGGAGTTCGGGCTCTTGTGAACCTTTCAAAGCCATGAAAGTTTATCATATCCTAGATGGCTGGGTAGTCACTAATTACCCCATTTGTGGAGAGTCCTCTCTTCTTCTCCTTTAGAGGAGGAGGAGAATCTACTATACTTTGTCTCGGTCCAATCCTTATAGGCTAAATTAAATTTCTACAACTAAAGCTCTTTTTATTTTTTTGGGCATCCTATTTTTTCCTTCACCTCATTTTGTATTTGGTTGCTCACCTGTACAACTTGGATTATCAAATTCTTGAATTGCTTCTAATTCCTAGCTTTTCATGTATTATAAATCAACGCTCATAAAGTTGCAGTTGTCACCTTCTTATGAAACTTTTTTTGGTTCCTCTTTTTTAGCCATTGCAAAGTATGTTGGGTTGTTTGACGTCGAAATGAAATTCCTGACCATCTGAACAAAACTTGTTGTACCTCTCTAGTCCATGCATATTCAACACATAAGTGTTGCTGCGTTTTCACCTGGTCATCCACATGTGGGTTACATTTCTCATCTCAGTTAGCATGTTCAGCCTTTGGAGTCTTTCTTTGGTGAGTAATCTGTTCTGATAGGCCAGCCTAGTGGCAGAACTAGGATTTTGTTCAAGTTACAAATAACCATGGCGATAGTCAATAATAATACATTATCATTTTTTTTCATTATATCATTAAAAAGTTGTTTTGAGGTGATATTCCTAACAAAAAAATATACTCTATTAAATTTTTATCTACTTAAAAGAAAATTTTCCACATATTTTCAATTTAACAAGCGACTTATTACTCTTACATGTAAGACTAGGGGTGGCAATTGGGCGGGTTGGGTTAAATTTGGGCGGGTCAAAATGGGTCAAGACCCAACCCAACCCAAATTTGTTTGGGTCAAAATGGGTTAGGTAACGGGTTAGTAACGGGTTATAACCCAACCCGCTCAATTTTTACTAAGTTTTAATAGCTTTATTTGTTATTTTATAAGCTTTTAAAACCTAATAAAATTATTATTTTTCTTTATTATAACTATGTATAACATATAAAATAAAAAAATAAAAAATTTTAATAATATTTTCACAAGATTTCTCAAAATCCAATTCGGATTACATATCAACTCAATTTTTAATGGGTTGAAATGGGTTGGGTTGAGATGGGTTGAACTTACTAATGGGTGGGTCAATAACCAACCCAAACCTAAATGGGTTGGGTCGGGTTGGGTTTGATTTTGTCACCCCTATGTAAGACTAAAACTATAGCAATTTTGAAAATCATAAATAAATAAAAATGCACTAACCTAACTTTCGTGTATACCAAGTAAAAAGGAAAACAAATACACATTTTTTGTATATTACAAAAAATTAAACTAAGTACTACTCTCTCGTCTCATATTAGTTGACCATCTTACTAAAAATAGTTATCTCATATTAATTGTCCACCTTACTAAATCAAGAAAGCATTGATCAATTTTTCCATATATTAACCTTGTAATTAATTCTTTTTGGAAGTGTTCACATTTGTTTGTAAAATTCCCAAGAAATTTTTAAGAGGTAAAATAGTAAAATAATCTTTTTCTTTATGATTTCTTAATATGCGTGTAAAAAGAAAAACAATAAAATAATATGAGTCGGAGAGAATATTTAAAAACTATAAACATATAGCTTAAATTATTGACAATTTAAAACAATTTTAAATAATTCTCAAATACAAACATAAAAAGAAAAGTTAACTAATAAATTTAGAATATTACTATTGTTATTTCACATGAACTAGAAGTCTAGAACTATAATAGTCTACATTTATTAGTTAATTTTAAAAAGGAAAAGTTGCTGACTTGAAAATACAAAAAAGAACCAAAAAGAAATTAAGAGGTTTCGAACTCAGATTCACAAGGTTGAATTCATTCGCCATTAATCCACGTTGTTCCTTTGTGTGAGGAATGAATTCATTTTCTTTATGTACATAACTTTACAAATAATTTATATATGTATAATACAAAATTTTTCGATGAAGTGGATTCAATTGAACCCACTTGAATCAATGTGGGTCTGCCCCTGGGCCAGCCACACTATAAACCTATGTCTAGGCATTATAATAAAATTCCAGACTAGGTCCACCTAACCTAACGTATACTCCATTGGAGAACCAGTGTATCATGTTTTTTTTGAGATCGTTAGTCTTCCTCCAATACCAACTACAGTCTCCATATTCCATTGTTTGCTACTCTTAATTTAAGGGGTCTTATCGGGGTATCGGGTAACCCGAAAATATTTCTTCCCAACCCGAGCCCCGAACCGTTAATCCAATAATCTTAATCAATAAACCGAGCCCCGAACCAATAACCCCATATCCCGAACCGTTAGCCCAATAAACCGAAAATCGGTTCGGGTTAACGGTTTGGCTCGAATTTTGCACAGGCCTATTTCCTATTTCCTATTTCCCAATTCTCACTCTCAGTTAGGGTTTTTAGAATTTCTTCAGTTCTCTGGATCCAAAGCGCAACTCCTCCCATTTCTCCAAAGTTCTACGATACAAATCGGCACTGCTCGGCGTCCGGCGAGGCGACGGCTGCTCCAGTCACTCAGGGTCTCAGCCTCTCAGGCAAGGTAACGGCAAGTCTCACTCCTCATCCACTATCTCAGGTGAGGACGACACCTCTACGAGTCAAAAGTTTAAATTCACTTAATTTCAAGATTTCACTATAAAGTGTGATGTTGGGATTTGATTTATGAGAAAATGATTGTGAATTCTTAATTAGGTGTTAGAACACTCGATCGCTCACTCTCACACTGTCTCTGTGTCTCGTTCCACTCTTAGAAGTTAGAAGACTCAGAACTTAGAAGCTCACAAGTTCACTCTCAGATAGAACTCTGCTCACTGCTCACTGTTCACTGCTCACTGCTCTCTGTTCTGCTCAACTCGAGCGCTTACGATTTCTGAATATCTGCAACTGGTAAGGCTAAATTGCACTTTCATTTCACGATTTCATTGCGACTTTTGGATTTGATTAATGAGAAACTTCAATTGAAATAGTTAAATTGGCATTACTGTTTTTTCTTTGAATTGGCATTTAGTTTGGCATTTTGGCTCATTTGTCTAAACTTTGTTGTCTTCTACTTGCTGGTTTGTGTGATGTGTCTACTGTCTTGTGTGTAACTTCTGATTCTACTTACCCTACTATTTGTACTTTGTAGTTCTTGCTTTAACAAACTACTTAGTCTTTGTTTAGTTCCTTCAACAGTTCCAGGGCTGCATCATCCTCTTATAAAAAATATATCAATAAATAATTATTTTATATATTTTCGCAGTTTTTGGTGAAAGTATCATGGCTGAAAATATCATAATTGATAAGGTTGTCGGTGAAAGTGGAGCTTCTAATACCAATGCAATAAGTCAAACTCAAACTGTTGAGTCCAAAGTAAGGAAAGAAAGGAAAAAAAGATCTCGTGCGTGGGATCATTTTACTCGTAAAAATGATTCTGATGGAAGTGAAAAGGGTGTTTGCAACTATTGTAAGAGAGAATATTTTGCTAATACAAAAGAACATGGTACAACGGCAATGCTTACTCATTTAAACAGATGCCCGAAGATGCCTCATAATATTGATATCAAACAATCAAGATTAGCATTTCAACCAATGGTAGGGGGTAACAAGGGCGATGTAGTTGTTGTTCCATGGAAATTTGATCAGGAAGAGTGTAGGAAGGCCTTGTGTCGTATGGTAATTCTTGATGAACTTCCTTTCAGATTTGTTGAAAAAGAAGGTTTTAAACAATTTATGAAAGTAGCACAACCTTGTTTCCACATTCCTTCTCGTACCACTGTGACTCGTGATTGTTTTAATCTTTTTGATGAAGAAAAAAATAAGTTGATGGCTATTTTCAATGAAACACAACAAAGTGTGTCTTTAACCACTGATACTTGGACTTCCATACAAAGAATCAATTATATGGTCATTACTGCTCATTGGATTGATAAAAATTGGACTTTGCATAAAAGAATTATCAATTTTTGTCCAATCTCTAGTCATAGAGGTGAAGATCTTGGAAAGTGTATTAGTAAGTGTTTACATGAGTGGGGATTGCAACGGATTTTCACGGTTACAGTTGATAATGCTAGTTCAAATAGTGTGGCAATAACTGAGTTGTCTAAGCAATTAACTAAGTGGGGGACCAACCTAATGGGTGGTAGTCACCTTCACATAAGGTGTATGGCTCATATTGTAAATCTTATTGTTCAAGATGGTATAAAAGAAGCAAATGTGTCTATTGAACGAGTTAGGCAAGTAGTGAGATACATTAGGCAATCTCCTGCTAGGTGGAAAAAATTTCAAGAATGTTGTGAAGATGAAAATCTTGTTAAAAAGTCTTTATGCTTGGATGTTCCTACAAGGTGGAATTCCACCTACATGATGTTGAGTAGGGTTATTGAATATGAAGGTGCAATTGTTGAGTACGCCGATCGTGATATTGGCTTGGCACTACATCTTAAGTTTGTTGATATTATGGATGAAAATCCTTCAGGTACACTTTTGAGTAGTGATTGGGAGAGTGTAAAGAGAATTACAAATTTTCTTGAAATGTTTTTTAATCTTACTTTGAAGATATCTGGATCACGATATGTTACATCAAACTTTCATTTTCTTGAAATTTGTCAAGTTGGTGTTTACTTGAATCAATTGATATCAAATGAAGATCGTGTTTTGGCTAAAATGGCAGAAAATATGAAGGAGAAATTTGACAAATATTGGGGTGATACTGAAAAAATGAATAAGATGCTTTTCATACCATGTGTTTTGGATCCTCGTCATAAATTTAACACTCTTCGCTTTGCACTTAAGAAGATGTTTGGAGACAAAGGGGCTGCTATAGAAAGTGGTGTGCGAACGTACATGGAATCTTTGTTTAATGAGTATGTAAAGCCTGATTCAAATGATAAAAGTGGCCTACTTTCTTCTAATGAGGTGGATACTTCTAATTCAAGGTTTGCACGAGTAGGAGATTTTGGGAACTTTTTTGAGGAATTAGATAGACATACATCTAAAGAAGGAGGAGCAGGTTTAAAGTCAGAATTAGTTAAATATCTTGAAGAAGATACTGAAATTGGAAAACCAGATTTTGATGTATTGCTTTGGTGGAAAGTTAACTCACCAAGATTTCCATCTCTTTCTGAGATGGTTCGAGATGTGTTGGCTATTCCTGTTTCAAGTGTGGCATCTGAATGTGCTTTTAGTACCGGAGGGCGCATTCTTGATTCATTCAGGAGTTCATTAACACCTAAATTGGTACAAGCTCTAGTGTGCCTTCAAGATTGGCTTCGGAGTGAGCCACAACCCATAAATATTGAGGAAGATTTAGATTTTCTTGAGCAACTTGAACAAGGTAAGAAAAGAACCTCATTGACGAAAGATTGTGAATAGTTTATTTAATACTTTTTTTGTTTAAGCCTTAAGACTTGACTTGTTATCTTATTTCTCTTTAGATTTGGCTAAACTTGGAAAAGAACTTTGCATTGATGACATGTAAAATTGGAGGTTTCCTTCACTAACTCTACTAAAGGAGAAGGAAGGTAGATGTCTTAATATAGAGGTGAACTTTTATTATGTTAAATTATGGTTAATACAAATATTTGTGCAAAGCAAGCTCTCAGTAGAACTTGGTGTTCTTCATCAGTTCATCTTGACTTCTCTTTCATTATCTAATACTTTCTCTGTTTCTTTGTTAATCAGATTTCATCATGCCTCGACGTCATGGTTCTAGTGCTCGATCACCTATTTGGAATCACTATGAAAAACTTAAAGAAAAAGAAGATGGATCGTGGACAGTAAAATGTATTCATTGTGGTCGTGTTACTTATTACCATTCGCACAATACTGGGACTACCTCATTGAGGATGCATGTTGAGCGTTGTTTGGAAAACAGGAACTAGAATCGTCAACTCTTAAGGATTGACTAGTTATTATTTTGTTTACTTGAACATGAACTATTAGTATTATGTTTGGAGTTTGGACTTAATTTTCAGGTTGTGCGACTACTATTTTGAATTTTTGAAATTCTGTTTGTGCCTGTGTGGGGCTGTGGAGTGTGGGCTATTGCAGACTTGCAGTGGCTTTATGTTAGTTAGACAATTTTAAGTTGTGCGACATTGTAGATTCTGCAATGTTGCAGCTTGTAGTGCTGCTGTTTTATTCAATTATTTATGGTGAGAAGTTTCTTTAAGTGTTGTTGTTGGCCTGTTGCTGTTATTGTTGTTGTGGCTGTTGTGGTTGTTGGCCTGTTGCTGTTGTGACTTGTGACATTGTGTACTACTGTACAGTGTACATGTTCAGTGTTGGGCTGTTGGCAGTTGGGTATTAAGTGATTGAATAATGAATTGTGATATTGTGCGACATTGCAGATTCTGCAATGTTGCAGCTTGTAGTGCTGCTGTTTTATTCAGTTATTTATGGTGAGAAGTTTCTTTAAGTGTTGTTGTGTTGTGGCTGTTGGCATGTTGCTGTTGTGGCTGTTGGGCTGTTGGCCTGTTGCTGTTGTGACTTGTGACATTGTGTACTACTGTACAGTGTACATGTTCAGTGTTGGCAGTTGGGTATTAAGTGATTGAATAATGAATTGTGATATTGTGCAAGGCTATGAGACATGAGTTGCTGGCTTGCTGCTATGTTGCTGCTATGAGTTTCATGTGATTTTCAATTTTTAAAAATTGTGTGATATGTTAACGGTTAACCCGATAACCGAACCGATAAGGGTAAATAACCGATTAACCGATAGCCGATTAACCGATAACTTAATGATTTTTAACGGTTTAACATATCTACAAACCGATAACCAATAAGTAAAACCGATAATGTTCAAAACCGAACCGAACCGACCGATATGCAGCCCTACTCTTAATACTCAGTCCCCCATACTTCTTAGGATACTTCTTAATACTCAGTCCCCCATACTTCTTAGGGATACTTCTTACGGATACACACTGTGTCCCAAGAAACCAAAGCTGAATAAGAGTCTCTAACTATATACAAATATACAAAAAAAATTAAAAAATTAGAGTTATCTTTTTTATTTTTCATATTTGTTATTTTTTATGTAGTATTCTTAAATTACATCAAACCAAAGTTAAGCTCACACAGTAATATAAAATTAAGAATTAATCTAGTTAATAAGATTTTAGTCATGTATTTGCATTACATCACTTTGGATATTGTTGTAAAAACTTTATTTATTATTATGAAGATTTGTGTTTATTTAATTCAAAATTCTAAAATATTTTTAGTAAAAAGCACATAGTTTTTTTCTTCTTATATATATAAATTTTGAACC
The DNA here is from genome assembly GCA_018342035.1 of Solanum appendiculatum. Taxonomy (NCBI): domain Eukaryota; kingdom Viridiplantae; phylum Streptophyta; class Magnoliopsida; order Solanales; family Solanaceae; genus Solanum; species Solanum appendiculatum. Next base: position 1,893,117 of record JAGDQO010000583.1, on the reverse strand, counting down.
TTTTTTTTCTGCCATCTTCAATATTATTTCAAGTAAAATAAAATTCGAAAATCCACCATTATAATTTGTTAGGATTATATTTTCATTAAGAATGTCTAGCAAGATCTAAGGTTACTATATAGTCCTTTAAAATCGTTTAGTTCTTCCAATAGACCTCCCCACGTAAAGACGGACTCACATGTTTACATGAGGGTGCATGTGCATTCATTAACTTCATATATATATACCTTGAGATAGGACATATACTTTATTAGGTACTCTAAGACACAAAAATTAATTGGGTGCACCTTCTCTTTTCGAGGTGAGGGTATAATGCGCCGGCTATTTTCGAACTTGCACCTTATAGTGCAAAGTAAAGTTCAAAATCATCCCTCCACATAATAAATTTTGTCTAATTTAGTCATTCAATTCATATTTATACGTTATTATATTAGTTTTGTATTTCTATGTTTAACAAGATTATCACACGAACTATATTAGATAACATACTCTAACTAATGTGCATTCGTTGTTGATGTTGTACATGTCGTCTTCAAATCCTGAATTCATCTCTGGCTGGCGCCATGGCGGGTTCAGGCTGAATGTAGATCACATTTGGGGTCCTATTAGTTCACCAACTTGCGGTAGAAATCTTCATGTATTCAAACTAAAGGCTTGTTGAAACAAATGTGTATAATTAAAGAACATAGCATATATATATGTAGTAAACTTAACTATCTGATAAACAAAGGAGAACACTCGCAAAAAATATTACAAAATTTTAACCAAAAGTGTCTAACACTTTATTAGAATTTAGAGCTGAGGTGTGTAATTGAAATAGAAATATACTAACAAGTTTAAGAAACTGATGATGTATTAAACCTTGCTTTTATACTCATTGGATACACATACATGAATATACTTTAAATTTTCCCAATTTCTTTTCTTGCTACCTTCTACCGAAGTGATCATATTATACTTGAGGCATATATTTAGGGATATGTAGTTCAACATAACTATAGCACGAGCATTACTAATACCACCATTCCTAATACAGATCTATTCAGTATTATATTTACACACTCTATCAAACGACCCGTATTAATAAAGAATAGTTAAAAAATTTACATCTAGTGGACATCATGCACCTTTATGACATTTTAGCTACAAATTTTCTCAACAAATAAGTGCTCCCTTCGAATTTATATATTTAGGCAATAGTGCTAAAATTAGCTTATAAAATAACGATTGACCTAATTCATATATATTTGAACGAGTTAGCAACCTATTTATTCATTAAGTTAACAAATTTTGAACAGGTTAGTAACCTATTTATTTTATTAAGTTAACATATTTTAGCTTGCTTAGTTCAATTCATTTTTAATTTGAATTGATACACGGTCTATATTGATCCATACAAATTCTATCTAAGTTATTTTTTTAAAAATATTCTTTTTATGTGATATATTTCATAATATAATATTCTTTTAGAAACTCAAATAAATTATAAAAAATAAAATTTGAATTTAAAATATAGTACATAGTAATAATTAAATAGATTGAGTTATGACCAAAATTTTAACTTAATTCAGCACAATTCATTTCAACTCAAATATTCTTTCTGTCACATTTAATGTGATATCTTTTTCTTTTTAGATCATTTCAAAAAAAAAAATTACTTTATTATAATTAGAACTAATTTATTTTTATTATTCTTAATGAAATAATTTGTACTTACACAAATATTTAAGAATTACTCCCTCTATAGTCTATTCTATATTAACTGAATTTTTAGAATTTTTTTATTAAAAAAATAATTGAATTATTTAAAATTTAAGATGTATGTTTAAATTTTTTCCATATTTATCATTTTCTTTAATAAAATTTGATATTTTACGGGAAATAAATTACACTACAAGAAGTATTATACACCTTATCAAACTAAACAATATCAAAAAGAGAATGTAGAATTTAAGACGTTCAATAACTCATTTTTAAATTACTTAGCTCAACCTCGTTTATGGAAGGTGTTATTATTATTTTTTTAGTTTCTCACCCGGTGTCCGACTAAATCAGAATTCATATTGGGGGTAAAGTGCCCTTAACAAAGGCAACTTTGCGCCGAAAGTCCCAACATTGGGGGTAAAATGCTACCTAACAAAAACGACTCCGTATTCAAGGGGCTCGAAAATCGAAATCTCTTGATTAAGGATAAAGGAGAGATCACAACCCGGTGTTATATTATTAGTTTTACTGAAACACACCACGTCTTATTGCATACTGCAAGCACTCCCACATGAAAAACGAATTACGCAGTAACAACAGTACCATTACTTCTCCATTACCAGTTTCACTAAATTCCAAATACCCCTTTTCCACCTCCAATTGTACGACGGTGATCGGAACAACTTCTTTTTCCGGCAATGGCGAATTCCCGCAAACGGAAAGGGTACAACCTGGAGTACAGAGCGAGCGATGATGACTCATGGTATAGCGTGCGACTCGTAATGAAAGGCCAAACCATGACTGTGAAGTATGAGGGGTATACGGAGGAATGTGACGAGGTTTTTGACGCCGGAAACTTCAAGTCGAAGAAGGAAGTTGATGCACTGGTCAAGAGGTTTAGGTCTGTGTCGCCGCAGATGCAGGACGGCGATTGCGGTAGTCTCGAGGAAGGGATGATTGTCTGTGTGGGATGTAACGCTTTCGGCGGGGAGGACATGCTGTTCTACGACGCCGTTATTGAAGCGGTGAGTTGTGTATCGCCGGAATTCCTTGTTTCTGTCGGTATTTCCTCTGTTTTATAAATAAACGTTTATCGCTGCTGTGAGAGAATGCTATGGTGAAAATCCATTTTTCAACCAACATTTTCCGTGAAAGTTCTGCTTATTTGTCCAAATGGGTGATGTCTCTTTGTCTTGCCATAGATTTTGAAATTGAAACTTGAAAATTTGAGTTTATGTAATTTGACATGCATTTTATATGGAGAAAATTTGAACTTCTATGAGGAGAAGGGGAGGGGTAAGTAGAGTATTAACTTTGATTTTGTACTCTCAGTTATACATCTTCTGGTAAAGTAAATTTTCTCCTCCCCACTCATGGACATAGGTCTTATTGACCAAATCATGTAAATATTGTGTCTCTGTCACTTTCTGTTACTGTCATTAACAATTTATTCTGTCAAATTGAGCAATGTTTCCAGTCTTAATCTAACACTGGAGAAATAGAAAACCAAGCTAAGCAGTGACTACAAGCGTCCCACTTTCTCTTTGGTTGTATTTCATTAGCATGACTTGACAAGGGATCATATTCTTGAGGCATATATTTTTTGCTCTTTCATATTTTGGTTCAATTGTGTGTTCATCTCCTTTTTATCAATAAATGATAGCTTAAATTTTCTTTGCCTACTTGGCCTGAAAAATAATTAAGAAAGCTGAAAGATGAACTACATGTTACTTGCCAAATGACTGCAGAAACTACTGAATTGCTTCAAATTTGACCCTTCCTCTCTTTGGTAGATACACAATGTGGACCATTCATTTTGCAATGGAGAGGAAGAGTGTTTATGCACCTTTGTAATATCTTGGCTTCACGGTCCAAAGAAAGGATACTTAACCGATACCGGAATTGAAGGCATGTGTATTTTAAAAGGTGCTGCTCAAGTTGGTCCGAAAATAGCTTCCTTCTTGAAATTGGTGAACCGGAATCTTGGAAAATCATCTTGCATGTTGACTTCTGCTTCGAAGTATGAGATTTCTGCATCTGAAGGATCATCTTGTGAAAATGGAGGCAGTAATTTGTCTATGATTTCATCCATTGAGGCAAGTTTTCACTGTATAATGTTCATAAATTGGGGTTAGGATGCATGAACCTTAAACATATCTGCTTCCTTGTTTCCGTAGGGAGTGAATAATGTCAAGAGTATTGTTGCTGTGACAACAGGAGGTTTGCTCTGAAACTCCATCACTTGTTATTATTCAAAACTTTCAGCTTTTCTTAACTTCTTCATTGTGAACTGCAGCAACAAATAGTAAATATAGCAGGCTTTGGGAAGATGACAAAGATCTTGGAGGGCAATGTCCAAGTTCCCATCTTATGTTTATAGAAAACTTGGAGAGAAATTTATTACCATCATCATTTAGGGATTTTATACATGAACATACTTCTGTTCAATCACAAGCATACATTTTACCAAGTCCGTCTATGCCATATGCGAGAGGTATTATTGTGGTAGATTCTGAAGATAAGCTTCAGAAGATACTCCAGTTTTTAGATAATCCAGCCCACCTTATTGTGTCCTCAACTGGAAGGTATGCCTCATGCATTCAGTCTCTTAATTAAGAATGTTGTTTCTTAAGCTGGTGCGTAACTTTTATTATCTCTTTCTCATTGTAGTGTCTTAATTGGCATGTATAGTTTGTCATCTGATGCTAAAGGCCTAAAACTCTAAAGTTTTCACTATACCTTTGTTCTATACTATTTCTATTTGAACAAGGCCTGTGAATTGTGATAGATTATAATATTTCTCTAGCTATACTACGTGTAGTTGGTCTTAGAGACTAGTTTTTAATTTCATTTCTTTCCTCTAGACAGATTATGAGCTCGAAGCAAATTTTTTTAACAAATGATCGTGTTTAGTGTAGACGAAACTTTACAAGGACATACAGATATTTTTTGTCTGATCTGCTCAGGAGAGCTTCCTTGATAAAATGGTCTTGCCATCTGGATATTCTGGGTGTGGTACCTTCTGTAAGCAGGCAATGATGTAGAATTTTCTCAAGCTGTCAAGCATGCCATCTTCTGACTTCTTTATTTATTTCTTATTTTTTCTTAAAGATTCTTTTTGTTTTGCAAAAACAAATGTATTATGGCATGTTATCTTCCCCTGCCTTGTGATTTGAACTTCACACCATTGTTATTTCAACTATCTGCACCCCTTGTTATAGGCCATTTGTGTACTTGTATGTAAAACGTAAACTTTTCTCTTTATCTTGATTGATTTTGGTTGAAGTGATGATTGGCTGATATAAGGTGTTTTGAAATAGTCACCTCAATAATAGCTGATATGTTATACATACCTCTCCTTTTCCCCTGGAGGGAGGGGGGATCCGGTCACCCAAAACCTAAAAGAAAAGATGTATTCTAGGTGGCTGCGTCTAAGACAGTCTTTATGTATTTGAAGTTTTGAACTCTAAAAGACATGTACGCCATATTATGAAATAGTTGGAACTGTTCTTGGAACATGCTTTTAGAATCAATGCATGGTTTCATTTGCTTCCATCTCTGATTCCTCTTAACAACAGTAGTTTATTAAGGATTGCTTGAATATTATGCATTCCTGATTAACATTTCTGTACTTATCTGTATCTAAAAGTCGAAACTTTAGTTATGTTAGATACTGCAATATTAGTTTCTGAGATAAAATACATTAGTGTAGAAGCAGAGTACATAGGTATGAACACAACTTCCTTTTGCTTCAAATCCTGTTTAATGCTGCTTCCTTTTGCCATGGGTCTGGAATTCCTGGTACTTTATGTATTTCAAGATCCTCAAACCTTTCAAAGTTGTTACCTCAAACCTTTCAAAGTTGTTCTAGAATGTAATAGACTCAATCTGCTGCTAATGAAGAGGGAATCTAATATGCACAACAGACAACTTGACTATAGTCCATGTCTCCAAATGGATGAACTATTGGTGCTGGTTATATTTTCCCATTTCACAGTAGTGATTCCATGAAGCAGTTGAGCAATTTATGTACTCTTTGATTTTCTTTATTCTCAGTCTCTAAAATTGGTTTACTCCAATTCCCCAATATCTACGTGGTAATGAGGCAATATACCGTGTTTGGTTACCACTTTGGTTTCTAGTGCTGTTTTTACCAGTGATTTAGGTATTTCAAAATCTTCAAGTAATCCTCTCTCCAAATTTGTGCCAGAACTGTAGAACCTGCTGCTATTAATGCAAACCATCAAGATTTTCAGTCTTCTGCATACATCTTCTAGATTCTAAAGTAGCTAGAGAATCATGTGTTTTTTATTTGTCTTTCACAGGCCATTGGTTATAACTGAAAGAAAATTAAGGCACGGCATGATTAAGATGTGGTCAGGAAGCTACGAACCTCAGGTAAGATCTTACAATTGTATAGTTACATTTGAATAGATTGTAAGGCCTCAAAGTAGACCCACCTTTCCTGGATGTGGCAGCATTTCACAAATGAAAAAACATCAGTAGGAAATATAGGTCATCATTGTGAGGAAATTGTGCTATTTAGACACGTTACAGAAATAGGTTCAACATCGGACCAAATGCTTTGCCTCAGTATTAGTTGGATCAAATGAAGAAGAGCAACGTCACACTGGCACCTGTTGAATAAATTGCCAACTCCTGAATCAAATTCATGCATGAACAAGCATAGCTTATTGGTCAAGTCCATGGGTTATTTATATGGAATACCATTTTTGTTGAATTTTGATCTTGCCCAAGTCGTATGCATTTGAATTCTGGTGGTTCTCCTATTGCAGTTCGTCAATGTTGATCTCCCTAACTCCACCTGAGGTGGCCTGTCTTTATGTAGGATATGTATCTAGTAATGGACAAAGATCTGATGGTGGTCCATTCAGGAACAGAAGCTTATGAAAGAGCAAAGAAGTTGAAAGATTTATTTCTAGAGTTCATGAGTCATCAACGGCTGCTCTATAAGAAGTTCTCTGTGGAAGAGATGATGATTTTGCAGGCACAGCAACAGTTCAACCAGATCATTGATGTGTAAAAACTAGTATATAATGGTGTATATTACTCATGCATATTTTGGGCATTGCAAAATGTACATTCTCCGAAGAGAAGCTATCGAATTTCTATAACATTAGAAGGTTGGAAGAGAAGCTATGCTTTTCTATAACATTAGAAGATTTAGGCCTTTTCTATTTTAGGAGTTCACTTTCACCTCTCCTTAAAAGCTGAATATGTGTAAGTCATGTTCACTGAGCTTCTAAGAAAATCATGTCTTTTAGCAAGCTTGTTATATATAGTATTGTTTTCAATTTTCGTTATACCAGTCGAGCCAGGAAGCCTAATAGCGGGGCACTTATAATAAAGTAGTAAGCATGCACATGAATTTTGTATACTTTTGTGAAGAAGAATTCGGCATAGCCTCTCCAAATCCGGAGCCAAGGGACTGCGCCGGTAGAAGGAGGAGTTAAACTCTTTTCGCAAAAAGTCACTTAATTTGATTTTTAACTCAAAAAAATCACTCAACTATGAGCTTTTTTCACTCAATGTTTTATTTACAAAGTCATTCAATTTATTTAATTAATATTTTTCAATAAAATCTGTTGACATGAAGTTTTTATTCAAAACTAAAATTTTAAAAAATAAAAAATAAAAAGATATTCATTTAAATCATTTAATGACCCATCTCACTTTATAAAAAATATATTCATTAGGCCAAGTTTCAAATACCATACCAAATATTGAATTACCGAATACCAAATTATTAAAATTCTTGATTAACGATTTTTCGTATTTTATACCCAGCCCTACCCTTAGGAATATATGTGTGTGATTGTAATTAGTTTGACATATCTTTTGACTTTGCATAATCAATTGTGATAATTTCACTAGAGAGTAATTGTTTAATAATATTATGTTTTCATAGTATGTGACAAGACTTCCTGTCATACATAACATTTTTAGCCCTTCGAAAGTAACTATAATTAGACGAATTATAGTATCGAGTAATTGTGTTATTAGAAATTTTGATAGGACATTGTATTACCTAGTTCGTTATAAAAATAATAATTTTGTGCCAAATTTATCTATACACAAAATTATGATTTATGATAATGATAATGAATATTATCAATAAAGGTTATGCATAATTTGAGATTAACAAGTAAAATATATTTTGAAAAATAATAAACAAACATATTTTAAAACTTCATCTAAATCTGATTTTTTTGATTGAAGTTTCTTTGAAAAAAAGAAAATCAAATGAGCAATTTCAAATAAATAAATAAATAAAATATAACCCAAATGAGGGTTTTGCTAAACCAACACAAATGTTAAAATAAATTTAATCAAAACTAATTCCAAAAGAAAAAAATAAATTCTCCAGAAAATGTTTCTTTTCCCCCTCCCAAAACCAGTATCACAAAAACAACTTGAACAAAAATCAAATCTCAATACCTTTTTAGGTGATTGATGTTCTTGAGAAAACTACTATTGTGAAAAAAGTGGGTGAAATTCATGGTGGATCTTCAATCATTGTTTGATTATTGAGATACAATTGATGCTGAAATGTGGAGTTTAATGGCATTGTGCTGAAGAAAAAACAGAGTACACAGATTTATAAGTAAACCCAGTAAAGCAAATCAGAGCAGTATTGTTCAAATGGGTTGGGGAAGAGCGACATATGAGGGATTCATTGTAGTGGGATCATTATGCTTACTGGGTTGGACAGGGTTATGGTTTTTGAATCGCAGATTGTACAAAGAGTATGAAGAGAAGAGAGTACTGGTTCAGATCATATTCAGTGTTGTTTTCGCTTTATCGTGCAATCTATTTGAGCTTGTTCTTTTCGAGATCATTCCAATTCTTTCGAAAGAGTACGCTTTGCTTATTCGCGAAATCTTTATGCTTTTTTTTTTTTTTTGCAGTATTGGTGGATTTTATGCTTTGTATAGAGTTTATTTGTTTAGTTGAGAACTGGGTTTGGATTATCTTTTTTGTTAGTTGATGGTAATAGAATATTTATGGGATGAGAAATCAGGATCCTTGTGTTGTTGTGTTTGGTTAATTGGGAACGGATGAGCTGACTGTGCGTGATTATGGGTTCATACAGGAGAGAATGGGTTCAGCTTAAATGGGGATTATGTTGCTTCTAGTTGGAGATTGTCTTTGCAGGGATAGAGGGAAATTCTTCATGGGATCTATGATGTAGGAATAGACGAACTGATGATCTTGGGATGGAGGAATTACATCCCGATGGATCAATCAATGAGCTAGACATCAATCCCAAACTAGTTGGGTTGGTTATATGAATCCACTATATTTGTTCTGTTCAATTGGGACTAGCTTCCTTTCAGTACTGGTAAATAATTTGTAATTAAATTACGGGTATTAAAACTATCATTTCTATGAATCTCACAGTTAGAGCATTGCCATGCGAGTCTCCACCATATTGAAATGATGGATTTAAATCAATCACTGTTTTCATCAATATATTACCATATGCAAATAGTGCATGGAACTTATTTTTTAATACTCAACACAGTTGATCCATATGAACAACTAGCACTTTTGACACCAGTTTGGTGTTTAGTGATGAAATCTTTAGACTTGTTAAAGAAAACCTACTGATTAACTCACCTGTAACTAAGTGGTATGGTTCAAGGCAAATCCTTGTGTACAACTCAACTTTTATGGTAAACTTATCTGTATATCCTTTGTATTTGATATGGATTCATTTATTTCAAGTACTAACTAAAGAACTTCTCTTGATTTTCTATCATATGCTTTCTCTAGATTAATGAATATTATGTGAAAATCCATCTTCCTCTCCCATAGATTTTTATAAATTTTCCTACGAAAATGGAGTCTTTCTTGTAAATTTTTGAAACATATACCCCAACTGATTCTCTGTCATCCTTTTGATGTCACTAAATTAATGTTGTATCATGCTTTCTCAATGTTTCATATAAGTTTAACATCATGATTGTTCATAGAAGTTTGAATATGTCCTTTTTCTTACATATCTGAACTATTGTACTCTTTCTCTACTCATTTGATACATTTCCATTCCTCAATAGATGCAAAATATGGTTAGTTATGTTATTCCTACCTCTCTGAGGTACTTTTAAACATCTATTAGGACGCCATCTGCATTACATGGTTTTCTAGTCATCACATTACTTGTTGTATACTTCACTTTGGCGGGTCTAAATCTACATCTAGGAATGTAAACAAACATTTTTTTTTCTGAAGAATTACATCCTAATGAGGAGAAAAATTTAAAAATCTTTAGCTAAAGAGTGAAGAGGCAGAACAAGTGGAAGTTTTAGATATAGGAAGGTTCCAAGTTCTGGTCAGCAAGTTGCAGCCAGGAAAATGTAATATAATCTCTCTATTGATTATTACTCTACTGGAAACTGAATATTGTGATCCTTTGCCATTTGGTTCAGTTTTTTCTCAAGTTTCATTTCCTCAATTAGTCCTTATTTTTATATGTTTGATTCTTTTTTTTCCTCCCTCCTAACTTATAGATGATAAAGGGCCTTATGGCTCTTATTATGTTTAGAGTGAGCTATGAATGTTGATGGTCAGTTGTGTTGGAAGGTGGGAGATAAAATTTCGAAATATATTCTTAAGCTATATGATAGAACATTCAACTCGAAAAAGTCTTATAGCAAACTGTTATTTCTGAAAATCATCTCTTTCATTCTCTCGCTCTGTTCCTTTTCAACTCAAGATCTTTATTGTTTTACATGTAAGAGTAACAAATGTTTTTCTAAAGCTTGCCAGATTTAATATCAAAACTTCATATATTTTTGTTCTTCGAAGTCCTCTTTTGGTGTCAGGTGACTTAGGATTACATCCATAGTTTAGTTTCCTGTATGAATGTCTTTAATTGTTAACTGCTGCTTCATCCCGCTGATCCTAAAGTCACACAAACCAAAAGATTGCATCATCACATTGGCATTTTTTTGTGACACATTACATTTTTGTGCAAACACTACGTCCTCAATACTAGTTCCATGTATGACCTATAAAAAATAGTTCTATGTATGACTCTAGTAGATTACATCATACGCCCTTCATTCCATTAAAAGATCTCCTGTTGTGACCTACTTCTATTTTAAGAATAAAATGTTTAACCACATTACTGTATTCACTTTGGTCATAGAATGTTTGAAGTAATAGTTTTGTGAAGAAAAATGGAATGATTAGTTGAAAACACGTCATACCATTTTAGTATTTATATGAAGTAGTATTTCTTATATTAGTTTGAATTGTTCGAGAGAGAAGTTTTATATGAATAGGTCAGTAGGTCATTTTTGGAGGGAACACTATCTTCAGTCAGTTTTACTAGCTTTGCGCTATCTTTTAGGTTTTTATTAGTTGTTTAATTGATTAAGCATTCTGTGTTAACTGTAGGGCAAGATGGATGAATTGGAAGGTGGATTTATTTTGTTTGATTCTGTTACTAGTCTTCATGTTGCCCTACTATCATTGCTACCTGATGCTTTACAACAGTGGTAAGTTGCTTTAATTATGATCATGCTCAATTAAAACTTCAGTTTTCACCTTTATGCACCTTTATTGAATCTGGTCTATCCTCTCTTTTTTCTGTTTTTTTTTTTCTATCTATACTTTTATTTTTATTTTTTCATTCCTGCTGTTGATGAGAATCGGACGAAGCTGCTTTCTGTGCTGTCATTTTAGTCCCAAGATGCTTCTAGGCACAAAAATGTGATCTTTTCTTTCCCTTTGTAATGAGGAAGGGCTAAGCCTATTACGAGGATAATATGTAGTTGCTCCCATGCTGATCTAATATACAATTTAGATAGATGTGCTTTGTGGAAATATCAGGATAGTATTTACGAGAATCATTACATGGGTTTTATTTGCACAATTTCCCCGTCTAAGCGTAACTCTTACCTTCAACCTTGGCTATACTTTCTCATGCACATGGAAGTTTCATGGTGGTTACTTCTAAAGTTTAAGTAGATAGTGTCCTCCTGTAAGCTTGCTTCATCACCTTAGATGCACTTTGTTGGAAGTACTAATTTGTATCATGCTCTTAAAGTAGAAGGAAAAGAATTTTACCATGTGGATTAATTGATAAGCTATGAATTCAGAAAGCTGCTTATTTTGGAATGGGTGAAGACTTGATCTGGTTATGGGTTACTAAGGCTAGCTTAGAATTTTAAATATTTTATGCACTTCAATAGAATTAACTATATGGTGTAGGGGAATTCTCACCTTATGAGTTAGCTTCTACCGTTGAGTTAGGCCCAAGGTCCATTTTCTTAATATGCCACATACCAATTTTTGGTTATCCAATGTTGGGCCACCATATTGTATTGTCCGCACTTGTCCAACCTTGAGTGTGCGGGAGGGAGGGGGATTTAAGTGTCCTACATTGATTGAGAGAATGAGTTGTTGTTTACTGATATGTTCTTGAGTAATCATCACCTCAAAGCTAGCTTTTAGGGTTGGATTTTGGCCCAAGGTCCATATTTTTAACAGTGCATATTGTTGTAACTTGTTTGGCACTGAGGCGCTGTTGTTGTATATTGTTGTACTGATGGCACGTCATTGTCCTTTTATGCAACTCCATTGTAAATCAACTGACTACTCCTAAATCTCCATTAAGGGCCCAAAAAATAATATTATAATAACCATGAATAAGTAGGACAAAGTCTTGAATGTAACCATAGAGCAGTTTGATTATAGTACTCCACTGCTGTTCCAGCATTCTCTGTCTCATGCACACAAGTTGCATACTTTTTAACCATTAAAAAGATTTGCTCACACTCCAATGAATCTTAGATTGTACCATCTCAATCACCTCTCTTCAAAAGATGTTCTGAATCTTGATTTTGTATTTCAGGTGTGAGGAAGGAACGGGCTGCAGTGGGTGCTATCTTATTCTTGTTGGCTTTTCTCTACGGTTTTTGGCGCTTGGGCATTCACTTTCCAATGCCTTCCCCTGACAGAGGTTTGTGTATTTCTTTTGTTGTACGTGGATCTTGTTTTCCACCCTCCTTGTTGCTTTTTTGAATATTGAAATAATGTTCTTTAGGCCATGCCTTTATGAATAAGACATGTTAATGACATGACTATAAGGGACCAGAAGTTTTCCTTAATATTCTTACTGTAATTTCAAATATTTGCGTGAAGAAAGAAAGCTACTCTTTCAGACCATCTTTTTCTTCAAGTTTTCTCTTTTGAACATCCTCATTACGGAACAGGAATAAACTCAAGATCTTTTCAACTCTATCTTAGCCGGCATAGTGTTTGCTTGCTAACTTAGAGCATCTGTACCTGATGGATGAAGCAGTAATGATTTGTAAAAATTAATTAAAATAATTAAAAAATGATATAGGATAAAAATGAAAAATTGTTTAAGGGAATTATTGAGTCCCATACTAGTTCAAGGTATGAGTGGTAGCCTCCTTATATGTTTTTGGACAGTTTCCACCTCATTACTTAGTTTCTGGGTTTGAGTTAGGTCCAATTTCCATTTTGAAACATAATATTAGAGCAAGATCGAACCCTGTTCTTGGTTTATGCAATTTATGTTCCCATGTTATGTTGTCCATGCTATGAATGTCTAGTCCTAGGCATGCGAGGGGATGTCAGAGCTTAACAGTGAGGGTGGTGCCTATAATGACACATTAGACTATGTGGGAGGTTCACTTAAGTTATGTAAAGTGGATGAATAAATAATTTAGCCCAAGTATTTTGTAAGTTTTCCCCAGAGACTCTTGTCATCTTTGTATCCCCAGTCTCCTGCCATGTAATGATGCTTGTACATTCTTTTTTCAGGATTTTTCACCATAACTCAGCTGGTTAGCAGGATTGGTGTGATTGGTGTGACTGTCATGGCTATCCTTTCTGGTTTTGGAGCAGTCAATTTGCCATACAGTTATCTATCTCTATTCATCAGGTAAGATCTGTGCATAAGATGCACTTTAAGTTGGTGCATGTGAGTGTTAACTCAGTTGGTTTCTAGTTTATCTTCTTGGAGATGGCACAAAACTAGATCTGATTGTGAATTCTACAGTACATTCCTTTCCTAAACCTCCTTAGTTCAATGGAGTAGCTGTTATTTTTAATAAAGATAGCTTTGGTTAATAACCTTTTGCTTTTGCCTACAACCTAATATACCCTTACTTAGAGTTGTTTTTACCCAATTTGAAGTTAATGCTCCTAGTATTTAGTCAAATATATGTTAAACTGAAGCATAAAGCAAAAGGAATGATATTATATTTATAAGTAATCATGTTTGGTTTTTTGGTATCCTGACTCTTTCTGTATTGAAGAGAAATAGAGGAATCAGAGATCAAAGGACTGGAGAGGCAGCTGATGCAGTCAATTGAAACTTGTATTGCAAAGAAAAAGAGAATTATTCTTTGTCAGAGAGAAATGGAGAGGATCCAAGATTCGGAAGAGGTTAATTGGTCAACTTAAGTTTTTTGCTTTTGTATGCTTTCATTATGTGTACACACACCCCAAAAAGCACGGAAAGAAACACAGATTATTGTTTGTAGGTGGCCTGTATTTTTCTTCTTTTTCATACTAGTGCAAAGTCATTGATGATAGCTCAGTTCTAAATGGGCTATTGAGGTACGTTATTGAGACAGTTTATTATGCCTTTGTATTTCCCTTATCCTACCTTCGTTGGAAGTTATAGGTGCTTCATGCGGTTCCTGAAAATATCTAGAATTGCTTATAGCACTACTGCATATTTGTTCAAGTGATTCAACCCATTTGACCTTGGGAATGGCCACTAATAACCTAGAAATCTCACTTCGAAATAGTGGTCAATTAGCTACAGCAGCGTTTCTTTATGTATTTTATTTTGAAGTGTGTTCTCAAATATGGTTCTGCTGCAGAAAACAAAATCCAGTTCCTTCTTTAAGCGCATTGTGGGAACAGTTGTACGATCCGTTCAGGATGACCAAACGGAACAAGGTTAGTGTATGGTAGAACATTTCTCATGGAAAATTTATTGATTCAAGTGCATATAAGCGTCTGTGTACAAGATTTTTTTTCCAATTCTCCTTCATGTGCTGATTGTAGTTAATTTCTTTTGTGGCAGTTCACAGTTTCTGTTGCTTCCTCTCTCTCTCTCTGTTACGATTCTTTCCTAATTTTGTAAATGGACAGTTTGTTTTGAACATGCCCAAACTTTTTGTGGTTGTGAATTCAAAACAGCCACCCTCTCATCCTTGTCTTAACTTACTGCCCAGCAGCGTAGTGATAAGTTAGTGAAAACTATTTGGATCGAGTGAAGCAGTACATCTAAAGGCTTAAAATCAAAATAGCTGGAAGTACATAACTGAGGAATTCTAGATATTTTTTATTCTACAGCATGGGAAGTGAAACAATTCCTAACTTTATTTTGAACGATCACATATAGGACGATTGTCAAAAAGAAAATTGGTTACTATGATTCTGATTAGCAGGAGCAGTAGAGAGATGAAGTCTTATTATCTTTTTTTTTTCTTTTTCTATTTGAACTTAAGCTTTATTGTGGATTAAATGCAACTTTCGAAATAACACTTGATTATTGAGGAATTGGGTGGCATAAATCGCATTTTGAAGAAGTGACTTTCTTTTTTGGGGAATCTTCTAGTAATATCACATTTGAATGGAGGAAGAAATTATGCTTAAGATATATGGTTTGATATGCTGTCACTGCAAATAGGACAACAGCTTAGGTGGCTTTCCTTATCTCTAAATACTAGGATCTAAGACCACTGCCATTAGTTGCCTGATAGATTCAACTTTCATCTATTTAACTTTGTTTTTTCTCTTTTTTCTTAACATCAAATGCTCATTCTGTTGCTGTACATGATATTTGCATTACTTCTAGCAATTCTTTGACACACTTCTCTTTGGTGTTGAACTCACTTCATGCGTGAAGATATTAGAAACATGGAAAACGAGGTTCAGGCCTTAGAGGAGCTATCAAAGCAGCTGTTCTTGGAAATTTATGAGCTTCGCCAAGCTAAGGTTCATATTGAACTTTGTCTTATGTTGCACTATTTTTTACCCGTCCATCTCTCGAAAAAATGATCTAGTACCAATGTGATTGTTAAGAGAGTGATGTCTGAATAAATTATAATTCTGATTTGGTAGGAGGTTAAAACTACAGTTTGAAGTGTGAAAAATTGTAGTAGTTATTCTGTATATATAGCATCAATATTTGAAACAATGAGAAGTAGAATCAAGTTACTTCCTCAAAAGAAAAAAAAAATAGTAGCATCAAGTTATATTAATTTGAATTGACCAACAAACAAGTTTACTTTTTTGATCCATATCAACAAACAATTATATTAGTTTGAATTGTTGGAAAGAGTGGAGAAACATTCCTTTTAACGAAATAGGTCTGGGCAATTTGTTTTCTTTGGCTGTTGTTTGTGAGCTTTCCTAGTTGAAGTGTTTGGGTGAGGGGGGCTGGCACGACCTAAAGTACACCCTAAATGTGACATGGCGTATAGGACCCCGAAAGGCCCCACACAAGCCACTTAGCATACATCATACAAGACAATAGAAACAAGAGTTTAAAAACAACATTCATATAAAAGAGTTTGATAAAAACGGCAAGTCTAAACATACGTCTCAAAGCCATCTAATACATCATTAGGAAAGTGATTGGGACGTAATCCATACATCACATACAAAAGTCTGAAATGGAAATGACATAAAGAAATAAAAGAGTCTCGATCCTCGGAACATGAGGACTCACCAATCTTCAATGTCAATAGAATCACTTAGACATGAGAATGCGAGGTAGGAACGTCGGACCGTACATTCATGAGATAATGTAGGCAAAAGTATGCGTTAGTACATGGAATGTACTAAGTATGAGACAATATGCATAAACATGGACATAATAATAAAATGACTTAAATTGAATAGACATGATCAAAATGAAACATTTAAAAGCTTTAAAGAGAAGGAATGACATGAAGTTAATAAGACATAGTCAAATACCTTAGTATAAAGAATATAAGAAAACTTTAAAGAAAACATAATCATTTTGTTGGATATTAGCTTTAGCCAACAATAAGACCATGAGAGCTATATCATGGAATCCGGTATATCCCTCATACCGAAAGAAGGGGAAATTACTTTCCAAGGTAGAATCCGTACATATCATCATTTGCTAAAGTGGATCCACTAGCTAGGTCATTTAAGACAATCCTACGGGGGCACGTAGTTTGGGACTAGAGGTTGCTACTAGAGACTACCCTATTTGAGCCTCCACCTCAAAGCCCTCTCGGTGCTAAGTCTAAATTCCAACGGAATAGATAAAAGTCAAATAACAATTTAACATAGGGAAAGACAATGGTCAATACCAATCCACACATTTCAAGATCAAAACATAGAATAGCTCCTTAAACATAATTCAACATGGATGAGAAAACCTTTCATCAATAAGAATCTATTGTGAGAAATACCTTTCACAATCATGATCATCATAGTAAGTGAGAAGTCCTTTCACGATAGCATTGATACTTTCCTTTCAAAGCATCCCCAAATCATTTATAATCATTTCATAAAAACATGCATATCTTCATAATTTCATAGTTCATATATTCATGGGTTCATCATAGGATCAAAGTTGAAAATCATAATTTAGGCATGGATCAATGCAATTTCAACTAAATATCATAGATTAACATCAATTCATGCATTAGAATACTTAATTAATCAAAATAAATCATAATTGGAAGACACCCACATTCATGCATTGAAACCCTAATTTGATCCATTAGAAATTGAGTTGGGAAATTGAAACCTTTGGGGACCCCATGGGGGAAAGGACTCCATGGGTGAATACACACATACCTTGTTGCTAGAAGCCCAAAAAGAATGGAGGATTGGAGACTTGAATGGAATCCTAGTCTTCTTCTTCCTTGGGCTTGAGAGGGTTTGGGGGATGAACTTGGTCAATCTTTAGGGATTTTAGGAGAATGAGTTGAAATGGGTAAATTGGGGGTTTAAAACATTTATATAGGGCTTAGGGTAGAAGGCAAAACGACATAGTATTGGGTTAAAATAATTAGGAAAAGACCCAAAAACCCCTTTAAAATAACTGCCGGACTCGACCTACGGTTGGGACCTACGGTTCGTAGGTCCTTCTACGGACTGTCGTGGTCAACCGTAGAAAGATTCAGAAACTATAATTTGAACCTTCAATCGACGGAACCCATGTACGGCTTCATAGGTCTTCCTACGGTCCGTACATACCAACCATAGAAAACCACTTTAACCCTCAAAATTTTACCAAGTTTGAGACCACCTACGAGACCCATCTACGACTCGTAAAATGGTTGACGGGGCCGTCTTGGCGAACCGTAAAAAGGGGTTCTAAGACTTGATTTTAGAAAATTATCTTCCCACTTCCTACGGTTGCCATCTACGGCTCGTGGAAACTTCTACGGTCCATAGGTGGGAACCGTAGACACAGCCTGCAGCCCAAATTGTTATTTTCCTTCCTTTTCCAAGTCCGAGGTGTTACAGGGGCTGTCGGCTGTATTTGCTTGTCTCCTACACAACAAGGTAGTCCCTCTATAATCAATATATATATGTGTGTGTGTGTGTGCGTGTTTGTGTGTGTTCAGCTTCCCTGAATTCAAGTCTTTATGTTGCTATTTTATAGTTTTTCATTGTTTTTACCTTGTGATAGCAGCAAAATATTCCTCTATTTTATAGTTTTTCAGTGTTTCATTGTACTCGGATTTTCTATATTAATTTAATTGGTTTGAAACTACTTTCTTTGTGTTTAACTGACTCAATTTGTCCATCACACCAGGAAGCTGCTGCTTATTCTCGAACCTGGAAGGGTCACTTGCAGAATCTTTTGGGCTATGTGTGTTCTGTCTATTGTGTGTATAAAATGATAAAGGTATGAAAAGGATGTAAATTTGGTAAATTTGAGCATCTCTCACATGGTGTCTACTATTTTCCTGTTTATATGACAGGCCAACATCAGTGTTAGCAGGAAACTTGATTGACATATATATTATTTTATCGGCACTAGTGCAGAAACTTATATGGCCTTTCATTTCTATATAATAATTAATACTTTGACATGAACTCTACAAAGTTTGTTCATGTTGAGGATTTTGCTGCGCTGTGCATCTGTCTTCTTTTTTGTTGCTTTCACCCCTTCCAAGTTCTGCCTTTTAATATAATAATATTTTAGCCAGATAGCTAATTGACCATTTAACTTTTGCAGTCTCTTCAGAGCGTTGTTTTCAAGGAGGTACGCTTCTAAATTAGAATTTCATCTGCTTAATGGTTCACTTTTCGTACATAAATGTATAGCTGAATCCTGCATACCAAGTGTAAACTGGATGAAGTTTGACACAAGCATACTGTTCTTTGACAGGCTGGTTCTGTAGATCCTGTGACAAGGACAATCAGCATATTTTTACAGTTCTTTGACATAGGGATTGATGTCAACTTATTATCACAGGTTCATCTACTATCTGCATTATTTCGTCTACTCATGGTATTCATGGTTATGGTGCTTCTTAAATGGGAGCCTAGATCTACATTATTGAGTTCTAAAAAGTGAAAGCTGAGAAGCTAATTCAACACATTAGCAATTTCCCCCTTTTTTGGTGTGATAAATGGATAAGTAAGCACATTAAAAGTTTCTAAGAATTAAAATAAAATATGGCATCTAAAATAAACCTTATCAATAAGAGGATAATCTTTAATAGTATACTTTTGTTATTAACATCAGGTTGAGGTAATATTTACCACCTCAGTGAAATTAATTATTTCACATAACAGGGAACAATGCTATGTTGTATAAGGGGTGACTGTTCTACGAGTGACATTGTAAGCTTTAGGAGCACGTACTGAGGCTATATCTTGTATTACTTTATTGTTTCTGCTAGTATTTCGTCTTGCATTTTCTGGACATGAGTTATCTGACCATTTCTCCGTTGTGCAGTACATTTCTCTCATGTTCATCGGGGTGTTGATTGTGGTGTCTGTGAGGGGCTTCCTGACTAACTTGATGAAGGTAAATTTATGCTTCATGGTCCCATCTTCAAGTTTGATGTATGCCACAATTTATGGTTAATGTATTAGGTAACATCTGTTCAACTTGTTGACTCTGTTACTATATAATTTGCTTTGAGGTAACAATATAATTTCAATTCTTTAAGGTTTAACACAGAAATGTGAAATCAAAGTAGGTGATAAAGTTTGATGATTAAACTTGCCAATTTGTTGCACATGTACCCTCACCGATAGAAGCAAGGAAACTACTTGACACCTTTAACTGTTTGAAAAATGAAAAACCAACTTTTTATTTACTCGATTATCCTGCAGTTAACTTGAAGCATTTTGGTTGTGTCCAGTTCTTTTTTGCAGTTTCCAGAGTTGGAAGTGGATCATCAAGTAATGTCGTGCTTTTTCTCTCTGAAATCATGGGAATGTACTTCCTTTCCTCCATTCTTTTGATCAGAAAGAGTCTGGCAACTGAATATCGGTATGGTTACAACTAATGAGCTCTCCTCTATTCTGAATATTTGTTACTAGATCACTTGCTTTGTAATGTTCTGCACTTTAAACTAATCATGGTCTATTCCACTTACCGAGTTGTTGGCAAGAAAGAAACTTGAAATTTTGTTGGTGTATGTAATTATGCCTATAACTTTGGAATTGACCATTCTGCCAACATGGGAAAATGTTATTAAGCTAGCTAGTAACTTAGTTGATTTTGATACATGATCTGATATCGATAAAAAAAAATCTACACCCGGTGTTTACACTATACCCTAACCCAATATACGTTGGCAGGATAATCATAACGGATGTATTAGGTGGAGACATACAATTCGACTTCTATCACAGGTGGTTTGATGCAATATTCGTAGCCAGTGCCTTCTTATCTCTGCTTTTGCTCTCTGCACACTATACAGCTCGAAAGGCCGATAATAAGCACCCAATTGATTAAACCATATTCCTGAGTGAAGATGCTATATTTTTGTTTAGGCCAGATTCAATTACACTATATTCTTTGTAATGATGTATCATTGATATAGTAGCAATCTTTGTATGATCAAAGCCATCGGGTTTTCATCTAATTGATGTTTTCGTAAATATGATGCTTAATTAGTTTTATCACAAAATGCTAGTAGGTCAAGCTTGTTAAATTTTCTCTTTTGGTAGGGAGTTTTCATTTTTTTGGGGGGGTTCTCCATCTGGTGTTCGGAGTCCCGACTAAATCCAGGTCGCTCATCAGATCACGCAATGCAGGTCCCATTTTGAGGGGTGGAGCTACCAATAGAATTTTCTTCGTACTCAGGGCTTGAATCCGAGACCTCTAGTTAAGGGTGGAACAGTCCTACCGCACCACAACTCACATTTGGTGGGATTTTTCATTGTTAACTGCCTCAGCTACTCAAGCTGACTGATGGATGCTTAAGCTAGGGACCAGATTAAATAATGTCCCAGCCAATTTACCGATGCTTCTGTTAACTCATTTTTTTAAGGATGTTTAACCATTAATGATAAGCATCTCAATTATACATTTTACACATGTAAAAATGCATATATTTAAAAGAAAGTACAAGCAACTTTCTTATTAATCGATTAAACAAAAAAATATTTCAATCAAAATAGAGTAGTGTCGAAATTCTTATGTCTAAACATTTAGTTTTGTACTAATATTAGTTTGTATATTTGTTAGTGTTAATTTTTTTTATATATATATATATAAAAGAGAACCCTCAACTCGGTGACGTGGTGCCACCAGAAGCAAGGATTCTCTTTTTATTTATTTATTTTCAAAATTACCCTTCCCCTCTACAATAGGAATGCCGCTTCAGCTTTCAACAACCGCTTCTCCCGTTCATTGTTTTACCATTCTTGTCGCTCTTCATAAACGTTGCAACAGCCGACCCACCTATGTGGTGCCCTCACAGATTATGATTCTTATTAAACCTTTCTTAAAAGTCACAATCTTATAAAAAAATCACAAATTTTCATAAAAGTCACAACTCTTTAGAAAAGTTAGAACTCTTCATAAAAGTCACAACTTTTCACAAAAATTACAACTTTTTACAAAAGTCACAACTTTTCATAGAAGTCACAACTTTTCATAAAAGTCACAACTTTTTACAAAAGTCCCAACTCTTCATTTTTATTCACACCTTTTAAAATCCAACGCTTAATTCCAAGGCACCAAAAGAAGAAAGAATAAACAAAGAAAATTGATTTCAATTGCAATGCGACATTACTACTCTTGCACCTCTCAGTCCACAACTCATAACACTGCTAGAATGGTTGAATTCATAACATTTGGTTCATTAGTAAACAAAACTTCTATTTCTATTACTATTATTTGTAGGTTTTTTCTGCTATAGGGGAGTCGAATTCAAATACATTAATTAAGTTTCTTATGAAGTGTGTTTCATTCCTCAAAGTTTTCTTCCTCCTATTTCATGAAGCTTAATCTTTTACTGTAAGTCATAGTGATTTATGTAATTATTGCAAAATTTTTTGCTATTTTGGTGTCTTTTTTTTGAACTCTGTTAAAAAGTTCAGCAAGGAAGATTGAAAATTAATCTTCACTTTTGTCCCTTTCTACAAGTTTCTACATATACTTTTTGGGAAAATTGCTTGTGGGTTATGCTATATTTGATAGCACACAACAACAAATATGTGATAACTAATACAGAACCAATGGTGAAGTTTGCTAAAAGAACCAAACATATTGCTCTCTTGTTTGCCACAATTAGTATATTATTTTGATTGTTTTATCTTAGGTACAAACAGTTTGTATGCCATTGCACTCTTCCTAGAATATTAGTATAGAGACAATCAGCCCACTTCTTTTATCGCAAATTGACTAATTTGCCATATTTCTTCCTCTCTTCTTTTTGGGCATAATAAGAGATAAAGTTTTCTTGAAACTAACATATGCCCAAAATGCACTATAACAAAAATAATTTTTATCAGCAATAAATATACACATTAACAAAGAGTGCTAGAGCCTTTACCGATATTAATTAATTGTCATTAGATTCAATGTCGCTATAGACTTTAGGATATTTATAGAGAGTACTAATTGCCTCTAAAAATTAGGCTATTAATTGCCATTAAAGATAAATTATTTTCTTAGTTATAGAGAGTGCTACTTCACTTCTTTTATTTCTAAAATTATATACATAAATTATCTGTCATTATTATTTAAGTCACCAAATAGATATAAGTTTGAAAGAAAAAGGATAAATGACTTTCCTAGTCATAAAGAGTATCACATGACCTTTCTTTTCTCCCAAATTATTCAGAAAGATAGATAAATTACCTGTCATTATCATTTAAGTCATCTAAATAATAATTTAAAAAGAAAAAAATAAATGACTTTCCTAGTCATATCACCTTTCTTTCTTCATTATCATTTAAATCACCTAAATCTTAATTTAAAAAGAAAAAAGATAAATGACTTTCCTAGCGAAGATAGATAGTGTAACATCACCTCTCTTATGTCCAAAATTACATAAATATATAGATAGATTATTTGTCATTTATCATTTAAGTCACCTAATTGAAACCATCATTTAAAGAGTGCATGTACCAAACCTTTTTCATTATATATAGAGGGAAAGAGTTCCATTCAAACAAACAAAAAATGAACATGAGAAGAGATGGTACTGTTCAAGTTGTAATGTTACCATGGTTAGCATTTGGTCACAACTCACATGCAACCATTTTTCCAACTTTCAATTGCTTTAGCCAAAGAAGGAGTTCATGTCTCTTTCATTTCTACACCCAAAAACATTAAGAGACTTCCTAAAGTTCCTATTAATTTAGCACCACTACTAAATCTAGTGGAATTTTCATTGCCAAAACTTAATGATAAGAGCCTTTTGCCTGATGATGCTGAGGCAACTATTGACATTCCTCATGAGAAAGTTGGCTACTTAAAACTAGCTTATGATCTCCTTCAAGATCCAATCAAGCTATTTATCACACACGAAAAGCCTGATTGGATCATCGTTGATTTATTAGCTTCAGTGTCTTCACTGCTGCTTTACGGGTCTTCTTCGGGCCTCAGAAACTTCAGCCCGGCCCGGGAAATTATTTGTAGAGAAAGGTGTGGGGATTGAAGTGAAGAGGCGAGAAGAAGATGGATCGTTTAGTGGAAATGACATAGCAATGTCATTAAGAGAAGCGATGGTTTCAGAGGAAGGAGGAGAGCTAAGAGCTCTAACAAGAAAGCTAGGCTGCTGCTAATTTTGGTGACCGAAAGCTTCATGACTCCTACATTCGAAATTTTGTCGAGTATTTGAAAAGTAATGGTGAGATGAATGGATGCAGATAAAGTTGGAACTCTTTTTGTTAGGCTTGTAAAGCCTTTTGTTATTCGGAATTAGTTAGTACTAGTTTTTGTGATGGCACAACATGTACTAAGATATCTCCTATAGTACCTTCTTTTTTTCTTGATAATCTTGTAATGATCTGTAATTGTGTTGCATTGGATGAATCAGATTGCCAAGAACCTTGTTTGGGATAAAAGAATGAGTATTTCATTTTAATTTACACGAGAGATATACTTCCTTGTATTCATTGTTGAAGTGCTTAATTGTCATCTTATAATTTGGTTTAATAAGATACTCCTCCAATTTTATTTTATGTGTTATTATTTTCTTGTTAGTGAGTTTAAAAAAGAATGATGCATTTTTATATTTGGACATTGCCACAAAAATGAACCTTGTGAATATGTACAATTTCAAATTGAGCAATTTAGTCCTCGCCGTTTGGAAAAAGTTTAGTTTTTCGCCAATGTGAGTGTGCTTTCTATATCTCATTTCCAATAGTGCTTAGCAAAATTGCAATGATGAAGTTAGAAATTTCACCAAGAGTACTCAAGATTCAATTTATTTATATATATATACATATATAGAGAGAGAAAGAGAATAAGGATATTCAACTAACCACCTTTAGTTTATAATAGCATACTTCAAGTAAATTAAAGAAAAGCTTTTCTTTTTACCTTTGTTGCAAACATTGAAGTGACTATGATTATAATGTTGTATGGCTGAATTACGGGGCAAATCTTCTTTGGCATTAATGACCAAACTTGCACCAAATTTAAATAGTAGTAAAGTGTGGCTATTTGCCAAAGAAGATTAGCCCAGTAATGCATCCACACATAGTTTGAAGTCTCTCTTCACCAATTGATTTGATGTATATTTCTAATATTATATGAAACTCTTTTATAGCAAAGAAGAAAAAAGGTAATATGCTTTAATTGGAGTATATTTCAATGCATATGCTCTCTGTGTAAGGAGACTAAGGAATAATGCTGCAAAATCTTTGCACCTTCTTTCATACTTAAAATATATACTTTTTGACATTCCAATTTATGTGACATACGTTCAATTATTTCTTTTGTACATTTAGCAGCATAATATCACAAAAGGGAAAAAGAGTGAAATCTCTAAAAGGTTTTAAAACATGATTCCATGGACATTTTTTGGCATATGCTTTCTTGTTGTCGTAAGATATCTAATTTACGTGCCAAGAACTTGAGCTCTCCATATGATAGAGATTGGATTTAGGGTTGTCAAGTTTAGTCGATAAAAATATATTTCGTTTAATCAACGCGATCGAATTGGTTGAGCTAGCATATGTTCATTGAGGCTAGTTTGGGCATAACACGAATCTGTACATATAAGGTTTGAAAATTTGGGTAGCATATTGTAACCCAAATTAACTTATAGAAAACTTATAAAAATTGGTTGAAAAAACTAATATAGATTTATATTAGAACTTATCATATGTCATCTTGGCCCCTCAACTCCATCATTCCATGTAGCTTACATTTAACTTTATTCATATACCTTATATTAGCTTACATTTCTTTTCAGCTATCGACTTTGTTTGCATATCCAATTAATATCCCCTCCAACTAATAATGTTACATATATATTATATTGTCCATTACAAACTAAGTTCTCTATGACTCATTATCTTGTGAGCTTTTCTAGAGATTCATTGTGTGACACCCACATCATCCGAGTATTTATGGCCATCAAAATTCACCGACTTTTTTTTTATGTGTATACGTCTCAAAACTACAGGTAAAGATAATAAACGATGGTAGACAGCCAAAGGCACTAAGTTGGGTCTCATAGACTCATAACATCATTACGAGCCTTCTCCATAATCATCTTAGCTTACTGAACCATGGGCTATGATAGTACAAGATTTTCTCTAAAAAGTTTCACAATATTAAACATATTCTTATATTTCTTAAGTATATGTAGTAGTTTTTTCATTTCTTTTCGACTACTAAAGTGATATTTATTTGCACACTCAATACAATTTTTTTGATGAAGTGATTGAAACCATTTGACCTCTCATGAGAACGTAAAGCTCTTTTTACAAAAGAGTAAGCCACAATATATGGCATTCTTTTCTTCAGCATATCCAAATGAATTATTCGAATCAAGTAACTATATATATAAATGTTGCTAAACAAATATAAAGTAAATTTCAAGAATTGGAGATTATAAATGGAGCACAAGAATCACAAGGTATTCTCCCTTAGAAAGAACAACTATGCTTTTTTGCACAATTTTTTATCTTGCTAAGGGAGAATTGCCATGCGTTTCTTCAGCTCCACATATCAATAAAAAATTGAATAAAAGTTTTCTACTTCTTTTACCATTAATATTTAGAAAAGTATGACTTATTTCTTTTTGAGAAAATTTCAAGAATTGAAGATTCATTGGAGCGTAAGAATCGCAGGCTATTCTTCTTTGGCAAGAATAACATGCTTATGCGTGATTTTTCTCTTGACAAGGGAGAATTGCCCTACGTTTCTTCATTTTCCAGATAGCTGAACAAACAACAAAAAGTTCCGATTGAGAACATGTTATAGTTGTATAAAGTCCTTACAAGCTTCATAATGGTGTTGGAATATAAGGAAATAATAAAAATGAGATTATCTCATCTAAATTTTTTTAATATAGAATACTTTCACTTTGGAAAAGTAAAATGATATGGTAGCACACTGTTGTGTTATATATATTATGTACTAATGAGATATTGTAATGTCCAATTTCTTGTGAATTTGCTTTTGATTATGGAATGACCATTTTGCCCTTTTCCTTAGCGTTTTCATGCTTAATTTGTGTTTCGAAAATGGTTGGTGTAGTTCCCGATGCAATCAGGTGTATTTTTTGGTGATTTGACCCCTCTTGAGTTGAGAATTCATGATAGGGTTGACTTCGGTCAACATATTGAGTTTCGAGCGTCGGATGGGGATTCCGTCAGTTTCATTGTGTTTGGAATGTCGAGTTTGAGCAAGTAGGGTGATTAGTAAGGCTTATGAGGCCTTAGATTGAGTTTTGGGCATTTGGGTGAGAAGTTGAGTTTTAACCTTTAAGAGTGGTCGGGAAGGGTAAATTCGTAATTTGACCTCTTTTCATCAGATTATTTCATTGAGTCCGAAATGTCGATTTTAGTGGGGTAGCATGTTCAGTTTATTTTTATCGGACTCCGAACGATTTCTGAGGGTCCGATTGGAGACTTGGGCTTAGGCCTTTACTATTTCTGGTGTTTGGTGCAAGGCGACCGCGTTCGCAGGAGGAGCGTGCCTGGGGCACCGCATTCGCAGGAAGATTAGGCCGCGTTCGTGAGTGAACAGTGTTCTGCGATCGCGGAGATGTTCCTGCGTTCACGTCTGCATTTTCAAGTTCAAACGAGGCCAAGAGCGGGAATGACCATATTTGTTGTTTTACTGTACTATAGTCCACAGATTTTTGGAGATACGAGGTTCGGATGGATTCTTGGCCAAGATTTATTGAGGGCATCCGTTAAGACCTTATTAATGGCGTGGGTTGGTCTCAAGGGGAAAACGTCTGCATTTTCAAGTTCAAATGAGGCCTAGAGCGGGAATGACCATATTTGCCATTTTACGTGTACTATAGTCCATGGATTTTTGGTGATACTAGGTCTGGACGGATTTTTGGCCAAATATTTTGGTAGGCATCCGTTAAAACCTTATTAATGGCGTGAGTTGATCCCGATAGGCAAACATCTGCATTTTCAAGTTCAAACGAGGCCCAGAGCGGGAATGACCATATTTGTCGTTTTACGTTATAGTCCAAAGATTTTTGGTGATACGAGGTCCGGACGGATTTTTGGCCAAACTTTTTTATGGGTGTCCGTTAAGACCTTATGAATGGTGTGATTTGGTCCTGAGGGGCAAACTTCTACATTTTCAAGTTCAAATGAGTCCCAGAGCGGGAATGACCATATTTGTCGTTTAACGTGTACTAAAGTCTATGAATTTTTGGTGATACGAGGTCCGGGTGGATTTTTGGCCAAAATTTTTTATGGGCTTCAGTTAAGACCTTATTAATGGCGTGAGTTGGTCCTGAGGGGGAAATGTCTGCATTTTTAAGTTCAAATGAGGCCTAGAGCAAGAATGACCATATTTGTCGTTTTATGTGTACTGTAGTCCACAGATTTTTGGTGATACAAGGTCCGAAAATATTTTTGACAAACAATTTTTGTGGGCATCTGTTAAGACCTTATTAATGGCGTGAGTTGGTCCCGAGGGGCAAACGTCTGCATTTTAATGTTTAAACGAGGCCAAGAGTGGGAATGACCATATTTACTATATTACGTGTACTATAGTCCACATATTTTTGGTGATACAAGGTCCGGACGACATTTTGGCCAAAATATTTTGTGCACATCCGTTAAGACCTTATTAATGGCGTGAGTTAGTCCTGAGGGGCAAACGTCTGCATTTTCAACTATAAACGAGGCCCAGAGTGGGAGTGGCCATGTTTACTGTTTTACGTGTACTATAGTCCATTAATTTTTTGTGATACGTGATCCAGACGCGTTTTTTGCAAAAAGTTTTTGTGGGCATTTGATAAGACATTATTAAAGGCGTGAGTTGGTCCAGAGGTGTAAACGTCTACATTTTCAAGTTCAAACGAGGCCCAGAGCTGGAATGACCATATTTACCATTTTATGTGTACTTTAGTCCATTGATTTTTGGTGATACGTGATCCAGATGCGTTTTTGGCCAAACATTTTTGTGGGCATCCGTTAAGACCTTATTAATGGTGTGAGTTGGCCCCAAGGAGGAAACGTCTTCAGTTTAATATTCAAAAGAGGCCCAGAGCGGGAATGACCATATTTACTATTTTACGTGGACTATATACTATAGTCCACAAATTTTTGGTGATACGAGGTCCCGACGGTATTTTGGCCCAAAAGTTTTGTGCCCATTCGTTAAGACCTTATTAATGGCGTGAGGTTGTCCCGAGGGGCAAACGTTTGCATTTTCAAGTTCAAACGAGGCCCAGAGCAAGAATGACCATATTTGTCGTTTTAATTGTACTATAGTCCATGAATTTTTGGTGATACGGGGTTGTTGTCGCCCAAGCTACACCTCCCTAAGGAGGTATAAGCGGTCGTTTGTCAAGTATATAACCAAACAGAGGTTAGGGTCGATCCCACGAGGAATATGGTTCAGATTTAGGCTAATTAAGATTAAGTGTATGTTTAGTCAGATTATTTCTAGAAGAAGTAAAAAGGGGGGGAAGTTATGTATCCCTAAGTGATTGGTCCTCTAAATAGGGAATTTCACTCCGCAACTTGGTCCGTCTACGTGTGTTGATTTACCAACCCTTACCTTTGACCCAGATTAACCCACAGCTATTTCTAGGTTGGGTTATTAGATAGCGGATTATCGACGACTAAATCTCTGTTGTATAATCTCTTAGATGTTCATTACTGCCTATATCGGGTTCGCAAGAATTAGGAGATGTTCTAATGTTTGCAACCATTAGAAAACGTTCTAAGCAAAGAGATTTACAAAAGCATGCATAAACACATTCAAGAATTACACAATATTAAGTTTACTTTTGTTAATTACTCATGGTTCCCACAACCCTAGTTGTGGAATTTAGCTACTCATGTTTGTTTGATCACAATTCATATTCGGGTTTGAAGAAATCATGAACTTACAGTGAATAGAGATGAATTCCACAATCTTAAATTGAAAATCAAAAGTACTTTGCATAAACAAGCTTTAAGAATTAATCTTCCCCAAAGATGAAAAGCAATTCCCAAAGTAATAACTTAATATTCAAACAATATTCAACAACCCTAAAACGAAGTTTACATAAGGTATATATAGAAAATAAATCCTAATTAAACTAGAAAAAGGAAATCTGGGGAAATTCGGCTTGGGCAGTGTCGTCTACGGTGGTCGACCTACGGCTCGTATACCGAGATATGGTTCGTAGGTTCCAACGTCAATCAGCAGTAAGCCGAAATCCTGAGGGTTTTTTTCTACGGTTCTGATCTACGATTCGTCATTCCCAGTACGACCCGTCCTGTTCTACCGTCATTCGAGCTCTGCAGGCGACTCTCTTTGAAGTTTTCTAAGGTTGGGCATCTACGGTTCGTAGCAGGATATACGGACCGTCATTCCATACTTGGCCAATTTCATCAGGCTCATGAACCTACGACCCCATCTGACGACCCGTCAAGTCATTGAAGGTCCGTAGACTGTCTCGGTCATCACCAACAAATCAATTGTTGCTGCATTATTCTCCTCAATTGCTCCCAAAGCCTATTCCCTGTAAATTTAGCACAAATAACATCAAATCTAATACCAAACCACTTAAGTATCATACAAAATTCTAAGTTTAATGCATCAAAAGTTCCGTAAACTCACGGTACATTAGAGGTCTGGACGGATTTTTGGCCAAAATATTTTGTGGGCATCCGTTAAGACCTTATAAATGGCATGAGTTGGTCCCGAGGGGCAAACATCTGCATTTTCAAGGTCAAACGAGGCCCAGAGCGGGAATGACCATAAATGCCATTTTATGTGTACTGTGTAGTCCACAGATTTTTGGTGATACGAGGTCCGGACAGATTTTTGGCCAAATTTTTTTGTGGGAATCCGTTAAGACTCTTTTAATGGCGTGAGTTGGTCCCGAGGGGCAAACTTCTGCATTTTCAAGTTCAAACGAGGCCCAGAGCGTGAATGACAATATTTATAATTTTACGTAAACTATAGTCCACATATTTTTGGTGATACGAGGTTCGGACGTCTTTTTTGCCAAACATTTTTTGGGCGTCCGTTAAGACCTTATTAATGGTGTGAGTTGGTCACAAGGGGGAAACGTCTACATTTTCAAGTTCAAACGAGATCCAGAACGGGAATGACCATATTTGTCGTTTTACGTGTACTACAGTCCACTGATTTTTGGTGATACGAGGTCCAGATGGCTTTTTGTCAAAAAAAATTGTGCGCAACCGTTAAGACCTTATTAATGGCGTGAGTTGGTTTTGATGGGCAAACGTCTGCATTTTCAAGTTCAAAGGAGGCCCAGAGCGGGAATGACCATATTTGTCGTTTTAGGTGTACTATTATAACACCCCATACCTTGAAATTTGAAAATGCAAAAAACTGTTGCAGAAAGGGTCTACGGGACCGACTTAATGACCGTAGATAGTTCTACGATCTCGCAGGCAGCATGATTCCATTTGGGTGATTGTGGATCGGATGACCAAATCAGCCCACTTCGTACCGGTGAAGACTACCAATACAACAGATGAGTATGAAAACCTATACATTCGCGAGATAGTTCAACTGCATGGAGTTCCACTATCCATCATCTCAGATAAAGGTGCTCAATTTACCGCGCACTTTTGGAAGTCATTTCAGAAAGGTTTGGGCACAAAGGTGAACCTTAGTACTGCTTTTCATCCTCAGACGGATGGTCAAGTAGAACGCACCATTCAGACCTTGGAGGACATGTTGAGAGCATGTGTTCTTGATTTTAAAGGTAATTGGGATGACCATTTGCCTCTTATCGAGTTCGCATACAACAATAGTTACCACTCCAGCATTCAAATGGCTCCGTATGACGCTTTATATGGGAGGAGGTGTAGGTCTCTCATTGGAAGGTTCGAGGTTGGTGAAGCTTAATTGATAGGACCAGATCTAGTTCATCAAGCTATGGAAAAGGTGAAGTTAATTCAAGAGAGGTTGAAGATAGCACAGAGTCGTCAGAAATCCTACACAGATGTTAGGAGAAGAGATTTGGAGTTTGAGGTTGATGATTGGGTATATCTGAAGGTCTCACCCATGAAGGGTGTGATGAGGTTTGGCCGAAAAGGAAAGCTCAGTCCCCGCTAGATTGGTCCTTATAAGATATCAAAGAGAATTGGCAATGTAGCCTATGAGTTGGAGCTACCATCAGAGTTAGAGGCAGTCCATCCAGTATTTAACATCTTTATGTTGAGGAAATGCTTGAGTGACCCTTCCCTTGTTGTGCTTACTGAGAATATCGGCATCTAGGACATCCTATCTTATGAGGAGATCCCTATTCAAATCCTTGATCGCCAGGTTCACAAATTGAGGACCAAAGAAGTTGCATCGGTGAAAGTCTTGTAGAGAAATCAGTTCGTTGAGGAAGCTACTTCGGAGGCCGAGGATGACATGAAAAAGAGGTATCCACATCTTTTTGCCACCAATGCAGCCCCAGAGCAAGGTACTAACTCTTAACGAAGTACCCTTTCCAGTTTAGCATGTTGAGTTCTTGAATTATTTAAATTGAACTAGAAAGTGTTGCTAGAATATGTACTGATTTGGGTTGTTAGATGTCCCCATCCCTTACAGGCTTAGTACGGGCTCATTCGAGGACGAATGTTCCCAAGGGGGAGATATTGTAACACCCCATACCTTGGAATTTGAAAATTGCAGATAACTGCTGCAGAACTGGTCTACGGGACCGACCTACGGACCGTAGGTAGTTCTACTGACCGTAGGAAGGCAACCGTAGAAACCGGGTTGAGGTTGGAGAATGTTAAGTTTCAGCAGTGGTTCTACGGACCAAGAGATACGGGTCGTAGTCTGATCTACGGGCCGTAGACTGGACCCGTAGAAGAGGTTCAGACTTAGAGAAATTTCCAGGTTTAAAGTTGAGTTCTACAAAGGTATTCTACGGACCGTAGTTCAGATGACTACCCGTACATGGGTGTCGTCAATTAAAAGGCCAAAGTTGCAAACTCTCTAAATCAAACGACAGAGGAACAGGAAGGACGGTAGGTCGACTTACGGATCGTAGGTCGCTTCCGACAGTTTTAAATGAAGGGTATTTCAAACTTTTCCCTTCCCTTCTAAGCCCAAAATCCGACCCTTTTCCTCTTAATTAAGGTTTATATCAGTGTTAAATCACATTAGAACACCTTTAACACTTAGAAATTTTGGAGAGAAGATTCAAGAGGAGAAAAACTAGGGTTTTCAAGCGTTCATCCAAGTTCTTCAGTTTCGTCAAGATCTTTGATCTTCCAGGTATGTAAGGCTTTCCTCAGTGTTGGGCTAGTGCGTCCACACGCCACATTTCATCAGAAATTCAGAATTATGAAATTTAGGTTTTCATTCCAAGTTATTGAGGAATTTGAATGTCCGTCTATTCTATTGAATTCTAGTTAAATTCTTGAGAATTGTATACATATCTTTTAGTAATTATATTGTTATGGTTCATGCTTAGATTCTGGTATGAACCCTAATTGTTGGTTGTTCATATTTAATTTTCTTTAAAGAACTCTATGATTTGAGCATTTAATGAATTATTTTTTAGAGTCTTTTAAACGGAACCATTAATTTAAATTGGTTTCTTTTGAGCAAAATAGAGGGGAGTTGTGAGTAGACTTAATGAGGCAGTTTGAGTAACTTGTAAATGAAACTTTGATTTCCTAGCTATCATTTTTTTTTAGTGAGAATGAAGACTTTGATTTTGAGAAAATAACTAAGAGAGTTTTGAGAAGAGAAGTTGAGGCAGAAGTGTAGGTGATGCTTCCCCAAATTATTTCAGAGGTCCTCATAAAAATTTTCCAGAAAAACTTCAGGGTACCCGAATACGCCAGATCCATGGTTAATACACACGAAAAACCAAAAAAGTCGCGTAATTCCAAAAAATTGGTTCGTAAAAAATAAAAAAAATGCCTTAAAAATTTGTGGAACAGTACATAATACTTCTCCATCTCATTACGGAGGTCTCCATTAAGGTTTTTCAAAAAAATATTTGGCGTGCCCAAATGCGCCAGATCCACAAGTTATTACAAATGAAAAACCACAAAGTCGCGTAATTCCTAAAAATTGGCTCGTAGATGCGAAAATATGCCATAAAATTGGCGGGACTGTACGTAATGCTTCCCTTTACATAATACGGAGGTCCCCATAAAGTTTTTCCCAAAAAAATTTCAGGGTGCTCAAATGCGGCCAGATCCATGGGCTAATACACACGAAAAACAAAGAAAGTCGCGTAATTCCTAAAAGTTGGCTCGAATATGTGAAAATATGCCTTTAAAAATAGCGGGATTGTATATAATGTTTCCCCAACTCTTTACGGAGGTCCTCATAAAGTTTTTCCAGAAAAAATTTGGGGTGCCCGAATGCGTCAAATTTATGGCTAATACACACAAAAACAAAGAAAGTCACGTAATTCAAAAGAGTTAGCATTTAGATGCGAAAATATTCCTTAAAAATGGTGAGACTGCACATATTGCTTCCCCAACTCATTACGGGGGTCCCCATAAAGTTTTTCCAGAAAAGTTTTTGGAGTGCCTGAATGCGTCAGATCCATGGGCTAATACACACGAAAAACCAAGTAAGTCACGTATTTCCTAAATATTGGCTCGTATATGCGAAAATATGCCTTAAAAATGGC
This sequence comes from Solanum appendiculatum, assembly GCA_018342035.1. Classification (NCBI taxonomy): domain Eukaryota; kingdom Viridiplantae; phylum Streptophyta; class Magnoliopsida; order Solanales; family Solanaceae; genus Solanum; species Solanum appendiculatum. The sequence continues at coordinate 1,858,654 of JAGDQO010000583.1, read as the reverse complement.
GAGACTGTATGTCATGCTTCCTCAACTCATTACGGAAGATCGTATAAAGTTTTTTCTGGAAAAAAATTTGAAGTGCCCGAATGCACCAGATCCATGGGTTAATACACAACAAAAACATAGAAAGGCGTGTAATTATAAAAAGTTAGCTCGTAGATGCGAAAATATGCCTTAAAAATGGAGGGACTGCACGTAATGCTTCCCCAACTCATTTCGGAGGTTATCATAAAGTTTTTCTAGAAAATTTTTTGGAGTGCCCAGATGCTCCAGATCCATATCTAATACACATGGAAAACCAAGAAAATCGCTTAATTCCTAAAAGTTGGCTCGTAGATGCAAAAATATGCCTTAAAAAAGGTGGGACTATACGTAATGCTTCCCCAACTCTTTATAGACGACCCCATAAAGTTTTTCCAGAAAAATTTTTGGGGTGCCCGAATGTGCTAGATCCATGGGCTAACACACACGAAAAATCAAGAAAGTCGCATAATTCCAAACATTTTCTCGTAGATGCGAAAATATGCCTTAAAAAATTACGAAACTGTACATAATGTTTCCCCAACTCATTACGGATGTCCCATAAAGTTTTTCCAGAAAAAATTTGAGGTACCTGAATGCGCCAAATACATGGTCCAATACATATGAAAAACTAAGAAAGTCATGTAATACATAAAAGTTGGCTCGTAGATGAGAAAATATGTCTTAAAAATAGCGGAATTGTATGTAATGCTTCCCCAACTCACTATGGAGGTCCCCATAAAGTTTTTCCAGAAAGGATTTCAGGGTGCCCGAATGCACCAGATCCATGGCTAATACACATGAAAAACCAAGAAAGTCGCTTAATTTCTAAAAGTTGGTTCGTAGATGCAAAAATATGCCTTAAAAATAGCGGGACTTTAGGTAATGTTTCCCCAACTCATTACGGAGGACCTTATAAAGTTTTTGCAGAAAATTTTTTGGGGTGCCTGAATGCGCCAGATCCATAAGTTAATACACACGAAAAATAAAGAAAGTCGCGCAATTTCTATAAGTTGACTCGTAGATGCGAAAATATGCCTTAAAAATGGCGGGACTTTACGTAATGCTTCCCCAACATATTACGAAAATCCCCATAAAGTTTTTCTAGAAAATTTTTTGGGTTGCTCGATAGTACAATATCCATGGGCTAATACACACGAAAAACCAAGAAAGGCATGTAATTCCTAAAAGATGGATCGTAGATGCGAAAATATGCCTTACAAAATGGTGGGTTTGAACTTAATGCTTCCCTAACACATTACGGAGGTCCCTAAAATGTATTTCTAGAAAATATTTTGGGGTGCCTGAATGCGCAAGATCCATGAACTAATACACACGAAAAACCAAGTAAGTTGCGTAATTCCTAAAAGTTGGCACGTAGATGCGAAAATGTACCTTAAAAATGGCGAAACTGTACGTAATGCTTCCCTAGCTCATTACGTAGGTCCCAAAAAGTTTTTCCAAAAAAATTTTTGGGGTCCCCGAATGGGCTAGATCCATGGGCTATTACACACGAAAAACCAAGGAAGTCGCGTATTTCCTAAAAAATTGGCTCGTAGATGCGAAAATAAGCCTTAAAAATGGCGGGACTGTACGTAATGCTTCCCCAACTCATTACGAATGTCCCAAAAAAGTTTATCTAGAAAAAATTCTGGGGTGCCCGAATGCAACAGATCCATGGGCTAATACACACGAAAATCAAGAAAGTCGCGTAATTCCTAAAAGTTGGCTCGTAGATATGAAAATATACCTTTAAAAAATGGCGGGACTGTACATATGTTTCTTTAGCTCATTATAGAGGACCTCATCAAGTTATCCAGAAAAAAATTTGAGGTGACCGAATGCGCCAAAACTATGGGCACTTATACACAAAAAACCAACAAAATCACATCATTCCTAAAAGTTGGCTCGTAGATGCGAAAATATTCCTTAAAAATATAGAGGAACTGTACGTAATGCTTCTCCAACTCATTACGGAGATCTCCATAAAATTTTTCTAGAAAAAATTTAAGTGTGCCCGAATGCACCAGATCCATTGCTAATACACAGGAAAAACCAAAAAACTCCCCTAATTCCTAAAACTTTGCTCGAAGATGCGAAAATATGCCTTAAAAAAATAACGGGACTGTACATAATGCTTCCCCAACTCATTACGAAGGTTCCCTTAAAATTTTTTCAGAAAAATGTTGGAGTGATCAAATACTCCATAACCATGAGCTAATACGCACCAAAAAACAAGAAAGGCACGTAATTCTTAAAAAATGGCTTGTAGATGCGAAATTATGCTTTAAAAATTGTCGGGATTGTACGTAATGTTTCCCCAACTCATTACGGAGGTCCCCATAAAGTTTTATCAGAAAAATATTTGGGGTGCCCGAATGCGCAAGATTCATGGGCTAATACACACAAAAAACCAATAAAGTCGCGTAATTCCTAAAAGTTGGCTCAAAAATGCGAAAATATGCCTTAAAAATGGCGGGATTGTACATAATGCATCATCAACTCATTACGGAGGTTCCCTTAATTTTTTCCAGAAAAATTTGCAGGGTGCTTGAATGTGCCAGATCCATGGGCGAACACACACGAAAAACTAAAAAAGTCTCGTAATTCCTAAAATTTGGCTCTTAGACGTGAAAATATGCCTTAAAAAATGGTAAGACTGTACGTAATGCTTTAACAATTCATTACGGAGGTCCCCATAAAGTTTTTCAGAAAAATTTTTTGGGTATCAGAATGCGCCAGATCCATGGGCTAATACACACGAAAAAATAAAGAAAGTCGCGTAATCACTAAAAGTTGGCTCGTAGATGCAAAAATATGCCTTAAAATGGTGAAACTATACGTAATGCTTCCCCAACTCATTACGGAGGTACCGATAAAGTTTTTCCAAAAAAATTTGGGGTGCCCGAATGCGCCAGATCCATGGACTAATACACAAGAAAATACAAAGAAAATCGAATAATTCCTAAAAGTTGGCTCGTAGATGCGAAAATATGCCTTAAAAATTGCGAGATTGTACGTAATGTTTTCCCAACTCATTACGGAGGTCCCCGTAATGTTTTTCTAGAAATAATTTCATGGTGTCCGTATGTGCCAGATCCATGGGCTAATACACACGAAAGACCAAAAAAGTCGTGTAATTCCTAAAAGTTGGCTCGTAGATGCGAAAATATGTCTTAAAATTGAAGGATTGTATGTAATGCTTCCCTAACTCATTACTGAGGTCCCCATAAAGTTTTTCCATAAAAAATTTTGGGGTGCCCATACGTGTCACATCCATGGGTTAATACACATGAAAAACTAAGAAAGTCACGTATTTCCTAAAAAATGGCTCATAGATGAGAAAATATGCCTTAAAAAATAGCGGGACTATGTGTAATGCTTCCCCAGCTCATTACGGAGGTCCCCATAAAGTTTTTTCTAGAAAACATTTTAGATTCCTGAATGCGCCAGATCCATGGGCTTTTATACAGCCGAAAATAAAAGAAAGTTGCGTAATTTCTAAAAGTTGGCATGTAAATGCAAAAATATGCCTAAATAAATAGCGAAATTGTACGTAACGCTTCCGAAATCATTACGGAATTCCCCATAAAGTTTTTTCAAAAAAAAATTTGGGATGCCCAAATGCACCATATCCATGTCCTAATATTAACACATGAAAAATCAAGAAAGTCGCATAATTCCTAAAAGTTGGCAAGTAGATGCGAAAATATGCCTTAAAATTGATGGGACTGTACGCAATGCTTCCCAACTCATTACGGAGGTCACCATTAAGTTTTTCATGAAAATTCTTTAGGGTGCCCGAATGCGCCAGATCCATGGGCTAATACACACGAAAGATCAAGAAAATCGCGTAATTCTTAAAACTTGGCTCGTAGATGCGATAATATGCCTTTAAAAATGGCGACACCGTACCTAATGCTTTCCCAAATCATTATCGAGGTCCCATAAAGATTTTTAAGAAAAATTTTTGGGGTTCCCGAATGCACTAGATCCATGGGCATTACATACGAAAATTAAGAAATTCACATAATTCCTAAAAGTTGGCTCATAGATGCCAAAAGATGTCTTTAAAAAATGGCGGGACTGTACGTAATGCTTCCTCAACTCATTACAAAGTTCCCCATTAGGTTTTTCAAGAAAGAATTTTGGAGTTTCCGAATGCCCCAGATCCATGGGCTAAAACACACGAAAAATAAGAAAGTCGCGTAGTTCCTAAAAGTTGACTCGTAAATATGAAAATATGCATTTAAAAAATTGCAAGGTTGTACGTAATGCTTCTCAAACTCATTACGGAGGTCCCCATAAAGTTTTTCCAGAAAAAATTTTGGTGTGCTCGAATGCGCCAGATCAATGGGCTAACACACACGAAAAACCAAGAAACTCGGCTTATTCCTAAAATTAGGCTCGTAGATGCGAAAATATGCCTTAAAAAATAACAGGACTGTACGTAATGTTTCCCCAACTCATTACGAAGGTCCCCATAAAGTTTTTTCAGAAAAAACTTCGAGGTGCCGGAATGCTCCAGATCCATGGCTAATACACACGAAAAACTAAGAAAGTCACGTAATTCCTAAAAGTTGGCTCGTAGATGCAAAATTATGGCTTAAAAATGGCAGGACTGTACGTAATGTCTCCCCAACTCATTACGGAGGTCCCATAAAGTTTTATCAGAAAAAATTTTGGGGTCCTCGATTGCGCAAGGCCCATGGGCTAATACACACGAAAAACCAAGAAAGTCGAGTAATTCCTAAAAGTTGGCTCGTAGATGCGAATATATGCCTTAAAAAGATGGCGAGACTGTACATAATGCATCCCAACTCATTACGGAGGTTCCTATAAAATTTTTGAAAAAAAAAATTTGGGGTGCTCGAAGGTGCCTTATCCATGGGCTAACACACACGAAAAACCAAGAAAGTCCAATAATTCTTAAAAGTTAGCTCGTAGATGCAAAAATATGCCTTAAAAATGGCGAGACTGTCCGATAAAGTTTTTCCAAATTTTTTTTTGGGGTTCTCGAATGCGCCAAATCCATGGGCTAATTTAACACACGAAAATCCAAGAATGTCGTGTAATTCTTGAAAGTTGGCTGGTAGATGCAAAAATATGCCTTAAAATATGGCGGGACTGTACTTAATCCTTCCCAAACTCATTATGGAGGTCCCCATAAAGTTTTTTCAGAAAATATTTTGGGGTGCCCGAATGCACCAGATCCATGGGCTAATTCACACAAAAACCAAGAAAGTCGGGTAATTTCTAAAAGTTGACTCGAAGATGCGAAAGAATGCCTTACAAAATGGCGGGACTGTACGTAACACTTCCCTAACTCATTACGGAGGTCCCCATAAAGTTTTTCCAGAAAAACTTTTGGGGTGCCCGAATGCGCCAGATCCATGGACTAATACACATGAAAACCATGAAAGTCACGTAATTGTGAAAAGTTGTCTCGTAGATGCAAATATATGCCTTATAAAAATGTTGGGACTAAATGTAATGCTTCCTAAACTCATTACGGAGGTCCCATAAAAATTTTCCTAAAAAATTTTGAGTGCCTAAATGCGCCTGATCCATTGGCTAATAAACACAAAAAATTAAGAAAGACACGTAATTTCTAAACGTTGGCTCGTACATGCAAACATATGCCTTAAAAAAATGGCGGGACTGTACGTAATGCTTCCCCACTCATTACGGAGGTCCTCATAAAGTTTTTCCAGAAAAAATTTCAGGATGCCTGAATGCTCAAGATCCATTGGCTAATACATATGAAAAACAAAGAAAGTCGCGTAATTTCTAAAAGTTGGCTCGTAAATGCGAAAATGTGCCTTAAAAAATAGTGGTACTATACGTAATGCTTCCCCAACTCATTATGGAGGACCCCATAAAGTTTTTCCAGAAAACTTTTAGGGTGCCCGAATGCGCCAGATCCATGGGCTAATTAACACACGAAAAACCAAGAAAGTCACGTAATTCTTAAACGTTGGCTTGTAGATGCGAAAATATGCCTTAAAAATGGCGGAACTGTAGGTAATGCTTCCCTAAGTCATTTCGGAGGTCCCCAAAAAACTTTTCCAGGAAAACTTCAAGGTGCCCGGATACGCCAGATCCATGGGTTAATACACACGAAAAATCAAGAAAGTCACGTAATTTCAAAAAGTTGGCTCGTAAAATAAAAATTATGCCTTAAAAAAATTGCGAGATTGTACGTAATGCTTCCCCATCTCATAACGGAGGTCCCCATAAAGATTTTCCAAAAAATATTTCGAGATGCTCGATTGTCCTAGATCCATGGGCTGTTACAAATGAAAAATAAAAAAAAGTCGCGCAATTTCTAAAAATTGGCTCGTAAATGCGAAAATATGCCATAAAAATGGTGGGACTGTACGTAATGTTTTCCCTACTCATTACGAATGCCCCCATAAATATTTTTCCACAATAATTTTAGGGTGCCCGAATGCACCAGATCCATTGCTAATACACACCAAAAACAAAGAAAGTCACGTAATTTCTAAAAATTGGCTCGTAAATGCGAAAATATGCCTTTAAGAAATGGCGGGACTATATGTATTGCTTCCCCAACTCATTTTCCAGAAAATATTTATAATACCCTCCAGGTCATTTTCGTGTTAATGCCTTCTTTCTGTCGTTTAGAGCGCTCCTGTAGCGACCCAAAGTCATTTATGACTTGCTGGCACTGACTGTTCGGTCGCCTGGTCGTTCGTTTGGGTTTTATGCCTATTTTCCTGTTTTGGAGCTTTTGGACCTAGAAAAATTGATTTCAGTCATAACCTCAGGTAAAAGACCTCATCAGGTGATTCTGACGGTTCCATCAACTCCGGAGCGGCCAAATTAAGCTAGAAGCATGATTGACCTGAGTCCCGAGGCTTCCGGTGTGACTTTAGGGCCAGTTGACGCTTTAACCTTTGAAATTTTGCTCAAATCTGACTTCGGTCAACATTCTTAGTAAACGGTCCCGGATGAGAATTCCATCAGTGCGGTTAGTTTCGAAATGCCGAGTCTGGTCTAGAATGACCCTTTGAGCACTTACCGAGGCCTCCAATCTAATTCTGAGGCCCTTGGTTGAAGTTGGCTAAAATGGTGCTTTAGGTGTGGGACCCCCTTTTTTGTCAAAATGACCTCGTACGGAAATTCCAACAATGCCATTGAGTCTGGAACGTCGAATTTGATAGGGTAGCATATCTCATTTGCATGCACGGGGTTCTGAACGAATCCCGAGCACCCCGTCGGAGTTTTGGGAATGCCCAAACTCAGCTAGTGCACAATTGATGTTGCAGACCTATTTCTTCTCCTCGTTCATGGAGTTGGCTCTGCATTCGCGCAGGTGTGAGACCTTCTTCTCCGCGTTCGCGGAGGTCTGGGGAGCCTTTCTCTCCGCGTTCGCAGATTGGGCTCCGCGTTCGCGGAGGTCTGTGGTCCTCTTCTCCGCGTTCGCGGAGTTGAAGCTGCTAGTACTCCGCGTTCGCGGAGCTGTGATTGTTTTCCCTCCGCGTTCACAGGACCTTGGCCGCGTTCGCGGAGGTCAGCGGTGCTGGCAGTATATAAGGGCAGTCGGGTTTGTTGGATGAGTAAGTTTGAAATTTTATATCTTTCTCGTTTCAAGTTGGGTTTCGGTGATTCGAAGTCCCAGGTGTTTGGTTTCTTGTTGGCTGTGAGGGTTAGTGCTAGGATAGTGTTGGGTGGTCCTTGATTTCCGTAAATTTGAGGCGTAAGTTGCAACCTTAAGCTAATTGTGTAACGTTTTGCATCTTGGGTTTGTTGTTGTTTGGGACTGATCCGAGCCCTGAGAGGTGTCCCGTTTGGAGCACAAGCTTGGGGGAGGGTTTAGGACCTCTTCACGGAGTCAATTCCAGAAATTCTAGAGCGGATCCCACGATTCCCGATTTTGACCCCGAAATTGGTCTATCTTCGATTTTGATGATTTTAGTGTCTAAACGACCGTGCTGATGCTGTGATTCTATTTTTGATAGCATGGCAGCAATCCAAGGCCGTTCGGAACCGGAAGACTCCGGTATAGTGATTTGGAGCGCGCGCGGTCGACATTTAGGAAGGCTACAACTTCCCTTCTTTTAGATTAAGCCTTATTGTGTAATTGCTTGCAGATTTGTGTGAATTTGGGCTGGGTAGCGAGTATCTCTTCTCTTCTTCTCAGAAACCATGCTTTAGGATTGATTTTCGAATTATTTTCGGGATTAATACCATGTTATCGGAGGGGTTGGTTATCTGTGGTTGTGTGATTATCTGTTGGGTTGTTTATATGTTACTGCATGCGGATTGTCGGGTTGGCTGCTTATTGTATTGGAGTTTACCTTTGGCCTTAGTTTAGGATAGAGTAGTGTTGACTTAGGTCCTTGTATGTATCCGACATCGATTCGGATGGACTAGGTCCTTGTAGACCGGTATAGCAGACTTGGGTCTGATAGTTGATCTTAGTTTTGGCTTGTAATGCTTGCGATCCTTCTCTCTCTTCTCCCTATTTTTTGCAATGCTGATGCGTTATTGGAGGCGTGATATCTTCCTGGTTGGATGTTTCGAGGTTGGTTTTGTGGTGTTGTAGTTGGTAGTGGACGTCGGTTTATAATGATTTGGAAGTTGAGATTCTCTTCCGAGTTGGTTTGCCTTATACGCTCCGTCTGGCTAGGACTGAGGCCCCAGGAATGTTAGCTGACTCACTTGGCTGGCCGGGTAAGGGCCCTTAGAGTGTTAGTCAGCTAGGCAATTGGACTTAAGTTGGCTAAGGTTCTCTTCAGAGTTGGCATGCATCGCGCACTCGTTTAGCTGGGACAGGGCCCCGGAGTGATAGCTGGCTTACCTGTTTGGCTGGGACAGGGCCCCCGGGGTGAGCTGGTTGGGAGGTTGATTATCAGGTCTTTGGAGGGGTCATCGTGCCCCCCCCGCCGTAGTACTCGTCTGGCTGGGTAAATGCCCCCGGAGTGACTAGCGCATTAGGTGAGTTGTATTGGAAGCCGAACTTATTGGCTGGGTTGGGGATGTCTGGTTGTCTCGGTTCGGAGTTGGTTTCCTTGGGTTCCGTAGATCTAGCTCTTCTATGTACCTGTCGGGCTTATGGGGGTCTGTTCGGGTTTTATTTATACTTGTGCACGAGTGTACCTTCTGGGCTTATGGGGGTCCAGTTATGTTTCGTTTAGCTGTGCCTGTTGTTTGGTACTCATGCTACGCTCTGCATCTGTTTTCGTGATGCAGGTCCAAGCACCAGTTATCAGCGTTGAGTTCGAGCTGGTTGCAGTCTGTTCTGGAGGTGAGGGTGAGCACATGGCGTCCTGAGATTACCTGCCTCCTTCATACTTATATTTTGGCTTGTCTTTTGTTTTTGAGATAGTCTTGTTTCGGTGGTCCACTTTTGGGTCTTGTACTTATTTTATAGTAGCTCTGTACATGTGACTTCCAAGTTCTGGGAGGTATCCTTTGTTGTATATAGTTGTTTTCGCTTCCGCGTTGCCTTTATATGCTCATTTACTTATGCTTCTGCGTAATTGAGGTTAGTTTCCACCCTCAGTCCCATTACTGCTAAGTTTCGGGATAGGGTACGGCTTGCCTACTAGTGGGTTGGTATAACACCCCAGAATTTCAAAATAAGGAAAAGTGTAGATTTTCATCTGCTGCCAGCACCTACGGAAGCCATCGGCGGTCCGTCGATGCATCTACGGACCGTAGGTGGGAACCGTAGGTGGAGCCCCAAATTTCTCGAAATGTCAAGTCCCAGTCGACTAAACGACGACCTGCAGGCGACCTGTCAATCAGTCGACGAGCCGTAGATGGACCTCGTAGGTCAATTCCAGACTTAGTGAAATTTCCAGGCCTTAAGTCAGAACTACGGTTGCCATGTACGGACCGTCGTTGGTAGGACGAGTCGTACATTGGAGTCGTCGATTGAAGGCTCAAGTTGAGAGTCGCTGAATCTTTTGACAGAGGAACAGGACGGTCTGCTGACTGATGTACGGACCGTAGATGGACCCCGTCAATTTTTAATTAAGGGCTCTTTGGTGTTTTTTTCCTAAATGTTTAACTCTTGATCTAAGACGATTTTACCCTTAACCCAGACCCTATATATATATTCTAAGCCTTAATTCTCTCATTCTAAATCATTCCTAAATTCTCCTCTCTCAAAATATTTCTCTCTCTAAGAACTCTCTCAACTCTCAAGGAAGAAGAAGAAGCTTGAATCCTCCATTAACGGCCATCAATTTCCATTGATTTCTTGTGGGCTTTGTTGAGGTATGATAGTATTCACCATTTGGAGCCTTTCCTCCAATGGGTCCCTACCTCTCTTCACTTTTCAAGGTTCAATTCCCCCAATTGAATTAGGGTTTTGATCAACTCTTATGGGTTCTTCTATTATGATTCCAATTGTTGATTTTATGATTGATAGTGCACGATCTAGCGTGGTAATGTAATCTAGTGCACGAATTAGCGTGAATTACATGTAATGTGATGAATCCCCATGAACCCATGCTATTTCCTCCAATTTCGAGATTATGCCATGAATTGTGGGTTGAACTGTGAAGAGATGAATTTGCATGAACTCTATATGAATTGAGTTAAGAAGTATGATTAGTAAGCTATGAATTGCATGATAAGATTATGAATGATGAAAAGAGGATTTTATGAAAAGATGCATGTTCAAGTAAAATCTATGATTTTCCTCTATTATGTGGGTTCCCTCAATTATGACTAAATTGCCTTATTATGTCGCTTTCTAAGTATTAGTTTGCATCGAATTGAATGGTTTGAGGTGAAGTCTTATGAACCCATTAATTATGAGTTAAGAGCATGATGAATTATGTAAAGATGAAGCTTATGAAATCATGCATGTTTTATGAAGTTTACGATATGTTGATGTTGAGTTGTGAAAGGGTTTCTCATGTAATGCTCAACTTATGAAGGTGAAAGGTATTCTCACATGTTAAGGATTCATAACTTGTTGAAAGGTTTTCTCAACTAAAGTTGGATCAAGAGATTTAAGAAGCTATTCTAAATGACGTAAGCTTGGACTAGTCCATTGAATATGAAACGTCAATAAGCATGTTTTAGCTTGGATTGGTAACCCTAGTTGTACCTTTCCATGGATAATGAGATGAATAAGAATTATGACTATTTCGTGGGAATTATGCTTAGCATCGAGAGGATTTGGAGATAAGAGCTCTCCCAATCTCCCAATCCCTTACCTATGTGCCCCCATAGGATCATGGTCTATGATAGACACTAGCTAGTGGATCCACTTAGGCTACATGACAAGAACAGGGTCCTACCTTGGCAAGTAGGATGGCCCTCTTTCGGTTAAGGGCAGACACTGGATTCCATGTTGATAGCTCACATGGTCTTATATGTCGGTTAAGGCTATTTCCCCACAATAATGAACTAAAGCTATTTTCAAGATGCTTCACATGTTACATGATGATTTAGCTTGCTTTGACCATGGTTTATGCTTTATGCTTCTTAAACTCTATCATGTCTAGCTTGGTCATTGCATGTCATGAAAATGTCTGTTTTAGCATGTTTAAGTGATTTATGTGCATTGCTATCATACTTAGTCCTTGATTGTACTAACGCATACTCTTGCCTACATTAATTTCTTTGGTGTAGGACGTGGCGATTTACCTTCCACTAGTGGTTAGAGCTTGTTAGTAGAAGATTGAGAGAAGAATTGGTGAGTCCTCATCCATCCGAGGACATAGCCTATTGTTCTTATTTTCATGCTTTCCTTTACTTTTGGATATTGTATTGGGCTGCGTCCCTAACTTTCATTTGTACTCCATTATACTAGATGGCTTGAAATATGAGATGTAGACTTCCGTTGTTTCTTTTAAAAGCTTTGATATAAAATTGTCTTTTGAACTCTTCAATTTCTATTATCTTGTATGAATGTTTGCTAAGTGGCTTGTATGAGGCCTTTCGGGGTCTTGTGCATGTCACGTCTAGGGTGTACCTTGGGTCGTGACAGTTGGTAGGCGCCATCGTGACTCAAGGAATCGGGTCGTGACAAGTTGGTATTAGAGCCCTAGGTTCGCCGGTCTCACTTGTACAGAGCTAACATCTAGTAGAGTCCTGCGGATTGACTAAGGTTCCTAAATTCTCCAATTTCCACAAGCTAGAATCTTCAATTTAAACTAGGGTTTTATTCAATCTTATGGGTTCTTTACAATTATGATTCAATTGATTGTTTTTAATCTTTTTATGCATGAATTGAAAAAATTACATGTTTCTAAGTTGAATTCACATGAACCCGTTCATAATTCATGATTTCTAGACTATGAACATATGATGAGGCTTTTGAACTATGAAAGATGAATTTATGAAGATATGTATGTTTTATCATGAAGTTGAAATGATTGAATTAAGGTTACTTTGAGAATGAAGCATCGATGTTGTTGTTATTGTCAAAGGGTTTCTCACATAAAGGATTCGTAAGGTTGAAAGGTTTTTTCAACTAAACTTTGAATCAAGGACTAAGAGTTTGTCATGACCCAAGGTACCCCCTAGACGTGACATGGCGTACAAGACCCCGAAAGGCCTCATACAAGCCACTTAGCATACATTCATACAAGATAATAGAAATTGAAGAGTTCAAAAGACAATTTTATATCAAAGCTTTTAAAAGAAATAACGGAAGTCTACATCTCATATTTCAAGCCATCTAGTATCATGGAGTACAAATGAAAGTTAGGGACGCAGCCCAATACAATATCCAAAACTAAAGAAAGCATGAAAATAAGAACAACTAGGCTATGCCCTCGATTGATGAGGACTCACCAAGTCTTCTATCAAATCCTCTACTAATGCTCTAGTCACGAGTGGATGGTACATCGCCACGCCCTACATCAAATACGTTAATGTAGGCAAGAGTATGCGTTAGTAAAATCAAGTACCAAGTATGATAGCAATGCACATAGAACATATAAAACATGCTAGAATGAGAAATAATCATGACATGTAATGGCCAAGCTAAAATGTGATAAAGCATGAGAAGTAAGAAACATAAACCATGGCCAAGACAAGCTAAATCATCTTTCTTTACCTTACTTTAGATCATCATCATAACACTTGTTCATTAGATGTGGGGAATAGCCTTAACCGACATATAAGACCATGTGAGCTATCAACATGGAATCCAGTGTCTACCCCACACCGAAAAGAGGTGTCCTACTTGCCAAGGTAAGACCATGAACTTCTAGCTTATGTGGATCCATTAGCTAGTGTCTACTTAAAGACAAACATCCTATGGTGGCACATAGTTTATGGGACATGGGTAATCACCACTTGTCCACTCGGTGCTAAGCATAATTCCCACAGATTAGTCATAGTTCATTATCATAGTAGACATGGGTAATCGCCTCTTGCCTATTCTTAGTCATGACTTCATTATTAGTAAACATGGGTAATCGCCACTTGTCTACATTAGGGAACATGGGTGGTCGCCTCTTGTCCCTTCATTAGAATAACTCCTTGATCATGGATTCAAGTTTAATTGAGCAAACCTTTCAACAAGTTATGAATCATTACATGTGAGAAAACCTTTCACATTCATAGGTTGAGCATTACATGAGAAACCCTTTCACAACTCAACATCAATCATATAATAAACTTCATAAAACAGCATAATTTGATAAGCATTAACTGTACATAATTCAGCATGCTCTTAACTCATAGATCATGGGTTCATAAGACTTCACCTCAAACCATGCAATTCAATGCAAGCTAATAATTAAAAAGCCACATAATAAGGCAATTTAGTCATAATTGAGGGAACCCACATAATAAAGGAAAATCATAGATTTTACTTGTATGATTTTACTTGAACATGCATCTTTTCATAAAAATCCTCTTTTCATCATTCATAGTCTTATCATGAAATTCATAGCTTACTAATCATATTCTTAACTCAATTCATATAGAGTTCATGCAATTTCATCTCTTCACCACTCAACCCACAATTCATGGCATAATCTCGAAATTGGGGGGGGGGGGGGGGGGGGGGGGATTCATCACATTACATGTAACTCACGCTAATTCGTGGACTAGATTACATTACCATGCTAGATCGTGCACTATCAATCATAAAATCAACAATTGAAATCATAATTGAAGAACCCATAAGAATTGAACAAAACCCTAATTCAATTTGGGGAATTGAACCTTGAAAAGTGAAGAGAACAAGGGACCCATTGGAGGAAAGGCTCCAAATAGTGAATACTATCATACCTCAACAAAGCTCACAAGAAATCAATGGAAATTGGTGACCTTCAATGGAGGATTCAAGCTTCTTCTTCTTCCTTGAGAGTTGAGAGAGTTCTTAGAGAGAGAAATATTTGAGAGAGGAGATATTTTGGAGTAAGTTAGAATGAAAGGATTAAGGCTTAGAAAATATATATAGGGTCTGGGTTAAGGGTAAAATTGTCTTAGATTAGGAGTTAAACAATTAGGGAAAAGACCACAAAGCCCTTAATTAAAACTCATTTTGCGACCCTTGACCAACGGCCAAGACCTACGGCCCGTTGGTGGCCATCATAGGTCACACTGGTTAGTCTCCCAAAAAACACCAAAATCACCCTCAAAATAGTAGCATCAACGGCCATTTTGGCCTTGTGAACTACATCTCATGGGTCAACCTACGGCTCGTAGGTGACCCCTCGTAGGTCACCACCCCAAGTTCCAAAAAGTAAAAAAAAATTCACTCTTTCTAATACGGGGTGTTACAGAGCTATTCTAATAAACTCTAGCTTGGATGGGTTACTTAATGTGCCTTCCATGAATGATAAGACAAGCGGTGATTACCCATGTCCCCTAATGATAAGACAAGCGGCGAATACCCATGTCTTTTAACGATAAGAAAAGTTAAGATTAATGACTAATCCGTGGAAATTATGCTTAGCACCGAGTGGACAAGTGGCGATTACCTGTGCCCCATAAACTATGTGCCATTGTCTTAGATAGACATTACCTAGTGGATCCACTTAAGCTAGAAGTTTATGGTTCTTACCTTGGCAAGTATGGACATCCCTTTTTGGTATGGGATAGACATCGGATTCCATGTTATAGCTCATATGGTCTATGTCGATTAAGGCTAACCTCCAACAATAATGAACTAAGGTTATTTCTAGAAGTCTCTAAAATGTGTTTTAAGTGATGTTTAGCTTGCATTGACCATGATCATGCTTATGTTTTTTAAACAAGTTATCTTATGAATTAGTTTGGTTATCGCATGTTATTTAAAGTTCCTTTTTTGGCATGATTTCATAATTCATATGCATTGCTATCATACTTGGTACATTCAATGTACTAACGCATACTCTTGCCTACATTGTTTCACTAATGTAGGATCCGACGCTTCTATTCCGCATACTCGTGGCTAGTGATCCCATAGTGAGTTTTGAAGATTGGTGAGTCCTCGTGTTCCGAGGACCGATGCTTCTTTTATTGCTTTCATGTCTTTTCATTCGGATTTTGTATGTGATGTATGGGTTACGTCCCAATCACCTTTTTTATCATGTATTAGATGGCTTTGAGACTATTTTAAACTTTCGTTGTGTTTTGTCAACTCTTTCTAATATAGAACTGTCTTTGAACTTTTTAACTCTATTACCTTGTATGATGTATGTTAAGTGGCTTGTGTGGGACCTCTCAGGGTCCTATACGCCATGTCACGTCTAGGGGTTACTTTAGGTCATAACACTAATACACACGAAAAACTAAAAAAGTCGCGTAATTCCTAAAAGTTTGCTCGTAAATGCGAAAATATGCCTTAAAAAAGGTGCGACTATACGTAATGCTTCCCCAACTTATTACAAAGGTCCTCATAAAGTTTTTTCAGAAAAATAATTCGGGTGCTCCAAGACGCCAGATCCATGGGCCAATACACACGAAACTCTGAAAAGGTTGCGTAATTCCTAAAAGTTGGCTCATAAAGACAAAAATATATCTTAAAAAATGGTGCGACTATACAAAATGATTCCCCAACTCATTATAGAGATCCTCATAAAGATTTTTCAGAAAAAAATTTCAGGTTCTCCAAGGCGATAGATCCATGGGCTAATAATACACATGAAAAATTGAAAAAGTCACGTAATGTATAAAAGTTTGCTTGTAAATAAGAAAATATGTCTTAAAAAATGGTGTGACTATAAGTAATGATTCTCCAACTCATCACGGAGGTCCTCATAAAAATTTTCAGAAAATGTTTTCGGATGCTCCAAGGCGCCAGATCCATGGGCTAATACACACGAAAAACAAAAAAAATCTCGTAATTTCTAAAAGTTAGCTCGTAAATGTGAAAATATGCCTTAAAATGGTGTTAATATATGTAACGCTTCCCCAACTCATTACAGAGATCCTAATAAAGTTTTTTAAGAAAAAAATTCCGGGTTCTCCAAGGCGCTAGATCCATGGGTAAACACATGAAAAACCAAGAAAGTCACGTATTTCCTAAAAGTTGGCTCGTAATTGCGAAAATATGCATTAAAATGGTGTGATTATACGTAATGTTTCCCTAACTCATTACGGAGGTCCTCATACAGTTTTTTAGAAAAACTTTTCGTGTGCTCCATGGGTTAATACACACGAAAAACTGAGAAAGTCACGTAATTCCTAAAAGTTAGCTCGTAAATGTGAAAATATACGTAATGCTTCCCCAACTCACTATGGAGGTCCTCATAAAGTTTTTTCAGAAAGAAATTTTGGATGCTCCAAGGTGTCAGATTCATGGGCTATTACACACAAAATATTGAAAAAGTCACGTAATTCCTAAAAATTGACTCGTAAATGTGAAAATATGTCTTAAAAAATAGTGCGACTATATGTAATGTTTCCCCTACTCATTACGGAGGTCCTCATAAAGTTTTTTCAGAAATAATTTTCAGGTGCTCCAAGGCGCTAGATCCATAAGATAGTACACACGAAAAAACTGAAAAAAATCATGTAATTACTAAAAGTTTGCACGTAAATATGAAAATATGCATTAAAAAAATGGTGCAACTATACGTAATGCTTCCCCAACTCATTACGGAGGCCGTCATAAAGTTTTTTCAAGAAAAAAAATTGAATGCTCCAAGGTGCCAAATCCTTGGGCTAATACAAATGAAAACACCAAAAAAGTCGCGTAATTCCTAAAAGTTGGCTCGTAAATGCGAAAATATGTCTTAAAATGGTGCGACTATACGTAATGCTTCCTCAACTCATTACAGAAATCCTCATAAAAAAAATTTAGAAAAAAATCTTCGAGTGTTCCAAGGCGTCAGATCAATGGGTTAACACACACGAAAAACTGAAAAAGTCACGTAATTCTTAAAAATTGGCTCGTAAATGCAAAAATATGCCTTAAAAATGGTACGACTATACGTAATGCTTCTCCAACTCATTACAGAGGTCCTCATAAAGTTTTTTCAGAAAAATATTTCGGGTGCTCTTAGGCGCCACATCCATGGAATAATACACACAAAAACTTGAAAAAGTCGCATAATTCCTAAAAGTTCACTCTTAAATACGAAAATATATCTTAAAAATGGTGCGACTATACATAATAATTCTCCAATTCATTACGGAGGTCCTCATAAAAAAATTTCAGAAAAAATCTTCGGGTGCTTTGAGGCGCCAGATCCATGTGCTAATATACACGAAAAACCAAGAAAAACGCACAATTCCTAAAAGTTGGCTCGTAAATGCAAAAATATGCCTTAAAAATTGTGCGACTATACGTAATGCTTCCCCAACTCATTACAGAGGTCCTCATAAAGTTTTTTCAAAAAAAAAATTTTGATGCTCCAAGGCTCTAGATCCTTGTGCTAATACACATAAAAAACCAAAAAAGTCGCGTAATTCCTAAAAGTTGGCTCGTAAATGCAAAAATATGTCTTAAAAAATGGTGAGACTATACGTAATGCTTCCCCAACTCATTACAAAGGTCCTCTTAAAGTTTTTTCAGAAAAAAACTTTGAGTTCTCCAAGGCGCCAGATTAATACACACGAAAAACTGAAAAAGTCGCGTAATTTTTAAAAGTTGGCTCGTAAATGCAAAAATATGCCTTAAAATGGTGCGGGTATACGTAACGCTTTCCCAACTCATTACAGAGCCTCTTAAAGTTTCTACAGAAAAAAATTTTGAGTTCTCCAAGACACCAGATCCATGTGCTAATACACACGAAAACTGAAAAAATCACGTAATTTTTAAAAGTTGGCTTGTAAAATTGGTTGAATAACAATAACCTAATAGACATTTATATTTGAACTTAACATATGTCATCTTGGCCACTCAATTCCATGAGATTCACATCCAAGTACTTGAACCTTAGCCTTTCAATTGGGTCGGGTCGGGTCAGCCCATGTTTGGCCAGACAAAATTTTGGATCCGAGATAGACATAAGTGCTTTACTAACATATACAAATCAGTTCAAGTGTTTCTCATGTGTATTGATGTCCAAACGCCTACCAAGTTACACACACAAGAAATTAAAAAAGTTCAAATCAGCCATAACCAACGTCATATTGTCTTTTTCACCTTCACTTTCACACCTTCTGGGCTTCTGGTTAACAAAACGCAAGCTTTTTACCTTCATTACATGAACAGCCTAGCTAGAAGGATAAAAAAGGTAAAATCCTATAAGATTTGTTCATTCTTTTTTCTCAGATAGATGGTTAGAACCTTAATTATTAGCTGGATCCTATTAAGAGGCCATATGGTACTAGTGATCAGAAGTGATTGAAGAAACAACAAGATCTTACTTTTATCTTGACTCATAATTCCTTCATAAAAAGGGAAAAGGAAAATAGTGGCTCTGTTTTATTATATTACTCATCATTCTATTTAAGTCTATTTTTATAGTTTCAGACATTTTATGTAACCATTTCAAGAAATGTCAATCAAGACCAACAATATACACAGTGATATCCCATAAGTGGGGTCTGCAGAGGGTAGGGCATACACAGACCATACCTCTACCTCATGGAGGTAATGAGGTTGTCTCCGGAGAACCCTCGGCTCGAGTATTGTCAATCAAGAACCAACAGTAACAAAATCCATCCCTAACCTTGGCAAGAAAATGGGGAAGATACAAAATAATAGAAATAATGTAGTCATGATAAGAAAAAAAAAAAATAAACAAATATATATCATAAATATCTTTTGGTAGCGAAAGCCCGCATTTTATGAGTAAATATTCCGAAATACAACAGCAAAATTACTTGTCACGTCTTGACTACAGCTCCAGTGTTCTAGTACACTCATCGCGTCTGGTTCCAAACTAACATCATTTCCCAGTGCATCATGTAGAAGCTAAGAGAAGTTCATGATTCAGCAGCAGTAGACTGCATACAGCAGAACCATTTTTTCTGAAAGGCAGTGCAACCAGAAAAGTAAAGTCATAATCTGGAATTTATGTATAAATGAAGACATTATAGTACAGGAAAAGAGACGGCGAAACAACATATTTTCTTTGTTCTAGGGCATCATGTGGAATTCTTTGGGTTCACCCACAAGTACAATGGGAATAGGATCCTGTTTACTCACTAATGAGGAATTCCTCAACAAGTCCTCAAGTTATATGTTATTTACTTGTAAAATTGAGCATATGCATTGATTATAGATAGAGAACTAGAGATGATATATGCATGACATTAGGATTCAGGTTGTAGAAAGAGACAGAAGATAGTTTACAGTTGGTTAGTAGTAACTTCCAACAAGGATCCGGGCCAGCTTGCCCACACCTCGACTAATTCCGCGGGATACCAACCACCTCCCACCAGCGGTACCAGGTAACTCTGTCCACCAAGGCTAGGACTTATGGGAAGAAATCACCTAGTATTTTTTGTCTCGATTGGGATTTGAACTTGAGACCTCATGGTTCTCAACCTACTTCATTGACCACCAGGCCACACCCTTGGGTGCAGAAGTACATGAAATATCCTTGTGAACAGTACATGAAATATTGTGACAAAATGTTACTCCCTCCGCCACATAGAAGTGTTTGACTGGACACAAAGTTTAAGAAAGAAAGACTACCTTTTGAAACTTAAGGTCTAAACAAGCAATAGATACTTGTGTGGCTATAAATCATCTCATTAAGAGAAGGGGTTTAAAGTTGAACGGTTTCTACCTATAGAAAGGATTCATTCCTTTTAGACACAGCGGTAGAGCCAGAATTTTCATAAAGGGAGTTAGAAATTTGAAGAAATAGACACACGAACTAGCCGAGGGGGGTTCGACATTTACTATACATACATAAAAAATTACTTTAACCAGGTGTAAATAGAATAATTTTCTGCTGCATGGGGTTCGAAACCCCCTGACCACAAAGTGGCTCTCCCCTGTTTGGACACACTAAAAGGAAAGCATCTCATTGTCCCATAAAATACGACAGATGGAGTATCTATTATTGTTTTGGGAAATGATATTTGATGTTTTACTACAGATGTTCTTGATTTTAGAAGTTACTTATGGGAGAAGAGGTTAGAACACCAGCTCAAATAACATTTTAGACCTATGCAAATTAGTACATTTAAAGGCTTCATGTATCTTTTTCCTCAAACTATCAAATCTAAGACAGAAATGACAATCTGCATGATGCAAGTAAGTAGTAACAGAACTAACAGCCATTATGTAGGCCGCGACTTACTGATTGAGGTTTTCCAAGCGTTGCTTTATTTTTGTATGCAGAGTCACCCTTTGGTGGTGAGTCTACCTTGCCACCTGTCTTCTTCTCATTTCGAGCTTTATTAAAGATCACTGTGAATCCCTCAGCTGACGATGGGTCATTGACATCCCACTCGCCGAACTTAGGAAGTGGCTGGCCTTTTTCCTGTAGAGATTAAAAATAACTATCACATCATTGCAGTAAAAACTCCCTCCCACAAAAATAAATTCAGTGGGCTAAATTCTGATTGTTTAAGATATTCAAATGTAACAGGAGGCAAATTTAGAAAGCTGCAAATCATCACACTTGTGTAGAAAAGATACAAATGCAGATTAAACATTGGAAAATGGATAAACACACAATTTAGCATCACGAAATGGTATTTTACTGTTAAAAAGGGAAAATTAAGATATGGTTTGTACTAAACAAATGCTTCAGTATTACAAAGAAAGTCAAGTAGTAAAAAGATGCAAGAACATAAGGTGCACAAGTGCACGAAAGACCACTGGGAAAGGGATACACAAAGGGCACATTAAAATCTGTTTAACACAAATCTTTCAACTTCCCCCACCCCAAAAAAAGAACTAGGTATCTGAACTAGAACATGAGTTTCGCTACAACTTGGTCTACCATTACAAAAGAATTGGGTATGTTGCATAATTTTCTCATGGTTTTCGGTACTATCCAAAATAGGCAAATGTATTCAGGTGATGAGAACTAGGAATGGACCAAAATCAATTTTGACAGCAGATGACACCTCAGCTTGCTAAAGTAATTACTGCAGGAATAGGCTTATATCAAAATGATATAAGTAAATTCGTAGAAGCAAACAGGTGAAAGTTACCATTCACATGTGAATTAACGCAAAATGTAGTAGCATATTGTTTTGTACTCTAAACCAAAAAAAAAACTAGAAACTCAAAAATCACACTTTTACTAAAAACAGAGAGAATTGGAATGTTTAAAATATATAGAAATATTATGAAAAGGATAATGCGTGTGAACGAATCATAAAAAAGTCTCACTGAATGTGACAAAAGAAATGGCACTTAAGAAGTCCAAAACAGTTGTGCTCTTTTATAATTTGATTTGCAAGTGCAAAATCAATATCTCATGCAACTTCTGTAAACTCCTAAAAGTCCACATAAATGTGCATTTCCCTCCAATGCTCTTGATTTCTAGTTTCTACTATGTGTTCAAAAGAAAGAATCTCCCAGGCCACTCATGTACTCCAAGACCACTCATGTACATCTGGTACATGCTAGAATATGTCACTCTAAATTTTTAGAACAATAATAATATACCCAATGTAATCCCACAAGTGAGGTCTGTGGAGAATAAGTTGTACAGAGACCTCACCCTACCTTTGTGAGGGTAGAGAGGTTGTTTCCAATAGACCCTAGGCTCAAAAGGAATATTATCGAAGAAGGATTGCTAGGAAAATATAACAACCAAATAGGAAGATAACAATAATAATACTCTTAATTCTCTCATAACAGATAGATAGAGACCTAACTGGTCCATTTGATGCTAACAAAGTAAGTAAAATATTGCATATCCTCTTTATCACAATGGTCACATTCAAAAGCAAATTTTTATATTGACAGCATACCCTTGCTGGATTGGAAAAGTTAGTATGAGGTAAGGGCATGGTCAGATTTAAAAGAACTAGAGGTTAAAAGGCTTCATTTGGCGAAGACGTTTTACTCAATTTGCAGAACAATACCATCTCAAATGGAAATAACAACTATTGCATCATAACTTCACTCAACAATCAATCTCAGATAGGATTATTTCAAGCACAAAAACATAAATGAACTTCCTTTAACTGTTTAGATACTAAAACACAATTAACTAGTCTCCTCCTTGAAACCCCCAAAACAATAAGGCAGAAAATGTACACCACCTCTAATCCCTAAGATAGTACATTTGAGTTTCCACTCTATTATTGGTTTCAAGCATTTAACCCCACTCTATTATTGGTTTCAAGCATTCAACTTTTAGAAAACCAAAAATTTAATCTTTCAAATATAAAAGACAAGGGGTTTCAAGGAATAACCCCTCCACCCTCACCCACCCATCCCTTCCCCACCACACACAAAATAAAAAAAAAGGGGGGCTTTCTTTAACTGTCTAGATATTAAAACACGATTAACTAGTCCATCAAGCATTTAACATTTAGAAATCCAAAAATTTAATCTTTCAAATATAAAGGACAAGGGGTTTCAATGAATATTTCTATAACCCCTCCACCCTCACCGTCACCCCACCACCCACCCCCACACACAAAAAAACAAAATCACCTTGGAAATGGCTACTTTCTTTCCTCAACATGAATAACAGACACAAAATACATAGAAATCTTTAAGAAAATTACACCCAAAAAAAAAACATAAATCACCCAAAAATCAAAATAATCAAGAACTACTCTATTTCTTTTTCCTTTTCTGACCCATCCATCCCGCAGGGGCTCAAAGCAGAAGGAAAACAAAAAACAAGCTCAAAAAAGGGTATTTTTCTATCAAACAAAACAATCAAAAGAAGAAGATTAAAGGAGACAAGCAAAACAAGAATCTTACCGCCATGAATTCTTTTAGACAGAAACAGAGAGAAAAAATCTTTCGGAAAACAAAATTTTTTGTAACCCTTTTGGTGATTCTTGATTTTTCTGAATATTTATATATTTTGATTTTCTTTTTTGGTGAATAAATAAAAAAAGGAAAGAGAAATTCTCTCCTTTTTCTTCTTTCCGTCTCTGCAAATGGAAACGGAAACGAAAATGATACAGGGAAGAAGAATATGAAAAGGGAAAGACTCAAAGGTACAGCTGGCTTCACTGTGGGCCCATTGTTTTTTAGTGTGGGCCCATATTCAGGTTTAATTTTTTTATTATTATTTTATTTTCCTTTGTCATAATCAAATTTAAATCAAAGAATTTGACGCAAATGTTTCTCATTCTAATTGTACTTTGTGTGGTTGTTAGATACTACTCTCTCCGTTCATTTTTACTTGTCACTTATTCTTAAAATAGATTTTCATTTTTACTTGTCACTTTTGACATATCAAGAAAAGACAATAATTTTTTCCATGTTTTACCTTCCGCATTTAATACTTATTTTCCAAATCATTTTCTAAGACATCATTTAATAAGGAATAATTTAGTAAAATACTTATATCATTAATTATTTTTTTAAAGGGTGTGTCAAGTCAAACTATGACAAGTAAAAGTGATCGGAAGGAGTATTATATAGCACTAATATTTATTCTGATTGTTGATTAAATTTTATTATATTGTATCATTAAATTTGTTATTGTTTATAATGATAAAGAGTTTAATTTTATATAATAATTAATTTTGTTTTATGTTATTATCTTTTTTTTTGTATTTTGTTTCTGTTTATTATTTAATAATTCAATTTTATTTATTAGGATTATTAAGGACATGTACGATGGAGATAAAATTCAAGTTAGGGCAGTAGAAGATGATTCGGAGCACTTTTCGATTGTGATTGGTTGCATCAAGGATCAGCCTTTAGACTGTTTTCTTTTGCTTTAGTGATGAATGTATTGACTCGACATATTCATAGAGAGGCGTCATGGTGTATGTTATTCACATATGACATGGTATTGATTATTGAGATCCGCACGATGAAATTAACTATAGGCTGGAATATGGAAATAGTCCTAAAGTCTAAAGGTTTTAGGTTAAGACTAAGACATGTACCTAGAGTGCAAGTTCAATGACGTGACACATGAGGCAGAGATGAAAATGAACATTGATACACTAGTCATTCCCAAGAAAGAAAGCTCCAAGTATCTTGGGTTTGTAACTAAAGTAGATGGGGCAACTGCGATAATGTTGCACTCAGTATTTAATCACAATGGGTAAAATGGAGACTCGTCTCTGGGTAATGTGCGACAAAAAGGTGTTGTCAAGGCTCAAAGGTAAGTTTTACAGAGTAGTGGTTAGATTAGCACTATTATATGGGATTGAGCGCTGGCCAGTCAAGAATACTCACGTTCAAAAGATGAAAGTAGCATAGATGAGAATTTTTAAAAGAATGTGAGAGCATACTAAGAGAGATATGATCAAGAACAAAGTTACATGGTACAAATTGGGAATGACCTCCATGGTAGACAAGATGAGGAAAGCAGGATTGAGATAGTTCAGACATATGAAAAAGAGGTGCAATAATGTGTCAGCGGGGAGGTGGTAGAGGTTATGTTGCCTATGTCAAGAGAGGTAAAAATAGATTGAAGAAGAATTGGGGGGAGGAGACTAGATAGGACATGGCAGAGGTTCGGCTAGTTGAGGACATGGCAGAGGTTCAGCTAGCTGAGGGCATGCATGACCTTATATGAAAAGGCCTCGAGGTTGAGGATTAGGATAGAAGGACAATAGGTAGTCAAGTGGTGTAGTACTTCTAGAAGTATGATTTAGGTATCATTTAGTTTCTTTTTCTCCAATGTTTATTAATATCTGTTGATACACTTGTTTTGTTAGTTATTATTTTGGAGTCTCTTTTATCTCTTACTTTCGAGGGTTTATTGAAAACATTCGTCTCTCTACCCCCATAAAGGTATAGAGGTAAGGTATGTATATATCATAACCTCTCCAAACCTCAATAGTACGTATTTTATTCCTTCCCTTATTTTTTTGGAATAATTCCATTTCGTATCATATTTTTTTATAATATTATATGTTTATTCTTTTGATTGTTGATGTAATATGTAACGTTACCATTCATAACAAGATGAATGGTGTTTCTATTTTAGAAGAAAAGAAAAATATTATGTGCATGTGATATTTGAACTGAGAGTCTAATCGAAATAATATCTCTATCTATCCTAATAAAATAAGAATAAGCTTTGCATACATTTGTTATTTTCAAACTTCATTTATAAGATTACATGATATTATTTTTGTTTGTTGTACGTTGATACATATTTACGTCAAATACTCAAATCGACAAACATATTGTTTTTGATGTATTTATTTATTGGTTTGGTTACTCAAACCTTAAATAATCTATTAGTAGTGGACATGGACGGATTTAAGAAGGGTGATGGGGTGTCACGCGACACTACTTCCTCGGAAAAATTTACTAAATTGTACATACGATTAAAAGGGAAAAGCAGATAAAAGAGATATATACTACAAGGTGACACTCCTTAAACAAAAGTTGTGTGTAGCTCAGTTGGTAAGGCCTTGGAATTTTAAAGCTGAGGTTGCAGGATTAAACCTGCATAACCTCTTTTTTTATACAATTGTTTTTGTTTTTTGCCTTCTTTCTCACTTATTTTATGTTTTTTTCCCTTCTTTCTCACTTTAGTACTACTTATTATATTTTGAATACATTTTAAAAAACTCTTCCCTTCTTTCTCACTTTAGTACTACTAATAAGTTATAAATATTTTTTTAAAGAAGGTATGTATATATATAAAAGGTGACACCACCGACAAAAAATAACAATAAAGCAAGCTTCAGCCTTCACTTATCTTAATTTGACATAATTCATAAATAAAATGAGTAAGATCATATATATGTGTAATACTTGTTCAAAAAAGTATACAAAAAATCAAATCGACTATTTTGCAACAATCTCGTAATTATTTAAGTTCTTTCCACTTAATTAATTGACAACAAGTATTGTTACAATTCGTATACATACGGTTCAAAATTAAATTATGAGACAATGAAGACGAATAATATGAATGGCAAAAAGTATATATTATTAGTTAGAGTCTTCTCCAACTAAGTAATAACACGTAAGATCCTAGGTAACGAGTTCGAGTCATATAAATAGATCCTAGGCAACGGTGGGTTTTTCAGATTTCTAAAAAAGAAAAGGTAGTCCAATATACGAAATATATATGATCATGCAGAGTTCATGAAAGGATTCCACTTCAAAAGAGTACGATATAGGTATTAGTTTAGTACTCTAACAGATACATCACTAGTTAATTTTGTAGTTTGAATTCATGCGTTATAAATACACAAAATAATTTTACCGTTACTTCAAAACTCTGTTAATAATATCGCATGGTACAAAATTGTGTTGGAAACCCCAGAAAGATTGAATAGCTGGAAAACAAAGGGTTGAGGCCAAGCTAGTGATTATAGTGTGGCTCAAAATATATATAGTACAAGTTGATAGGCCATAATAGTTTTATGGAATTAATTGGTCTCTTTACAACTGGATCCTCTTGTTTTTTGTTACCACTTTCTTGGAGTAATTTAACACTTTGATTTATTACTTCAAAACAAATGACATAGAAATTTGTTATTTAAGTCTGCAATTCTGTGTCATACACTATATACATATGATGATGTTTGTGTTTTTCTATGGACATCTCATCCTTAGCTGGCTAAAATTATGGTTTTTATTCCTATGGTTATACACTAGCCGCTATTTTCCATCGATAATTCCAAAATAGTGTACAAGGGGTCGTTACAATATTGTTTATTTGAACATTGAAATAAGTTCTTTAAGGCCTTGTTGGAGTACTAGAAAGCTTAGCTCCTGACATTCGAAACTTTTTTCAATCGACGAAAAATTATATTATTTGTACATAGTTAAAATTATCTTTTATGTATATATAGTAGTTAGTAGATGTGTTGGTTTTGCATTTTAAAATAAATAAATTATGCATCATTGGCATTGTCACTTTGTCCGTTTGGCAGTATGTATACATACTATGTAGTATGTAAAGTGAATATGTGGCATGTTTTTTAGGAGTTACAATCCTCTCTCTTATATGACATTTCATCCATTGTCAGTGAGGCTTTATTGCCATCATTCAAGTTGATAAACGTTGTTGTGAACGTTAGAGTCATGGTTGTTGTGCAGCTTTCATTTGCACGTTAGTGCATTGGTTGCTCTCTCATTATTTCATTCTTTTACTCCTCCATTATACCTTGTAACTTATGTAACCTCTAGGCCATTTATCTTCACTATTTACTACCCCATTATCTTCCTATTCATTGCTAGGAAGACATCTTCTACTATAAATAGTGGTGATCTTCATTTGGTTCATACACACAAGAAAATATAGAGTGCATAAAGTTTGTCAAAAAGAGAGCTCTTATTAGTTGAAGGGAGGTGTTCTTTTTGTAGAGCTTTGGACTCAACTCTTGTCCAGAGTTTGTTGAGTTATATTTTGTGATAGGCTGTTGTATCCTGGAGGGGACAAGTCAAGAAGGCCTACTGCTAGACCGGTGAAAAGCATTTGATGTAGTGGGGTTGAATCTCCTTAAAGAGAGCGAGATATCCGCGCCTCAGCCTGAAGAGATTTTACTTTCTTCATTTTTATTTTCAATTGTAATCTTGTATTTTTGTAATTTTCACTAACAATTTTAAGGAGATTCAACATGACTACAATTGAAAAAATCGCGGATGTCAAGATGGGAGATCTTAACAAGCCATTTAGGTTCAATGGTAACCATTTCAAGAGATGGAAGGGTAAAGTACTTTTCTACTTAAGTCTTCTCAATGTCTCTCATGTGTTAACTGAGAAGAATCCTAATAAAGTAGACATTACTTCTATGAATGATGATGAAACTATTTCTCATCTAGAAAAAGTGGAAAAGTACGATGGTGATTCCTATAAGTGTCGGTATTATATTCTTAATTGTCTATCTGATAATTTTTATGATTATTATGATAGAACTTACTCTAGTGCAAAGAAAATTTGGAAAGCATTGTAGAGTAAGTATGATACCGAAGAGACTGGAGCGAAAAAATATGCGGCTAGTAGATTTTTTCGTTTCCAAATGGTGGACAACAAATCGGTGGTAGACCAAGCTCAAGACTTTATAATGATTGTTGGAGAGCTAAGGTCCGAAGAGGTCAAAATAGGAGATAACCTTATTGTTTGTGGCATAGTAGATAAACTTCCACCTTCTTGGAAGGAATTTCAAAAAACTATGCGCCACAAACAAAAGGAAACCTCTCTTGAAACATTGATAATGAAAATTCGTATGGAAGAGGATGCAAGAGGCCAAGATTGTCACGACCCAAGCCTAGGGCCTAGATGTGACCAGCGAATGGAGAACCCGAAGGAACCCCAAACAAGCCTCATAGCGTATCATTACACATCCTTGGTCGCGGAAGCAATTAAATGACCATAAGCGATAAGCATAATCAAGGGGGAAATCGGGACTAAGGGAGCAAAAAAAAAAATGATACATAAATACCATAGATGAGTCAAGCTCAAGCATAATACACAACTTGTCCAACACCACCTCTAAACATGAGTACTTAGCGGGGGCCAAGACAAACTACCGGGCTCACCCTCATAGTCAAAACATAACTAGAAAGGAAAGTTTTATACATAGCAAAAGATCATGAGCAACGTCCCCGAAATGGAGGACTCACCAATAACCACTATAGAAAATCGTACTAGCCACGCGGAGGAGGATGGTCAAGCGGTGCTCCGGTCCCTACATGGTGACATCATGTAGGCATAGAGTATGCGTTAGTACATTTGAATGTACTAAGTATATGGGATGCAATGCAATGCTACATTAGATGGACATCATAGGAAAAATGCGTAATCATACCCAATAGATAGCATATTAATGAAATGATATGTATAATGATGCTTACATAAAAATCATATTTAGTGGGACGTAGTACATGTGTGGCGAGTGACCATCAATATAGTATTTCCAAGGCCTACCACCCCCTTGGAGAGGCGAAAGAGGTACAAACCCCTCAATATGGTTACACGGGCCTACCACCCCCCGAGCTAGGGACCAAGGTACAAACCCCTCGATATGGTTATACGGGCCTACTACCCCCCGTACTAGGCAACCAAGGTACCAACCCCTCGATACGGTTATACGGCCTACTACCCCCCGTACTAGGCAACCAAGGTACCAACCCCTCGATACGGTTATACGGGCCTACTACCCCCCGTACTAGGCTTGGTCGACTCACAACACTTATATAGAGAAAATCATATACATGTGTCCATTTCATCATCATTTCAGTAATTACATAACCATCCGACTCATAGGACGTACCTTGGACCTTCCCTTTCCTAAGAATTCTATAAATGGGCATTTTATCAAACACAAGGTGGGCAATTGTTCATGTAAATGAAATCATGTATTTCAAGAATACTAAGTCCAACCAATTCCAAAATCCATATAAATCAGCCCACCAACAACATACATATATATATCAACCTTCATAATTTGATCATGGAAGCATGTAAACCATAAACATCACATAATAATTCCATTTCATGATAATATGCAAAATGGACCATAATAGGGTGTGTAGTAGTAATTCCATAATTCAAGAGTTCATAAATAATCATAAGGACCCATAAACTTGAAGTAGAAATAGAGGATAAATGGTTGGACTTGTGGAAAGGAAGGTTTCCACAATCAAACCCACATACCTCAACTTTGGAGAATCCTTGATGAAGATTGGAATGGAGAATCGAAGCTTGAGATTGAGTCTTGAATCCGGAATTAGAGCTTGAGATGTTTGAATTTGGTTGAAGATCTTGGTGGAATTTTTGGAGAGGGCTTAGAGAGTGTTTTTGGAGTTTAGAAAATGACTAAGTATGGGACATGTCCCCTTTTTATAAAAAATGCCTCCAACCCGCCTAGAAAAAAACTGCTCACTGGAAATTGCAAATCTGCACAGACAGGTTTTACGAAAATGGTCATAACTCCCTCATCCTAACTCGGACTAAGGTGAAACCAAGTGCGTTGGAAAGCTAACTCAAAGAGCTTTAATTTGATAGGTTGCAGCCCTTCCAGTTCCTTGTGTGCTAAGAGATATGCCCCTTTAAAGTTGACCCTCCAAATCGCAATTTTTGCGATTTTCGAATTTTGATACGGTTGCTCTAAAATTCGGGTTAGACCCATTTCCCACTCAATTTGACCCCACAAATAAGAATATGAAGTCGAATTTCCGAAATCATGCACGGATTTTGAGATATATGGAAATTACAATTATAGGTGTTTCCGAAGCACATTTTCGGGCATTTTTGGGGTCGTTTCAAAGATGCACTTTTACAAACAGAAGAGAGCAACATCACAACGAAGGTAAATTTAATTACTTCAAATAATGCTACTCTTGAATCTCACAAAAATACTTCTTTGAAGCCTAAGAAGAAAAAATTCAAGAAAAATAATGGTGAAAATAACCAAGCACAAAATCAACAAGTTCAAAAAAAGGGACCATGCTTTGTTTGTGGCAAGAGTGGGCATATTGCTCGTTTTTGCAGATTTCGGAAACGTGATCCTAACCCTCAGGCAAACGTTACCGAAGAACCTTTTGTGGCGGTGATTACCGACATAAATATGGTTGAGAATGTTGATGGATGGTGGGCTCCATCATGTCTGTTATGACAAAGATTGGTTTAAAAAATATACTCATTTTGAGGAGCCAAAACCATCATGCTTGGTGATTCACATACTACTCAAGTGCTTGGAACGGGAGATGTCGAGTTGTGTTTTACTTCTGGAAGAGTGTTAACTTTGAAAGATGTACTTTATACTCCTTCCATGAGAAAAAATTTGATGTCTAGTTTTCTTCTTAATAAAGCAGGCTTTAAACAGATAATTGAATCTAATCAATATGTAATTGTGAAAAAGGGTATTTTTGTGGGAAAAGGATATGCTTGTGATGGGATGTTTAAACTGAATGTTGAAATGAATAAAGTTTCAACTTCTGTTTATATACTTTCTTCAACTAATTTTTGGCATGCTCGTTTGTGTCATATTAATGATCGTTATGTTGGAATCATGAGTAGTTTAGGATTAATCCCAATGGTTAAAAAGAATTTTGAAAAGTGTGAGGCTTGTAGTAAAGCCAAAATCACTAAAAGGCCTCATTTTCAAGTTGAAAGAAAAACTAATTTATTAGAATTAGTTCATACTGATATTTGTGAACTTGGAGGAATTTTAACTCGTGGAGGTAATAGATATTTTATCACTTTCATTGATGATTTTTCTAAGTTTACATATGTTTACTTAATGAAAAATAAAAGTGATGCTTTTGAAATTTTAAAACTTATCTCCATGAGGTTGAAAATCAGTTTGGAAGAAAAATAAAAAGAATTAGAAGTGATAGAGGCCGTGAATATGAGTCAAATGAGTTTAATTCTTTTGTTAGATCATTGGGAATAATTCATGAAACTACTCCTCCTTACTCTCCTTCATCTAATGGAGTAGCGGAAAGGAAAAATAGAACTTTGGTTGAATTGACTAATGCCATGCTTATTGAGTCACATGCACCTTCAAATTCTTGGGGTGAAGCTATTTTGACTGCTTGTTATGTGTTGAATCGTGTGCCTCATAAAAAGTCTAAATTGACACCTTTTGAATTGTGGAAAGGTCACAAGCCAAGTTTGGGATATGTAAGAGTTTGGGGTTGTCTAGCCTTTGTGAGGCTAATGGATCCTAAGATTACAAAGTTGGGTAAGAAAGTTACTACTTGTGCCAATTATGCTTCAAATAGTACAGCCTATAGATTTTTTAATCTTGAAGATAATATTGTAATAGAATCGGGAGATGCTATTTTTCATGAGAATAAATTTCCTTTTGATTCTAAAAATAGTGGGGGTCAAAGGATTGAACAAAATATTTTGTCACTACCTAATTCTTCTACTTCTACTTTGCAAAATAAAGAAATTGATGAGTTTGAGTTAAGAAGAAGTAAAAGAGCTTAGAGTAGAAAAAGATTTTGGTCCTGATTTTTATGTGTTTAATGTTGGAGATGACCCTCTCACTTTGAAAGAAGCTTTATCTTCACATGATTCTATTTTTTGGAAAGAGACTGTAAATGATGAAATGGAGTCTCTAATTTTTAATAAAACTTGGAAGTTAGTTGATTTACCACCGGGTTGTAAAACAATTGGTTGCAAATGGGTCTTAAGAAAAAAATTGAAACCGGATGGATCTGTTGATAAATATAAGGCTAGACTAGTTGCAAAAGGTTTTAAGCAACTAGAAGGCCTAGAATTTTTTGATACTTTTTCTCTGGTAACAAGAATTACATCCATTAGACTTTTAATTGCTATGGCTGCGATTTTTGATTTAAAAATTCATCAAATGGATGTAAAAACTGGTTTTTTAAATGGAGACCTAAATGAGGAAATTTATATGGAACAACCCGAGTATTTTGTTGAAGTAGGCCAAGAAAGTAAAGTGTGTAAACTTACGAAGTACCTATATGGCTTGAAACAGGCACCAAAGCAATGGCATGAAAAATTTGATTCCTGCATGATTGAAAATGATTTTAAAACAAATGAGTGTAATAAGTGCATATATCATAAGTCTTGGAATAATTCACATGTGATTATTTGCCTATATGTTGATGATTTATTGATCTTTGGCTCTAACATGAATGTTATTGATGAAGCTAAAAATATTCTTAGAAGCCATTTTGATATGAAAGATCTTGGTGAGGCAAATTTTATTCTTGGAATAAAAATAACAAGAACATGTGATGGAATTTTCCTTGACCAGTCACATTATGTTGAGAAAAATTTAAAAAAATATGACTTTCTTAATTACAAGCATGTTGTAACTCCTTTTGATTCAAGTGTTCACTTATTTCCTGTTGAAAGTGAAAATGATGTAATAAATCAAAAGAAATATGCTAGCATAATCGAAAGTTTGAGATATGTGACTGATTGCACTAAGTCTGATATTGCATATGCAGTAGGAGTACTTGGCAGGTTTACAAGCAAGTCAGGTAATGAACATTGGCATGCTATAACAAGAGTTATGAGATATTTAAGTGGAACAAAAAATTGTGGTTTGTTCTACAAAAAATATCCTGCTGTACTTGAAGGTTTTTCTGATGCAGATTGGAATACCTTATCAGGTGATTCATATTCTACCACTGGTTATGTCTTTACTTTGGGTGGTGGTGCTATCTGTTGGAGATCAAAAAAGCAAACTATAATTGCTAACTCTACCATGGAGGCTGAACTAATTGCTTTAGCTTCAGTTAGTGAGGAAGCGAATTGGTTGAGAGATTTGTTATTTCAAATACCTTATTTTGAAAAACCAATTCCTCCTATTTTAATTCATTGTGATAGCACTGCTGCAATTGGTAGAGTTCAAAACCGTTACTATAACAGTAAATCCAGACCTATAAGGAGGAAACACAGTAATGTAAGATCATATTTGACAAGTGGTACCATTAATGTTGATTATGTCAAATCTTGTGATAATCTTGCAGATCCTCTTACTAAGGCCTTAACAAGAGAAAAGGTCTGGAGCACATCGAGGGGGATGGGATTGAAGCCTATAAATCCTTGAGTCATATATGTGGAAACCCAACCTGGGGACTAGAGATCCTATAACCAGGTTCAAAGGGAAAAACTAAGCATATGATGACTTGTTGTGAAAAAATGCACTATTTTTTATTCCCTCCCTCAGAAGTGAGTGCATTGTTTCCTGTAGTAATTTGTAAAAGTTGAGTTTACAAAACTCTTAATGAAAATATGTAGCCCGTATAGGTGGAGTATTAAGCTTACAGGAGCACTCTCGACAGATTTCACCTATGTGAGTGTGGAAGTAGGTCGCTCTCTATGAGAATTGGGCTTATTCTCAAAAGCACTCATGAAACCGGGATAGCACAAGGCCGTAATGTGCTAGCTTTTAAAGCTCATGTCAACACCTTGATTATTATGTGTGAGCAGTAATATTTTATTTCCCTTAAACAGTCATAGTTCAAGTCTGAGACCACTACGACTCTGGAGTAAAGGTTACTGTTTCACTAAGTGGAGGTTCAATGCAGAGCACACCTTCATCATGCATAGTAGTCTTTCTTCAGCTGATATACTCTCTTGTTTAATTTTAATATGAGTGGGGGATTGTTGGTTTTGCATTTTAAAATAAATAAATTATGCATCATTGGCATTGTCACTTTGTCCGTTTGGCAGTATGTATACATACTATGTAGTATGTAAAGTGAATATGTGGCATGTTTTTTAGGAGTTACAATCCTCTCTCTTATATGACATTTCATCCATTGTCAATGAGGCTTTATTGCCATCATTCGTGTTGATAAACGTTGTTGTGAACGTTAGAGTTATGGTTGTTGTGCAGCTTTCATTTGCACGTTAGTGTATTGGTTGCTCTCTCATTATTTCATTCTTTTACTCCTCCATTATATCTTGTAACCTATGTAACCTCTAGGCCATTTATCTTCACTATTTACTACCCCATTATCTTCCTATTCATTGTTAGGAAGACATCTTCTACTATAAATAGTGGTGATCTTCATTTGGTTCATACACACAAGAAAATATAGAGTGCATAAAGTTTGTCAAAAAGAGAGTTCTTATTAGTTGAAGGGAGGTGTTCTTTTTGTGGAGCTTTGGACTCAACTCTTGTCCAGAGTTTGTTGAGTTATATTTTGTGATAGGCTGTTGTATCCTGGAGGGGACAAGTCAAGAAGGACTACTACTGGACCGGTGAAAAACATTTGCTGTAGTGGGCTTGAATCTCCTTAAAGAGAGTGAGATATTCACGCCTCAGCCTTAAGAGATTTTACTTTCTTCATTTTTATTTTCAATTGTAATCTTGTATTTTTGTAATTTTCACTAACAAGATGTTTATTCATATTTGAGTCCCTTTAATGAAAATTCTGATTCCAACGCTGCTCGTAAGTCATTAACAAACGTTTTGAAAAAAGCAAGTATATTTGTTGCTCCGTCCACTTTTACTTGTTCACTATACTGGAAATAGATGCCAATTTTTACTTATTCAATTTGAAAAATTAAGAGATAATTTATCACTTAGTTTTTAATTTACACTTATTATCAACTATAGTCATTTTTCAAAACATTAAATTTATGATATTCAAAGATTGATATAATAAAATTGTCATTCTATTTATCGTTTTTAAGTGGTGTATCAAGTCAATAATGAATAAATAAAAAATGCTTGTTCACAAGATGTTGCATTCAATTTTCTTACCATACAGAAAATAATTATGAACATGTATTAGTAAACTTTAAGTATGTCCCAAAGTTAGCATGTAACTAATGGCCCTTACATTGGTTTGATAATTGATAAGTTTTGTTGAGTGTCTTCACAGAGTCTGAGCATTCAATGTTACAGCAAAATCACAAAAAGGGTAATCACATTAACTTTGGAAGACCAAAAGGGCTGGTAAGTTGTAATCTCACATAGAATTTGTGATCAATGATATGCAATTCTTTGAAACCCTCAACCTTTTTAGCAAACAGTGAACTGATTTTATCTAATCTATATATATATATATATATATATAAAGGAAAAACATAAAAAAAATGTGATGTGACACCTCTCTATGGCCTCCATTTACATTTATCTTTTTTCTCCTTTTTTTGACCATTTTTTCCTTCATTATTTAATTATTTTATTTTTAATATCTAAAAAAGTTTTCACATTCAAGTACACAACTTTTCACCTATCACTATAATATATATTTAATATCTTTAATAAAATAAGAAATAACTACTAATAACTCACACATCTTCAACTTATAATCTTAATAATATTCATAACTCCCTTTTTTTAATCTTCATAACCCCCAAAAATAAATTTATTAGTTTATGACACCTTATGGTATTCCTCCTATTTTTCTATATAAATTCATATTTTGTATCAAAAAAATATTTTCATTCAAAGTTATTCTTTCACTTCTCCATCACCATATCATACATTAGGGTGAGGAATAAAATGCTAATCATCACATCATATGGTTGCTTTCAACAAAGTCGTAAAGAATCTATGGGTAAAAATGCTTCTTTTAATTTTTTAAATTATACTTTTTTTACTTTAATAATTTTTATGTGATATTATTTATTTATTTTTAGTCAATTTAAATAATCTTTGAAACTAAATTGAATAAACTCAATACAAATAAAACCATGGAGTAACTAACAATTTCATATAAGTATATTCTTAATTTGTGCTTGTAGGGATGAAGAAGAAAGTTGAGGAAGATACAAAAGTAGAGAAAATTGTGAATTTCGAAAGAAGATGATGTAGAGTCCTACAGTAAAATTATTATTATAGTAATTTGATCTTTTTAGTTTTTCTTTCATATATTTTAAAATTCTTTTAATTGTTCATTTTCACATTTTCTTTTTTCTTAAAGTTGTATTTTAAAAATGTAATGGGAAGAGAATAAAATGAGAAGTAAAGCAAATCAGAAGACCGAGAAAGAGAAACTTGATAAAGAAATCTATTTTTTCTTTTTTTTTATATGACTATAGTTATACATACATAATTCATTAGGTTAAATTATGATTAGTTCTTATGAATTTTTATTATTATAGCTTTTTGCAACATTCTAAAATGAACATTATGTATTTGATATTACTGTTTATTTGCATGCTCGAGTGCATTCCTAAATACAACACTACGATTAGAAGCATTTTAAAGTGCGAAAACTTGATAACTTACAAAAAAAAATGTTATCCAAGCAACGAATTAAAAAAATTGACAACAATTTATATAATTCTTAAGAAAAAACTAAAGAAACTATAAACATTGTATACAATACTTTCGTTTTCAAAAAAAATAAAATAAGGACAAAGATCCTATTTTTTTCTTCTTATTTTTTTGATAAATTTCACTATATTTTAATTTATTATTATTATTGAAAAAAGTGTCAACTATTACTCTCTCCATTCATTTCTATTGTTTATTGTAAAAACTTAAATGTCTCAAAATTTATTATTTTACTTATTTCTATTCTTTATTGTAAATTTAAAGGTCTAAATATTTAACTCCAACCTTTCATTTCTCCATGAAAAATGAAAATTTTATATCTATCTATTTATTATACAAAGCTAAATATTAAAAAAGTGATTTGACACCTCTCTTTGGCCAATGATCCTATTTATTTTATTTATTTACTTTTTGATTGTTGTAATCACTATATTTCTATTTATTATTACTATTAAAAAAATGTGTCAATTAGTATTTCCTTCATTAATTTCTATTATTTATTGTAAGAATTTAAATATCTCACACTTTACTACTCAACTTATTTTATTATTTATTGTAAATTTAAAGGCATGAATATTTATCACTCAAACATTTCATTTTCTCCTTAAAGAATGAAAATTTATTAAAATAGAGTAGTCTAGCTAAATATCATTTCAAATAGCTTGAAAAAAAATTAAATTATCCCTTTAACTCTTCTAATTATGAGATTTTTCTTTTTATCTAATTTTCAAAAATCTAAAAAATATTTACATAATTAGTCAATTAAAGAATAAGATAATTGCTCACTGAATAAATTTTTAAAATGGAAAGACGTAACTCTCCAAAAAAAATAAATTCCCAACATCCATTTATAGTTATTACATTTCATAATGAACCCATGATTAAAGTTGGCAATAAAAAAAATGCTGCACCAGCCAAAAAAGATAAATTTTTAAAAAAAAATTCCCAAATTTCTTATTTATTTTATTAGTTTATAAGAATAAACATCATAATTATAATCATTTATTGTCCAAAATTGTCATATTATTTATTGAAAATCAAAACTCATCCACATATTGATTTATGAAATCATTGATATTCGCTTTTAACTTTTTCATATTTCAGTAGTGTTTGGATTACATAATTTATTCAGTTTCTATATAAAATTGATATTTGAGCTCTCTTGTATATTTATTGTTTTAATTTTCAATGTAATTTTTTCACGAAATATTAATTAATTAGTAAATGCGTGAATTGAATATAACTTCTACTTTCTTTCTTGAATTTAGAATTACACTTTCTATGCTTTTCATATGAAAGTTTTGTGTGGATACATAAAAAAGTTTAGGCTATTAATTTTATCAATTACACTAATTGATATGCTCATATTTTAAAGTAATAATTGTGAAAAAGTTGAATTATAAGTAATAGAAATTACATGAACTCTAAATTTAAATAGTTAAATAAATTTATAAATGTAAATAGTATTATATAAAGGAAATTATTAGTAAAATAACATAAATAATTTAAAACACCCAAAAATGAGATAGCAACGTATATAAAATTGACGCATAAAGAATATGTCTTTATAATGTTCCAAGAAAAAATTATAATTATCTTCTTCTTTTTTTCTTGAAACTAATTTAATTCTATTATTTTTTTTCTTTTTTCTTTTATTGTTATTTTCTGTTTGATTTTTTCATATATATATTTTTTTATTGCAATTTCTTAATTTTTTTATATTAATTAAATATAAAAAAAATATGACCGCGCAAAGCGCGGTTTGATTAACTAGTTGGTAAATAAATCCGAGCAAAAACCTCTATATCTGAGTAACTTCTATATTCATCTTCAAATTGAAATGGGAGTAAAAAATCTCCTCTTGATACTCCCAACATCACTAGAAACAAAGAGAAAAAATTCACTAGATCAAGGCATAAGTTGGCTTATTATTAAATTTTAGGTTATATTACGCAACTTCACTTAACCATGCTTGCAGCGCTATAGTGGTTGACAGAACCAAGTGCTCTCTGATTTATTTTATTTTTTTGGTACATCGGGAACCTGCAGCCGCTACCCTTCCAGTGTGCACTGGGAAGTCATCTCGAAATGTTGAAATCGGGGGAGGGGAGGGGAGGGTGATCTGTCACTATTTCAAGAAGAACCTGATCAGCTTCCATTTATTTTTAAAGAATACTACTTCTTAAATTAACATTACAAAGGAAAGAAGAAAAAAGAAAAAAGAAAAAGAAAACCAAGAAGCAGAAGTTGCAGAGTCATCTCTGGCTGAAGCGCCATGCCAGATCTAGTCCGTTGCAAGCACCGTCTATCATAAATAGCCCGAAAAACTAACCTGCAAAACGAAAGCAATATATACACTAAGGTAACCAGAAATGATCTCAATGCAGCTGAAAGAACTTCAGCTTAACTGTGTATCTCATTGAACAACCCTCACATACTATTCCAATTCTAACGATCTATCCAGCGGACGCCTGCATTCCATAGAAACAAATGCAAGAACAGCACACATGCAATATCACATTGGTACACTTAATTCTTAAATGAATTTCCAATCTTCAAACTTACCAAAACAAAAAAAGGATTACACAAGCTCTAGGACAAGGGCTGAGGCACCTCCTCCTCCATTGCAAACACCAGCAGCTCCATATTTGCCATTTTTCTGTCTCAACACCTGCAAACATAGCATTGGGAAAATAGATGTGAAACAAATATCAAAGGACAAAGACAGGGTCATATTAGGACACTAAAGAAACAATTATTGAACTTAAAACCCCAAAATGTTGCATGTAGTAACACATACCCCGAGAAGTGTAACCAATATACGAGCTCCACTGCATCCAAGAGGATGCCCCAAAGATACAGCCCCGCCGTGTACATTAACTTTTTCCTGAGGAACAAACCAAAAGTTTACTTCATTGTCAGGATCATTCCGTGCTTGTTGCACACTAAATAAAGCACTGCAGACCAAATAAGTTACTATGACTTTATGTTATCTTATCCTTGTTCCATTTTCATATCAAAGCATATAATCCAAAATAGTTTTCTTGAGATGATATATCCCGACTGAGAGTTGTCAAAGTTGAAGACATTAAAAAATTTTGTATCTCATGATTAATAAGCATATAGGATAGAGCACTCACTGGATTAAGACCAAGCAGCTTTTGATTTGCAAGAGATACCACCTGCAATCGAGTTCTGTTAAGGAGGGTGCTCACACAAATGAATCAGACTAGTTTAAAAGAGCTAGGTAAGAGTGCATACAGCAAAGGCTTCATTAATTTCATAGTAATCAATTTGAGAAGCCTCTAAGCTAGCACTTTTGATAGCTTTGGGAATTGCTAGAGCAGGTGCAGTTGTGAATAATTCAGGTTCCTGCAAGATTTAATTTAGATGAGAACATTAAGAGAGAGCTTAACCACCAAAATTCTCCAAAATCTTGCATATGGAATGCTTAAACTCTATTCTCAAATTCATAGATATAAAGTACCTGAGCTGCATCCGCATAGCCTGAGATCTTTCCAATTACATTTAATCCTAGTTTTATAGCCTTCTCTCCACTAACTAAGACCAATGCAGCAGCACCATCACTGGAAATGAAAGATTCTCTTGTCAATAAATTTTACAGAAAAGAAAAACCAAGAATCTCTTGAAGTTATCATATTCTGATTTCCTGTTTCAAAGCAACTTCAACAGCTAGTTCTTATCATGTTTCACTGAATTATTCACATTTCAGGTGAAAGATGTCCTTAAACAGTATAATAGATGGCCCAACTAACTTGGCTCCCACTATGGATGCAAAGTGAAAAAAAATCACTTTTTAAAAATGAACCAGAAACGTAAAGATATAATTGTAACTGTAATTAATGAATCTTTTTCAGCTATGTTTGGGATGCAGTACTTCCAGAGAGAGGAAGTTAGTGCAAGTAAATTTCAGAGTAGTTGACCGAGATTGGAGAAGTAGGAAATGCATTTATTTGTTAGGTTAACAAAAAGTTCTTGTTA
Organism: Solanum appendiculatum; assembly: GCA_018342035.1. Taxonomy (NCBI): domain Eukaryota; kingdom Viridiplantae; phylum Streptophyta; class Magnoliopsida; order Solanales; family Solanaceae; genus Solanum; species Solanum appendiculatum. Next base: position 1,817,500 of record JAGDQO010000583.1, on the reverse strand, counting down.
AACATGTGAGAACAAGAAAAACAGAACATGGTAGAAAATTAAGTCCACGAACCTTATGCTAGAAGCGTTACCAGCAGTAACAGTACCATCTTTATCCTTAAAACTTGGTCGGAGTTTTCTCAATTTTGCACCATCAAACTGCAAGAAAAACACAGAAATTATGAGTAAGGAAGGCAGGAGACGATAGGCAGTATAAATGCACGAGCCTATGTCATAACATCTTTTAAGTGCCAAAGAAGTAAATTCGTATATCTGATCCTTGTAGTACTTGGAAGGCACAAATATGAAGGTCTATATAACTAGGCAGAATAATCTCTTCATCCCCTTCAATAAGAAACTACAGTGATTTAGAAGTTGCATTTAACTTCATTTTCTAGCTATTCTACTTTACTTCCACATGGGAAGTAGGTCTGAGAGCAGCTAAATTAAGTCTCCAAGAGCACTTCAAGAGAAGATGTAGAGGAGCCCATCCATATATGGTATTAGTTTTGCTTTGACTAACAAAAATTCATATTAATGTACTCACCTTTCCTAGACCGTCATCCTTATCAACAATAATGGATGGCTTTCCTCTTCCTCCAGGCACCTCAACCTGCACATTGTCACAATTCATTAGAACCATAAAATAAACAAACTGCGAAGAACTTGCTTTCTTTGAGTATGGAGAAATATCTAGAGACCAAGCGCTAATAAGTTTTACCGGTACAATCTCCCATGCGAAAGCACCAGCTTCTTGAGCAGCAATTCCACGTTCATAACTTTGAACTGCACAGTCATCCTGCATATATAGAGAGACATAAGTGATTGACTCCCTTCAGAAAATAAAAGATTTCAGCAAATCTATATAGCGGATAGCTGAAAACTAAGAGAAAACAGAATGATGATTCACTTTGGCTCCAGATGTGCATGTGTTAAACAAGTGGAGCAGAGAATAGAAAATCAAAATGGTTCAACTTTGTATAGAAATAATGACAGAGCATTAGGAAAGAGAGGACCCCATGTATCCCAATCTTTATTGTTTCTCACAGAAGCTTCATCGAATGGTGGTAACAATTATTAAACATCAAAAGAACCAAAAGAAATTAGATTAGGAGGAATTGGCATGTAGGTATAAATTAGATAAACCAAGAGTAGAGAAAGCTTTGGTATGTGGAATTAAAGTCAGAGCGAAACTTGCAGCACGATGCAAATTAAAGAAAAACAAAGATGTATATAAAGACAAACCTGCTCCTCTCTTGTGATTTTATGATTTGCAGCACATGTTTCTGCACAAACTCCCATACCACAATCCTTATAAACATCAGTCAAACCATCTTTAAGCATTCCATCAACTAGACTATCATGTCCAAGGCGAGATCCCTTCCTGTGATTATGGCATTGATCAATGAAGGGCATTGATAAAACAGAATTGAAGAACAATATTAACTAATCAGAACCTCTGTAGGGAAAAAGAATCGAAGTGGCCAGCGCAACAAGTCTACTGTATTCCGAACAATACATTAACCATATAAAACTCAGTGGGGAGTGATCTAAGAATTTATGGCTGACTGGGAACAGATCATAAAACTCAATGGGGAGAGATATAAAAAATGTACGGCTGATGAGGAACAGATCATAAACGGGTTTAGGTGGAAGCATGAATAATAAGAAGCGATAAAAGCTGGTTAACAGGAATATGAGCTGGCTTTGTAATTGTTGATTAAGCATGTTAAGAACTTAATATTTCGGAACAACACATGTACACTCTTGAAGCACAAAAAGATAGGTTCAAAGTTGTAGATGTATTATAATATGTGCCTTGGGGATGTTGCAAGAAAACAGCATCACTCTTCCTAAAGTGTGTGACTCGAAAATATATCATCTTGTATCACTATCCTTCTTTGCTAAGGGAGACTGAGGGGCTTCTTAAAAGAAATTGTATTATCACAGTGGTTCAACTTTTGAAGAACGCAAACCTTGCTTCTGCAATGTATTTGGGAACATTGGACATGCTTTCCATTCCACCAGCCACAACCACCTCATTGATGCCCAACTGGATACTTTGAGCTGCAAGCATAGTTGCTGCAAAGCCATATAAAATTATATATTGTCAAAAAAATAAATCTCTTTCACTCTCATAACAGTTATTAAAGGGGGCAGAGGTCTCCAGATAAATACAACAGGAAGGTGCATACCTTTCAATCCAGATGCACAAACTTTGTTCACAGTCGTGCAAACCACTGTATTGGGTAGTCCTGCACCCAATGCGGCTTGCCTAGCAGGAGCCTGCCCCAGGTTTGCACTGAGGACATTTCCAAAGAAGACTTCTTCTACTAGTGATGGATCAACATTTGCTTTCTTAAGAGCACCTAAAGTTCAACCAACAGAGAGATTAATTGAAACTCAAAGCAATTATTATTGCCAGTCAATTGGGTTTTATATTATGAAATAACTATGCAACAATAGCTAGAGTCCTACCCTCAATGGCTATTGATCCAAGTTTTGTCGCTGGCAACGAGGAAAGAGAACCAAGGAAGCCCCCCATTGGAGTACGGGCAACACCAACAATGCAAACATCTGTTCACATTAAACCACAAATAATGAGCAATTATCAGAAATCACAGTTTGGAAAACCCTTTTACGACATAGCAAACCAAAATCTAGAAAAAACAACATCCAATTATACTGCACCAATTATCTGATAAGATACATTGAACTTAATGAAATACTGTTTTTGACAATGCAGGCAATATCAATCAATCATCTAAGCCTCAATAGGCTGTCTGAATCTTTTGTAGCGGGAATCCCAGCAGAAAATTTATGGTTTTGAAAAGTAGAAAAATGTGGTACCAATTTTGTACTCTCCATTTTACATAAAATAACAGTAAGAAGAGCATTCCACGCTGAAGGTTTCAACTAGAGATTATTAAAAAAACAGTTATGTTTTAAGTAATTGAAACTACAAGTTAACCTTACAATGTGCATTTGAAGCTTTTGCATTTCGTGAACAAATGTCCAACTGACCATACAAAATCAAGACTTTCCAAATGAAATCCCCATATATGAGCAAAAACCAAAGTCAGATTCAACAGTGTCTCATGGTAAGACTGACTTTTAGAAATGCTCACACTTTCAGTTTGTTAGGAATGTTGAAAATACGAGACAGATAAAAGAGATTCCTTTTCCTCTTTATTTAAAAAAGACAATATCCTCCAAATAGAAAGCAATTGCTTATTTCCTAATGGCTGTCTACAGAAAACTACTTTTTAATGATTCTTTTTTCTAATTGAAAATTTTAATGAAAAAATCAAACACAAAAATGGAAAAAACACTACTTGCTTAAGCATAAAAGGTTGTTCTTTCCATGCGAATTGCCTAGGACCAAAGAACACCCCTGCTACTAATAAATGGTCACCATGAAAATCAATTTTGCATAGATCATAGTGTTGGCTCATACAGGAAGCATCAACAAATCAACTGGCTATCTTTACATCAAATAAAGATTCTAGGCTAGGTGCTAAGAGAGCATAAGTTGTTACCTCTAGGCTTGATGGTATCTGCTGCTGCTGGAGCCATTGTGAATATGTATGAAAATGGATGTCTGTTTCATTCAAAACCAATCAGGGGTCTCTTTCTATCAATAAAAGAAATCACAATACCACCAATAGAAAAAATTTGTATGACCCAAATATCACAAAAATTTCATATTATATATCAAATCATAGCAAAGCAAAAGGCATGAGCAATGAAAAACTTAGCCTCAACTACAACACATCTACTATACTATCTTTCCCAAAGATCTTTTCATAGATTAATGAGCACCATCAACTCATTTCAATGAGAAAGAAAACTAGATGACACTGTAAGCTCAAGTAGCTAGTGAACTATAAGCCAAAAAAATGTGAAATTTGTCTTAAAACAACTTTTTTTTTCTAATTCCTTGATACCAAGGGTGTGATCGGTATGAAAGAAAACATTTGTCAATTTTCCCATGTTCCCGTCAAAATTTTTGGAAGATAATAAATGAGGAAAATGACTTCTCTAACGAAACGAAAGGAGAAAAACAAGTTCACGAGTAACATTCCACCTTGATTGGGTCTTCCCCACCCTCAACACAACTCATCTTCATCCCCACCACCCCTCACATAGTGTTTGTCCAAGTTAAATACAATATTTTTAACAAAAATATTTTTTACACAAGAAAATTACTAAGAAACCCAGCTATTTTCATGGAAAAAATATTTTTCATGTAAAACATTTTCCTTCGTACTGAACACACCTAAAAATGAGACTTGAGAAATAGGCTCATCAAATAAATGATATGGAAAAGAAGATGAAACAGAAATAGTGACAAAATTCGATCTAACAAAATGATCAAACGATTCACCGAATACTCTAAATCCATAGACCGATATACACCTCACCTGATTCGCTCGCAGATCTAAACTAGAAAAAAAAAATCAAAATTCTAGCATGAACTTGCATGGAATTTAGTACAAATTTGGAAAGTAAAATCCAAAATACACAGAGAGAATAAAAGAAGAAATGAGATGGAAACAGAGAAACATTGATTCCGTAGAGTTTGATTATGAAGTGAAATACCTCAGAAGTTGAAGGAGATTTCAATGGAGCAGAGCACAAAGAAAGTGAGTGTGCATTTTACAGGGAAGAAGAGGACTATTTTATAGATGACCCGGTGACCGGGCGGTCTGTTCTGTTCCTAGACCGGCTTTATTGACTCACATCATCCATTTCATTTTTGGTTTTAAATATGTACTACTCTAAACTAAACTAATTTTGACATAATTAATTTCGAGATAATCTGTTCCAATCAAATAAGCTCTTAGTTGTTTGATTGGTGGGATAAGAATATTAATATTTTATTTTATATTTGATAATAATTATTAATTAGTTTTCGAATTATTTTTACTAAGGAAAATATTCAAATTTTTCATTAAACTTTGACAAAATGTTCATGTACGCTTTCTTTATCTATTTCATTTTTTATTTGAGAAAGGCTTATCTAAGTTATTTTCGTACCGTTCTGATTTTGCAAAACTGTTTTTTATTGGTAATCAATTATGATTCTATCACGTTATTAATTAAATTACTTTATTTTTATAAAAAACTTAAATATGTTATCGAATTTTGAAAAAAAACTTATTTATATTTTTATTAAAAGTTTGATTCATATACAGTTAACAAATCGAGAATTGGTTGGTGGGGGTGGTGTTAGTGATTGGAGGTGGATACATGTGAATTAAATTTTAAAGGTGAAGTGTCAGTTATAAAATTTATTTTTCCCACATTATACTAGGAAAGTAACTACTCCTTCCGTTTCACAAAAAATGACCTGGTTTGACTTGGCACGGAGTTTAAGAAAATAAAGAAGATTTTTCTATTTTGTGGTCCTAAATTAAAGTTATGTCAAATGTACCAAAATGTCCTTTTATCTTGTGGCCTTAAACATTCACATGAAAAGCTAAAATTAAAATGTTGCCAAAAAAGAAAAGAGATTATTCTTTTTTGTTAAAGAAAAGAGATTATTCTTTTTTAAACAAACTAAAAAAGTAAGGAGGTCATTCTTTTTTAAACGAATAGAGTAATTTATTTTTATTTCCTAGAAAAAAACAAAAAATGTTTTTCTCTCTAAAAACACACTGTTGTTTAATTTCTTTTTATAACGAAATATAAGATTCTTTTTTTCATTTTACATTGTTCCTCAATTTTATTTTTGAGGGAATCTGAGAGAATTATTTTCTAAGTTATGTAAGTAAGGATTAAATTAAACTTTAAATAATTTAAGTGTATAGTACAAAATTTATGGTGCAGTTGCACGTGAACTTTGAAAAGGTACTCTGCCATGAATGACCAAAAAATATAAAAAATTATACCCAAAACAAAATACTTTCACAAAGACAAACAAAGGGATTTTCCTTTGTGGGAATCTTATTACTCTCTCCGTTTTTTTAGTTGTCATGGTTTTATTTTTAGAATTAAATGATAAGAACTTTGATTAATATTATATGATGTATTTTTGATCATATTGATACCCAAAAAATTGGTATTTATAGTACTTTTCATAAAGTTTTTGAATATTCAAATTTTTAGTTTAAAATATTGAATTAATATAATCTAATTTAACATTAAAAGTTGGTCAAATTGACTTTTAAAAAGTGCAACATGACAACTAGAAAAAAAATAGGGGAAGTAATATTCAACTTAAATTTTCATCTTGTCCATGAAGATTTGATTTTTCATATTGTAATTTTCTTTGTTTATCTCCTTTTATATTAAAATTGAAAAGAAGAAGAAAAATAAAGAACGTAAGAAGTGGGTCACAACTCACAAGCCGTGTTTAAAATGAGAAGTGGTGTCTAGTGGGTCAATAACTTAGTTAGATTTTTATCCTTATTTTGGGTTCGTCCATTTAGATATGAAGTTATTTTTGTTAGAAAGTATTTTATTTTTAATATGAAACTTTTCAACATTCGAACTTAATCAATTCTCAAATAAATATCGGTCATCTGGTGAAAAAAAAAAAAACTTAGGTAGACTCACACCCAAAGGCGGAGCTAGGTAGGGTGTCTAGTGGTCAATAACCTAGTTAGACTTTTATCCTTATTTCGGGTTCGTCCCTTTAGATATGAAGTTATTTTTGTTAGAAAGTATTTTATTTTTAATATGGAACTTTTCAACATTCGAACTTAATCAATTCTCAATATAAATATCGGCCATCTGGTGGAAAAAAAAAACTTAGGTAGACTCACATCTAGAGGTGGAGCTAGGTGGGGGTTCGTGGGTTCGAACGAACCCCACTAGCTTTTCCGTAGACTTGTATTTGTATTAGAAAATTTTATATATATATATATATATATATATATATATTAACTTGTGAACCCACTAACAAAATTGATTGACAACTCAGTGGTAAGGATGGGGCAGTGGCTAACCCCACTATCAACAAAAGTTTAGTTTCTCTTCTTTTTTTTTTAAAGGAAACATGTTTTGTCATATTTTTTTCTTCCGTTCTAAAATTTAGAACCCCCAAACTTTTAATTCTGGCCCCGCCTCTGCTCACACCTATATGAATTTTAGTGGAATGACTAAGATCCTTATATTCTTAATTAAAATTTTCTAATTTGAAAAAAATTCTATTAAAAATATTACCTTAAAAATAAATTTTATAATACATAAATTTGAATTCAATCGAACGCATGGAAAAAAAAAAGTATAATTAGACTCGCACAGAAAACATCGAATATGTAAGTGATGTACCAACCACTCTGGGGAGATGTCTGCTAAAATACTCATTTAATATAATTATATTAAGGTGTTGGAATTTGAAAAGAATGTAAATAAACTATAGTTTTGATAATGTTTTATATGCTTCTTTGACATATCAAATATTGTTATGTGCCACTGCCAAACCCACAACAGACAGTTAAGAGGAGCCCATGTTGACTTCAATCAGTCCAAATGGGCTGCTATAATGCTATTATAACATAGCATTTGAACTAAAGAAAACAAATGATTTGATGTATCGATTTTGTTTTTGGTGTTTTAAGTGCTCAAATTAAATTATGTTTTTTCCCTATTGTTTTGTATTTAAATGTGCTGAGTCAATGAGTCATACACTTACGGATCGTTTGATACATGAGATAACATGAAATATTTATGATTAAACTTGAAATAAAATACATATCATGATTGATTGATCGATATAACTTTATTCCATCTTATTTCATTCAATTTGAAATTATTTCACTCTATCTTTCAAATGAGATATTTTATTCCATAGTATATATACTTTTATAGACCATCTTGGTGGAAATGAATAAAATAAATTTCTTTGACTTATACAAGTTCTAAGAAAATATAGTGTAAATAGCATTACAACTTATTAATGGTGCGGTCATATTAACACAAGTAGTACTACTTAAGTGGAGAAAAATAAAAAATGTCAATTCTCATTAGTCCTAAGTCAAACAAATGGAAGGATATTTTGAAATAAAAAAAAAATAGTAGTGATAAATGTACCTCATAATTGTCATACAATATAGCATAGAAAAACATTTCTTCTTACTACACAGCAAGTGGCGGAGCCAAAAATGGAAAGTGGAAAAACATTTGTTGCTAGTGAGATTCAAACACGCGAGCATTACCTCATTTCAAGCATCTTGGACCACTAGGCTATAACAGATTGTTGTGTTAAGAGTGTTCAAAATATGTTATTTAATCGTTTTATGTATTATTTTACTTGTATATACGATATTTTTTTCCAACGAAGGGTGTCCAGTTGGACACCCTGACCCCATGTACCTACGCCACTGTACACAACATTTTCACCTAGGACCTTCCTGGAAAAAAAAAGCAAGAAGAAAAAGGTTCATTTTAAGAGTCCCATATGTTAGTATTTTTGTGCATTTTAATATTATTTATAAAAATAGTGAGCGTATGATAATTAATAGGTATAAGGCGAAGAAAATGATATTATTATTTTTTGTAACTTATTAGATCACAATGATCTATTCATAGTTGGTCAGTCCCTCACGGTAGGGCTTCTCGCTTTTCATGAATGTGTCTCCCCCTCTGCTTATGTGAGTTTTACCCGCCTTTTACTCTGTTTTTCTCATTATCTCTTACTAGTTGTCCCACTAATCCTTTGATGACTATTCACATTCTTGACATTTATTTGTAGAAGAAAGCTGAGAAGAATTATATATATTTCGAGGTTAGTGTAGTGAAAAGAGAGTTGAGACAAAGAAAAATATCTCAAGTCTCCAACTTATTCACTATACGAAAGAGAGTAAGTTTATGTTGAATGAAAGTATTCTTTTGGTGACGTTTTTGATACATCAACTAATCTGGAGTTGTTTAAATTATACGGCGTTGTTGGATTGTTGTATTCTAGAGGAGACAAGTCAAGATTTGTACTGTTGAATCGGTATAGATTATATCGCAGCGAACTTAAATTTCCTTAGAAAAAATGTGATATTCACGCCTCAACCTAAATACTTATTTGTTTATTTTTCTCATTTTATTTTCAACTATAATTTATGGTATATTCTCCAAAAGTGAAAAAACATAAAGGATAATTCAACATAGCAAACTAATAAATAATTGAGTATCCCTTTGATTATCTACCAAAACAATGATGATGTAATAAATCAACAAAGGATCACTTGAAAAAAGAACCTTTCTATTGAATGCCTATAATCTATTTTAACATGTTATAGTTGAAAGCAAACTTATAGATATTTTTTGAATGATCAAATGATATAAAAAAAATATTTAAATCAACGTATATTTTGTGTGTTAGGATTTTTTTTATTTTTTTCTTTTCTCACGTAAATGGTGAAAGTAAATCATCAAATGGATTCTAATAGTTCACTAAATATGAAAAGTGATTATTTTCACCATATACTGATTAATCTACAAATATTCTAGTACATAAAAATGTGTTTATACCTTTAGTTGCTGCTATATAGTCACAATATCATGAATTATTTAATTTTTAAATTTAATCACTAGTTAATTAGGTAGATATTGGAGCAAGTAGATTAAATAGATTTGGACTGAATATCAAATTAGATGTCTTGTTTTATTTATGCACATCTAGTTTAATCAATTTTCAGAGTTAAATCATGTTCACATATGTTAATTGTGAGTATGAAGATATTTGATTTGGATTAGGATTACATTTTGATTGATTATTTGATAAGTCATTTTAGGTTTAATTCATTGGATCACTTCAACAAATAAATCATAATCAACTTTGTAAAAATATCCAATGAATTGGGGTTAAATTTGTCATTCCTAGTTGGAAAGTTAGACCAAGGGGTTTAACGAGAAGATAGTCAAGGATTGGAGTAGAGGACACTTTTCAAGTTTTAATTTGTTCAATAGCTATGAATATTTGATGACTGATATCAAAAGTAGTATATTTAGGGATTAATTAAAAATATTCTTTTAGATGTACAGAGTTTTAAAACTTATTTGACCATGAAAATTACTTACCTATTTAGGGGGTGATTTGAAATAGAGATAATTACTTAAAATTCTAGTTGACCCAAATAGATTGCTAAAATGAGTCAATTTTTTAAACTTTATCAAATTCAGGCACTAACTTCTTTTTTTTTGGTACAAACACACTAACCTATTGATATCTCTCTTTTCTCTACTCAATCACAACTCTCTCTCTCTCTATATATATATATCACATTTTTTTCTCTGTCCATTTTGAATTTTTCTAATTTGATTTTATTACTATAGAAATTTGGAAATAGCTAAGTCATTGACGGTTTTTATGATGAAGGTGGCTATTGTATTGGTGATGACGGCGATAATTAACTAATTTATTCGTTTTGCTTGTTTGGAGTGAAATGAATGGTCTCATATGTATATATAGTTGAATGATTGACAATAACAGAGAAATTTACATATTAAGTCATTGCCTCATCTCTATTTTTGAAGTTTTTTTTTATTTTCCACCCAGTGTTTGATGCCGGCATTGGAGTCTCGACTTAATGTGAATCGTGCACTGTATGATCTATTATGAGGGAGGCACTCCCAACAAGATTTTTTCTATATGTTATTGGAGTTACTATAAAGTACTATTGATATTTCCTTGAAGCCATCGACAATCATTTGTTGAAGTTCGAAGCTTCAAAATCTGAAATCTGAATTTTTGCAAATAAGGTTCATTTCGAGTGAGTATTGTTGCAAAAGACCGATTATGTATTGAAAAGCCAAAATAAGAATCTTTGGGTGATTTGGTGTAATTTTTGAGGTGTTTTTGGATGAATCTGATGAATAAATTTAAGAAAGAAGACGAAGTCTATTTTTTTGTATCTAATAATGTAAATATTATATATCATTGTATATGTGTGAATAAATATCTCTTATAATTTTGTATAATATTATATATTCAGTAAATAAAATTGTATATCAAATTTGTAATCATTTTTATAAGAAATTAAAGTATGAAAATTGTGTATCAAATATATATGGGGTATAGTTCAGTCCCCAACATGCCTTTTATGTCAGCATGTGAATGAGAACCTTGATCACATTTTCTTTCAGTGTCCCTATGTTGTAGAGATATGGAGTAGTATACTAAATTGGCAAGGGATAAAAAGGAACATTATGAAATGGATGGGATGAGGTACAGTGGGCAATCAAGTTCATGAAGGGGAAAAATAGTATAGCTCTGGTGTATAAAATGACAATAGCTAGTACAGTATATCGCCTATGATTGGAACGCAACAACATGATATTCCAACAGAAGCAAAAGCCAACAAGATCACTTATTAGACGTATCCTCCTAGAGATTCATGGGAGAGCATTATGTGGTTTGAATACTTATTCATAGAATGTAGCTAGTTTGCTATGATTGGTATGTATAACGAGAATGAAGCTTATGTCCATACCTGCTATTTTCTTTCTGTTTTGTAAAGATCACTTGCTAAACAATATGTTTACTTATAAATATACTAGAGGGGCATGGCCCGTGCCCAACAGTAGCTATTACAATTAATGGTTAATGAAATTAAAACGAAGAGAATAATTTTCCCAATAGAATCTGGTACAGATGCAAGTCTGCGATGAGTTATAGCATCTCACAAAGTAGGCATTTAGGAGTTGCTAAAAGCAAATTAAACACGTTACAAACTAAACAAAACAGAGAAATTACTCAGGTAAAAACAATGTAAAAGCATTACAACTTATTACAATAGATCTTATCTTAGTTTGGAAAGAAAGCTCAAACTTGCAACATTTATACCACTCACTTAATCCATAGTTTAAAGTATTACAACTACTCTTATTCATAGTTTGAAGCCACCCTAACACTTCATCTGCTTAATGCCACGAGAAAAATCAAACTCATTCTTGTGAAGAGAATGATTTAAGTAAAATCTGTCCAAAAAAAAGGATCAGGTCAATTTATAAATGCCACAAAAGAAAAATAAGGAAAGTGCACAAATTTATTTATCAGCTACATTTTTATGTGAACTTCATCATAATTTTCACACATAATTATATGAGCTGCTTATATATAAAAACTACAAATGCATTTTTCTTTGGCAGTAGTATTGTGGCTGATCAAAATGTCTTGAAATCGTAGAATATATGATCACCTTTGATCCCTCTGCTATCATTTTTTTCAAGAGCTTTGCTTATCCTTTATTCCTAATTGACACACCATAGCTCTTGGCATAGATTGTACCAATTACATAAACCTTACAGGTCATAGGGAACACAAAATCAAACTTTGGATTGGCTTTGACTTGTGACTTATAAGCCAAAAGACATAGGTTAGAAATACTAACATGATTTTTGGCTTGTTTTTGACATTTTGACTTAAAAATAAGTGTTTATAAGCACACTTTCATTTTATTGAAATACTTCAAAACTGCTTAAAAGTAATTTTGGGCTTGCTTATAAGCACTTTTATATTTTATCGAAATACTTCAAAACTGCGTAAAAGTAATTTCGACTTAAAAGGACTTGAAATAAGTCACAATCCAAGCAGGCTCTTAAAGTTCTCATATTTATGTTAAATACTTGAAAACTCATCAGAATTTTTTCTTATCTTATAGGAAAGTATAAAAAGGACTGTGTATACAATTTAGGTTTAACTTTGGAATAAATGAATTTCTGTTTTAAATTAATAAGTGATTGCTGGTGTTTTAAATGATAATTACTCAACTTGACTCTTGAAAAAATAAAATGTGTTACATGATTTTTTATGGATAGATAAACAGTAGAAGGAATTGATACAGGATCATTAGCCACCACTTTCAAGTGACCTTTGTAGTGGATTCCATGCTTCCATCTTCAGCCTTGGACATTTTTAACTTAAGAATGTGTATGTTATAGTCAATGGAATTTAATTACTTCATATTCAAACTGATTTGTGGTACAATCTTTAACTTAATAAATCATACAAAAGTAGTGTTTTATCGAGGGACTGACTCTTCATCTTCTTAGGCGTACTCACCTAAAAATGGATGAACACAAGTAGTGGTACTTCATATAGATTTTCCAAAATAGATTTAAAAATTGACTGTGCCCATGTCAAATCCATATTGGAGTCCGATACTCATATCATGCCACATTTCATGCAATATATTTGATCTTTGGATAAAAGCCCACAGAAAAACTGTCTGAAATAGAAGGAAGTTGAAGAAATGAACTTTCAATTTGAGCAAATTTTGATTCTGTTCCTACATATGAAATGTGATATTTTATATGCTTCAACCTTCAAATTTGATTAATCTCAAGTGTAGTTTATGAACTTGAAATGACTAACGCAAAGCGGAAAACACTCCATGACTTCTTTCCTGGATCTGGTATTCTTCTTCTCTTTTGTTAGATTTACTTGTATTCCACTGTCATATCTCCCACTCTCATAATGTAAGTGTTGCTACACATTAACATGTCATTTGGTGCACATAGTAGTTATGCGAATAAACAATTCAAGATTTTTTTTGCTGTGAATAAAACTAGAAGTGATTATTATTCAGTGAATAGTCTAGGAGTTATTATGTGGTGAATAGTAATCGATGGAATATAATGTTGGGATTACTTACTTAAGTACATTTTTGTCTTTAAATGCTTTTATCTTTGTATTGTTAACAAGTTTATTTTTCACATTCTATCTTGTATAAATTAATATAACAATTCGCATAACTTAATGTGATTACTATTTAATATCGTCAGCCATTAGATTAGTTATGCGGCGATTGTTTTTTTCTTATATAGTCAACCAAAAGCTGCATAAGTTATTCAGATTATTTTCCTAATCTTCCACCCAAATACTATTATTTTATATGGAACATTATGTTTGCATTATTTTTCATAATCTCTCCAACCAAATAGCCTGAAAGTGGTTCTTTATTTTGTTTTCCAGATGTATCAAGGAAGGGGAAGGTCATGAATGTGGACCAAGAAATGCAAATCTTAGGGATGAGAGCAGTAGTAATATTGGGAAGGAGCAGGTTATCTATGAAGAAACAGCTTATCGTGCTTTGGCAAAGTTTTTCTGTCAATCCGGTACACCTCCAAAGTCAGTAGAAGACATGTACTTCAAACAATTAATTGTTTATCTTAATCCTAAATTTCGTCCTTCGTCTGCCATTCTCTCACGGTATTGCTTGAAATTGTATGAGGAAGAGAAAGCAAAAGTTAAAGAAATTTTGAGAAGCTTGAATGGATGAGTTAGCCTCTCAGTTGAGAGACTAAATAATAACAAATTCAACTACTTTGGCTACTGGTCTACCTCAGATTTTGGGGGATCTTTTTCTGATTTCATTTGCTTAAGAGTTCATTTCATTGACGAAGACTGGAAGTTAAGAAGTTGGGTTGTTAGTTTTAGGTCTCTTGATGCGTATGGAGATTATGTTGGTGAGATGATTCAGTGTCTTTCAGATTTTGGTATTGAAGATAAAATATGTGCTGTCACTTTGCATAGCTATCTGGACTTTGATGAGATTGTTGATGTCATTAAAAGTAAACTTCTTGAAAAGAAAAGACTCCAGCTAGATGGACAATTTTTCCGTGTATCTTGTACTGCAGACATTTTTAGTTCAATGGTGAAAAAAGCATTTGGGATGATAGAGGATATAATCAGTGACATTTGTCTCATAGTATTTTGGGGCAAATCACTACCAGTGTGGAATGTGACATTTCATAAACTACAGGAAGCATTGGAATTAGAGGCTAAAGGAGAATACTTGAAAAACGATGATTATAAGGATTATGATATACCTTCTCCCCAAGAGTGGGAGAAAGTTAAGGGAGTATGTAAACTTGTAGGACATGTCTATACTGCAGCAGAAGTGTTATTTATGGAAAAACGACCCAGTGCAGGCCTTTACTTCCACAATCTTAATAAGCTGCGATTTAATCTGATGAAAGATTCCGTGAGTTCAGATGAATTTGCTAGAAATTTAGCCAATATTATGCTGAAAAAGTTTGGCACGTATTGGACGAATATGTATTTGGTGTTGGCTCTAGCTACTATTATGGATCCACGCTACAAAGTGAAGTACTGAGAGTTCTGTTTCTTGAAGTATGAAGGTAATGATCATTCACTGCTATCATCTATTTTGGAGGCCATCCAAAGGCTTCTCGATGACTATGTGGTGCACAGGTCCTCAATGGAGTATCCTATGAGCGATTCAGGTTCTGACGATTCTGATACGGGTGAAGATCTCATTTCTGATGAATTTGGTGCGAGTGAAGATCTCCTTGAGCCGATGGAAGTTGTTAATGATCCTATTTTTGGATTTGACTGTTCAGATGAGTTTAGCAAATTCATCCAAACAACTAGTCAGCCACCAAAGTCAGAACTTGATTGCTATCTGGAAGAACCTATTGTGCCTTGGACCAAGAACTTTGATGTGTTGAGTTGGTGGAAAGCTGCAAGTCCCCAATATCCTGTCCTATCAAAGTTGACTCGTGATCTTTTGTCAATACAATTGTCTCTTGTTACAGGCTATGATTCTTATTACACTGATTTGCGTGAACCTGATAGAGATATGACATCCGTGGAGTCAGATTTAGTGAATGTCTTGATGTCTACTAAAAGCTGGTTTGATAAACAGCGACGCAATGCGGTAATCACTGATTCTTCTGTTCTGTGACATTCGTTTCTTCCATTATTTAATTCTTGGTAATTGAGTGCTAGAAGTGGATACAAATGACTTAATTATAAAGCAGATACATATCTAACCTATTCTCTTTTCTGCTACGCGTAGACTTCTTGCTCACTTTAAAATGTGGGTTTTCTTCTTTAAGTTGTTGTGCAAGTCAGTAGATTGAGACTAGAATTTTGTGTAGTTACTAGTAGGGCCATTATGGTATTATGTCATATTCTTTGTAAAAGAAAAAGAAGGAAACCATTTTCTCAAATTGCAACCAAGTAATAGGTGAAAGAGAAAATGTTGAATTAGCTTAACACTTGTGGACTTTGGTACTTATGTTGGTGATCCAACTCAGTCCTAGTTGCTGACCAGAAAAGGGGGCTGATGATCTATGTGAAGCCCTTTGAGTGTCTCTCTCTCTTCCTTCAGAGTTGACTGATGATGTTGACTGGTGATTAACTTAGTCGTTGTGAACTCAGATCTCTTGCTGCTTCTTTTTTGACTCAAAAAGGGACAACAGATTTTGATAACCATGCCCAATGAGCTCCCACCTGCTTGCGGTCCGGTGGTCCTCAATCCTTGTGGGGAAAATTAACTCCAAAGCAATATGGATGAGCAATAGACAATATGATTGAATAAAGTCTAGATGAGCCAGAGGATTAGACTCCGATGTTCATATCAATTATGTGTCTGGGTCCTCTGTATGGTTTTTGTAGCTATAGAGTGGTTGCTTTTGGTAGGTCTAACAATTTTTATAGCTGCATTTATGGGTTGACCCTTAACAGAGATAACAGGTGTATAGGTAATCAATCCTTCGACTCGTGATAGACTGATAGTTGATGTTGATGAGACTTGTGATGGCATGAGAACAGTATAGGTACCTCAGTCATGTGGTGTGCATTTGGTCTTTAAAATGGTGGGTTAGGATGCTGCTCGTGCTCCTGTTCCTTGTGCTAGATAGGGTTAGGATGGTTGCTTGAACATGAGCTTCAATCTTTCCAGCTGGGCCATGCTCTTATCGTAGTATTCTTTCTTATTAGTAGGCCGAATTAAGGACTAGACTTGTAGGGTTCTAAGGTTTGAAGTTATACATGCATCAATTACTGGAATAAATTGTTGGTATCCGTTTGTTATTTGAACCGGTCCAAACTTAGTGTTAACCCCTTTCTATCTTCCGCTCATTCAGGCTTAGCAGCTTACAGTTTGGTATTAAGTTGCATCAATCATCCTTTCATTTGATACAGAATATAAGCAAAAACTGTCTTGAAATTCACATAGCAATGACTAATACATACAGAGTTTTGAGGACAAAGAGTAACTGTTACTTGTAGGTGACTGGAAGTGAGTGAAAAGAGCTGCTCTTAGGCTAGAGACCGGGAGTATCCAATAAGTTATACAGAGTGGCGGTGGCCTTGCCAACTTTGTTGTTGAACTGAACATGCCATCACCTAGAGCAGGCAAAGAGACAATATTTCATTGGTTAAAATAGAAACTTGAAAGTGAAAAAGCTCAATGTTTGTTTGGTTGATTATTCTGGCTTTCAAGTGACACCAATGGCTGAAATAGCATGTGGATATGGAAGAGTCTAAGTGTCAAACCTAGGTGATGCCCTTCTGCCTTACTGCTTCACATCAAAGGCAGAAGTTGATTGCATGTTGCAGGGGTCACCGGAGGTGGATGCTCCTACTTCTTGACTGCTAGTTGTTTACAGCATTTATTCACGCTTGAGGAGGAAGAATAGGATTTTGGTGACTAGTGTGGATGGATAGCTATCCACCTGTGGTACTTAGATTTTTTCCATCATTTCAGATATCTCTTTCATGTATAAACATCAATCTTAGCCCGGTAGATACATAGAGTATAAAAACACTGTGAATGACAAGGACAAGTTATCAAACTCGGTGTTGGTTGAAGATGGAGAGATCTACAATAGAGCACGGTTTTTGCTGAATAAGGAACTGAGCTGGTTCCAAATCCTAGCTATTTCTTGTTCAGTCGATACAATAAACAGCCTGAGATGGTAGAGATAAAAACATATTGAGGATGTGGAGTTAATTCGGCAATGGCAAACTCTATCCTCAAAGACCAGCGTGGTTAGAGCAGAGAGTATAGCTTTGTGCTTGTGTTTATGAGTTCTGTTGGGGATCAGGCTGACTTCTAAATTTTCTTGCATGTAACTTTTCATGCTGAAGGACAGAAAAATTCACTTTCTGCTTATTACATTCAGCCCTTTTCTTCAGATGACAATGTTTAATATCCAAAATTAAGCGCAAGCCAACTATCAATATTTAACATCCAAAATTAAAGCCCAAAAACGTCCTCTTCCTTTCCCATTGGAAAAGAAGTCATGATGCTCAATAGTTCCTTGCAACATCACATGAGGTGGTTTTGTTGGAATCCTTTTTATCTGCTGAATTAACCTTCTATTTTTCTTCTTTCTTCAAGAACCATGAGGCATTTTATATTTACCCCAAAACTGAGCATGGGCCATATAAAGTATTCTGAATAACCTTATTAATTATTATAGTGTTATAAAGCTTCCACCTCCCAGTCCTGATGTGCGTTTTCTTT
The DNA here is from genome assembly GCA_018342035.1 of Solanum appendiculatum. Taxonomy (NCBI): domain Eukaryota; kingdom Viridiplantae; phylum Streptophyta; class Magnoliopsida; order Solanales; family Solanaceae; genus Solanum; species Solanum appendiculatum. Next base: position 1,799,300 of record JAGDQO010000583.1, on the reverse strand, counting down.
TCCCACCGCAAGCATCATATAGTTAAAAGTTAAACTTGTATTCAATTATCATAGCATCATTCTTCTAATTGTTGCACATCCTGCTGGTTGATGGTTATAACTCAAAAGTCTGGCATTTTCTGACATCTCTTTCTTTTTCCTCTGCAATTTCACTCTCATGGATATTGTACTGACTCAACTCTGGCTATTATGCAGATGAAAGCTGAGGTGCAGATTAATTGATTTTCAGAGTTTTGACTTTTTCTTTTTGCTGGAAGTTTGAGATTCCAAGAAGACATCATCATGATCACTAACTAGCCAGAATCTTTTATGGATAATGGGATGTACATACACATATATAGTAGAAATCTACCTAATCTACTGTGATCATGCTAGCTACTCGTCGTATATTATTGTAGCTACTTCTTTTGGCCGGATATTTAAATAGGCATAGAATCTTTGTTTCTTCAAATGTTGAGTGAAGTAAATAGTATTCATATGGAGAATATCCGATGATCTGAAGGATGAATATGAACTTATCTTCCTCTGGTATATGAATTATGTTACTGTTTATCTTAAACTTCTGTTGGATCTTCATGACTGAAACTACTCACTCACTGCACTCACTCACTGCTATGGGCAAAAATATCCCTTAGCCTTTTTGAGTTTGTCATGCAAAAGTGATTTATTAGATCTGTCTACCTGAGCTGTTCGTGCAGCTGCTGTTTGTTGAAATAAGCATGAGTCGAGTCGAGCCAGTCTATTTCGCAGGCAAGCTATCATGAAGAGCTTATAATGAAGGGGATGATACTAATCTATCACCAGGTGCTTTCTTCATCGATTCATCGTATTAAATCTAAGTTGTCATGTTTTATTTAAATTAGAAGGGCCTTTTTGTTCTTGCAATACCGTGGGGGCATTGACTCATATTAAATCACTTTATCTATAATCCAATGTAATTTTGATTTTATTACTTTAGATCCCGCTTCGTGGGATGTCACAGGATATGTTTGTATCGTTATGGGATTAAAAAAAAAGAGTTAAAAATCTGATCTCTTCCAAGGTGAAATTTTATTTCGAACCAATTGTAACTATAAAATAACATTAGAAACAATCTATAGATAAAAACACATTTGGTCATTTGTATGATGTAAAATACACGTAATGATACTAATATTTAGTATAAAACAATATGTAAATTGTAGCATAACTAAAACTGTATTATTAAATACAAAATCTAACAGCATCGTTAAGCAGGTAAAAAAGATAAATTTAAATATTTGAAAATTACAAGCTACAAAACTTGGTGGCAGATGTACAATAGAAACAAAACACTTTTCATTTTGCTCTATAAGAATCCACCCCAACCCCCAATGCAAGGCCATCTCCAATGCAAGGCCATCTCACAAGGCTTTGGTTAAATCAAAAATCTTCACAGCTGCTGCAATATCACGCAGCTCCTCCATTGAAACCTTCTTCCACACTCCATCAATCATCAGGTGGCCTTTTGAACCTTCCAAAGGCACGTCGTTATGCCCATTTTCAATCTCCATATTCTCTGTGTACTGATTATCACCAGGTTCCTCTGTTTTCCTCATTTTCTTTGTATTAGGATCATCCAAGCATTCAATCGCAGAAGCAGCCTCCCGCTTGCATCCACATTTATTGGTTTCTGGGATTTCATTGTCTGATGATTTTGCAACTTCTGCTGAATCATCAACAAAATCAAGAATTGGAAGACGGCCAGTAGAACCAAATGCATGAGGCAGCATACCAATGGGGCATGCTTTCCATGTTTTTGCAACTACCCATTGGTTCCCCGTATCCGTTGTGTTCATGTTATTGCCCTTTACAACTCGACGCATAATTAGTTCAAGCTTCTGAGCAGCTTGGCGAAGAGAATCTTCTTCCCTGGATAGTAGGAAGCTTTCTGAACTATTGGTTGAAGGATCTGAGTGAATAATCTCTGAATCAAATACACTCAGTGAACAGAGCTTATTTAACTTGTGGATGAAAGAGTTCCTTCCAATCATCTGAGCAATGACAAGAGCGGATTTCACCAGCTGATTATTGTCATGAGAGGACAAGGATAAACATTTATGTAATAGTTCTTGTAGCGTTGCCTCTGGAAGACTGAGTGTTCTTGATGAGTCTTCCCTGTCAGAAGCAAGATCATTATGGTTAAGAGGCTTAAGTGTTTTCAGGTTTGCAACTATCTGTTCACATAGGTAAGATAATTGTCCAATCAAAAGAGCTTCATTTGCATTTCCTGAGAGGGCATTTGCACCTGACAATAATCCGTAAAAGAAATGAGTCAATAATGAACAGGAAATTAACCTAAAACCCATTCCACTACATTAAGCAAATGAAAATCATATAACTGAGAGAAACATCATAACAGATAGCACACATATACAGATGTGGATTGGGAAAAGTGTTGAGGATGAAATACATGTAAAACAAAAACAGCAGGATTTGAAAGAACAGTTTACACTACTGTAGACCGAGCAAATCCTCCCAGTATGTTAAGCTAGAGAATTTTTTTCATGTTTTTGTGCATTCCCGTGTTAGATGAACTGGACATAACAAATACTGTAATATGACAATAATATCATTACACAATTGCTAGCTTAATAGTATGTGATAAATGATAATCCGCAAGCTGCATTCCCATATCGGTGAAAGCAAGAAACCACCATAAACAAGGATTCAATTCAGCACTCTGCTCAATAAAACACTAACGACAGTTGAAGTTTTCAGCATCCATGGCACAAATTCTTAAAGGAAAATCCAGTCAAAAGTATCTCTTATATAGCTCCCAGTAGCTATTTTACCAGTGTCCCAAATTAACCAGTTGCTTACAAGAACAGGAATAATAGCTATCTGTGTGTTTCCAGTCTCATATAGTATAAATGTATCTTCAACAGAGGCATTCATGATACTCCAACAATACCAAGCACAAGAAATCATCCAAGTAAAGGAATGCCAGAGTACATCACTTACCAAGCTCATGCTTTGAGGCTCCCATAGTCTCAATCTTGTCTAGGGCTGCCCTGAGAAGAGTCAGAAGCAAATCCGGTTCTCTGTTTGACAATTTCTTCAGGATTGGTTTCCAGTCATCATATGCTCTATGCATGTCAATAGTTTCATGGATTGTTGGGGCCTTCTCTGAGTCCCCTGGAAAATTTGAGGAATCTACTGTCTGCAGCATAAGTTCCAAAAGCACAGATGCCACTTCTGAAGATGAGGAAGTATATAATCGAAGAATGGCCTTCATAGCTCTAGTAATCTGTTTCTTAGAACCTGAGACAAATTGTTCTGGAAAAACTCAGGACATTCAGCATTCCAGATATGCTGATAGTAAAGCACTTTGGAACAGTGTCACAGACAATACACACCCTTCAAAAAGCAAAAATCTAGTATGAACCACCTTCATGAATTAAGAAATCATACACGACTTCGCAGAAAGTAATTCTATACCCTAATTAGTAATTACTATGTCAATGTCAGATTTAGACTCTAGACAGAATAATAGGAATATAAACAAATAGAAAGATGTTAAATTCAACAGTTTATGAAACCTTAAAAAATCCCAAATGGTGGTGGCTGATGACCGAACAGCCCTGAAATCTGCCGTGCAAACACTTGTAAATCTCAAAGGATACACTAGTTCATCTCACTCTATCTTTCATTGAACTAACATGCTAATGTTTTTTTCCGTTTATAAATGAACCAACATGCTAATATTATTGGTGCATAAATTTGACATTGTACTGATGCTTTAATAGTCACAATGTTTTAATGCTCATTTTTCAATAAATTGTTGCAGGTCATTAAGGTGGATGTAGCAAATCAATGTCAAGTGCCAATACTTTCATGTGCAGAAGATTGTCAAAAGAAGCTCATAAAGTAGATGCAGGAACTCTGCCAATGAACCATGAGGTTGCAGATCTGAGGTTGAATAGAATTACCAGAAGTTTTAGAAGATGGTAGATTCCCAGAAATGAAAGGGAGAAACTTGTTTCTAGCACAAAGTTGCCCAAGTCTCATTCCTGTATAAGAGAACAAAAATTGTTGAAAAAAAAATCAGAAAAATAGTAAATGTATGACAGAGAAGAAAGCCAGAAAATTTGCATTAGTTATTTTTCTGAATTGGATAAAAATAAAAAAATAATCCCAGTAAAAGATGATATGGAATGTCATAATGTCAATCAATTTCGTACAGAAAATACTTCTCACCCCCTTTCTTTATACTTGTTCTGCAATTATATCGTCTGGTTGTCATGTACTGATAACATCATCACCTTCTTGAAAGGATGGAAATTATGAAATGCAGCTTTCTCTTGATAAGCCACCCATTAAATTAGCCTTCAAATCTATTTTTGAACTTCACATAAATTTACGTCTGGTGGCTGACATTACTGTCAACTTTGACGACTTGATGTAATAGACATGTTTTTTTTTTGAAATATTTTTGAACTTCACACTAATTTACTTGTGGTTGACATTCCTGTCAACTTTGACCACATGATAAAATAGACATGCATTTTGTCACTCAAAAAATGTTCCTAGACAACAGAAGATTAAGAATTAAATAGTAGTTACTGTGAGTAATATAGGAGAAGGATATTATTGAATTGTGTTGTCTACATTATTACAGGGAGACCCTATATATAGACACTACAATATAATCCTTTACCAAGTAGGATACTATTTACTATTCCTATTCCTATTTCTATTCCAAATAGGATTGTATAAACCTATTCCTATTCTAACACTCCCCCTCAAGCTGGTGCATACAAGTCATATGTACCTAGCTTGTTACATATGTAATTAATACGAGGACCCATGAGGGGCTTGGCGGAGATACTTGCAAGTTGATCACTTAACTTCACAAAATTGACGGTCAATCTCAATGTGCTTAGTCTTCTCATGAAATACTGGATTTGATACATAATGTCAATCAATCTCAATGTGCTTGATCTTTTTTTGAAATACTGAATTTGATGCATAATGTTGATAAAACACATAGTGATAAATTCTTAAATTACAGTGTTAAACTTCCCAAGCCAACCTTGAGAAAACTGTTTCAAACCATAGAGGCATAGAGTGACTTACACAATCGACACACAAGACTACCAAACTCCCCCTGAACAACAAAACCAGGTGGTTGCTCCATATAGACTTCTTCCTCGAGATCACCTTTTTTTTTTATTCTTATTTTTTTTTTTGCAAAAGCAGATCTGAAACAGAAAGTGCTCGAAATCTGATAAAAATATATGGATCGTCTCGAAATCAAGAGATGAGTAGATCTTAAACAAGAAAGTCATCGTAAAATAGGTCGGAACATGCTCATACGGTAGGGTATTAGATTTGATGGCTGAAAGTGGTCACAATCTAAGAAATAAAATTATATGGGTAGGGTTGGAATGATGGCACAACCCAACTAGAAAATAGAAATTATATGGGTAGGGTCGGAATGATGGCACAATCCTACGCAAATCAGATTTGAGGAGTCACCGAAAAGACGCATGGAACTACGCAAATCAAATCTGAGGAGTCACCGAAAAGACACACAGTGCTCTGCAACTCAGATATGAGAAAGTAGTTTGAAAAAATCCACGGTACTACGCAAATTAAATATGACAAGTAGTCCGGAGAGATGCACGGTGCTACACAAATCAGATATGCAAGAAAAAGGTAGACACTGGAAGGATGGCACGGTGCTACACAAATTAAATATGAAAAAGTAGTCACCGAAAATATGGCACAGTGCTACACAAATAACGACGGATATGTGGTTGACACAAAACAACTCTAGAAAGCCACCGAAAATTGACGCACGGTGACCTGACCGAGTTTTCTTCTCTTGAATATGGGGTTCATGCATATATTATTGGCCCTACTTTTGTTAACATAATCATTGGCCAGACGAGTAATAGCCACATGCCCGTAGCGGAAGCTCTTTGATTCTCTATCAAGATCGTAGAGGCTCTAATACCATGTGAGTAATATAGGAGAAGAATATTATTGAATTGTGTTGTCTAAATTATTACAGAAAGACCCTATTTATAGACACTACAATATAATCCTTTACCAAGTAGGATACTATTTACTATTCCTATTTCTATTAGGATTCCTATTCTTATTCCTATTCTAAATAGGATTGTATAAACCTATTCCTATTTTAACAGTTACTATAATAACATGGTCTTTACCAGGGTAACTTTGTGCCCTAGTGGTCAATGAAGTGGGATGAAGATCATAAGGTCTCATGTTCAAATACCAACAGGACAAAACACTAGGTGATTTCTTGCCCGTAGTTGAAATGGCTTGTATAGACCTCATAGTTCTCATCCCACTTCATTGATTATCGGAGTCATCATCTAGTTTAATAATCCATGAGAAGTTTAATTCAAACGACTTCAATCGTGGCATGAGTGTCCAAGAGCTTCTGTGACTTCTTTTGTACACAATACAGTCACATCGAGATCTAAGTCCCGTGTTCCCATCGAGAGGTTATGATACTGGTAAAGAGTCCTATTCTTCTCCTTGGGTTGTGAAATAATACACATTTAGTAAGAGAGAGCAGAATGTAAACAACAAATTTATCATGGAACATACGATCACTTACTAGTTAGTCTCCATGTTGCCAGGGAAATATCGTGTATTTGGATCAAAGTGACAAAGGCTCAACACAAAGGGTAGGTCAATAAAGTAAGAATAAGAAAAGTAGAAGGTGCGTGGTACTTGGAAAAAGAAACTGACTTCAGGTAATAAATCTACGACCTAGTTTGGTATAAGAATACAACCCTGCACAACAGAAGTTTGCAGTATATCTTGCCCTATTTTAATTTCTCCTGAAGTTGACAATTTTTAGCATAATTTTCATTTATTTTAATTGATTTCCCAATTTTGGTGCATTTAAATTTTAATTGCATCCCTCATTCACAAAATACCAAAAGATTTTTCTTTCTTTATTTGTGCATTGTAGAATTAATGTATGCGTGAGAGGGGGAGGTTACGAGAACAGCGAAAGTTAGTTTTGGCTTGTGATCAACACATAAGAGAGATAGTCGCCACCTATGAGCAACAACTAAAGGGATGAGATCAGATTTTCCAACCTCTTAGAGAGAGTCCATGATTAGGCCGCCTACACTTCTCAAGATTGTCATAATTACCAAGCTATGAGCAGTTCACACGTGTACCCGCATTTGTTGAGCACCTCACAACCACACTGTGTGACAAATACATGGGTCTATGGGGTCAGTCAGGACAAGCACCACAATAAACAGGCATTCCAAAGGTCATGACCAAAACCAAAAGATCTTGGGATTGAAATAAACAAAAATTAAGCTAAAAATTGCCAACTTTAGGAGAAATTAAAATAGTGCAAAAATTAGGTGTTCACAGTATACACCATAGCTCAGAAAAGTTCATAAAATTCAGCTATCTATTTGAGAGAGTCAACCATCTCAACTTCTTAGCAAACATAATGTCTTACATTGTCTACCAATAGTCTTTTGAAGTGAAAAGGACCAAAGCTGAAATCCCATAAATTTAAAGTTAACATGATTTTTTTTTAAACTGGTAACATTTGTATTTCACATAGTACTTAGGTAGTAGTACTGAAAAACCATATTTACAAATAAGCAGAAAGGAAGAACAATCTATCCAAAAACTGAACCAAATCTAAATAGACCCTAAAACATCTATGATTGACTCAGTTTTATTGGAGTAAACATATGTACACCAAAAGCAAAACAACAAAATACACTTAAGCTTCACTTCCTACAGGTTGTTGTTCCTATTCTCAAAACACCTATCGTTTCTCTCCCTCCATATAGTCCACCAAATACAAGTCGGGATCATCCTCCATCTTTCACTGTTTGTAGCCCCAACTCCAGCCATCTCCCAACTGAATAGAGTCTCATCAATCTTGCTGGGCATACTCCAAGAAATGCCTCTGAGATTAAGGAAAATTTGCCACAATTGCTCAGTAAAGTTGCAATGTAAGAAGAGATGTCTCACTGTCTCATTAGCCTTACCACATACGGAACATCTGTTGCATAGAGAGATTCCTCTCTTAGCCACATTATCCAATGTCAAAACTGCTTCATTGGCTAGTAGCCATGTAAAGCATGCCACTTTGTGTGGCACTTTGATCCTCCAGATTTGCTTCCAAGGCCATTTGAAGTCTTGAATGCCACCAAGACTTATTTGTTTGTATCCTTCTTTCACCTTGTAACTACCTTTGTTGTGCCCCCGCCACCATAAATAATCCTCACCTGTTTGTATAGCTTGAAAATTCTCCAGAACCTTAAAAAGTTCAAGTATTCTGGGAATTTCCCAGTCATTTAGATTTCTTCTAAGGATCAGATCCCAGCCTTGTTGTGACCACATTTCAGCAACGGTCTTCTGTTGGTGTTGAGCCAATGTAAAGATGTCAGGAAAACGATCTTTGAGGCTCACACCACCCATCCATTTATCAAACCAAACACTGGTTTTTCTGCCATTTTGTGAGGAAAGGCCAAAATATTCTAATGGATTTCCAAAGGCTAACCCCATAGAGGGTATTTACCTCTTTGGTTACCCATTTATTCAGCTCCTCATACTTGTTGATCACCATGTACCCACTTCACCTTAAGAGCTTTGCTATGGTTTTTTAGATTCTTGATACCTAATCCACCTAGTATCTTACTTCTGATGATGTTCTTCCACTTGACTAAGTGAAAGCCTTTTCTTTCCTTATTTCCTTGCCACAAGAAGTTTCTTCTAATTTTGTCCAACCTCTGAACTACTGACTGGGGAATATGGAAGATAGATAACATATGTAGGGAGAGCATCTAGAACAGAGTTTATCTGAGTTAATCTACCTCCCAAAGATAGGTATTGTGATCTCCATCTGGCTAGTTTCTTTTCACATTTCTCCAAAATTAGGTTCCAAATGTCTATGGATCCAGACTTTGCCCCCAAAGGCATGCCCAAGTATACTGATGGCAGAGTACCTACCACTCCTCCCAGGGTCTGTGAGAGGTGTTCCATATCCGGAACCATATTAATTGGATACAAATGGCTTTTGTTCCAGTTTATATGGAGTCCAGATATGGCTTCAAAGTAGACCAGTATATGTCTCAAAATCAGCAATTGCTCCTCCTCAACCCCACAAAAAATTAGTGTATCATCAGCATACTGCAAATGTGTGATCTCCACACTATTCCCAGCAACCTTGCTAACTTCAAATCCCTGTATTCTTCCTGTTGTCTTGGCTATCTTCAACATATTGTTAAGTCCCTCCATAGCTATGATGAACAGGAAAGGTGATAAGGGATCCCCTTGCCTGATCCCTCTGTATGCACTGAACCTTCAGGAGACCTATTGATGAGTACTGAAAACTTAACAGTTGAAATACAAAACTTGATCCAAGTGATCCATCTCCTGCCAAATCCTATTTGTCTCAGCATACTTAGAATGAAATCCCAATTCACATGGTCATATGCTTTCTCAATATCAAGTTTGCATAATATACCAGGTTTGTTCTAGGACACTCTAGAATCAATTGCTTCGTTAGCTATAAGCACTGCATCCATTATCTGTCTGCCTCTAATAAAAACCATCTGTTGTTTGTTTGTCTACCAACTTATCCACAACTTTCTTCATCCTTTCTGTTAACATGATTTATGACAACTTAATCCTTTGAATTAGCTGCAATGCTGCATCAGTACATGGAAGTTTTTTGCACCGAACATAATTTATTGGTCATAGCTACAGGCGCTAACAGAACACTATAATGTAATAGAAATCAAGCAGATTAGCAATCAGATGCAAGAAAACTGATTAATGAGTAACATCAGTAGGCAAAACCACCACAACACAACAGGAATACGGAAAATTCACTCACGTTTTCCCAAAGTATGTGAACTGTTAGTCTGCTTCAGTTTCAAACAGAAACCCATCTCTAGCAGTTTATGTTTAATTTCTTTCCTCAGGTTGGCAGTTGAATCCCTCCGAATCACATTCTTTTGAGGTTCCCAATAATATGATCTCAACCAGTCAAGCGCCTGAAATTATTATCATTTTTAAGACATAATCCAGCTGAAACTTTCTGTTTTTTCACTCTTACATATATATGAGCATGACAAGAAGATTAAACAATTAATAACATCTTTTGAGCAATACACAATGTCTTTTATTTAATTAGCAGCACGTGAATCAGATAACATTAGGCCTATTCACGGACCTGGGGACACACAATGCTCATCAAATTCACTTGTAAAAAGTGATTTGGACTATATGTTCAACCATATGGACAAAAAATGAGCCCGTAGAAAAATAAGGGGAAAATTAAAATGGGACCTATAATTACTCAAAAAGGACGGAAAAATTATGAATTAGTCCTTTTCGTCAGTCTGATCCTAATCTGATTGCGTACTATAACTAGTCTTCATTTCCTTCCTTTGATTTATTACTTATTTTTGTTAGACAGATTTTCATCTAGCTGAATTCATTCAATGTTAATGTATAAAGGTTGTAAGAATCATGATTGATAATTGGTAGCTAGAGGCCTTTCAGTGATCCAAAAAGATTGTAGCATATTCCGTAGATCCTACAAAAGCCACAACATTAAATGGAAATTAATTGGCACTACTCAAGAGGATCTCCATTGCAACACAATTCTACCAGGGTTGTGAAGTATGTTTATTCAGTATAGCTCAGGCTGAAAAGGGAGCATCAAGAATGGCACAAGCCTCACAGCTACATCTCTTTTTCTTTTCTGGATGGATGCCTTGTCGACACATCTATATACAGTTCCCAGAAATCAATCATCTTTTGGTAACTAGAGAATGAGAAAAATCTATTGCTTAAGCAGAAGATCACCTGGCAGGGACATTTCTAGGCTTTCTTTTTAAGCAAATATAAATTTGTGCCTCCTCCAATTAGTTTTACCATTATAAACCACAATACATCTTAGTATTGATAACAGAAAATCCATTATGAATACAACCATTAATCTTAAAAAGGAATGGAACTTCAGGAGGAGTCACAGCTTCAAGCCTTCAACTGTAAGTGAAATTTAAGAGATGTACATATTAAGCAAAAAATTATAGAGAATAAGGAAGATATCGACCTTGGTAGAGGCAAGACGGACCAACTGCAGTGAAGGAAGATCACGATGAGAGCCCTCTACAAGGAAATATTAACCAATGTGAAGAAATCAGCCTTTTCACATTAGAATTCAGTTAGAAAATCATAAGTCGTAGCAAAACAAACATTGCTAACTGATGCAAAGCTTAAGCAACACATGGTATAAGCTTCTCGGGTTTTTTAAGTCTGCAACAGATTCAGATCATAAAGTGGCATCTTGATAGCTATCTTACTTGGTTACTCACTCACAAAGGCTGTAACAGAAATTTGCTCTGGTCAAATAGTATGTATAACTGACTTACATTAAACAATCAACAACTTTCATATCAAAGTTGCAAATACGCATAAACACTCACCGTGGCGAACATCAATCAGCATACGTGGAATGCCAATAGCATTTGCTGCCTCAGCTATTGAGATTTCTGCCTTCTTTCGGGTCTTCTCAACAACACCATTTACAAGCCTGGAAAAGTAGTTACCATATAATGCTGATTTTGCTTGCTAAAAACACACACTCATCCACACACAACTGCTATCCTAAAGTTCCACCATTTAAATCACAGTACCTCACAGATAAGAGGGAAAAGATGAAATGTTGAAAATGAATAAATTGAAGCGTAAAGAAGGGAATCTCAACCAAAGTAACAGTCTCAGTGTTCATCCAATTGTGTTTTCATATTAATAAAAATAACACTACCCAGGACATTGGGAGAAGCATCTTATGCGAAGATCAGCAGCAACAAGGAAGCTGCAGAAAACATTGCTAATTGTGTCTTTTTTCTACTATATGTAATGAAAAAAATAGAAGATATTAAAGTGTAAATAACATTACAACTTATTGACGGTGCAGTTATATTAACACAAGCAATACAACTTAGGTGGAAAAAAAGTCATTCTCAGAAGCCATACAAATGGAGGGAGATTTTGAAACAAAAAAGACAAAGGAAGTAGTAATAAATGTACCTCATAATTGCCATACAATATAGCATTGAAAGCATTTCTTCTGACTGCAGAGCATTTCCACCTAGGTCCTTCCTGCAAAAAGTAGCAAGAAAAAGGTTCACATTAAGAAAACCAAGCGAAAAACATAAAGGATAAATCAACATAGCAGATTAATAATTAATTGAATAGTGAAATACCTTTGATTATCTACAAACAAAAAAATCAATAAAAGATCACCTGAAAAAGGGATCTTTCTGTTGAATTTCTATAATTGAAGCCGTAACATCCACTGCGACAGGAATGCATCCTCTGCTCCTCCAGGTAGATATCTAATATCCAAAAAAAAAGTATTCCATTCAATTTATCGAGAGGAAGGAAAAAATAAAAGGTTTAGTGACGGACGTTACCCTTTGAAGAGCAAAAGCAACAGATCGAGGAGAAGAAGAGAAAAGGGAATCTCTAATAGAGTTCCATTCATCCCAGCTTATCCATGGCACCAATTTGAGACCTAGAGAGTTGCCTTCCACAGTTTCGTCAGCTGATGGTTCGATAAACCCTAAAAGAGACTCCATTGTAGAGTCGAAGTTAGAACACAAGGGTTTAAGGGGTGTAAGATACAGTAAATTTTTTTAAATATACAGAGTTTTAGTCCTTAGGTTTATCGGTCTGAACACATACAGCTATAATTATTTTTAAAAGGTATAATACATAAATATACAACTTTTTTAACTTCATAGCCGTTGATATTTATGTTCTCAAATTTTGAATATATATAAATTAATGCTTAAATTTTTGTAAAATTGAAGACACACACAAATTTATCCTTAATTTTGATGAAAGAATACATATTCATTTAACCCATTCCGACTTATTTTTCAACTTCTTCATCTTATTTATTGTTGGAGAAAAAATGTATCGGGGTGGATTAAACATATAGATTTATAAAAAAAATAAAAAAATAAAAAATTGAGGTGAGTCATTTGATCCTAAGCTTGATTTAAGATGATTGGGTGGTCAAAATTTAAGGTAGAGTTTATGTCATTATATAATCGGTATATTTGGATCAAAAATATAACAAGGAGTATATTTGCCGTTTATAATTTATTTTAGAAGGCATTATGAAAACATTAGAAGCAGCGCTTGAACTAGCTGATAAACAGAGGAGCCATGGCGATAATATCGCTGGGGAAGGACTAAGGAGCAAATCAAAGCAGCAAACAGCCGGATTCGCATTAAAGCTGGAACACACACGTCATTCGCCTGATTACCATCAATCGTAAGCCCTCTTTTCTCAATCTTTTCTTCCTTCTTTCTAGCCACAGTCCCCATCCCCATCCCCATCCCGAATCCTTTTTGTGTATTGAATAGTTTCATGAGCTCACGAAAGCATTCTGAGGTTTTTTGGAGTTAGATTTTGATTTCCTTTTTGCTTATTTATGATTCTTGGGCTGTGAACTATAATTCACACCATTTCTGGGAGGGTTATACCAATGTTGAGATGTAAAGAAAACAGTGAACTTAATGCACACCAACTGTTCGATAAATTGCCTGATAGGGAAACAAGCTTGTTGGTGAAGTCTGAGTAACCGTTGGAATAAATGTGGGGTAGTTTGGAAGGTCGTGGACTGCTTGGTCAGTTCAGAGAGGGAACTGTAGCAACTGTGATTGGTCATAGCCATTTTACTGAATAATTAATTACCTGCACGAGTGTCCAGTTCATTTGAAGTTAGAATGATTGATGAGGACTTATGAATGAAGTAAGTTGACACATGAATTAAGTTCAAGGATTTACTACAACATCATAATGTCAGTTCTCGGCGGAATTCTCGAAACATCAAAATCGTCGTCCTTTATATATGATTATAATAATGTCTCTTGTATATTGTTTCAGAGTCGCATCAAGTTTGCTGGTGCTTATGGGCATTAGATGGCCAAGGATTCTAACACCGAAGCAGCTCTCACAAATAATACTGAGCCAGAAGAACCCACTAAAAGCGCTTCAATTTTTTGACGAAGCAAAATGCAAGTATCCAATATACCGTCACAATGGTCCTGTTTATGGCACTATGATTAATATTTTAGGCAGATCAGGTAGAACAACTGAGATGAAGAGAATAATTAATCAGATGAAAGAGGACTCCTGTGAGTGTCATGACTCAATATTTGTGAATGTCATTAGAAGCTATGCACAAGCTGGATTAACAAATGAAGCCATTTTTCTTTTTAAGTCTCTTCCGGAGTTCAACTGTATAGAATGGACAAGATCTTTGAATACTCTTTTGGAGATATTGGTAGAAGAATCTAAGCTAAAATCTGTTTATCAGTTATTCCTTGAAAACTCTTGTGGATGGGAAGTGAAGTCTCGGGCGCATTTCTTGAATTTGTTAATGAATGCTCTTTGTAGAATGAAACGCTCTGATCTTGCATTGCATATTTTCCAAGAGATGAGTTACCAGAACTGCTATCCAAACAAAGAGAGTTATAGGATCTTGATGAGGGGTTTATGTGAAGAAAAGCGGCTCAACGAGGCTACTCATCTGCTGTACTCAATGTTCTGGAGGATATCTCAGAAGGGAAGTGGTGAAGATGTGGTTGTCTATCGAACTTTATTGGAAGCGTTGTGTGATAATGAAGAAGGGGAGGAGGCCATACAAATTCTTGGTAAGGTATTGCGAAAAGGACTAAAAGCTCCGAAAAGATACTACAAGCAGATTGATCTTACTCAATGCCGGAATGAATCAGATACAGAAGATATGAAAGTTTTGATTAATGAAGCTTTGATAAAAGGCATAGTTCCCAGTTCAGATAGCTACAGAGCAATGGCTGTTGACTTTTACGCCGAAGGCAAGATTGATGAAGGTAACAAAGTGCTCAAGGAAATGCATGAAAGAGGCTTCAAACCGTCAGTGGCGATTTATGAAGCAAAGGTAGCTGCTCTTTTCAGGGATGGCCAGGTTGACGAGGCAATTATGGTCATTGATTGTGAGATGGTGCAAAAAAACTGTGTTCCAAATATTAAATTGTATAATGTAGTTATAAAAGGCCTATGCCATGAAAGAAAATCTACTTGTGCTATTAAGTATTTGGAAAGGATGTCTAGGCAAGTAGGTTGCGTGCCAAACTATGAAACTTATGAAACTTTGGTAGATGGGTTATGTAAAGATGGTAAATATGTTGAAGCAAGCAAGATGATGGAGCAAATGTCAATTAATTCCTTTTGGCCTAGAGTTGGAACTTTGAATTCTCTTATCCAAGGTCTCTGCCAAATAGGTGATTTACACAGTGCAATTATGTGTTTGGAGGACATGATCTCTCTAGCCTTGACTCCAGATATCCATGTGTGGCAGTCATTATTAGATGCAATCTGTTGTGAAAATGGTATGAATGAGGCTTCTTTCAAGACACTAGAGCTGCTACAGACACCTTAGCATAGTCTATAACTACAACTGTATTGCTGGACTTCCCCCTTTTTCTTTTCTGGTAATATATCTTTTTTGCTTAACACTTCCCAGCCTTTCTTTTCTATTTTCCCTTCTCCCTAACTATGAATTCTAATTATCTGCCTTGATTCATTTGGTAATATAACTATATGCTGATATGTTAACCTTAATGTCTGTGCTTCGTTTAGTAGATTCAAGTCGTTGCTTATTCAAGGTGTACATTCACCAAAGAGGGATAAATATCTAGCTAAGCTTATATATACAACATAGATGGTGTACTTTTAACTAACCAAATAGAAGTTAAAAGTTGAAAGAATTACTTTATGTTGTAAAATGTAATGAGTTCTATTCCTGGATGGACATAAATTAGAATTTACTACAAGGTTACTTTGAGGTAAGTGGAAAAGCAACTCAATAGAAAGCCAATTTCATCAGCTAACAATGAGGTTAGCAGAAAAATAGAAATTAAGTTTGCTAAAAGGGCATCCGATTCTCGTTGTACATAAATGCTGAGGGGGAAGTCTTGTTCAAACACTTCTTAATAGAAGGAGATTGGTCATGGGGTTAATGAAGGATAGAATATGTATTTTTGAAATCTAGATGCAAGAACCCCAGGTGCATATACTGCTTGAGAAGATATTGAACTGGCTTATGGTTTTAGCTTGAAGATTCCAAAGAAACGAGATCAACCTTTGAATTGCTATATAGGTCTACGACAGGGGTGTTAGTTGTCTGCAGATGAATTAAGATAGTTGATATTTATCCTTTGGGACTTGAAAAATCAAAGACAGTCTACTCAATTATGATATTGAATTTAGGCAGTAATGCACATGAAAATACTCTTTCAAGTAAGTTGACAGGAGAGAATAGGAGGCAAAAAGAGGATGGTGTAGTATGTGCCATGAATAATAGGAATTACTCTTAACCTTATGAAAACATACATATCCGGGTTATGCAGTTGTAAGAACTAGCATGCATGTGACTTAAAAAAGACGAGCAGAAATGTAGGGAGGGGAAGTGGATTGGAACAAAAATGTCCATACACGTGCAAATTGAAAAAAAAGAAGTAAAGATTAAAATGCAAACAAGTGTTCAAGCTACGTAATGTGATCTTACTGAGATTTTTGTGTTATGGTTGTTAATGCTGGATAGATGAACGAACTGCCTCAGTCACCTGATTTTATCATCATTGACTTCTAAATGATTTGCATATGATAAGATTTGAATCTTAGCAACTTCAGTGTTTGTGAGACTTTCAAGTATATTCTTCTTTCTTTTTGATTACCTATTATCATGTGTAGCTTCACCAAGTTTCATTACTTTATTCACGGGATACATGATGATGCATTTTTACAATCCATTGTTTCGCATTCAGTACCAGCCTTTCAAGGAGTCCTTCGTGTGTTTCTCGGAATCACTAGCATACTCTAAATCTTTTCAATGTTATTGATAAGTATTACCGAGGCATCATATTTATGTTTGTGTTTCTTTGGATGGCTAGTATTCATGCTCTAAAGTAGTCTCTTATTTGGCGATCCTTTATTTCGTACCAGCTGGGTTATGAACAGCTTGGTATTTAAAGAAACGAGCTGAAGACATTTTTGCGCTCTGTTGTACCATTTCAGTTTTGCTTCTTTTCTTTCCGCAATTGGAGAAGATATGGAAATTTTGCTACAACTTGATGAATTTCTGATGGAAAACTTGAAGTTCGTTCGTTCTAGCATTTCTCTTCAAAATCTTCCTAGGTCCGTATGTGCTTAGTTGAACTGTTTCAGTTTCCCCTCTTTTCTATAGTAGAGATTTCAAATCAAAGATACAAACAGATTGTTCTTAAGATTCAGAAACGTTGAAATGAGATGTAGAAAGCAATATTTCATGATCTTTCTTTTGTGTGTGGGAGCCTGAAAGGTATGTCCAAAAGAAAGTAAGAAGAATCCTTTTCGGTTGATTAGGACGAAGTTCCTTAAAAACCTCCACCTTCTTTAAAATATGAACAGTTCCTATAGGTTGAGCCCCTTTTTCGAGGAAACATAAAATAACAGGAACATTTAAATAATTTTGATTCTTTATCAGATCATAAAAACCCACTTTCCAAAGATCTTTTCCTTCTCTTCGGGATCGAACATCAATCGCAATGACAAGCTAACTTGAACCCGGATTCCAAATGAACAAATTCAAACTTGAAAAGGATCATCCTTGAGGTAGAGCTTAAATCTTGAGTCCTTTTACTAGAGATGGACTTCTTTCTGTAGGACAAACTAACTGTGAACAGTACCAATACTAATGATGTTCTTAAAATTTGTGCAGAAAACAAAGCAAGTGCAGATCAAGTCTAACAACAATATTGAAGTATGTAAACACCTTTGAAAAGTATTGTGAAGCACAAAAATTGCAGGAAACATTGTTCAAAATCTATCCCAACAAAAGCATCTTCAAACTAAGTACAATATCTTACCATCAAGAAAAGAGAAGAAATCAAATCCAGCACAACTCAAAACAACCTACAACCAAAAAAGAATAAAAAGATACATTTAAAATAGATGCTCCAAGTAGCTAGTAGAAACATTCTGTTTCTACAACCTATCATTCCAATCCTAGTGATTTCACAATTTTTGAGTCTCCAATTTTTCCCTGTGAGCTTTTCCCCATTAATTCTTGGCAATTTCATTCTGGAGAATTTACCCGAGATATCTAAGGCTACTTATATTTGATTTTCTCTTTTTTTGATGATGTGTGAATGCTTCGATTTCTCCCTCTTATGATGTTGAAATATGTGAATGTTTAGAAAACGTGAAAAAGTAAATTTGAGTCGATCATGTTTAGTGTAGATCAAATTCTCCTTTGATTCTCGTGAAACTTCGATTTTAAAAAACAAAAATTTATGAGAATTAAAGGAGAATTCGATCTACATACACATGGTTGACTCAGATTTAATCTGTTCGTGTTTTTTTAAAAAAAAATTCACACACTTCAGCATCATCAAAAAGAGAAAATTGAAGCATTCACATCAACAAAAAAGAGGAATCAAATATGAGTTGCCTTAGATATATAGAGTAAATTCTGCAAAACAAAATTGCCAAGAAATAACGGGAAAAAACCCTCGCTTACCTCAACATTTCCGCTAGAAACTAGGCTGAGATTGAAGAATAACAGTACTTTGTAGATATCTTGAACAACAATTAACAATGAAGTTGAGAAATGGGGCAAAGGTATGTAACACCAGTAGTAATATATTGCTAAGCTTTTTTGTCTTTAACCGTGAATTCATTGTATTTGGGAAACGAAATCCGATTATGATGATCTCTCATTTAATATGGTTCTCTCTAGATTTAAAAGTTGTGTAGAGGTTTTATAATTAGTTTATTAATTGGTGTCAACAATAAAAAATGATTTATCCTTTTAATATCTTAAACGAAATAAATGCACTATCTAATCAATGAATTATGTTTCCCAAGTTTTTCAGTAAAGACATAAAAATTAAGTTGCTCGGGCTCTTCACTTTCGGTGCCGCACCTGTGCGACACGACGTGGGTGTGGGATCCGTACTCGATCTGGTCAACTAGTTTTGGATACTTTAACCAAATTTGAGGGTGAAATTCTGGACAGATTCAATGATTTTTATAATCAGAACAAATACTAATGTGAAATTGAAGAAAATGAAATACCTTGTATATATAAATTTCTACTGTTACTCCCTTTCCTTTATCTCCTTTTGGGATTCTCCTCCCAATCAATATTTCTCCACAAGTTTTTCACATAATATTTCATAATTTTGGTTTTATAACTCTATTTTTAGATATTTGAATTATTTTTAGCCGAATTCCCGCACTCGTATCCATACATGGATTCGTATCCCTAAATCTTAAAATTTAGATCATAGAGAATCCGACCTTTAAATCCATACCCGTATTGGACACCCACACCCGAGTCCGAGCAACTTTGTAAAAAGAAAACCCCTTAACAATGACAAAATTTTCAGTTACATATCTAAACTATGTGAGGGTCCTATTACCCTGCTGAACTTAATTAATCCGTATTATTTACACTCTCAAAATATGGAAGGGTTCCATTACCTACCCCCGAATTATGCGAGCTTCCTATGTCACGCCCCAGCTAGAAATAGGTGGACATCGAGATTTATACGAGCACCTGCTAATTATATGTACTAAACTCATGCTAAAGCTATGGACTCATAAGCAGCGGAACATATACCAAGACACATATTGAAACATAGATAACAACAAAAGGGCCCATTGGGCTACTTTACAACTGAAACAAAACTAAGCCTAAGAAGCCTCTAAAGAGTTTGTATCTGAGTATCTTGATAACTTGTCGGGATAGGGCCCTGACATACCTATTTTAACTTATGTACATACCTAGCAAAATATAGGCTCTAGATATCTGATAGCTCCAGGTAGAGGTGGAGCTTACCAATTGCTAAACTGTAAGTCACTAGTCTATCGGAAATGTCTGATGTCCTGAGTACCTGAGCCTGCATTGATAGAAATGCAGCTCCCCCAAAATAGGGACGTCAATACATATAAAACATGTACTGGTCTCAAATGAATCAAATATCAAGATAGGCAAATCTGAGCATGTGTATGCAGTAGAAATAATCCAAAACTGGAACTGTGACCAATCTCAAGGGTCCTCATCTAACATTATATGACTTATTCATTTCTATATAAAACTCCTATAATTTGCCTAAGTGATATCTTACTTCGCTATATAGCTTTTTTGCCCTTTGTAAAACTAATTGCCAGGAAGTCACATAATGGCCTACTGTCGGCGATCACTGAACCCAGTATGGCATCTGTAGCCCACTGTCATGACCACGCGTGAAATTTCATAGTCTAGGTAACTAGGTCTATCAAGGTACATCCCTCAGGGCTCCTGTATGGTCTGCCGGCAGGCCTATATCAGTCAGGTGAATCTACAACGGAAAATTCCAATTGACTCTATCTGAATTTTGTGCACAAAATAGCGTCGCATGTAGTAGCACTAAAAATACCCACCCTACACTGCAGAGTAGGCTATAATCTCAAGAACTGCATATAAAGACTTATAATAAATAACTCATGAATCATATAACTTGTGATACAATTTGCGATTACTTTCTTTAGCTTAAGAATCATATATCTATGTGATCTATATATCTATGAATAGTTTGTAGCCAACTGCTTCTTTTCAATTTATGCGACATATACACCCTCTAACTTCTAAGAGTTTCAATTGAAGACACATATAGTTATGTGAAACATATGACTTCCTTGACTAGAAAAGAGTACTATAACTTTATAGGCTTAAAACTCCAACATGATAAGGTTTATAATAAGGCGACTTGCTTTCAAGTATCATATAAACTCTGATGACATTCATAGAAAGAACATGCGACTTCAGGTCGTGCCTTAATAGTGAAAGAGGTTTTAGCTTTACATACCTTACTTTGAGACTTACTATCTTACGTCGTGTCGTCAAATTCCTTTGCTGACAACTTTATCTATAACATAACATCATATAGGGTAGTATAAAAGGATAATCAAGAAGCACAACAAGGCCGAAAACACAATAATAGTTCACGAGCGACAAGCTCAACAACTACGATAGATAAATGGCGTATCGCCACACCCTTCTCTTTCTCTACCTTCCAAGTGGGCTCATGACTTACCTATGAGGTCAATATTTCTCCCTAATCCTTAATCCATAAATAACCAGCCCCTTAATCATTCAAAACTTAAATATAAACTTGAACTTGTGGCTTCCGAACACCACCCTTGTGAGTTCTTTATTAAACGGCGTCAAATTCTCTAATAAGCTCATCGATTAAGTTGGAAGATAACTCTTACAATCAATGACTATAAGAGATCATATAAACAACTACACCATATACGTAAGCAATTGAGGGATTTAATCAAACACTTGGCGAGCGACAAGCTTGCAAGAACTATAAAAAATCATGTTTTCTTCACCTAAACTTCCATTTCATCGTTACAAACTTACTGCCCCAATACAATATCATCCACCCCTCCTTTAGTCAATACAACATCCAACATACAACTCCCTCCTCACCAAGTACATCAATTACAATGGGTAAATCATGGACTCCCGGCTTCCTATCACCGTCCCATGAGTTGTACCCGTAAATTCAACTTAAAACATCTTTACAACTATATTCATGGAGATAGAAGAGGAACCATACCTCTATGACAATTAAAACCAATCCATACACTTTTTACACTTCAAGAACAACACCTTTTCCTTCAAGAAAATACTTAGATAAGTATATATGTATGATCTTTGGGGAGGAAGACACTTGATTCTTGAAGAAATCAACTTACCTTAAGCTTGGGAGGATTGCAGATGATCAAAACTTGAAGAAAACACTGGAAACAGTTCAAATACGTTCTGGAGTAGATAGGAAATGAAATCCCTAAGTCCAAATATAAAAAGTACAAGTTTGGCTGACATTCCCTAAAGTGCCACATGTCCCGTAGTGATTGGGCAGTGCACGTGTCTGTAGTAGAAAGCACATAACTTTTTACTCCGAAGTCGTATTCACGAGCAATTTGTTTTGCTAGAAACTAGACTCAAATACCTTTCGTTTGATAGTTGTAGGCCCTCTAACTCCTTATATATTAGGAGATATGCTCGTTCAAAGTCAGATGATAAATGAGATCATTTGAAATATTCCTCCACAATGAACCTTTAAACTTGATCCTTTTCTTTAATGATTTATTTGGCATATAACTTTGGTTTAACACTTCAAATGACTTAATATAAAGGTTACTTGGTATTCTTAAATGTTTGCAACAATATTCTCCCGATATCACATCGATGCATCGGTGTTTACGAGTCACAAATATATTTTAAGCTACGGGGTATTATATCCTATTACTCCCTGAACTTAATCATCAAGATTGCACTGATTTTTGTGTTTAACCTATTGTGTCTATTAAAATGATGTTATTGCATAGTTAAGTGCTTTTTGCACTGATTTTATATCTATGAAGTTGCATCACTTGTGATATGTATAAAATTATTCTTGATATTTTGCAAAGGTTTTTCCTCATTTATGAAGTTGTCATAGTTGTAAAGTTGGTATTTTGCACATGTTTCCTTCATTTATTTGGTGTATAAAACTTGCAAGTTGTTCTTTTTCATGCCATTGGATAAAAATTGGACCAAAATTGCCCCCCCCCCCCCCAAAAAAAAAAGTACCGAACACAACTAAAACTAGACCAAAAATTGCACCTAGATAACAACAATTCAGCAAAAACTAGACCAAAATAATTCAGGGCTTTAAATAATACGGAAAAATTAAGTTTGGGGAAGAGGGGTTATAGGATTCTCACATAATTTAGGGTTTTAAAAAATACAAAAAAGTTAAGTTTATGGGGGTAATAGGACCCTTACATAATTTAGATGTGCAAGTGACAATTTCGCCATAATTCGGGGGAATGCTTATGCCCAATCCCAAGTTTTTACATTCACTAACCTTTATGCTTGTAAAAATATAAGATTCTTGTACGTGGATGTCCAAGTCTTTGTTGCGAAATGATTTCTAATCCTTTCTCAATTTTCTTACATTCCAAAGGCTTAGTGTAAGTCTCTTTCTAGTGTACAGAGGTCATTCCATTTACTACCCTTTAACAATGTGTTCTCAGTTATCTTGTCCTTAACAATAAATTTTTTTTCAGAAAATTCAAGAAAGGATAAGAACGGTATTGGTCCTTTTGTTGATTTGTGCATGAACCACCAAAATATTGTCTTTGATTAAATGAGTGTTATGGTCTAGCATCTCTTCCTTTAGAGAAACTCCCACACCCTCTTTAGGATCTTTGAGCAACAAATGCCATTGTGGGATTGAGATGGGTGTGTTCAATTGTTCATCAATGTCCCTATTCATCTCAAAGCCTCTGGGTGGGGTAATAAAATAATTAAAGGTAGGTAAGGTTGATTGTTGATTTGTCCCATCATGGATTTTTCAGGATTTTGAGAGGTATAGAGCTTTAAGGGATTTTCGTGGTGATCTTCTCATTTCAACATGGGGGTAAGAATCTAATCTCATTTTTTGTATTTCCACTTGATTATCCTAGTGTAACACCCTGCCCTTCAGAGTGTTTAAATTAATCTGTACTCTTGGGGTAAGACTAAGAGTGCTTAATATGCTAATAGGGATGTGTTTTGAGGTATTTGAAGCGCTCAATGGTCATATCTATTAAGTTTTGAAATCAAGCAAGTTGTAAAATAAAAGTTGGCAAAAGTTATTGCAAATTACTTTCATAAATTCTCTGAAATTTGGATTAGAGGTCTTAGGGCTTTTCTCTCAATCTAGTGGGGGTTAGGGGGCGATCCACCAAATCAAAGTTCTATGGTCTAGTTTCTAACACGCTAAACCATTTATCCATACGACTTAAGTATAGAGAGATATTCACATTTTTGTGAAATTGCGCAAGCATGCACGTGAAGTGGGCCCCTAGGTCGATGGAGGTTTACAAATATCATCTTCATCATTTATCTCTCTTTTTCCTATTAAAATACCTGAAAACTAAGAGAAAAACACCTGAAATCATCTTTAGATGTTGATGATCCTAGCCTAAGTCCTTGACAGAAGTTGTATCTGTGGCATAATAAATATTAAAACAAGAATAACAGTTTGATATCTTTATAACACTTCCAGTTCTCTTTGATGTTAAAAGTTTGCTTTCACGTAACATTTTATTTCCCAGCTATAATCCATGGCAATATGTGTGACCCTATGTCTATCTCTGTGTTTGTGTTTGTTAATGTGTATTCTTTTTTTATTTTAAATGGTGTGAGACAGCAGTTCTTAGAGAGCTGAAAGTATGTTTATCATGTGGGAAGTAATCAACAATCATTAATAAATGCGGTTTAAGGAGATGCAACCAAGGTATTCATCTTTGTTAGACATATGAGGAAGGCATGTGTTTATATTTTCGCCCTAATAATGGTGGTGCATATATTTTCCCAAGTCATTAACTAGATGGATCTAAAATCATGTTAATTGGTTAGTCCAACAAGATCAATGGAATCTAGTTGATGTCCAGAGTTGTGACTAAAAGTGCTTCAAAAGAGGGGTTTATGTCTGTACTGTAGGGGTATCGAGGAGGTTTGTGGATTAAAACTAAACCCTTGGAAAAATTATGTAAATAATGGATAAGAGAATTTGGGTGGAGTGTTGGCCAGTTAAGAACTCTCACGTTTAGAAAATGAAAGTTGCGGAAATTAGGATGTTGTGACTTGTGGTGGACGTATGTGCATACTAGGAGAGATAGGATTATAAATGAAGATATCTGAGACAAAGTTGGAGTGGTCTAGGTGGAGGACAAGAAGCAGGAAGCGAGGTTAAGATGGTTCGGGCATGTGAAAAGGAGATGCATGGATGCCCCAGTGCGGAGGTGTGAGAGGTTAGCTATGAATAATTTCAAAAGAGGGAGAGGTAGGCTGAAGAGGTATTGGGGAGAGGTGATTAGACATGACATGATCTTAGATAGGAGGTTGTGGAGGACACAAATTAGGATAGAAGGTTCGTAGGTAATAGAGCTTTGTCTCGTTTACCCTTCCATACTAGTAGTCGTAGTATTTATCCCATAGTTTCTTGTCTGTCGTTTTCTGTTACTATCTACTGTCTGTTGTACTTCGATTATCACTCTTTTTATGGTGTGGTTAGTTCCTTTTTTCAAAATGCCTTGTCATGCTTCCTATAGCATTTTGCCATGATCCCCCACTTCAGCTATTTCTTTTTCGATCTTCTTTGATATGCTTTTCCTTGAGTTGATGTCTGTCAGGAACAACGTCTTTACCTCCCAATGCAGGGTAAGGTTTGCGTACACTCTACCCTCCCCATACCCCACTTGTGGAATTACATTGGGTATGTTGTTGTTGTCAGTTTTTAACCCAATCATTTGATAAGAGCAAGGATTTGTTTCTTGTTAGTTGTACTGATTATGTTGCCACCAAAAGAGTTAATCTTGTTGGGATGCTTCAAGATCAGTTGTTAGTTACTAGTCTAGGAAGGCGAGTAACCCTAGAAGCTCCGGTCAGAACAGCTAAATGTTTGATGGGGAGTGTCAAATAATGAGCAAGACATGAGCGCATGGGTGAAATGTGATGCCAAAAGTATGTTAGCTGGGACATCCAGACAAGATATGAATGGTGAGGTGAGGACGGGGTTCTAAGCTTTATGAATTACTACTCACCTTTACTTGAGAAGTTCTTATAGAGCTTGACTTGAGTCTAAAGAATAAATCTCTGTATTATGTCCATAAAGTGGTTGATTAGGCTTAGCTACCTGAGGTCTTCTTCAAAATAAGAAAAAGAAAAGGCTAACTCACGTAAGGAAAAACAAATAGGAAGTGTTCGTTAGGAAGATACCTACGCTTTTAGATGTTGAAACTTATGAAGCACGGACACCAAATTTAAGCTCACTGAGCCAAATCAATACTTTTAGGTCTTGAACATGCCTTAAACACTAGCCTGTTTTCCTGTATTTTTGAAATTTTGGTTGTGTTGTCTCCAGACCATTTGTACACCGGGTTTCACTGTTGTTATGGGCTACTTTGGGGTTCCCCCTGCTGTTCTGCTTGTCCCAAGACTCTGCTTTGTTCAGAGATATGAATCATAAACTCTCTCTCTATCCTTTTTCATTTAAGAAAGTGATCGAGCTTTCAAAGAAAATTATGTCTAGCACATGTAATGTTCTGCTCCCCAAAAATTTGAAATTATTCATAGTCGTAAAGACCTTGTTAAGTATAGACTCTTACCTATTCATTAAGAGGGAAAAACAAAGGTTCTGAAAAATCAAGAAAAGAGGCTGAACCTTTTTTGTTAGCTGATTGTACCAACAATGAATTTGTCTATTTGAAAACTTGTTATTTGTAATGATTTATATTATTGTAACTTTATTTATTTTCAAATTTTCAGCCAAAGAAGCTAGAAGAGAAGAAGCAGTGACACCACCAAAGGATGTGGTGCAGTGATCAGGTTCGTGTCCTGGGTATGAAAAATTCTTAAGTGGGAGCGCTTCCTCCAAATTGAGCCCTACGTGACACGAATCCAGATTACTCGGGTTCCAATGCGGGTACTGAACACTAGCTGGGAAACCAAAATAAAAAAAAGAGAAGAAGCAGTGAACACAACTGCTCACACTTAGCTTTGTTGGGAGCATTTTCTCAAGTATTAGATCAACTACATGACATTACAGAGTTCTAATTCAGAGAGATGGATCTTCAAATAGTATTAGATCAACTACATGACATTAGATTTGTACTAGATCATGAACATGTTGTCCATTGTGTTGTGAGACTTTGTAAATGCTTCTCCATATTCTACTATCCACTATCATTTTCTTTGGGAATCTTCTGAATGTTCAAACTTTTTCAAGTCAACCTGCAGATAGATTATGAAAAAAGAGAAACTACTAGTAACTTAATGTAACAATGGATAGAGTCCATTGAAGTCTATTACCTTTCTGTCTTTGCTCTGTGAAGAGCTCTTCCATCTTCTTATAAAAGATTGTATTATTTTGGATCTTTTTCCTCCCAAACCCAAAACCTTTCCAATATCTCAATTTTTTTTTCCTTTTTTATAAAAAAATTCGGATATTCGATTTGATTTCCGGTTTTAGGTCCCTTATTACATAAACCTAAAATTTAAGAGCAAATAACACAAATCTCACTAGTTTAGAGCCTAATTACATGCCTTCACTTTAGTTTTTGAAATTATCTTCTGTACCACATACTTCGCCACATACATGTATTTGACACACTCATATACATACGGACCAAATTAGGTGTAATTTATTTCCGATACACTGTATTCAAGTGTGATTAACATGTATTTGGGATACACCAACTTTCTTGCTCTCCCTTCTTCGCTCGCCTCTATCATTTCAAAATGTATTTGGTATCAAAGATACATGTATCAACTATCAAGTATCAAAAGATATATGTTGACACTCTCGCTCGCCTCTCTACTTTCTCACTTGCCTCTCCCCTTATGTATCTGTATTTTTGAATGTATCTAGTATCTTTGATACATGTATCTGATTTGAAATTTGAAGGAGTAGTGTAGTTAACTTGAAATTTGGTATAAAATTATTAATTACTGAGATAAAATATAATTATTTTAAATTATTGAGTGAATTAGTATTTGTGATAGGAATATTTGTGTAATTAGATAGTTTTTCTAAAAGTATAACTTACATAAATCTCATAGCGTAAGACCTAAATTACATCCTATCCCTACTCTTTTCTATTTTACAAAAATCTCTTAAAATCAGTGCTATCAGAATACATAGCAAACAAGCCGGGTGCATTAAATCTGATACATTAAAGCAAATTCAGTTGCGATTTAAAAGGAAAGGAGTGATGTCAATCTCTCCCAAATCGTAACAGATTCAAAATTCAAATTTTCTTCTCTCAATTCTCTCCCAAATCCGCTCAGGCTTTGCCATCTTGTTCTGCCTCTGTTATTGATGATTTTGTGAAACTATTGGTTGAATCGCCGATTCTGTTTTTCGTTCTTTCTCATAAAGCTGTCGAAATTGAGCTTGCTCAAATTCGTTGTGTCGCGGTTGAAGCATTGGATACTGGTGGTGGTGAAATAGTTATTCCTTGTTTCAGATTCACGGAATTTCCGCTTTGATGAACTCAACATTACTATATTTCTCTCGAGGAATTGAAAGCCTCTGCTTCTGCCCTGATGCAACGTCGTCATGAAGTTGTTGGCACGAATAGAGGGAATTGTCAATGCCACAACACTTATGTTCATGATCGACTAGCTGATAATTTGATTTATTTCTTTACCTCTTTCAAGTTTTTAGAGCTAATTCACTACTCTTCTTTCTTTTGAAAGGGAATTAATTCTCTGCCCGCAAGTTGGAACTGTGTAAAATTGAGCCTATATGGACCATGCCATCGTACGTGGTGTTGGGTTCGTAGACACTTTTTTGTTGTGATATATTTGTATTTATGTATCTTGTATAAATTGATAAGTACTGCATTCCTATTAGATACATTAAATAAGTAAATGTTGCAGTGCTTGCTTAGAGTTCGACACATTACTGTGTGATAGTTATTGAATTATTGTATCATGACCAAAATGTTTAGCATGATACATTACTATTTGTGTATCTTGTGTTTGTGAAATACTGTATTTTATAGATGATACATTATACATGTAATTTATTGTAAACACATCAAAATGTTCGAGACTGAGGGTATGCATCATATTATATTTATATTTTGTATATGATATTAAATATAAGTTAGCTGTCTTATTGTTTGTGATTGATATATAGAAGTAATTGTTTTATGGAATGTATCACTAACTTTTTTTTAATGTTGACAGATCGTTGCATCACCAATGATTATTATGAATTATACATAAATTTATGAATCAAAATCAACTAGATACACTAAAAATCTGAACATTGGGTAGAGAAGAATGTTTAGCAACATGTTCTTCTCCTTCTTTTTTTTGTATCAGAAAAAGTTTAACAACATAATATTGAATTCGAACATGAAATGTATCATTCTTTGATTTCGAATCGCAAACACGAGGGACAAGATCTTTCGTATGTGAAATTAATATCATTTATGAAGTAAATTTTCGACCCCTCGTTTTGAGGGTTTTATCCACCTATGCTTTAGAAGATGAAGAGCAACTTTGATTCGCCATTGCTAATGGATGATGAAAACGTTAGATCTGGTTTCAGCCCATTTTGGATCGTCAAGAAATTGATGAAACCAACTCGATCACCCTTGCAGAATTTTTTCTTTTTTCCTCTTAATTTAATTATGATTTTTTCATCAACTCGGTCATCTCCTCCACCGCAAAACGTGGCATGAGCATTGATCCAACCACCATAGCCATGGACTGATTGGAACATGAGAGAAATTCCCGTTAAAAGGAGAGCTAAAAGAGCCATTTTTAACCTGCAAGGGAGGGAATTAAAGTTTATTGCTAAAGAAACTAGTGTCGTTAGAGTACTAACATATTAGAAAAATTGAAGAGAAAAAAATTAACTGTGATTGAGAGAAATTGAAAGAATATCTCAATGGAAGGAATGGAAGGACTGAAGAGAGAAGAATCTTCAAATTCAAAACTGAAATTAGAGAATAAACTGATAAGATTTAGGGAGAAAAAAAAGGGAGTGATTTGAGGAGTGGAAAAAGGAGGAGAAAATCGTGGGTTTGGGAATAGGGTTATGTATCCGGAAGTGGTGTTTAGTGAAGTAAAAAAAGGGAATTATGAAATATTTTAGAAAGGATAGGGAATAATAGTAAATAAGTTAAATAATGTAGTATATATAGGTAGTTTATCCTTTCTAAAATATAACACTATATATTTAAAGGCCCAAAAGCTGGCAGTAATGCCCAAGCCCATCTCTTTATTTCCCAAGTGGGCTGAGGGCTGAGACGTTTGAGTAGAGAGAGCGAGGCTGAGCCGCTACCACCAGCAACTAGCGGCGACCGGCGACGGAGTTTCTGATTCTCTCTTTTTGAAGGTACATATTTTCCCTCTATTCTCTTCAATCCAGTTCCTTTGCGTGTGCTTGATCGATAGTTACCTTGAAATGATTTTTATGCTTGATTTCTGGTATCTGTAGAATTTCTTCTGTGATAGAGTAGTGCTTGCTATCTGTTCGATGGATTGTTTGTCTGAAATTTTGTAATTTCCCCCAAAAATTAAAACTTGTTTTTGCTGGAATTGGTATTGGGCTCCTCGGAAACATTAATATTTTGGTTTGGAGGCTTATGGAGTGATATTTGTGGGATAAAAGCCAGAATTTTTAAGAATTGGTAGGAAGCGTAAATTTGGTATATGATAGAGATTGGACAGGGCTCAACATAATTGGAGGCCTAAAGTGAAATTTCTATTGAGGCCTAAAAAATTTTATACGTATTTATTTAAAATTTATTTTCTAACTTTTTAGATTCAAATTATTGCTTAATTTTTTTATAGATGATCTTTTCGAATACCTTTTTTAAAAAAATTATTAGTTTTAGGTAAGATTTTATCAATTCAACGTTGAAAAACATCCTTTTACTGAAGCAATCATTATAGAAATTGTTAACACAATTTTATAAGTAATAAGTTGATAAACTTTCAATAAAGATAAGAGTTAGAACCATAGAATCTGATTCAAGAAGTTGATAACGTGATATACCTTACTTTAATATGTTTGTTGTAATAATTGAAAATTTAAGAAACAATGAAAAAATAATTTGGGATTCACTTTGTTCAACACTTTTCGACTAATGATTCATACTTTTGACAGAGTGTTACTCTAACTTATCAAAGATTTGAAGAAAAGAAGTGCAAAAGGAGTTTTAAAAAATAAATAATGTGAATGTTAGAAAAGAAATGTAAAAAGACAGAACAATGTTTTCATGATTTCTTCTATTTGAATGGGGTTAAGAAGAATAAAATAATATATATATAATCTTTTAATATAAAGATTAACACATAATTTGTTCTTGGTAAAAATTTGAGGCCTCCCAAAATTGGGGGCCTAAGGTGCCTGGCTTAATTTTTATGAGTAAGAGCCGCCCCTGAGATTGGAAGAACAGGAAGTGAAGCATTGAAATGATGTTTTCTAGGAGGTGGAAATTTCTGGGCCTGTTTGGTTTATTTTTTCTTATACAGTGTGCATAACAATTACTTTAAGCGAATAACTTCTATTTTAAAATAATGGACTATTTTAAGATAGCAGCATGTCTGGTTAGGATTTTGAATTTCTTTCCCTGGATGTGGATTCCTTAAGAAGTGAGGTCTCTTAACACCTATAATGTGAACCATTGTATGCCTTGAAAGAAAAGCATACTTGATGAACCAAATCCTCTAGCACTGGAAAATAGAATTAAGAACCAGCTCGGGATTGCTACAAAGAGACAAAAGATAGAGACACATATGTTTCAGATGATGCAAGGATCTCCTCTTTCCTTCAAAGAAAATATTTCTAGTTTTTATCCAATCAAGTTTAAAACTGGTTAAGAGAGCTATGTCCAACAGGGTTGGGCTCATCATCCCGAATTGAAAATGAAAAGAATTGGTAGTGAAAGACCAGATCCGTTTTTCATCAATTGTAGGTGTCTATGCGCCAATCGTGTTAGATTTACAATCTTATTTCTATTATAAGAAATGAGGTTTTAACCCACTTTAAAAAATTCCTTAAGATCATAAATATGATGAGTTTTCTAACAACCAAGAAACACAAATACAAGATCATAAAAATGATTAGTTTCTAACAATCAAGAAACAAAAATAATGATAATGAGTTTCTATTGGTAAATTACTTTTTCCCAGTCATGGTATACAACATTACTGGTCTTAATCTAAGGCATTCCATCCCTAATGAGCTAGTTTATCCAAATTGTTTTTGGTCATTTCCTCATAGGATATGTATGTAGACAAACAAAAAGAAGAGTCAAAAAGAGTAACAACTTTCCCTATTATGCAAGCAATTAGCACAATCGCCCTGATCCTGTTTGCCGATTGTGATCAGCGGGGATCTATGTGGAGGGGCACAAACTCACATGCACTCATGCTCCCCACAGTAGACCATGTCTAGTAATGTTACATTGAAGTTAGTGACAGAAATTTGAAATTACCAACTTTAGCAAGTATAACTACACAGAGATTTAAAAATAGAAAAATACTATATTTTCTTTTCCAAAAGAATGGAGAATTTGCAAAAACATAAAATTTAGCATATGTATGATCAATTTTAGGTACTTACTGATCGTAAAATTGTCTGAGCCATTTTTGAATGTTATAATGACTTAAGTCTCGATATAATGACCGCTCATTGTTTAGAGTATAATTAGTTGATATAGAACTTGAACCAATGTGAGTAACACAAGCAGTTTCTCCATTGGGTAAGAATACACTCTTTGGATTTGGAGTTTTAACTATCGAAGCTTTATTTAACATATCAACATCTAACACCATGTGGTTTGTTGCTCCTATGTCAATAATCCAATCTTTCAAAAAATTTGACACCAATAAGGCTTTACTACTACTTATACCTGTTTCATTACCTGCTGCATTTGCACATGAGACTTGTGTCGTTGAGTGTGTTTTATCAACTGAACAATCTGATCATACTACTCTTTAGTGAAACCACAAGCTCCTGCCTGAACCATCTGTTGTACTGGGGTAGATTGATTTCCAGGATTCAGCCCTGTATACTGTTTGTTTTCCTGTTCCTCATTAGATGCAACAGTGAAGCTCCCTGTTATCACATTATATGCAGCAGACGAACTTGCTCCCTCTTTCTTCTTGAACCTAGAATCCCGAGGGTAACCAACCAATTTGTAGCAGTTTTCCTTAGTATGATTCTTCATTTTGCGGAACTCACAGTAAAGATTATAGTTCTTTTTGAACTTTTGAGAGTTTGCCTTTGAGTACATGACCACATTATCCGGCATTGCTCCTAACAGACCAGCCAGATTGCTTGTTACAGCCTTTTGACTTTCATCACCAATTATCATGGCATAAGTCTGATTCACAGATGGCAATGGTGTCATCAACAATATTTGACTCCTGGCTTGTAGGTAGTTATCATTCAGTCCCATTAAGAACTGATAGAGCTTTTGCCTCTCTAGATAGTTCAGGAAATCTCTTGATTTCTCACAATCACAACTAGGCGGTGGGACTAAGGCGGTAAGGCCTCAAATTCCACCCATAATTCTTTCAATCTGGTGAAATACGCAGAAACAGACAAAGTCCCTTGAGAGACAATTGCTATTTCTTTGTGAAGATTGAAGGTCCTCGACCCATCAACCTTATCAAACCTTTCTTTTAGATCTTCCCATACTGCATGAGCACTAGTTGCATAAATCATTCCTCCCAAGAGATGACTAGCAACAGTGTTCACGAGCCATGACTGAACAACTGCATTACATCTCTCCGACTGGTACCACAATTCCTACCTGAATTTTTCTTTCTTCCAAGAACCATCTACGAACCCTGACTTGTTTCTTCCCAAGAGAGCTATTCGCATGTATTTACTCCACGAAGAGTAGTTATCTGCCCCTGTTAACTGTAATGACACGAGAGATTCCACTTACATCAGAAGGATGTAGAAACTAGGGATGATTGTGATCCAATAGTGGATTTGCAGCAGTTTGTGTCTGCTTGGAGCCTTCACCATTTTGTGGTGTTCCTCCACCAATATTGACTGGAATTCCATTACTTGCCATAGTAATTGTTCAACCTTTATGAAAGATCTGCTTAGTACTCCTTTGATTTCAGTAAAGAAACCAGAATCTTGTGTGTTTTGATATGAACACCCAAGAACAACTGATCCAGAGAAGAAAAAAACTTTGAATGCAGAAGCTAAGATCGATTTAGAGGCTAGAATTACTAGCTGATTGCTCTAGGTAACTGAGGAAGCTCGACATCTAAAGAAGTTGTTACAAGACTGTACTGCTTCTTTCATCGAAGTAGGAGATAAGGTTTGGTGTTTTTAAATTTCTAAAGCTCAAGAACAATTGGTTTTTATAATGTGTTTATATCCATCTAGTATTGACACTTTGCTTTAATTTTGTGATAATTTGTTTGTTTAGCATAAGTATCAACACTAGTTCATATTATTGATGACAAAATTGTTTTTCTCACAAGATCGATTTGTGTCCATCTAGTGTTGACACTTAGCTTTAAAATTTGGAATAATGTATTTGTTAAGGTTAAGTATCAACACTAGTTGATCCTATTGATGACAAAATTGATTTTCTTGCAAGATCGATTTGTGCCCATCTAGTGTTGACACTTAGCTTTAAATTTAGGGATAATGTGTTTATTAAGCATAAGTACTAGCACTAGTTGATCCTATTGATGGCAAAATTGATTTTGTTGCAAG
This sequence comes from Solanum appendiculatum, assembly GCA_018342035.1. Lineage (NCBI taxonomy): Eukaryota > Viridiplantae > Streptophyta > Magnoliopsida > Solanales > Solanaceae > Solanum > Solanum appendiculatum. The sequence continues at coordinate 1,764,905 of JAGDQO010000583.1, read as the reverse complement.
ATCGAATTGTATCCATCTAGTGTTGACACTTAACTTTAATTTAGGAATAACGTGTTTATTATGCATAAGTATCAACACTAGTTCATTCTATTGATGACAAAATTGATTTTCTTGCAAGATCGATTTGTGTTCATCTAGTGTTGACACTTAGCTTTAATTTAGGAATAATGTGTTTGTTAAGCATAAGTACCAAAACTAGTTGATCCTATTGATGACAAAATTGATTTTCTTGCAAGATCTATTTGTGTCCATCTAGTGTTGACACTTAGCTTTAAATTTAGGAATAATGTGTTTGTTAAGCATAAGTACTAACACTAGTTGATCCTATTGATGACAAAATTGATTTTCTTGCAAGATCGATTTGTGTCCATCTAGTGTTGAACAAAGTATAGTTGTTTGTCTTGTCCTAGACTTTGATTTAGTTGTTTGAATTAATTTAAATCTAGTTAGAGTTAATGTAGTTTAGTTGTTGAAATAAGTTCAAATAAAATTTAACTAACCTCTAGCTAGTTTGATTCATTATTTGAAATAATGTGGTTAAGTTGGTGGAATTAATTCAAAACTAGTTAGAGTTAATGTTGTTTAGTTGTTGAAATAAGTTCAAATAAAGTTTAATTAACCCCTAGCTAGTTTGACTCATAATTAACCCCTAGCTAGTTAGTAGGGAGCTAATGAAGTTTATCATGCTGTCCAAGTCAGTTATAGCATCACACCAAAGAGACAAAAGATAGAGCCACGTGAGTTTCAGATGATACAAGGATCTTCTCTTTCCTTCAAAGAACATGTTTCTTGTCTTCAGTCTATTCCATCAAGTTCAAAATCAGTTACGAGAGCTACGTCCAATGGGGTTGGGCTCATCATCTTGAATCGAAAAAGAAAAGAATTGGTAGTGAAAGACCAGATACCTTTTTTTAAAATCAATTGTAGTATCTCTGCGGCTATCATTTCAGATTTACAATCTTATTTCTATTATAAGAAATAAGGTTTTAACCCACTTTGAAAAATCCTTAAGCTCATAATGATGATGAATTTTCTAACAATCAAGAAACAAAAATAATGATTATGAGTTTCTATTGGTAATTTCTTTTTTTCAGGTACCCCAGATTAATAAGATAAAAAGGCTTAATACATCAATAACCCTGCAAACTTGCCATCAAATTTCAGTTAGACATTCGAACCATCACTAAAGAGCTAGATTGTCAAAATTGTTTTTGGTTATTTTCTCATAGGATATGTAGACAAACAAACAGAAGAGTCAAAAAGAAAGAGTAACAACTTTTCCCATTATGCAAGCAATTAGCACAATTGCCCTGATCCCAAATTTCCCCCAATAGCGTCGCACCTCAACTAACTGTCCTTTTTTCTACCTGATCCTGTTTGCCGATTGTAATCAGTGGTGGTGCTATGTGGAGGGGTACAGACTCGTGTGCAATCATGCTTCCCTCCCTAGACCATGTATAGTAAAGTTATATCTTTTCAAAAGTACTTAAATAGTTACTGTACACCCTAGCTCAAAGATTTCATTTGGTGGCAATGGTTATTTGGTGTACATATGTGAGGTTGGGGTCCAAATCTCACTATTATCTTCGCTTTTTCCATTCTTTTTTCGAGAACTGGGCCCACCCACAGGGATGGGTAGGTCTGGTGTCCCCTTCTGCATTCTAATTAAGTACTTTCTTATTTTCTCTTTCTCTGTTTGTTTGTTTTTTTCATTCAAAATTCTAAAGTCTGACACGTTGAAATTCCTATTCTTCTTTTGTCATCATAAAATTTTGTTTGATTTAACTAAATGTCTATATTAAAACTTGTAGCGGTGGGAGATGTAGTATATAATCAATAAGTTCAAGTGATCCATAATTTTGACATGAAATTTAGATATATATGTAAGAAAGTACCAAAATTTTAAAAAATAATATAATTTTGAACTTATAATTTAAAAGTGTAATGAGTCCTTCTCTTCATAATAATGCACCCGTCTTCGTGAAATCCTAAATCTGCCCCTCCCAGTCTGTACCTTGCCAGACAAGCTTACGTGCTCCCTTCGTGTTGTTTTCTACCCGCACTTGCCCTTAATCACAGACCCATCTTCACCTATTTTGTTGTTGACATAATTGTAAAAGGTAATAAATGGGACGTTACCTCTCTTGATCTGAAATGAGACATTATTTTTCAAATATGTTTTGAAGAGGAGGAGCTTGCACCCAAGAGTGGCCTAGTGATCAATAAGTGAATTTGAGAACCATGAGGTTTCAAGTTAAAATTCTATGCAAAAACACTTGGTGATTTCTTTTAATCTATCCAAGGCTTGGATTCCAAGATTTGATAGAGAGAGTTTTTCGATACTTGTGTTGGTGAGAGGTAGTAGGTATCATGCTGGAATTAGTCAAGGTGCATACAAGTCGGCCGTGACATCGATGTTATAAAAAGAGAAAGAAAAATATATTTAAGAAGAGCATCAAATTTTGGAGAAAATGGTACAGCCTAAGAGTAGATTTGTGAATTGAAAGACTATTGTGTCTTCAAATAATCAAATCCTTATTAATTGTGCTCTGAACATTAAGGGGTTCTTGCTTGTCCGTAATTTCCTTGGTGATGTGGGTACATTTTCAGTACCCCTACTGGGGATTTGGTTTAATTTTTAAATGAAGCTTGCAGGAGTCTGGCTAAAAGGAACCCCCCTTGGTCAATGAATGTGAAGGATGAAAGCAAGTCACCTTAAATGATCTTTCAAGCTGTAGATCTTGCTCAACTCTTTTTGTTTTTTGTTGTTGCTTGATATGTCACTTAGCTCTATGAAGCCATCATATAGAAGGTTGCTTTGTACTCAACTTCAGCTATGTGTTACAAGTAATACTAATTAGCTCCAGGCTGAGAATCAAAACTGCATTTCTCGGAGATGAGAAGTACTTCCAGAATGTTGAGAGCTTTATCTGTTATCTTTTCAAATTTCAATTAACCTCCTTGATGATACTTCTTTTGATATATATCTTTGTGTCCTCGAGCAGAAATGGTGATTCCTCCACCAGTTAGACCAGACAGAGTGCTGAAGTATCTCAAACCTTACGTGCTGAGGATGCACTTCACAAAGAAGTATGTAAACGCTCAAGTAGTTCACACACCAACAGCAACAGTGGCTGCTTCTGCAAGCACGCAAGAGAAAGGCTTAAGGCTTGCCATGGTAGAATCAAAAGAAAATACTAGAGATGTTGCCGCTGCAGCAAAAATAGGTAAGTTGTTGGGAGAGCGGTTGCTGGCTAAAGGAGTTCCTGCCGTATCTGTTCTCTTTAAGAAAGAACAAAGATACCATGGAAAGGTCAAAGCAGTTATCGATTCAGCCCGAGAAGCAGGCATAGAATTGGTTTGATTGGATTCCCTTTTCACTCCCAGGCAAAGGATTATTATGTTTTATTAGCTCTACTTGGACAATTTGTTTGCCTCAGTTCTTGCAATTTGCAATGTATAAGATGTCACTTCTGACATTCCCTGTGTTTTGAAGCTTCTATTAGAAGAACAAGGTTCATAGCATCTTCGCCCCCCTTACGCGACGTATTTTTCATAGCAAGAGTTACATGATACTTGTGAATCCTATTCATCATTGGCAAGCTTCAAAAATCTGAATCTTAATGACTTGTATAATACGTGGTATGCCATTTGACGTTTTTAAAAGCTTAAATACACTTAGCCTATAATGAGCAAGGGTGGGTTTAGCTACCTCAAAGACATTATTCAATTGTAATGTATATTACGTATAGTTTGATATGAAAAAAGTAAAAATGTAGTAATTGTTTAGGACCATTTAACACTTGAAAGTTAAAGTTTAATGTATATTAGAAATAATTTTAAGTATGAAATTAATAAAAATGTGGTAGTTTATAGGGATTTTAATTCATTATCTCTTCTAAATTTGATTAACATGATAAAATTTCAAGGAGTAATATCAAAATTTATCAAATCACGCATGCTGAAATTGAATAGAGAAAGACAAAACCTTATCAATTTTTATTTTTTCATGTTCATTTGGTATGATATTGATGTTACTACTGCCTCCGTCCAATGTTTTTTTTGGAAAAAAACTCAAATATGTCATCGAACTTTGAGAAAATGCTTATATATGCCATTCGTTGAGAGTTTAGTTCATATATGTCATTTCCGTTTGAGAAAAAGTTCATCCATGCCATTATTTGTTAACTGAAAGGGCATAGATGAGCCCAACTTTTAACATATGACATAGATGAGTCTTTTCTCAAAGTTTGATGACATATTTGAGCCGTTGTCCTTTTAAAAAAATGATTTTATTAATTAATGACATGACTGAATCATAATTGACACGTGTAAAAAATGGTTTTGCAAAATCAAAATTATTTTCAGTTAACAAATAATGGCATGTATGAGCCTTTTCTCTAACGAAAATGACATAGACGGACTAAACTTTTAACAAATGACATAATAAACCTTTTTTCAAAGTTCGATGACATATTTAAACCTTTTCCCCTTTTTTTATACTTAATAATTTTTTCAATTTCAATATTTTACTTGACGAATTTATTACAAAACGCTAAAATCTACCTTATTTTTTTAAAATTTTGTGTCTTGTCAAACTAACTTTAGGAATTGCAATTCTAGGGTTCACTAACATTTGACTTCTCCTGCCCACTGTTTATGTTTTGCTGCATTGTGTTTTTATCTGAAAAGGGAAAAACAGAGTATAAAATAAAAACCCCATCTTCCAAATCCTCCATAGCCATTGAAAAATCCCCAGGAAACTATGTGGAGGATTTTTCATGGAACAATCACAACATGTATTGAACAAAAACATTACTTCAATTCTCATCTTCCTCAGAACAACCTAATCTTGGTTCAAGAACTCACTGAAATTCTCAAAAACAAGAAATGGAAAAACCTCATTAAAATGGCAAGCTTAAAAAATAAGCTAAACCCATTTGTGGTTCGGTCTGTTCTTCATCAAGATCAATTGAGTAATCACCTTGAACGCCTCCTCAGTTTCTTTCAATGGTCAAAACACAAAGTGGGTATTCAGTCAGATTTGGAAATTCACTCATTTTTAGCTGCTCGTTTATGTTGTAACAATTTGTATAGTCCTGCTAATTCTGTTCTTGAAAATGTAATCAGGTTTGGATTGCCCCCTTTGGATGTTTTGAAATCTATTGATAATTGTCGTAAAAAGTTTGATGAATCGAGAAAATTTGATCATGTGGTATTTGGGTTATTGATGGATAAGTATAGGGAGAAAGGGTATTTGTTTGAAGCTGCTAGTGTTGTTTTTGCTCATAATAAAGAACTTGATTGTGTTCCTAGTTTGTTGTATTGTAATCGTTTGTTGACGGATCTGTTGAAAGATGGTAACTTTAGATTGTTTTGGCGAGTTTGTGATGCAATGCGTGAAGCAAATGTTACGTTTAATACCCTTACGTATACTAGTATGGCGGATGCTCATTGTAGTGAGGGGAATGTTAGTGATGCCAAGGAAGTATTGGCTGAGATGGAAGAGAAGGGTCTTTGTTCAAGTAAGTTTACCGACAAGTTTTTGATGAAAGGTTTGTTTAGAGCTGGGTATGTGGATGAGGCAATTGAGGTTAAAAAAAGCATGTTTGCCAAGTCGTTAGTCCCTAATCGATATTTTTATGCCACATTTATTGATGGGCTTTGTGCTGCGAATAGATTTAGAGAGGCAATGATGGTATTAGCTGAGATGTCTGAGATGGGAGTGAAGCCTGATATAATGGTTTATGAAACTTTACTTGATTGTTTCTTGAGACATGATGATGTAGATGGAGCTTTTAAAATGAAGGATATAAAGGATGCTAAAGGCATTAATTTAGCCCTGTGCAATACGCTTCTTCGTGGGCTCCGCAAGTTTGGTAAGATGGAGAAGGCAAATGAACTTGTGGATGAGATGATTAGAGAAGGTATCGAGCCTGATTCGACAACTTATGCCTTGTTGATTGAGGGACATTGTCAAGGGGGTAATATTGTCACTGCCTTGGAGCTTCTTGAAGAAATGAAGAAGAAAAATCTGGTCTCTGTTGAGTCAACCTATTGTATTATAACTGATTGTCTCTGCCGCAATAAGGATCCGAACACGGCTACTCCTTCTCTTCCAAACTTGATAATGAAGAAAAGGAAGCGAAATGCTCATACCTGGAGAACTTTATTGATGAATTATCCTGGTAAAGGCCACTTACGGAAGTTGAGGTGGGTTGTGGAGGCAATGCATAAGCATAGGATTGTGCTAGCTACTCCCCATTACAATATTCTTATAAAGGGCCTCTGCGACACGCGGAAGATGAAAGCTGCTCAAAGTTGCTTTGTTGAAATGCTGGATAGAGGCCTAAACCCTGACCAGGGTACTTATGAACCATTTATTATTGGATATTGTCGAAAAGGGCAGTTGCAAAACGCGGAAAGATATTTATTGCAGATGCTGCATCATGGGTTTAAGCCCAACGAAGAAGTTTATAGTGCTTTGATCAGTGCGAACTGTAAAAGTGGTTAGGTAAGCAAAGTCTTTGGGGTATTTTGTAGTATGCTTGCTCTGGGGGTTTCGGAAGTGTGGGAGGCCTATCTTGTCCTCCTTCCGTGGTCTCTTGGTGAATGGAAAAATGCTAGAAGCAGCTGAAGTTATTTCAGAACTTCATGGCAAGAATCTGGTTGCTGGTGTTTCATCCTAAGAAGGTCTCATCTGTTATTTTGTTAAACACTCCGAGATTGAAAAATCCTTTACCCTTTACGAGGAATCGTAAAACTGAGGTATTCGTCCAAACTTACGATACTCGCAGTAATTGTTGGGCTGCTTAATGCAGGTCAAACTGAGAGAGCTAAAATGATATACTATATCATCTTAAAAGAAGGTTTGGGACCAAATAGGGCCACATACACTACCATGATATCTGGAGGGCTGCTAGATACTGACAATAGATAGATTAATCATGAAAAACTGATTCATAATGTCTGTAAAGAAGTACGCGTGGGATTAATCATGAAAAACTGATTCATAACTTTGTCATTCCATTGGTTTCTATCTTGTCAAATGTTTGCTTGGTTCAGATTCTTTACCTTCTAATAAGATGTTGCTGCATTTGTACTCAGAATCAGTGCTGCACCTAGATTATCTTTATCATTGTATGAGACATTCTCCTACATCATAGCTTCTATAACTGTACCTTAGGTTTTATGACCCAATTTTATAACAGGAATCTTCTTTTGCTTGTGAATGAATAAATCATAATTGAGACGAAAGGAATTTTGTGAGTCTATTTATTCAGAGCCTTCAACATCTTCTGGTATTGCAAAAGGTCATTTTGTATTAACCATAGCAAGTTTTTGTTGCCATTTCTGTGCATCAGTGCAAAGAGGTTCAATTTGCTGATTATCCATATTGACAAGGCATCCTTGATAGCTTATAGCTGTTTGATCAAATAATTTTGACATCCCCCTACCCAATGTACACTAACTAAAAAATAGAAAAAACATACATTGGGATCATTGAGTAATTCAGGAGAGAGAGAGTATTCATTAATTTGAAGCATAAATTTTATTGCTATACAAAAATATGAACATAGTTACAAATATGAGGAACATTATTATCCCCTTTCCCAATTTAATTTTTGGTACAAGTACCTATGCTTGCACCACATAATAAAAATGGTTCCTAAATATTGCAAGAAGTCACATTTCACCTCCCTCTCTCCCCCACAAAAATAATAAAAATAAAAAAGGGAAAATGAAGCCAAAAAAAAGGGGTGGGGGTGGGGGAGAAGGGAATGTGTAATGGCTTAAATCATTTTCTCAAATTTATCAAGTTTGTTCACTCTTTGCATGGACCTAATCAAGAGAGTCAGGAAAACACCTGCATACAGAAAGATAAGGTCAATTTTTGGCAGCAAAAACAAGTGCAATTCAAATTCATCAAACCTGAAGATAGTCCTTAAAAACTCACCTGCACCAATAAAAGATCCATTTGCAAACATTTGACTGCCTTGACTGGTAAAAGTGACACCAAGGTTTAGGAGGGTACCCCCTATAACTGTGTACATGGTCGCCATTTGAAGAATTGTAGCTTTCCGAGCTGCTCTCTCGGACTTGAAAAGATCACAATTTCAAGAAGTATTAGAAAGTGAAATGATTTGTATGAGACAAATTTTCAGAGAGTTCAATCAATGTAGATCATACAAGGTCGAAGACTATAAGCATCCGATGATTTCTATTAGACTAATTACCTCGAGGACCCGAACTCTGAGTTTCAGATCTCCGGATTCGAGCTGTTTAACAATCTCTTCTATCTGCTGTACTCTGTAAGGCATGGAAATGGTGGATGTCCGTGCCTGGAAGTATTTCACATTAGATGGTATATACATCAGTCATGCTTATTTGATCGCTAAAATAAGAAATTGTTAAGCAAAGGTTTGATAGGGTACATCATCAGCCTGTTTCCTTATTTCCTGAACAAGTTGTGGACCACTGCGCTGCTGCTGTCTCAAGTCCAAGAGCTCCTGCAGGGCAGATTGAATAACTTTAGAGCATAAGGGGCTAAGATTTGATTGTCAGACAGGTTAGTTGTTTGACAATCTTTCAACCTGTGCATATGGTGCTGCAATCTTAGGGAAGGAGAAATCAGGATCCAATATATAGCCAATCCCTGCAAGAATGCAACAAGAGATGGAAACATTCAGTTCAGTGATCTGTAAGTGGATTTAACATCATAGTCACAAAAATGCAGAACTGACAAAAAGGGAATTAATATCAAGAGTGTAGACTGTTAAAAGTCAAGGATCTTGATATTTATATTTAATTAATGGATGTTCCCTTGCTTTTCGGAATGAGAGAGAGGGGGGAGGGAGAAAGAGAGAGAGATCGCACCTTCTAGTGTGGAAAATGCCCTGAGCACAAATGTAAAAGTGGAAGGGAAACGGAATGGTTGATCAGTTGCTATAGCAAACAAATCCTGCATTATCTTCCTCTTGTTACATTGTGAAACACGCAAAGATAGTTTGAAGTGAAACTAACTTTCTACTTCTTCAAATTTCAGTATTATAGCTACTGTGCAATTGTTTGAGTACAAGTTTTTGTAAGTAAGTTGAAAAGTATAGTAAACGTGGCTTCAACACATAGTGAGAAGCTAAGTTTAACAGACTACGGCATCTATGTTGGCGTCCCACATCGGTGGGATAAGGGGTCCTTGATCGACTTATATGGTCTTGGGCAATCCTCCTCTCATGAGCTAGCTTTTCGGGTTGAGTTAGGCCCAAGATTCATTTCTTAAACTGATGATTCAGAAAATCATTAATATTAATGCCCACATGCCTGTTTCTTTTGCTTATTCTTTAATTTGTTTGCTGCTAACAGTTGGAAAACTAGATTACATATTATTAGTCACCTCCTAAGTTCTCTAATCCTAGACAGTTATTAACAACCTCTCAAGTTCTTCATGAGTAATATACTGTTAACTGTTATATTAAGGGTGGGCGAAGAAAATGCAAAGAAGTATGCATGGGGCATGAGATTACGGCTTTCTTCAGCCATTATGATAGCCTTTAGTTCCATGGCATTGAGTTAAGAAGATATTGAAAAGCAAATCCGTACACATTTAATAAAAAAATATAATCTATCAGTCTAATTTCCTAAATCAATTTTCAAAATTGTGATATAGACTTTCCAAAAGACAATTTAGGATTAAGGGTGGACGAAGAAAATGCAAAGAAGTATGCATGGGGCATGAGATTACGGATTTCTTCAGCCATTAAGATAGCCTTTAGTTCCATGGCATTGAGTTAAGAAGATATTGAAAAGCAAATCCATACACATTTAATAAAAAAATGTAATATATCAGTCTAATTTCCTAAATCAATTTTCAAAATTGTGATATAGACTTTCCAAAAGACAATTTAGGATCTTGGCTAGGTGAGTTACAAGAAAACACGGCAGCCATGAGACACTACAGCCAATCCTCAAAAACACCTCTGTAAACGAGTGGATCATACAAATATTTGAATCAAATATAGTCCACCGTATATTTATTCTCTTCAATATCCTTAAAAGATACCAAAATTACTAATAAACTTAGCTATTTTTTACAGAAAATTGCAATTTCTGCATACCTCACCAATTGCAGCCAAAGTCTGCTGCTGATCTGGTCTTTGGTTCAACAAGTTATCCAAGAAAAACTGAATAGATCTCCTCACCTAAGAAGAACAAAAAGTTCTAAGAGTGTCAATAGATAGCTAGTCTTAGATAAGGCCTTAAATTCATTGGTGATTTCTTCCTTTTCTTTGCAGGGTTCTGAGGTCAGGATATGTAACATACCGCTGACATGTCTCCTGTAGGCTGAAGTGCTTCCAGATCAATAAGCCCTTGCATAACCTGTGTAGACATAATATTTTTCTCATTAATATACACAAAGAATTAGCTCTCTTTACTCCAAAATATTTTAATGCAAAGCACAATAATGCTTCTGGCCGCCAGATACTAAGAGATGGATTAGATTGTTTCTTCTGAGTTTTAAATGCCGCAACAATGATCACAAGTGGAAGGAATTTACAATCAATAATTGTCTTGCTTCGAGGCAGGTGATAGGTGGTACGCAAGTGGAGCATGAGGAAAAAGGTTGATTGTCTTATAAGATTTGCTCCCCAAGAGAGACAAAAGCTGAAAATAACTAACTAGACAAGTCAGAGAAATTGAGTAGTTACTTTTCAAAAGAATATATCTAACCACTTCTAAATCATCCCTCACTGCACAACTTACCCTAAATACAACAACCTTTTGATTATCTCTAGCATTGTAAGTAATTTAGAATTAATGAGTTCATGTAGCAGGCTCTCTCAGGATGGAAATTATGTTCATGTTTATGAAAATAGTGCTTTACTTGTTACATCATTCCAGGAAGCTGTTTATCCTTATGAGCAACCGATTCCTTTAACTAAACATATGAAGATGAAATAAATCACCATATTACAGAGAATCTTTTTCATTAATTGTTCCAGAGAATTACTATATTGTCAATTGTCGAAAATGGAAGGAGAATGTTTTCTACTTGAGATGACACAATCACACAAAAGTATTTATTTTGGGTTTAGCTTAGAAAGAATTTTGACCTCAAATGTTTAGTTGATCATATAAATTACATTTGGACCAGGCTATGGCTATGTTAAACCTGAAAGAATGAAGCACCTAAGCATACCTCTTGATGGAGACAGCAGGATAACAACACACTCACAAAAAACAAAGAATTTCAATAAATATGAAGAAAATATAATTTGTGTTGGGACCATAATGGTAGCATGTATATTTGCACCAGCCTGTACTAAGACTACTGTAGCACAATGCATTTGGTTCCTAATTGTGCTACTATAAACTACAAAAAAAAGAAACACTAGCCTGACCTTTTTCGCATCCTTTTCGTAGACAGAATAAAAGAGCCCCAGTAATCTCTCTCTTGTGAAACTCTTGATGTCTCCCATCATACCAAAATCATAATAGATTAAAGCTTCGTCAACATCAATTGCCAGATTCCCTGGATGTGGATCAGCATGGAAAAAACCAGTCTTCAGTATCTGCACAAGGTAATGCCAGAAAAGAGTATCAGACACAAAGGAATAACATCTAACCCAGCAGATTAGCATCTATCCAAAAGATTTCAGAATGAGTGCAAAATTAACTAACTCACCTGAATTAAATAGGCTTCTATGGCACGAGATGCAATTCGGGATCGGCTATAACCCCGTGAATCTATCTTATCCAACTGGTTGATCTTTATTCCTGTTCATTAAGGAAATGGAATCTTAAGCTGGATAAATTGAATGAAAGTATGTATTGAACAAAAAGGAGGACAAAGCAAAGAGAGAAACCTGGAACGTATTCCAGAGTCAAAACCTTTGTTGCTGTATAGTCCCAGTACACCAACTACATTGGGAAAGGAAAATAAATAAATAAGGTTCTGTAGTAGTAAAAGAAATATGATTACACCCCTGTTGCCGAACCTGTTGAATTTTTTACCAGAATAAGAACTGAATCAGCCATGATATGCACTAATTATTTTCTACTTGAATCCTACTCCATACAACCTTCTTTTATCCACATAGCTATTATTAGCATTTGCTACTTGAAATATCCCCCCTCCCTCCCCCCCCCCCCACTGGACACACACACACAAAATGATTGATGAAATTAAGGCTAACTCAGTAACGGCTAATGTAAAACAACAACATAAAGGAAAATGGAATGAAGAAAAAATATAAATGGTTTGGGTTGAAACTCGGAAGGAAACATACAGGCACTCGGACCCACTTTATGTTCCGAAAGTCCCGACGAAATCTATCAGCATTCTTCCCCTCATTTATATAATCAATTTCCTCATACAATATCCTGAAATTTTCATGAAGACAAAGTTAAGCAATCAGAAGGTTGCGGTTTAGACATTGTTTAGCATTGAATAAAATTAAATCTTAACCAAATGGTGATTTATTGAAGACTGAATAAGCAATAAGCTTATGAGAGACAATATTGGAAATAAGCAGTGGATATAAAAATACTCAGTAAAGCAGCTCTAACTAAGAATCAAAGTCTGACAGATAACAGAATGTATTCCAGAAGTTTGACTTCTGCACCATTATCGGCTCTGAGGCCACATTGTCTCGTGCAATCTTTCATCCTATAGCTACTTTTCTACCTTCTCCAAAAATTTCTTTTCTAAATCTTCCTCTCCTTTTACATAATGTGAAAAATTGAAGCCAGAAAAGAATCAGGAAGTATGACAGACCATCAAGGGAGATGGAGCCGGGGGGGCGGGGGGACTTGTCAATCTAATAACACAGTGGTGAAAACTTCTCCACGGCTCTCATCTTAAGGGGGTGAAAGCAAGAATATACACATTTAGCATTTTCTAATTAAAAAAATTATAAAATTTGTAACTAGTAGAAATAAATGATTTTTATATGCAAAATTTTTTTTAAAAAATAGATGAAAGAAAAAGAAGCAAATATCTTGTGTAGAAGAAAATCTAGGACTCTGAGTAGTAAGTATGTTGTAAGGCTTCTATTTTATCGAGCAAGTACATAAGACACATAAATGCACAAGAAGAAAGAAGAAGAATGAAGTTCATACAATCACTGTAGAGTCTATCTCTACATATGAACAAGAAACTAAAGTATCATCCCCTCATTTATTTGTTGGTATTAAGCTTATCATATAACTGAGAATTGAATTAAGAATTAGATAGTACTTTTTCCGCAAATATGCAATTGAAGCAGTAGATCGATATAAAACTTAAAAAATACATCAAGTATCTGGACATATAATTAGTTGAAATCTATGACAAAGTCAACCTCTCAAATTATTGTGCTTATTTACCACTTCATAACCACTAGAGACTCTCAGTTTCTATTTTCCATGATGTTTAGGAATTTTTTAAATATTATATGTGATTACATCATACGTGAACTTCTATACAAGGATTTGAAATACAAAAAAAGGACAGATGAGTTTGGAAGTATAAAGCCACGTGCAACTGTTATAAAATAATTTGGAATACAATAAAAACTCCAAAAACACAGATGTGTTTGAAAGATATGTCTTATGGACCTCCCATTGTGGAATGAGATGCTTCACCAAGGAAGGAGCGCCTGACCTTTACACCTAAGGTTTTGGTTGTAAGGCTTTAGGTCCATTAGGGGTTCCTCTGCCACTATCTTCACTGAAGTTACTAAAAACAATTTACAAGCAATAGGTGGAGGAAGGGAAAAGCCAAGAATATTTAACCACGGCTTTTGGACAGGCCTACAGCCCTCCCCTCCCAACACACACACACACATTTTCCCTCAGTTTGCACCTCCTTTCGACCTTTACTTCTACACCTTTGTAAGGTTATAAAACAAATGAGATATCTCCGAACCCTTTGTCCATTTTGTAATATATTTCAATTGTTTCCCCTTTTCAGCTCAACCAAATAGTGTAATTCTACACACATCAAAATATCAATGGATGGGATTCAAGAACTATATAATATCTCTTCCGTCAGCACCAGTTTATGGCTTCCTTAGCTAGAATGAAAGGAAAGATTTGAATTGTTCATTTTATTCAGCAAGAGATAAGGTTGGGCAGGAGATAGTTGACAATAGTTAGAGACTGGAAGTTTATAGAAGAGAGATGATTCCTTGTAAAAATGTCAGATCAGTCTAAAGAAAAAATTGTAAATGTGATGTCAGCTTAGTTTTTTTTTTTTTGATAACTGAGAAATCCGTCTGTGACCCGCCCTTTGGACCAATCACAGCCTTCTAAACTCGGTGGATAATGGGCCCGCCCCTCTACCCTTCTCCACTTAAATACCAGGCTTCGATTTGCATGGTGTGGGGCTTGAACCTGCGACCTAAGTCACAAATCCTCCACCTTTTTCCACTCGAGCTAAGCCTTGGGGGCATGTCAGCTTAGTTTCGCTGAAGGAAAAAATTGTAATTTTGACAAAAGGTTCAATATATTCTGGTAGACTAGAAAGGAAAGTGGATTGAGTAAATAGCACAAAGACCAAGTGGACATAATTACTTCTTATAGCAATTGCCACTACGTCTAGCTTATGTAAGAACATGGATTAGAATATTTTGGCTTACTTAGCACATTCTTCATAAATTCCTATCCAGTCGCGAGTTGGACCACCAAGAGTTTCACTTTTCTGAAAGTACTCCGCGATCAACTTTAAATTTCCTGAATCAAAAGAGAAAATTAAACTTTCAGTAAGCAGTAAACACGATTGGCTAACATTTTTAGTGCATACTACTTACTCAGATCAATGTCAAATAGTTTCTTTAGGCCGGGTCTCTGAACTTTTACAACAACTTTCTCTCCACTATGTAAGATAGCCCGGTGCACCTAAGAGCATTTTACAAACAAAAAATCAGGAAGAATTACATGCAGTGTTATGGAAGACCAGGTTGCTAAAGTCTGGCTACAATCTAAAAGGTAACCATTTTGTGCTTCATTTCATCAAAGTTGATGGGCTTCGTTTCAACAAAGCTGATGGACTAGCTAAGATTTTTTTAAGAAATCAGAGCTAAAAGAATATAGTTCACTTTAAAGATATAAAAGAAAATATAAATAAACCAAACACCTGACCAAGACTAGCTGCTGCAATGGGTTGATCTTCAAACTCCTTATACAAAATATCAACTGGAACTCCCAGCTCCTTTTTAATAAACTCTTTTGCTTTCTCGGGGGAGAAGGCAGGTACTCTGTCCTGAATGATTACAAAGCAATACGAAATCACAGCCAATGCTAGCATAATTCATTTTCAAGTGTGAACAAATACAAAGGCAATTGTGCAAGTAATTGAGGAGATCATGTTTGCTTTCTCAGAAAGAAGGTAAGCTATACCTGCAACTTAGCAAGCTCATCTACAAATTCTCGAGGAAATAGATCAGATCTAGTAGAGGATAACTGCCCAAGTTTGATAAATGTAGGACCAAGCTGTAGCACACATTCTCTTAACCATGAAGCTGTTCCACGTCTTCTGACTTTCTGCAGGTACAAAGCTCAGTACTCATAGTGCTCATAGGATCACATAATCCGAGAAGACAAAGAAGAGATAAGAAAGTATCATTGCATGATTTTTTCTCCGTACTTGGTACCGGGTTACCCTCAAATATCAATTCAAATTAAATAAAAAAAAGAGAAACACCAACCTGTTTATCTTCAGTAAAGCCACCCACATATGTCCATTTTGCATTGTCCAAGAAAACATGCACCCGTAGCAAAAGGACAAAGGACCACACATCTATACTTCTTTGGATGGAGTTATAATTCTCATTAGCCCAGCTGAAACCTTCATCTGAAGGTAAAACCTTTAGATCTTCAGTAGGCAGAAGTTCTTTAGATTTTTGTTTCCTTGCAGGGGCTGGAGTAGGAACCCGCTTAACTAGATTTGCCCCATTGATTCTCTGGGTGGAGCCATTAACAACTGCAGAACCATTTACAGATGGTGCCATTCTCTTTGTCACTTCACTTGTAGGTACCATTTTAACTGGACGACCATTTATACCTACTTTTTCAGGGGACTCAGTCTGTTGCATTTGCACTTTAAGCCGGTGAATCTGTCTAGGTGATTTACCAGATTCTCTATCAAATTTCGAGAGGTTGTTTACATTGATTCCATGATTTATCAATTCTCCTCTGCGGCAATAACAGCTTTGAGAAGCCAACATTGCCGCCATTTATGGTATGCAACCTGAACATGAGCCAACAAAGAGATCAAAAAAAGTTTATTAGAGACAGCAACAGACAAGCTTCAACTCTTTCACTGCTGGTAGTTAAGAAAGAGCTATTGCATCAAGAATCAAGTAAGGATAACCAATGTAATTATACAAAAAAAAGTTGTACATGGTAGCCCTTAAAACATTTAACATTTTCCGAGCAATTTGAACGAGAAATGCTAGTACTTCCCAACTATGTCAGTGATAAATTTGGTCATGTAAAAGGCCCAATATTTACTTCATCATCTAATCACTAGCCTCCTTTATACCATTATTCTTTCCCAACTATCTTTAATTGATCACTCAAATTTGTTCAAACAGTCTACAGCTAGATGGGAAATTTCTTCCGTTTAGGTGTTTGAATTCATCAACCCCTAATTCCAGGAATTAAATTATGCATCCCCTTGACACATTTTCATTCAGCCGGGATAGTAGTCAATCAACTACTCCTCAAACTCAAATTAATTGGGTTCAACCGTTCAATTTCGGACAATCCTATTTGATCAAAAACAGCAAACAATATAAACATAGACATCAATAATTGAGAGTAAGTCAAACCAATGAACATATTATCCAAGAAAAAGGGAATAATAGGTTCTGTTAACAACAAAAATAGGAAAAAAGTCAATCTTAGACTCTCACTCCAATGGTTCTCACACAAATCCCATCATAGCAAATTGTAAAAAGAAAAAAAAAATAAAAACTTTTCCCACCCCACTTACTAAAATAAGCATTAGAATTCATAATAATATAAAGAGAGCAATATCACTTACAATGAGCAGCAAAAAGAAAAAGCACAAGAACAAGAATCAGAATCAGAATCAGAATCAGAATTAGAGCTCTCTTAAATTGTCAATCAATCTTTAACCAAATTCTTGTGGACCACAAACAAATTGTTGGGTCAATTGCTTTGCTCTTCTAATGCTTAAAAGAAAGCTGTAAAAAGAACAAACACTTAGCGTGCACTCTTGGCAACTCCCTTTGATACTATTGTTTCTTTTTTTCAGTTAATTCATTCAGTATCATAAAGTTCCAATTTTTCTTCCTTCTTATGGAGTATCTTTAGTAGTACACATATGGGGTTTGACGAACAAAGAGACAAAGAAGAGAAAATGGAATATTTAATTTGCACCACCATTTTTATTTGTCCACTTGATTTTTTTATGATCTAACGTGTTCTATTTACATACTTACAACTCATACACTCACTATTTTTTTCACTTATAAAAATTCAATACAAGGGGAGGAGTCGTAGGAAAATTCATGTTTTTTTTTTGTGTGTGTTTGGTGAGGGGAGAGATATTTTTCAATTTCGTGGTTTGGTTGGTTAAAATATTATTTTTAGGAAAATAAGTTTTTTGAAAATGAATTTTTCAGTGTAAATAGGAAAAAACAAGTGGGTGTGCACAATCAATTATATCTTCATTTATGTCAGTTTCTAAAGATAGATATGGATCTATACACATGATTTTTTTTTCGATGTTAACAGGTGCACGTGCATCCCCACTTATACATATGGGTCTGACTCTGTCCTTATCCCATCCTGCTACATAGTACTTTGCTAGATTACATAAAATTGCTTTTGGATAATATTCTTTTACTTAGCTACCAAATATTAGAAAATAAGTAAGAAACTCACTTATTTTCCATCATACCAAACACATTAAAACATTATCTTTTTGTCGAGTTAATTCCTTACTCAAGTTTTGAAAATTGTCTGTAAAATCATTTTTATTTCATTTAGGATAATTATATCGCTCAACTATTATTATTTTCCACAAAAAAATATTAAACACTTTAAGGACCTCCTTTTTTTTTCTATTAATTGACATGCCATGTTATTAAATTCTCATTCTTTAAATAGTAAACTTATTTAACTCCATATTCATTTAATTAAAACTATATTCTTCTTCTTTTTATTTTAAAAAATATGAAAGGTCAATTGACATGCATGTCCTATTATTAAAGCCTCGTCTTTGGCTAGTAAAGTGTTTAATTTATGATGTGTTTTGCGCTCGTTACACATACATTATTAATATTGTTTGTGTTGATTTACGTACCATGGCTGACTTAATTACTACGTGGGTCGAGTTAGTATAAGCATTCCTCCCGAGATTCGTCTCTCGGGCTCGAATCTTAAAATTCTAGATTAAATAATAGTATAATTTAATAAATTATAATTGTATTTATTAATTTAAGAATGGAAAATGAGCTAAAACTACACTTATTCAGGACGGAGGATTATATCAACAGTCAAGTGTGAGGTTTTTCTTTGGAACTAATTGGAAGTGAATGGATATTGAATAAAACTTTGCTATAAGCTGGCCCATTGTATTGCAAGGTTTGTAGAATCATTCAATTCTTGTTAAGATCTTTATGACACTAGCTAGGAAATTTAGCCAATATTTACGTCACATGTATTAATAATTTTCATCACATTATCTATAGGAATCTTCTTTTTATTATTTGTAGTGGTCAGGTTTACGAATTCGGTCAAACTCAGTAACTTTTGCTTAATAATGTATTTGTATTAAGAAGTTTATTAAATATGTAAAAATAATTAATTTAAAATCTAGTTATTAATACTTGAAAGCATCAATTTAAAATTATGAACTATAAAATTAAAATTTTGACTTCGCCTTTGAGCGACACTAAAATCCCCTAAACCGTGTTAGTTGGTGCAATTGATAGTTCACTGTCATTATTAATATTGATTACATTAAACACGGATAAGTCAAAGACAATTAACTAAGTATAGATAGGTTATTATAAATACTTGACTAATTACCATATAATATGACTAATTAACTGGTAGGTACAATTCGTGTATGTGCGCGCATACTATGAAAATGGTATTTTAGTGTAATATATATTGATGGTATGCGTGCTTATACGGTGTATATGCTACGTTTTAACAAAAATATATTGCTATATTTTGAAAAAAAATGTATTGTTATTTTCTATGAAAAGGACACTAATTTTGCTATTTATGAAACTTAGAGACAATTAATGAATGTATTGGTGCATATTTTGATACCAGATACATCTTTTATGCACAGATATACTAATAAATGTGTAATGCATATATTGATATCAGATACATGTATTTGTGCATGGATATACTAGATATTTGATATCAGATATAATGATGATATTGATATTGGATACATTGGATTAAATTGATATCGAATGCATAGATGCGTGATATTGTAACACTCATATACATTCTAAAATACAGATACAGATGGAGAGGGACGAGAGAAAATATACACGAACAAGAGAGTCAGTATATCCCAGATACATGTGCATCACACTTAAATACAGAATATCAGTAACAAATTTCCCCTAATTTGACTTGCACGTATCAAAATACATGTAGCTGTTATGTTAAGATACATATATCCGAAACAATATTTTTTTGGCAAAAAATGTAATTTGAAAAAACATTCTTAGTATGTAATTAGCACCAATAATAATGAAATTTGTGTTGTTTCCTTTTATATATATAGTTCTAAAGAGCAATTAGCATCATTTGCCTTTATTTTTACAAATTTATTTTCCACTTCACCCTAATTCTCTTCTCCAACAAGGCAACAACCTTCCAATAACTCACACACAAGTTTTTACGTTTGATTCAAAATTTAAAGCTAAAAAGTTGACTTAAAAAACCCTAGTATGAAAATGTATATGTATATAATGTACATTACTACATATCACAAGCAATTTTCTATGGATATATACAATATATTTGGTTTTTCTAATCCACTAAACCAAAATTAATTAGAGAGCATTTTTGTCTTTCAACCAAATTCTCAATCTTCTTCTTTAATAAATCTTTTTGTGAAGGAACTTCAATATAATGAAATTAGGATTTTGCATTCTTTATGAAAACAATGCCGTACTCTTTCCTTTCCAAAATATATGTCATGTTTCATTTTTTAAAAGTTAATTTAATTAATTTTTGAAGTTAAATATTTTAAAATTAAAATTTATATAGTTGTAATTTTTCTCATCTCAATATGATAAAAAAAATTATATCTTAAAATACTAATCAAAATTCATGTTATTTGACACTTGAAGAAAGAAACTCGACAAGTATTTTAAGATGAAGAAAGTATTTAAGTTGAATAAATTTGGATTTGGGGATGGGAGTTTACCAATTTCCGAGGACTTGACCTAAACAATGAATTTAATTAAAGAAAAAAGGCATGAAAATGATAAAACCTTAAAAAGAGAATTGGTTACATAAAAAAAGGGGCAAACTACATAAATCCCACTAGCTTAGGTTCTAATTACTAAAATTTCCGTTAGTTTTAAATATTACTTCCTCTACCATATTTCATGCTTAGGATACATGAATTTGAATATGCGAGATACATGTATCTGTCGAATTTTAAAATCGAGATACATATTTTATTTATTTAAATTAATTGGTTGTAACTGATTTCCTTAATTAGAGGAGTAATTGAGGATTTTCAGAATATATGGACAATTAATTTGAAATTCAAGTTCCTTAATATAAGGCGGAAATCAAGGAGTGTATCTATGTTTAATTAGTTTCATTTTATTATTCTTTGAAATAATAAATTCATTAATATTATTAATAAAAGACAAAAACATGTATATCTTGATCATTAATTTGATTAATTTCATTTTATTACTCTTAAAATAATAAATTCATTAATTTAATGTATCTATTATCAATATTCATTAATTTGATGTATCTATTATCATATATGATGTATCCAACAAACTAAACACTTAGATACATTAGTATCATACACATTCATATTTGATTAATTTCATTTTATTACTCTTAAAATAATAAATTCATTAATTTAATGTATCTATTATCAATATTCATTAATTTGATGTATCTATTATCATATATGATGTATCCAACAAACTAAACACTTAGATACATTAGTATCATACACATTCATATGTATCATAGAAGTATTTAGTATTAATTTCATGTATTTGTTATATGTGTCTAGTATTAATTTCATTTATCTATTTATATGATCTAATATTAATTTCATGTATCTATTTATATGACCTAATTTTAATTTCATGTATCTAGTATTAATTTGATGTATCAAGTATCAACTTCATACATTATATTCAAAAACATGTATCTCAGATACATAGTAAGCATATACATATAATTATGTGTATCTAAATATGGAATGTAACTGAAACACACAAATTTAGGAACAAATCACGATCGTAGAGTATATGTTTATCATTAATCCAAAAAAAAAGTAAAAAAATTCAAAAGTCTTCCTTTTATTAGGATCTGCAATTTTTTCGTATTTGTTCTGTTAATTAAACTTGGTGTAATTCTTCTATCTTCATTGGGTCGTTCCCTGCAATGAGAAATTCATGAGTAAAAATAAAAATTGTATGATTTAGTATAATATTGTTAATGTGTAGTACCTTTAACAAGAATCATTCGATTTTGGGAATGGTCGCCATTAAAGTGTTTGAGAAATAACAAAATCAAAAAATATAAAACCTAATTTATAAAACTTTTTAAAATTAAACTTGAGAACATTATGAACTTTAATTCAGATATAAAACCAAGATACATGAGAATAATAAAACAATATAAACAAACCTATATGTATAGTGCTGATTTGAACATACAAATATGTATGGAAAGGGTGAAGGAAGAAAGAGGGAGAAGATAAAGAAAAAAAGAGGGTTGGTGGACGTGGGGTTGGGGAAATTGGCAGCTTGAGTAGAAAAAAAATGGTGAAGAAAGAAAGAGGGAGGAGATGAAGGAAAAAAGAGGGCTGGTGGACGTGGGGGTGGGGAAATGGCAAATTGAATTGAAAAAGAAATTAACTTGTTAATGGAACCAATAATTAAGGAGTTTAAATTTAAGATAATTATCCAATACCATATTTAAGGGATTTGCGTATCTGATTAAATTTTAAAAATATATGGTATAAATATTAAAAGTGATATAATATGTAATTGTTTTAAACTAGAGGTAAAAATAGTATATATGATAGTAATGTATGTGTAATTAGGTAGTTTGCCCAAAACAAAAAGGAAAAAAAAAACAAACTGATCCAGCAAATATTTTGGCTACATATATGCTGCAAATAAGGAAAATAAAATACAAAATTAAATTGGTTCATTAATTTAACCATGGTTTATAAGATATTTTGATGTTACAAATTTTGACACTTAAATATAAAAGTTAACAAGTGTAATTGTATTAAGAGTGTACTGAACAAACTGAACAATATATGGAAGGAGAGTTGCTTTCGAATTATTAAGATTCTTGCCATTCTAATCTTAATAATACAAATAATTTTAAGCTATGTCAAAACCATAAATATTATGGATTTGAACTCTACACCTTGGGTAATTCTTTTGGAAGCAGAGGTGAAGCCGGGATTAAGAGTTTGAGGGTTCTAAATTTCCACTGAACCGTCAATTAATTTTGTTAGGAGTTCACAAATTAATACACATATATATTTATTTAGTTTTCTAGTATAAATACATAATCTACGGAAAAGCTATTGGATTCATCCGAACCCACGAACGCCCACCTAGCTCTGTCTCTGCTTGAAAGTTTCCGTATTGCATCCTTCATATTTAAAAAGAAAAGAAAAAAGGACTATCCACGTTATCTCTAGCAATTATTTATTACCATTAGTACTTCAACCTAAATAAATATTACCATTATGTACTTTCAAGGGCTTTATGGATTCCCTAATAAGAACTTTAATTTAGGCCAAATCCATCGGTGACCCCCTAAAGTTGGCACCAAGTTTCACTTAGACACCTCAACTGGGCGATGTTCATTTTAGACACCTCATGTAGGGTCCCCGCTATATTATTTTGATACTTTTTTTTTGTCAATAAGCAAAAAGCTGAAGGAGAGTGTAATACACTCGTCGATGACGTGGCAAACAACCAATTAAATGGTTACATGTGTTATTTTAAGTTAAAAATTATTTTAAAATCTATTTATTAAATAAAATAAAAATATTATTCTAAAAAAAATAATTTAACCCCCCCACCCACCCCATGGTAGTTGTCTTCTCTACTACACCCAACAATTTTCTTAAATTTTTTCTTAATCTGCTTTTTAAAATTGTTTAAGATCTTTTTTTTCTTTCTATTTTAGTGTTGTTTTGAGAGAAAAAGAGAGGAGGAGGGAGAGAAGGAGATAAATAAAGAAAAAGATATAAAATATGAGTGTTGATATCCATTTTTTCCGACAAAAAAGGTGGAATCGGAAATCGTTTTTTTCATTACACTCAAAATCTCTTTTGTGCTTTTTTAAAAATTATTCTTTTCTTTTACTATTTTTTAAATTCTTTTTCTTTCTTTTTAGTGTTGCTTTGTGGGAAGAGAAGAGGGAGAGGAAGAAAGAAAGAGAGAATAATTATGAAATATGGGTGTTGGTATCCATTTTTCCGGCAAAAAAGGTAGAGGAAGGTGATGGTAAATTTAGAAAAATAATACAATGAAGAAGAAAAAAAATGACTTGAAAACGAATTTGAGTAAAAAATTCGACCTCCATTGAAGGAGTTTAAGCTTGAAAAAATGGTGGGAGTTGGTGACTTGAAAAATGGAGAAGAAGTAAGAGAAAATAAAATTAAAATGGCTAAATTAAGCCTTTCACGCGCTATTGTTGAGTGTATCACATTCACTTTGATATGTCAGCAAAAAGTGTCAAAATGACACAACGAAACCCTACATGAGGTGTCTAAAATGAACATCGCCCACCTAAGGTGTCTAGGTGAAATTTGGTGCTAACTTTAGAGGGCCGGGTTTGACCTTTAATTTATGCAGAATCTACTTTCTTATTCATCATCTTCATAGTACTCCACATACCACATATATATTCCCAAGAGAATCAAAGTGGAAACAACTACTTTAATTTATATTATATTTCGTCTCAATTCAAGTGTCTTAGTTTAATTGCGCATAAGATTTAACAAATAAAGAAAGTTTGAGTATTGTGATCTTAATAAATTAAAAATATATTTAGTTTTTTAAAATTTTATTGGTCTTAAATTTGTCAGGTATTATATCAAAGTTGAAAAACTTACTAAATATAGAAAAAGACACTCTTTTTTGAGAATGACCAAAAAAAAACTTAAATTGAGAGAGTGTATTTCCTTTGTTTCGAAATACTTGTCACAGTTTTTTTAAGAGTCAAACGATATAAATTTTGACTAATATTTTAAAATGTATATTTTCATCATATTGATATGAGAAAAGAATATCATTTATAGTACTTTTTATATTATTTTTAAATATCTAAATTATAATTTTAAAATATCAAATTAATTTATTCTAATTTAATTTAAAATATTAATTAAATTTAACTCTCGAGAAGTAAAATGTGAGAACTTTTCGAAACGAAATTGAGAGAGTATGTGAGAACTATTAATCATACTCGAGGATAATTTTTCTCTGAAATTGTTCAGAAGGTCCTACGAAATTTATTCCAGTATTAATTAGTCATGTGGATTAATTCAAATTGATAAGAAGTGGTATTGTGACAACATTTGTTAATTCAAATAACTAACAAACAACTATTTCATTACCACTTTTAAGGGTCATTTGATAGATTGTATAGCAATAATATTTATTGGTAATATAGATATAAGTTTATTTTAGTGTGATATATTAAAAATGACATGCATTACATAATTTTTTTAAAAAAATATTCTTCACAGTCGTTAATATTATACACTTTTAGAGACAACTACATCTTTAATCATGCTTATACGTATATATATATAATAATACCAAATTAAGGGGTAGCTGGATAAAGTTTGTGTTATTCATGTATTAATTTTTGTATAATTTATACGACGTTTTATAGGTAGATAGAAAACAATACAACGTATTTGTGTTATTCATGTTACGTTTGGTTGACAATTTCAAAACCCGAATAACTAATATATACGTATAAGTTATGAGGGAACTTATATATTATTTTATGCAGAATAAAAGATGAATTAACTAATACAAAATTTACTCATAACTAATCTATATATTACTAATACGTGTATAACTCTAACCAGCTACCAAACGACCTCGATTTAGATTATGACATACACATGATAACGTGGAAAGTTACAAAACCAAGACGAAGTCACGTTTACATGTCTTAGTACGTCAACGTCAATAACTATTAATTATGTAAAATAGATGACTCATAATGGAACCTCTTTTCCTATCTGTTTTTACTTACTAGATTTAGACTAATGCAGAGTCACCTCAATATTCCTTGTACGTAATTGCAATATGCAAACCCAAAACTTCAACTTTCAACTACTGCCTTTAATTTCCCTGCATTTGCATGTCCAGTGGCCTCTATAGACTTTTATCAATGTATAGTTTTTTCTTCGTTAAAAAACAAAAAGAAAAAAAAAGAGTCAGAATTGATTAAAAAAGGATAAAAAGAGAGTCGCGGAAAGTGCAATGCAATTGAGCTAGAGTGTATCACGCCCCCAAAATTAGAGAGTGGCGTAATTAGAGGCGGATCTAAGGGGTTACCAAGCAAAGTCAATATCTAGATGACTGATGATAGATAGTTTGACTATACTATTTGAATTAACGGGAGGTGCCAACATATAGTTATATTATTAGTAAAATTGAAGCATTTGAGTCTATAATACAAAGAGGTTATTTCGTAGGATCTATTGAAGAAAATAATGCATGTATTTGTATAGGGTAAAAATAGTTAAGACACGTGGCTCAATCAGGTCGTCACATAAGAAAAGAGAAGACGAAACACATGGCTAAATCATGCAGAGATACGTGAAAGCAGGCTCAATCAGGTCATCACATAAGGAAAGAGAAGACGAGATATATGGTTGCAAAGATACGTGAAAGCAAGCTAAAGCACCGACATTGCATTAATGAGCCTATAATATTAGCTCCATTTAGACGTACCACGATGGACCAAGGCATCTAGAGGAAAAGCTTGCCGCTAACAAATCGTCCCACAATATAGTCGGATATTACTCCTTATTCTTAAATGTCATTTATCATAAATTATGAGGTTTAATTATATGCAATTAACGAATTAACCCTAAGAAAATGATCGATTCCTATATGAATCGTGGGATCATCACTTTTGTAAAAAAAGCACAACGCATACATGAAAGAAATTATCTTTTAGTTTACCGAGTATTATCATTATTTGCAAGATTCTTGACTTAGCATATCATATTTGGAGATATTATTAAATGATCGATATCATTGGAAACAGGTCAACAAGGTCTATCTTAATCTCTTACTAGTTTTTCTATATTTAATTCATTATCTGATTTATCCTCTCAACCATTAATACTCAATTTATCAAATTAAAATCGAAACATTTATCTCTTTATCTTTTAGATTTTGCATATAAATTCAACTATACCCTTTTGAGGGGTAAACAGTTTGGCGCCCACCGTGAAATTTAGGATAATTGTGAATTGTTTTTATATTACTATTATGATTCTAATCAAACTTTTGTTACTATGCAATCGACACGACTAATCAAACTTAATGACTGATATTGAAAACATCGATCAGATCAACGCCAATAACATCGATCACTTGATGAACAATCTCGTGGACATGAAAATGCATGTTGGAATCACTAGAAACGATTTGGCTAGGTTCTTTGCCATACTAGAAGGCCAGCAAAGGGCAATAGGCAAAAAGATAACCCTAATGATGGAATTCTTCAAGGAATAATATCTCCCGAATCTAAACTATGATTTATTTTGGATCCCAATCAGTATAAAATATCTAATGTCATTTTATATTCAGCTTTTACTTTTTTTGCTTTATTTGAAGTTCTTTTATTTGCTAAATTAATAGTTGACTATTAAAACAAAAGTTCCTAGCAAGACCTTCATAAATATGGATATATAGTCATCTCATGTTAATCTTTCTTTCATTAATTGTTGTATTAACATCATATCATATATATATTGGACGTAAGATTCATACGTTTTCTTTGACGTAGATTATTAATTTGTACCAATCAACACGTCTTTTATTATTGGACTTGGTGCTAATTTACTTTGTCATATTTATGTTGGCTCTTTCCGGTTCGTGTATGAACAACTACCGAGTTATGTCCGACCATGTACTAACCATGTGAACATGTTATTTTCTTCGTTCACTTTTACTTGTGAGCTTTAGATTTTAATTTTACACTTTAATCTCTTAAAAAATAATGTTGATACGAGTATTTTTCGTGTTTAGTATTAGGAGAATGAGTAATTAATGCTAAGAGTAACACACACTACTAAAAACAAAAGTTATCTCACCCCGAACCACACACTACTAAAAACAAAGGTTATCTCACCCCGAACCAGTAAAAAATTTATGTTATAGAACATGATTTTTTTCACTCATTTTTCATCGAACCAACTCACTGAAAAAATACAATGCGGGAAATAGATTTTTATTAAAATAGTGGAGACTTTCCAATATATCTAATGAACAAGTAAATGTAAACAGAAGAAAAGTAATATTAAACTATAATTAGCTAAAAGACGACCCCTACTAATGTGCTTCATGCCATGTAAATTTCTTCTCAATTTAAATTATGTATTTTATGTGTCATCACTCATCAGCTTGATGATGCTAGAGCCAACGAGCTTGTATAAATAGGGCAGTATAATTACAATATTTTCATGCATTTTCAAGCTACTCTAGCTGAAAAAATCAAACTCTAATATATTTTGCTAATTGGTACGTTACGTTGTCCTTACTTTGATTAATTAGCTTAACAAATTAAAACTTATTTCCTAGTTGCTTATACATAACTTTATAATTTTAGTATTGCAAATATATACTTATGAAAGTTTGTAATTTTTCCTTATTTTTCTCTAGTGCTATGCATATGCGTCTCCACGTGTCACTTGATCAGCTCATTAAAATTTTCATAATAAATCATGTCTAATTTTACCATATACTCTGAGGTACTAAATCATATTACTCCTTTAGTTTCATTTTATATGTCACGATTTTTTTTATTTAAATGACACATTTTTATATTTAGATATAGTTTAATTTTAAATTTATCATTTTATTATTAATATATAGCATGATATCCACCAAAATCTCATGATATGTTAAATATACAAATTTAAAAAATCTTCTTATTTTTTTGGTTGTGCATGGTAAATTCCGAATCAGAATTTATAAAATTCAAATTCTGAATCTGTCTCTAAATATCATCAGGTGCGAACTAAGCTATCGCTTATTTTACAATATATATTTGTTGTTCTTGGAAAAATTCTCTCGAACTGAGTCTAACCTTAGAAGTAGTGCGGGGCATGCAACAAATCTGATTGTATATTTCTTTACTATTTTTAAAAGAAAAATATTATATTTAATTATGATTTGCATTTACTTAATTGTTCAGATTTGTTTACTTAATATTTCCTTTTGTTGTTTGAATAGATCAGAATTTTAATGGATTCTTTTGGAGAGGAAATTGACATAAAAATGGAAATATTTGAGGCAATTGAAGATAATTATGGTGGAGTTATTGTAAACATGAAGAAGGAGGAGCCTATGGATTCTCTTAAATTTTATGCTATGCTAAAGGCTTCCATTTCTCATTGGAGACTAAAGGTATATATGTATATATACTTGACATTTACTCATTTTGAAATATTTGAGTTTAAGTTATATGCATCGTGATTCATATGGTATGTAAGAACATATTTACGTGATCACTTAAAAGGTAATTGCGGATAACTTTGTTTAATCATATTGACTAGTAACCTAGAACCAATGATAAATGGTATTTTATGGACTTCTAATTACTACTTAAGAGGATGAGTTGAGAAAAATCACGATCTACACTATTGCAGGATTTAAGTCACCTTCACTAAAATA
The DNA here is from genome assembly GCA_018342035.1 of Solanum appendiculatum. Lineage (NCBI taxonomy): Eukaryota > Viridiplantae > Streptophyta > Magnoliopsida > Solanales > Solanaceae > Solanum > Solanum appendiculatum. The sequence goes on along the minus strand of JAGDQO010000583.1, from coordinate 1,735,761 downwards.
ATGTGTCTCAAAAAATTTCTAGATTACAAACTCTGCAACTTAGCTAGGAACTAATGCTAAGATTTCATCGAAAACGAAAATCTCACAAATTTTAATTTCTTTTTGTTATTTTTCCTTTGATTTTGAATATGGTCAGGGAAAGAAGGGTGTTTGGATTAAGTTGCCCATAGAACTTGCTCATCTTGTTGATGCTGCAGTGAAGGTAAAAATATTCATGAAATTAAATATTACTCCACTAATAATTAATTTACTACCATTACATTATTTTAAGTTCATATAAATTATAAATGTGTTTTTAATTAGTACTATATATAATATGATAAATACAGGAGGGATTTTGGTATCATCATGCAGAGGCAACATATTTGATGCTTGTCTATTGGATTCCTCATGAAATATCTCATACTTTTCCTGCTAATGCTTCTCATCGTATTGGTATTGGTGCTTTCGTCCTCAACCAACATGGACAGGTTCGTTAAAATTTTAATTTATGTGATATAATTTGAAGTGACACGGAGTTTAAGATTTTTTTTATTTTTTTTTTTGAAATTTATGATTTTGAACATGCTTTTTGCATATTAATGTTCTTTAAATATGTCATACGATTATAAAAACTTATATATTAAAGGTACATTAAGAAGTATATAGTTATTTATTTTCAAATTTAATTAAAAATATGACATTGGCAGGTGCTGGTAGTTAAAGAAAAATCTGGAAATATCACTGGGACTTGGAAGCTTCCTACTGGTGTTGTTGACGAGGTTCATAAATTATTATTTTTTTCTTTTTCTCATCTTTGTTATTATTATTATTATTATTATTATTATTATTATTATTATTATTATTATTATTATTATTATTATTATTATTATTATTATTATTATGTGTTCATATTTTTTATAGTATTAATATTTTTCCGAGTCATTTTCATTTATAGATCTACTAACGGATCAGAGAATTTTAGTAGCTCAATGAGTTGATTATCAGAACTTTAACGTGTAAACCCAACCCACCCACCAAATCGGAACTTTCATAATGAGAATAAGAAATTTGGGAAAAAGAAAACAATTTTAGGTGAATAAACTTTTGAAATGAAATTTGTCAATACATTAAGTTTCGATAAACGCCGAAATCTTTTTGGACCATTTCTTTTTTCATACACAAAATGTACAAGGTAAGATTAGCTCGCTTTGACGAGAAGAACGTGACAATAATATGCACTGCCAAAAACAGTGTCGGAACTAGAGTTTCAATTAAGGAGTGTCAAAATATAAAAAAATAAAATGCACGCAGAAGTCGAGTGTCAATATGCAATATATTATATACATAAAATAAAAATTTTACCTAGTTATATAATGTAATTTTCTGATGAAGGAGTATGGATCGACACCCCTCAAGTATATGTGACTCCGCTACTGGCTAAAAAGATATAGACATTGCGATTGACAAATTTTATAGTTGAACTACAAAATTCGTCGCTAATTCTTCCTAGCTATATATTATTAAAGGAAGTTATTACTTACGTGATTTAGTGATGAAGTTCGTAGATAATTAATTATTTTTTTAATCAAATTCTACCAATTGTAGGGGGAGGATATATGTATGGCAGCCATTAGAGAAGTGCAAGAAGAGACAGGAGTAAGTATACACTATTAAATTCTTCGATATGAAAGAAAAAAAAGTAGATTTTATTAAATTAAAAATATAGTGCCAAAAACCTAATGAAGAACCTTTTTTTTATTATTATTTTATAGATTGAGACAGAATTTGTTGAACTCCTTGCCTTCAGGTATGAATTTCCATCAATTTTTCAATGTCAATATAAGTTAATTAAAATACCTTATTTCCATGCAGACAAAGTCACAAATCCTTCTTTGGAAAATCTGATTTGTTCTTCATATGCATGCTCAAACCACTCAACTTCACTATCAACAAGCAAGAGGCTGAGATTGAGGAAGCTAAGGTATATATATTTGTTCAACATATAAAACTACAACATTTATATATTATATTTACTCACTCTGATTCAATTTATATGTGCTATTTTTCTTTTAGTTTGTTTCAAAAGAACGTAAAATTTCATATTCAATTTTTCCTCTATTCCAATTTAAGTTTCTTTATTTAACTAAGCACGAAGTTTAAAAAATAAAGAGAGATTTTTTATTTTTATTATCGTAAATTAAAGAGGTGGGTAGTCTTTTAAAACTTGTGGTCTTATACTTGTCATGTAGGATGCTGAAAATGGAACACTTACTAAATATAGAAAGATGAGACACTCTTTTAATTTTGAGACAAACCAAAAATAATGTAGTGATAAGACATTGGGAGTATTTACTAATTCTAAACATTTAAAATTACAAGATTCAAAGTGTATTTTAATACATTACACATATATTTAATTTTAAATCACAACATTCAAAAATCTCTTAATCTTTTTAAAGTTCCTAGCTAATCAAATTAAGACACATAAAATGATACAGGAAGTAACTTCTTTCCTAGAACTATAACATTTCTTCACCCCTTTTTTATTTTTATCATTGTAGTGGATGCCAATGGAAGAATATGCAAGTCAATCAAAGTTGAACCAAAGTGAACTCTCCAAAATCATAGCCAATATATGTGTAGCCAAGAAAGAGGAACAGTACACTGGCTTCTCTGCTCTTCTTACAACTACTGGACATTCTGCCAAGAAGTGCTATGTATACTCTAATAACATATAATATATGATACTCATAATAATTAAAACTCTCTTTTATGCATATGTTTGCAATAAGAATAATGTTGTGTGTATGTTTGCAATAAGATTTTTCCATTTGGAAGAATTAAATTCTAGACTAAGAATCTAGTTTGATCATATATAATGTTTTGGCAATATATAAGCCATATTGATATTTGGTAATAAAATAATTATTTGGATCTGTTTGAAGTAATTGATGTATGTTTTCCACTTTGTTTCCTTGTTTGGATAATTCAAAGCAAATAAAGTCAATGCTTTTGCAATCAAACATAAGTTTGGGGGTTTAGGAGTCCAAAGGTGCAAGATAAAAAAATAATGTTTTGCTATCAAACATAAATTGATCTTCTTATTAAGAAATATATAATAGTAATACCGATCTTAATATTATGTTTAGACATCTAAAAATGGGTAGCAACATCTGGGGAAAACATATCTTAGATAATGGTAACAACATTATATGCCTTGTTCTAATAAAATTCAAGTTATAGTATTTGGAATTTTTGTTTTAAATTTCGGCAAGAAAGGTTCTTATAAGATTCTCGTAAAAAATTGGAATGTTGATTTTGATGAATACAAATCAATGTATACCAATGAATGTCAATCTCAAATTAAATAAAGGGCAAACTACATAAATCCCACTAGTTTAGGTCCTAATTACTAAGATTCCCGATAGTTTCAAATATTACTTCCTCTACCATATTTCGTGCTTAGGATACATGAGTCTGAATCCGCGAGATACATGTATCTGCCGAATTTTAAAATCGAGATACATATTTTATTTATTTAAATTAATTGGTTGTAACTAATTTCCTTAATTAGAGGAGTAGTTGATGATTTTCAAAATATATGAATAATTAATTCCGAAAATTTAATGTATCTATTATCAATATATATAAGTATCATACAAGTACATTCATATATATCATAGAAGTATCTAGTATTAATTTCATGTATCTATTTATATGATCTAATATTAATTTCATGTATCTATTTATATGAGCTAGTATTATTTCATGTATCTTTTATATGTATAGTTTTGATCACATTCATACGTTATATCTAAAAACATGTATCCATATAAATACGAAAATAGTTAGATATATTGTAATAACATAACAAATATATATGATAATATTAAGATACATGATAGAAGACCATATACATATTACTAGACTCGGATACATGACAGAACAAATTGTGTCAAATACATGCGTAAATTTCCAATAATACATAAATCTCCAATATATTCATTAGATACATACACACTTAATGCGATACAGTGATAAAAACTAGATACATATAATCGTACCTCAATAATGTATCAGATACATCAATAATGTGTCAAATACATGTGTGAAACTCCGCTTATTTCTCTTTTCTTTATTTAATTTGAATTGATATTTGAGGGTAACCCGGTACAAAGTACGGAGCAAAAATCATGCAATGATACTCTCTTGTCCCTTCTTCGTCTTCTCGGATTATGTGATCCTATGAGCACTATGAGTAATGTGCTTTGTACATGCAGAAAGTCAGAAGACGTGGAACAGCTTCATGGTTAAGAGAATGTGTGGTGCAGCTTGGTCCTACATTTATCAAACTTGGGCAGTTATCCTCTACTAGATCTGATTTATTTCCTCGAGAATTGTAGATGAGCTTGCTAAGTTGCAGGTATAGCTTACCTTCTTTCTGAGAAAGCAAACATGATCTCCTCAATAACTTGCACAATTGCCTTTGTATTACTTCACACTTGAAAATGAAGTTTTTTTTGTATTTCAAATCATTGTATAGAAGTTTACGTATGATTTAATCACATATAATATTTAAAAAATTCCTAAACATCATGGAAAATAGAAACTGAGAGTCTCTAGTGGTTACAAAGTGGTAAATAAGCACAATAATTTGAGAAGTTAACTTTGTCATTGACTTCAACTAATTATCTATCAAGATACTTGATGTAGCTTTTATGTTTTATATCAATCTACTGCTTCAATTGCATATTTGCGGAAAAAGTGCTAGCTAATTCTTAATTCAATTCTCAGTTATATGATAAGCTTAATACCAACAAATAATAGAGATGGTTTTTTCCATGCTGATCCACATCCAGGGAATCTGGCAATTGATGTTGACGAAGCTTTAATCTATTATGATTTTGGTATGATGGGAGACATCAAGAGTTTCACAAGAGAGAGATTATTGGCACTCTTTTATTCGGTCTACGAAAAGGATGAAAAAAAGGTCAGGCTAGGGTTTCTTTTTTGTAGTATATAGTAGCACAATTAGGAACCAAATTCATTGTGCTACAGTAGTCTTAGTACAAGCTGGTCGAATATACTATTATGGTCCCAACACACACTATATTTTCTTCATATTTATTGAATTCTTTGTTTTTGTGAGTGTGTTGTTATCCTGCTGTCTCCGTCAAGAGGTATGCTAAGGTGCTTCATTCTTTCAGGTTTAACATAGCCATAGCCTGGTCCAAATTTAATTTATATGATCAACTAAACATTTGAGGTCAAAATTCTTTCTAAGCTAAATCCAAAATAAATACTTTTGTGTGATTGTGTCATCTCAAGTAGAAAACATTCTCCTTCCATTTTCAACAATTGACAATATAGTAATTCTCTGGAACAATTAATGAAAAAGATTCTCTGTAATATGGTGATTTATTTCATCTTCATATGTTTAGTTAAAGGAATCGGTTGCTCATAAGGATAAACAGCTTCCTGGAATGATGTAACAGTAAAACACTATTTTCATAAACATGAACATAATTTCCATCCTGAGAGAGCCTGCTACATGAACTCATTAATTCTAAATTACTTACAATGCTAGAGAGAATCATAAAGTTAATGTATTTAGGGTAAGTTGTGCAGTGAAGGATGATTTGCAATTTTCTGTAAAAAAATAGCTAAGTTTATTAGAATTTTGGTATCTTTTAGTATATTGAAGATAATAAATATACGGTGGACTATATTTGATTCAAATATTAGTATGATCCACTCGTTTAAAGAGGCATTTATGAAGATTGGCCGTAGTGTCTCATGGCTGCCATATTTTCTTGAAACTCACCTTGCCAAGATCCTTAATTGTCTTTTGGAAAGTCTACATCACAATTTTGAAAATTGATTTCGGAAATTAGACTGATATATTCCATTTTTTTTATCGAATATGTACAGAATTGCTTTTCAATATCTTCTTAACTCACTGCCATGGAACTAAAGGTTATCTTAATGGCTGAAGAAATCCATAATCTCATGCCCAAATGCATACTTTGCATTTTTCTTCGTCCACCCTTAATATAACAGTATATTACTCGTGAAGAACTTGAGAGGTTGTTAATAACTGTCAAGGATTAGAGAACTTAAGAGATGGCTAATAATATGGAATCTAGTTTTCCAACTGTTAGCAGCAAACAAACTAACGAATAAGCAAAAGAAATAAGGCATGTGGGCATTAATATTAATTATTTTCTGAATCATCAGCTTAAGAAATGAATCTTGGGCATAACTCAACCCGAAAAGCTAGTTCATTAGGGATGATTGCCCAAGACCATATAAGTCGATCAAGTACCCCTTATCCCACAGATGTGGGATGCCAACATAGAGGAAGTGACGTAGTCTGTTAAATTAGCTACTCACGGTGTGTTGAAACCACATTCACTATACTTTTCAACCGACTTGCAAAACTTGTACTAAAACAGTTGCACTGTGGCTACAATACTGAACTTTCAAGAATTAGAAAGTTAGTTTGACTTCAAACTATCTTTGCGTGTTTCACAATGCAACAAGAGGAAGATAATGCAGGATTTGTTTGCTATAGCAACTGATCAACCATTCCGTTTCCCTTCCACTTTTACATTTGTGCTCAGGGCATTTTCCACACTAGAAGGTGCGATCTCTCTCTCTTTCTCCCTCCCACTCTCTCTCACTCTGAAAAGCAAGGGAACATCCACTAGTTAAACTTAAATGTCAAGATCCTTGACTTTTAACAGTCTAGACTCTTGATATTAATTCCCTTTTTGTCAGTTTGCATTTTTGTGGCTATGATGTTAAATCCACTTACAAATCACTGAACTGAATGTTTCCATCTCTTGTTGCATTCTTGCAGGGATTGGCTATATATTGGATCCTGATTTCTCCTTCCCTAAGATTGCAGCACCATATGCACAGATTGCAAGATTGTCAAACAACTAACCCATCTGAAAATCAAATCTTAGCCCCTTATGCTCTAAAGTTATTCAACCTGCCCTACAGGAGCTCTTGGACTTGAGACAGCAGCAACACAGTGGTCCACAACTTGTTCAGGAAATAAGGAAACGGGCTGATGATGTACCCTATCAAACCTTTGCTTAACAATTTCTTGTTTTAAGATCCGATCAAATAAGCACGACTGATGTATATACCACCTAATGTGAAATACTTCCAGGCACGGACATCCACCATTTACATGCCTTACAGAGTACAGCAGATAGAAGAAATCGTTAAACAGATTGAGTCCGGAGATCTGAAACTCAGAGTTCGGGTCCTCGAGGTAATTAGTCTACTAGAAATCATCGGATGCTTATAGTCTTAGACCATGTATGATATAGATTGATTGAACTCTCTGAAAATTTGTCTCATAAAAATCATTTCACTTTCTAATACTTCTTGAAATTGTGATCTTTTCAAGTCCGAGAGAGCAGCTCGGAAAGCTACAATTCTTCAAATGGCGACCATGTACACAGTTATAGAGGGAACCCTACTAAACCTTGGTGTCACTTTTACCAGTCAAGGCAGTCAAATATTTGCAAATGGATCTTTTATTGGTGCAGGTGAGTTTTTAAGGACTATCTTCAGGTTTGATGAATTTGAATTGCACTTGTTTTTGCTGCCAAAAATTGACCTTATCTTTCTGTATGCAGGTGTTTTCCTGACTCTCTTGATTAGGTCCATGCAAAGAGTGAACAAACTTGATAAATTTGAGAAAATGATTTAAGCCATTATGCAAAGAGTGACCTTATAATGTGTTTATATCCATCTAGTGTTGACACTTTGCTTTAATTTTGTGATAATTTGTTTGTTTAGCATAAGTATCAACACTAGTTCATCCTATTGATGACAAAATTAATTTTCTCGCAAGATCGATTTGTGTCCATCTAGTGTTGACACTTAGCTTTAAAATTTGGAATAATGTATTTGTTAAGCATAAGTATCAACACTAGTTGATCCTATTGATGACAAAATTGATTTTCTTGCAAGATCGATTTGTGTCCATCTAGTGTTGACACTTGGCCTTAAATTTAGGGATAATGTGTTTATTAAGCATAAGTACCAGCACTAGTTTATCCTATTGATGGCAAAATTGATTTTCTTGCAAGATCGAATTGTATCCATCTGGTGTTGACACTTAACTTTAATTTAGGAATAATGTGTTTATTATGCATAAGTACCAACACTAGTTGATCCTATTGATGACAAAATTGATTTTCTTGCAAGATCGATTTGTGTCCATCTAGTGTTGACACGTAGCTTTAATTTAGGAATAATGTGTTTGTTAAGCATAAGTACCAAAACTAGTTGATCCTATTGATGACAAAATTGATTTTCTTGCAAGATCTATTTGTGTCCATCTAGTGTTGACACTTAGCTTTAAATTTAGGAATAATGTGTTTGTTAAGCATAAGTACTAACGCTAGTTAATCCTATTGATGACAAAATTGATTTTCTTGCAAGATCGATTTGTGTCCATCTAGTGTTGAACAAACTATAGTTATTTGTCTTGTCCTAGACTTTGATTTAATTGTTTGAATTAATTTAAATCTAGTTAGAGTTAATGTAGTTTAGTTGTTGAAATAAGTTCAAATAAAATTTAACTAACCCCTAGCTAGTTTGATTCATTATTTGAAATAATGTGGTTAAGTTGGTGGAATTAATTCAAAACTAGTTAGAGTTAATGTAATTTAGTTGTTGGAATTAATTCAAAACTAGTTAGAGTTAATGCTGTTTAGTTGTTGAAATTAGTTCAAATAAAGTTTAATTAACCTCTAGCTATTTTGACTCATAATTAACCCCTAGCTAGTTAGTAGGGAGCTAATGAAGTTTATCATGCTGTCCAAGTCAGTTATAGCTTTTAAATCACACCAAAGAGACAAAAGATAGAGCCACGCGTGTTTCAGATGATACAAGGATCTTCTCTTTCCTTCAAAGAACATGTTTCTTGTCTTCGGTCTATTCCATCAAGTTCAAAATCAGTTAAGAGAGCTACGTCCAACGGGGCTGGGCTCATCATCTCGAATCGAAAAAGAAAAGAATTGGTAGTGAAAGACCAGATACCTTTTTTAAAAATCAATTGTAGTATCTCTGCGGCTATCATTTCAGATTTACAATCATATTTCTATTATAAGAAATAAGGTTTTAACCCACTTTGAAAATCCTTAAGCTCATAATGATGATGATTTTTCTAACAATCAAGAAATAAAAATAATGATAATGAGTTTCTATTGGTAATTTCTTTTTCCAAGTACCCCAAATTAATAAGATAAAAAGGCTTAATACATCATTAACCCTGCAAACTTATCATCAAATTTCAGTTAGACATTCGAACCCCTAAAGAGCTAGATTGTCAAAATTGTTTTTGGTTATTTTCTCATAGGATATGTAGACAAACAAACAGAAGAGTCAAAAAGCTTGAGTAACAACTTTCCCCATTATGCAAGCAATTAGCACAATTGCCCTGATCCCAAATTCCCCCCAATAGCCTCGCACCTCAACTAACTCTCCTTTTTCCTACCGGACCCTTTTTGCTTGTAATCAGTGGTGGTGCTATGTGGAGGGGTACAGACTCATGTGCGCTCATGCTTCCCTCCCTAGACCATGTATAGTAAAGTTATATCTTTTCAAAAGTACTTAAATAGTTATTGTACACCCTAGCTCAAAGATTTCATTTGGTGGCAATGGTTATTTGGTGTACATATGTGAGGTTGGGGTCCAAATCTCACTATTATCTTCACTTTTTCCATTCTTTTTTCGAGAACTGGGCCCACCCACAGGGATGGGTAGGTCTGGTGTCCCTTTTTGCATTCTAATTAAGTACTTTCTTATTTTCTCTTTCTCTGTTTGTTTGTTTTTTTCTTTCAAAATTCTGAAGTCTGACACGTTGAAATTCCTATTCTTCTTTTGTCATCGTAAAATTTTGTATGATTTAACTAAATGTCTATATTAAAACTAGTAGCGGTGGGAGATGTAGTATATAATCAATAAGTTCAAGTGATCCACAATTTTGACATGAAATTTAGATATATATGTAAGAAAGTACCAAAATTTTAAAAAATAATATAATTTTGAACTTATAATTTAAAAGTCTAATGAGTCCTTCTCTTCATAATAATGCACCCGTCTTTGTGAAATCCTAAATCTGCCCCTCCCAGTCTGTACCTTGCCGGACAAGCTTACGTGCTCCCTTCGTGTTGTTTTCTACTCGCACTTGCCCTTAATCACAGACCCATCTTCACCTATTTTGTTGTTGACATAATTGTAAAAGGTAATAAATGGGACGTTACCTCTCTTGATCTGAAATGAGACATTATTTTTCAAATATGTTTTGAAGAGGAGGAGCTTGCACCCAAGAGTGTGGCCTAGTGATCAATAAGTGAGTTTGAGAACCATGAGGTTTCAAGTTAAAATTCTACGCAAAAACACTTGGTGATTTCTTTTGATCTATCCAAGGCTTGGATTCCAAGATTTGATAGATAGAGTTTTTCGATACTTGTGTTGGTGAGAGGTAGTAAGTATCATGCTGAAATTAGTCAAGGTGCATACAAGTCGGCCGTGACACCGATGTTATAAAAAGAGAAAGAAAAATATATTTAAGAAGAGCATCAAATTTTGGAGAAAATGGTACAGCCTAAGAGTAGATTTGTGAATTGAACGACTATTGTGTCTTCAAATAATCAAATCCTTATTAATTGTGCTCTGAACATTAGGGGGTTCTTGCTTGTCCGTAATTTCCTTGGTGATGTGGGTTCATTTTGGTTCGATTTTTAAATGAAGCTTGCAGGAGTCTGGCTAAAAGGAACCCCCCTTGGTCAATGAATGTGAAGGATGAAAGCAAGTCACTGTTGACACCCAATTTTTGCCCTCCACAATTTAATTAATTTTCTAACTGTTAGCCCATATGTTTGGGCTGCTTTGTTATTAGGCCCATATGTTTGGGCTGTTTTGTATTTAGGCCATTCTCTTAGTTAGGTTTTTCTATATAATCTCCTACTTCCTTTGTATTTAGATAAGCCTTCAGATTATAATGAAACTCTATTCTCTTGTTCTCAAAAGCATCTTCTATTCATAACACTAACAATTTGAAATTATTATTTTTTGAAAAATTAAAAGTACTTTTGAAATCCTATTTCAAGGCAATCTTCCATTTTCCCTATAAAATATATAGATTTATAAAGTTTTCACTTTGAATAAATATTTAGAAAATTGTTTTTATTAAAAAATAGAGTTTTAACTAAGTGTGCATTTTATCTCCTCAAAAATCAATTAGAGTACATAATTAATCTCTTTATTTCAAAATAATTAGAATTTTTATGTTAAATGATTATTTTACATTGTTAAAGTTAAGAAGCTTAATAGTTAATTAAATACGTAATTTATTTCGCTTTCAATATAATTAAAATATGGTCAAAGGACCAGGTCCTTCAACCATCTCTTTAAACCCATTTGGATCAACTAGGCCAAAGTTTTGTTCGAAATCCATTAAAATGACCCGGCCCATTTTCATCTTAAAACACCCAAGACAAGACCTTTATACTCCTCTATCTTCTTTCTAAAACGCAAGCTCCAACAGAGAAGAAGAACCCAAAACGACGCCCAGATTCTCTAATTGCCTAGTTCGTTTCGTACGCGGAGGGCACGAGCCCTTGTACCCGCGAGTATTCCCAAACATTCCTCAGCGGTGAAGTCGATCTTCTCAACTCGTTGTTTCCAGGTCGCTGCCCAGAAGAAGGTAACATTCTTATTCCCTTTTCTTCCTTTTAGTTTTCTGCTTTTTGAAATTAGTAGTAGATTCCTCTGTTATTTGCCAAGTTAAATTTAGTCCTCCTTAGTTTTCGTATTAGCTGTTTGTTCTTAATTTGATGTGAAGTGTTGTAGTTGTTTTCTTTAGTGATTGCGTATGCCTAATTTAGTTTACTCAATAAAAGTGTTCAAATTTGATTTCAATGTCTGGCATTCTTAGGTTAGTTTCAAATCTTGGATCTTATTTTAACCTCGAGAGGCTTGTTTTAGCCTAAGATTTTATAAATTAGGTGATGTTTAGTCTTTTATCTGCTTTTTGATTTTTGAAAGAACTGACTTGTTATTGATAATCACTGTTTAACTTTGTTTGAAATTCCTGATACTAGCCAGATTTAAGCATTTTGTTGAAAAACGTTGAATTCTTTATCTATTGCTTAGTATAACGCGCTTTGATGAAGTTTAAGAATTTTGTAAGCTATATTTGTTCGGCTCTTTGAAGTCATAAACCATGGATAGATTTTTGAACGTTTGGGAAGATTCTGCAGTGTCTTTTAAAGGTCGTTAAGTATAATTTATCATGTCAATCCTTCCCTTCGTCTTCCCTGTTGGCAATGTCTAAAGTTCTGTTTTGAAGCTATGAGTTAAGTTCTGATTTAAGAACTAAGAAATCTTGATCAATTCGGGTTTTAATAAGATAGCTCTTGATTGTCTTAGATATTCTAAATATCCCCCTTATAAAGCTTGTTTTTTTTTTGGAAATTGTGTTGATATTTGTGTCTAATTAAAGCTATTCTATCCTTCTTGTTGTAATGTAGTGATTTATGTTTGGTTTGTTAAAATGAATGGACTACTGCTAAGCTTTGTGGCTGGCTCTTTGTTCATTGTGTTGGTTTAATTATTTCGTTATGGTTAAGTCTTATGAGATAGGTAGCTGAATACTTATCGATTCTATTTTATCTCTGCCTTGTTCTATTTTCCGTATCGGACCCCTCATCTATTTGTTAGTATCTTTTTATAGTCATGAGAGTCTTAAATTTCATTCCATGAGTTGGTTTATTGTTGTTATAAATTGATTTTTCTTTTAGTTTAAGTCAGCAAGTGTTAGTTTGGAATAAATTTGATCAAATGCCATAAATCTTCAAAGGCTACCCTTGAATGCCCTTAGATATTCTGGTTCAATAACTCTAGATAGAGTTTTGGTAGATTTTCTTCATTGTTGTGTTCAAATATGTCCATCTGTGTCATGTCTCAAATTAAATTCATGTTGACATTAGCTTGCTTTCTTAAGCAGTGAGTTCATATTTACTCGATTAGTTCTTTTCTTTAGTTTATATTTGCAGGATTTGAAGTATGCTAAAATCTAGAAACCTCCATCTTTGTTTTCTGTAATCTATAGTTGTATTTGGTATATTTTCAGCTTTAATAAGCATGTCATCTTGAGTTGTGAGCTTACATGACATTATTTGCTTAACCCGACCTCTCATATATTAATTGTTTGTTTTAAGCTTAAGTTAATAGCATCCTAATGTTGTTAATCTATCTTCTCTCTCTTTCTTGGTGCATGAATTCTTTCCCAATTTGGACTCCCATTTCCTTGCATCTTCCATCCTCGAGTCAACCTCCATCGATTCGGAAAGGGAAGCTAAGATTCGGACTAGGGGTGTCAAATGGGCGGGTTGGGTTGAAATTGGAGATATTAAAATGGGTTAAAATAGATATTGGGTTGAGTCTTGACCACCCCAAGTGTACTTTGGGCTCAAAAACGGGTGGGGTCTTGACCCGCCCAATTTGACTCGCTTCATCTCAATAATTTTAATATATTATTTTTTAGTTTTATAACCACTATTTGAATTTCAACTCAAGAAAAATTTAAAAAAGAAGTTATAAATGGATAGATAAATCCTAAAAGATATAAAATACATAGTAATTCATACCTTCAATATAGGAGCATACATTACATTAATGCAAATAAAGACTCTTAAAAACGGGTTGATATTGGAGATTAAATTGAGCTCAATTGAGGATTCTCTTAAAATGGGTTAAGGCTTTAATGTGTTGAGATTGAACCCAATTTAAATTATCTTGAGCTCAACCCTTAAAATTCTGGGCAGGTTACATATTATTGGGCTCATTTTGAAACCTCTAATTTGGACTAAAGGTCCACAGCATATTAAGCAGTGGCAGGGCATATTTGAAAGAGATGTAATGGACCAAAGTCCATCAGTAACCTGAAACCAGTAGCAACAGCCCCCAAAAGGCTGAAAAAGTTGGAAAATTAGACTTAAAAAAGTCCAATTTAAGCAAAGGAGCAGCAACAACAACAGATCTCAGAAAGCCCGAAAATGGGGCTTAGAATTCATGACTTCCTTTACTATCTTTATTTGTCTACTTTTCATTTCATAATCTTATTGTGATTATTTAAATTCCTATTTTTATATCAACTTAGATGGAATCCCCGTGGAGCTCTTCGAATTTATTTATCAAAGTTTTTATTATATTTGATAGCATTTCAAATTTTCAACTATTTTTCAAAACTCTTTTAAGTTAGGCAAATTGAAGCTTCAAGACTAACTTGAGAATTATTCATATTCTTTCATAGTTAGTAATTAGCTTTCAAATCCACGCTTGAGTGATTGTGTTGACTATTCGACTCAAAAACTTTACTTGGATAAATTGTTAAGTTAAAATTATTTTGCACTTTAACATTTGAATTATTTCTTTACTTGGAATAATATGGATGTATAAGTACCAAAATATTTTTTTTATTTTTATAAATATTTTCACAAGTAGCTTAAGTTTTCTTTTATAAAGTTAGTCAAAGTTTTAAAATCCGTCGGTCAATCGCGTGTTAGCAGATCCTTTAAGATGCCTAATACCTTCCTTAGAGGATAGTTGGAATCCTTACCCGAACACTGGTTTATTTTAAAAGTTTTCTTTCAAAATTACCTCTTAGAAATAGTTTCTTAGTTTTTCCTAAAAAATTAAGTGGCGACTCCAATTATTATTTTTCCAAAATTAATGAATACACCAAGTTATGAAAAGATTTTGAAACTTAGTTTTTGAAATCGGGTCGTAACAGTCACCTTAAATGATCTTTTAAGCTGTAGATCTTGCTCAACTCTTTTTGTTTTTTGTTGTTGCTTGATATGTCACTTAGCTCTATGAAGCCATCATATAGAAGGTTGCTTTGTACTCAACTTCAGCTATGTGTTACAAGTAATACTAATTAGCTCCAGGCTGAGAATCAAAACTGCATTTCTCGGAGATAAGAAGTACTTCCTGAATGTTGAGAGCTTTATCAGTTATCTTTTCAAATTTCAATTAACCTCCTTGATGATACTTCTTTTGATATATATCTTTGTGTCCTCGAGCAGAAATGGTGATTCCTCCACCAGTTAGACCAGATAGAGTGCTGAAGTATCTCAAACCTTACGTGCTGAGGATGCACTTCACAAACAAGTATGTAAACGCTCAAGTAGTTCACACACCAACAGCAACAGTGGCTGCTTCTGCAAGCACGCAAGAGAAAGGCTTAAGGCTTGCCATGGTAGAATCAAAAGAAAATACTAGAGATGTTGCCGCTGCAGCAAAAATAGGTAAGTTGTTGGGAGAGCGGTTGCAGGCTAAAGGAGTTCCTGCCGTATCTGTTCTCTTTAAGAAAGAACAAAGATACCATGGAAAGGTCAAAGCAGTTATCGATTCAGTCCGAGAAGCAGGCATAGAATTGGTTTGATTGGATTCCCTTTTCACTCCCAGGCAAAGGATTATTATGTTTTATTAGCTCTACTTGGACAATTTGCTTGCCTCAGTTTTTGCAATTTGCAATGTATAAGATGTCACTTCTGACATTCCCTGTGTTTTGAAGCTTCTATTAGAAGAACAAGGTTCATAGCGTCTCCACGCCCCTCGCGTGACGTATTTTCCATAGCAAGAGTTACATGATACTTGTGAATCCTATTCATCATTGGGTAGAAAGTTCATTTAAAAGCTTCAAAAGTTTGAATTTTAAATAATAAGTGTTATGCCATTTGACATTTTAAAAAGCTTTTTGGGAGCTTAAATACACTTACATAGCCTATAATGAGCAAGGGTGGGTTTAGCTACCTCAGACATTATTCAATTGTAATGTATATTAGGTATAGTTTGATATGAAAAAGGTAAAAATGTAGTAATTGTTTAGGAGCGTTTAACACTTGAAAGTTTAGTTTATATATGTCATTTTCGTTTGAGAAAAAGTTCATCCATGCCATTATTTTTAACATATGACATAGATGAGTCTTTTCTCAAAGTTAGATGACGTATTTGAGCCGTTGTCCTTTTTTAAAAAATGATTTTATTAATTAATGACATGACTGAATCATAATTGACACCTGATTTTGCAAAATCAAAATTATTTTCAGTTAACAAATAATGGCATGGATGAGCCTTTCTCTAACGAAAAGGACATAGACGGACTACACTTTTAACAAATGACATAATAAATCTTTTTTCAAAGTTCGATGACATATTTAAACATTTTCCCCTTTTTATATACTTAATAATTTTTTCAATTTCAATATTTTACTTGACGAATTTATTACAAAATGCTAAAATCTAACTTATTTTTAAATTTTTGTGTCCCGTCAAAGTAACTTTAGGAATTGCAATTCTAGGGTTCACTAACATTTGACTTAGTTTTGCTGCGTTGTGTTTTTATCTGAAAAGGGAAAAACAGAGTATAAAATAAAAACCCCATCTTCCAAATCCTCCATAGCCATTGAAAAATCCCCAGAAAACTATGTGGAGGATTTTTCATGGAAGAATCACAACATTTATTGAACAAAGACATTACTTCAATTCTCATCTTCCTCAGAACAACCTAATCTTGGTTCAAGAACTCACTGAAATTCTCAAAAACAAGAAATGGAAAAGCCTCATTAAAATGGCAAGCTTAAAAAATAAGCTAAACCCATATGTGGTTCGGTCTGTTCTTCATCAAGATCAATTGAGTAATCACCTTGAACGCCTCCTCAGTTTCTTTCAATGGTCAAAACACAAAGTGGGTATTAAAGAACTTGATTGTGTTCCTAGTTTGTTGTATTGTAATCGTTTGTTGACGGATCTGTTGAAAGATGGTAACTTTAGATTGTTTTGGCGAGTTTGTGATGCAATGCGTGAAGCAAATGTTACGTTTAATGAGGCAATTGAGGTTAAAAAAAGCATGTTTGCCAAGTCGTTAGTCCCTAATCAATATTTTTATGCCACATTTATTGATGGGCTTTGTGCTGCGAATAGATTTAGAGAGGCAATGATGGTATTAGCTGAGATGTCTGAGATGGGAGTGAAGCCTGATATAATGGTTTATGAAACTTTACTTGATTGTTACTTGAGACATGATGATGTAGATGGGGCTTTTAAAATGAAGGATATAAAGGATGATAAAGGCATTAATTTAGCCCTGTGCAATACGCTTCTTCGTGGGCTCTGTAAGTGTGGTAAGATGGAGAAGGCAAATGAACTTGTGGATGAGATGACTAGAGAAGGTATCGAGCCTGATTCGACAACTTATGCCTTGTTGATTGAGGGACATTGTCAAGGGGGTAATGTTGCCACTGCCTTGGAGCTTCTTGAAGAAATGAAGAAGAAAAATCTGGCCTCTGTTGATTCAACCTATTGTATGATAACTGATTGTCTCTGCCGCAATAAGGATCTAAACACGGCTACGTCTTCTTTTCCAAACTTGATAATGAAGAAAGGGAAGCGAAATGCTCATACCTGGAGAACTTTATTGATGAATTATCCCGGTAAAGGCCACTTACAGAAGTTGAGGGCGGTTGTGGAGGCAATGCATAAGCATGGGATTATGCCAGCTACTCCCCATTACAATTTTCTTATAAAGGTCCTCTGCGAGACACGGAAGATGAAAGCTGCTCAAAGTTGCTTGGTTGATATGCTGGATAAAGGCTTAAACCCTGACCAGGGTACTTATGAACCCTTTATTATTGGATATTGTCGAGAAGCAGAAAGATATTTATTGCAGATGCTGCATCATGGGTTTAAGCCCAACGAAGAAGTTTATAGTGCTTTGATCAGTGCGAACTGTAAAAGTGGTTAGGTAAGCAAAGTCTTTGGGGTATTTTGAAGTATGCTTGCTCTAGGGGTTTTGGAAGTGTGGGAGGCCTATCTAGTCCTCCTTCCATGGTCTCTTGGTGCATGGAAAAATGCTAGAAGCAGCTGAAGTTCTTTCAGAACTTCATGGCAAGAATCTCGTTGCTGATGTTTCATCCTAAGAAGCTCTCATCTGTTATTTTGTTAAACACTCCGAGATTGAAAAGGCCTTTACCCTTTATGAGTAATCTCAAAACTGAGGTATTCGTCCAAACTTACGATGCTCGCAGTCACTTGATTGTTGGGCTGCTTAATGCAGGTCAAACTGAGAGAGCTAAAATGATATACAATATCATCTTAAAAGAAGGTTTGGGACCAAATAGTGCCACATTCACTACCATGATATCTGGAGGGCTGCTAGATTCTGACAATAAGATAGATTAATCATGAAAAAATGATTCATAATGTCTGTAAAGAAGTACGCGTAGGTTTGATCCCTCTTAAGGATCTACAAATTTTTGCCCTCCTTTATTCATATGATATGATAAAGCAAGTTTATTGAAGCAAACACTTAACTTTGTCATTCTAATGGTTTTTTATCTTGTCAAATGTTAGCTTGGTTCAGATTCTTTACCTTCTAATACAGAATCAGTGCTGCACTTAGATTGTCTTTGTCATTGTGTGGGACATTCTCCTCCATTATAGCTTCTATTATTGTACCTTAGGTTTTATGACCCAATTTTATAACAGGAATCTTCTTATGCTTGTGAGTTGTGAACGAATAAATCATAAATGAGACGAAAGGAGTTTCGTTTGAGTAGGATCATAGTTCAATTTTTTGTACATGAAATTTTGTAAGTCCATTTATTCAGAGCCTTCAACATCTTATGGTATTGCAAAAGGTCATTTTGTATAAACTATAGCAAGTTTTTGTTGCCATTTCTGTGCATCAGTGCAAAGTGGTTCAATTTCTAATATTGCAAGAAGTCACATTTCACCTTCCTCTCTCCCCCACAAAAATAATAAAAATAAAAAAAAGGAATAATGAAGCCAAAATGAAGGGGTGGGGGAGAAGAGAATGTATAATGGCTTAAATCATTTTCACAAATTTATCAAGTTTGTTCACTCTTTGCATGGACCTAATCAAGAGAGTCAGGAAAACACCTGCATACAGAAAGATAAGGTCAATTTTTGGCAGCAAAAACAAGTGCAATTCAAATTCATCAAACCTGAAGATAGTCCTTAAAAACTCACCTGCACCAATAAAGATCCATTTGCAAATATTTGACTGCCTTGACTGGTAAAAGTGACACCTAGGTTTAGTAGGGTGCCCCCTATAACTGTGTACATGGTCGCCATTTGAAGAATTGTAGCTTTCCGAGCTGCTCTCTCGGACTTGAAAAGATCACAATTTCAAGAAGTATTAGAAAGTGAAATGATTTGTATGAGACAAATTTTTAGAGAGTTCAATCAATGTAGATCATACATGGTCTAAGACTATAAGCATCCGATGATTTCTAGTAGACTAATTACCTCGAGGACCTGAACTCTGAGTTTCAGATCTTCGGACTCAAGCTGTTTAACGATTTCTTCTATCTGCTCTACTCTGTAAGCCACAGTGCAATTGTTTTAGTACAAGTTTTTGCAAGTCAGTTGAAAAGTATAGTGAATGTGGTTTCAACACACAGTGAGAAGCTAATTTAACAGACTACGACACTTCCTCTATGTTGGCATCCCACATCGGTGGGATAAGGGGTCCTTGATCTTCATAAATGCCTCTTTAAACGAGTGGATCATACTAATATAGTCCACCGTATATTTATTAAGCTGATGATTCAGAAAATTGCAAATTCTGCATACCTCACCAATTGCAGCCAAAGTTTGCTGCTGATCTGGTCTTTGGTTCAACAAGTTATCCAAGAAAAACTGAATAGATCTCCTCACCTAAGAAGAACAAAAAGTTCTAAGAGTGTCAATAGATAGCTAGTCTTAGATAAGGCCTTAAATTCATTGGTGATTTCTTCCTTTTCTTTGCAGGGTTCTGAGGTCAGGATATGTAACATACCGCTGACATGTCTCCTGTAGGCTGAAGTGCTTCCAGATCAATAAGCCCTTGCATAACCTGTGTAGACATAATATTTCTCTTATTAATATACACAAAGAATTACCTCTCTGTACTCCAAAATATTTTAATGCAAAGCACAATAATGCTTCTGGCCGCCAGATACTGATATATGGATTAGGTTGTTTCTTCTGAGTTTTAAATGCCGCAACAATGATCACAAGTGGAAGGAATTCACAATCAATATTTATCTTTCTTCGAGGCAGGTGACAGGTGGTAAACGCAAGTGGAGCATGAGGAAAAAGGTTGATTCTCTTAAAAGATTTGCTCACCAAGAGAGTCAAAAACTGAAAATAACTAACTAGACAAGTCAGAGAAATTTTGAGTAGTTACTTTTTAAAAGAATATATCTAACCACTTCTAAATCATCCTTCACTGCACAACTTACCCTAAATACATTAACTTTATGATTCTCTCTAGCATTGTAAGTACTTTAGAATTAATGAGTTCATGTAGCAGGCTCTCCCAGGATGGAAATTATGTTCATGTTTATGAAAATAGTGTTTTACTGTTACATCATTCCAGGAAGCTGTTTATCCTTATGAGCAACCGATTCCTTTAACTAAACATATGAAGATGAAATAAATCACCATATTACAGAGAATCTTTTTCATTAATTGTTCCAGAGAATTACTATATTGTCAATTGTTGAAAATGGAAGGAGAATGTTTTCTACTTGAGATGACACAATCACACAAAAGTATTTATTTTGGGTTTAGCTTAGAAAGAATTTTGACCTCAAATGTTTAGTTGATCATATAAATTAAATTTGGACCAGGCTATGGCTATGTTAAACCTGAAAGAATGAAGCACCTAAGCATACCTCTTGATGGAGATAGCAGGATAACAACATACTCACAAAAAAATAAAGAATTTCAATAAATATGAAGAAAATATAGTGTGTGTTGGGACCATAATGGTAGCAGGTATATTCGCCCCAGCTTGTACTAAGACTACTGTAGCACAATGCATTTGGTTCTTAATTGTGCTACTACGGAATACAAAAAAGAAACGCTAGCCTGACCTTTTTTGCATCCTTTTTCGTAGACAGAATAAAAGAGTCCCAGTAATCTCTCTCTTGTGAAACTCTTGATGTCTCCCATCATACCAAAATCATAATAGATTAAACCTGTTGAATTTGTTTACCAGAATAAGAACTGAATCAGCCATGATATGTACAAATTATTTTCTACCCCCCCCCCCTACATCTCCCTTGATGGTCTGTCATACTCCCTGACTCTTTTCTGGCTTCAATTTTTTCACATTATGTAAAAGGATAGGAAGAATTAGAAAAGAAGTTTTTGGAGAAGGTAGAAAAGTAGCTATAGGATGAAAGATTGCACGAGACAATAATGGTTGGTTGAGGACGAAAGCACCAATACCAATACGATGAGAAGCATTAGCAGGAAAAGTATGAGATATTTCATGAGGAATCCAATAGACAAGCATCAAATATGTTGCCTCTGCATGATGATACCAAAATCCCACCTGTATTTATCATATTATATATAGTATTAATTAAAAACACATTTATATGAACTTAAAATAATGTAATGGTAGTAAATTAATTATTAGTGGAGTAATATTTAATTTCATGAATATTTTTACCTTCACTGCTGCATCAACAAGATGAGCAAGTTCTATGGGCAACTTAATCCAAACACCCTTCTTTCCCTGACCATGTTCAAAATCAAAGGAAAAATAACAAAAAGAAATTAAAATTAGTGAGATTTTCGTTTTCGATGAAATCTTAGCATTAGTTCCTAGCTAGGTAGCAAGAGTTTGTAATCTAGATATTTGTTGAGACACATTATTTTAGTAAAGGTGACTTAAATCCTGCAATAGTGTAGATCGTGATTTTTCTCAACTCATCCTCTTAAGTAATAATTAGAAGTCCATAAAATATCATTTATCATTGGTTCTAGGTTACTAGTCAATATGATTAAACAAAGTTATCCGCAATTACCTTTTAAGTGATCACGTAAATATATTCTTACATACCATATGAATCACGATGCATATAACTTAAACTCAAATATTTCAAAATGAGTAAATGTCAATTATATATACATATATACCTTTAGTCTCCAATGAGAAATGGAAGCCTTTAGCATAGTATAAAATTTAAGAGAATCCATAGGCTCCTCCTTCTTCATGTTTACAATAACTCCACCATAATTATCTTCAATTGCCTCAAATATTTCCATTTTTATGTCAATTTCCTCTCCAAAAGAATCCATTAAAATTCTGATCTATTCAAACAACAAAAGAAAATATTAAGTAAACAAATCTGAACAATTAAGTAAATGCTAATCATAATTAAATATAATATTTTTCTTTTAAAAATAGCAAAGAAATATACAATCAGATTTGTTGCATGCCCCTCACTACTTCTTAGGTTAGACTCAGTTCGAGAGAATTTTTCCAAGAACAACAAATATATATTGTAAAATAAGCGATAGATTAGTTCGCACCTGATGATATTTAGAGACTGATTCATAATTTGAATTTTATAAATTCTGATTCGGAATTTACCATGCACAACCAAAAAAATAAGAAGATTTTTAAAATTTGTATATTTAACATATCATGAGATTTTGGTGGATATCATGCTATATATTAATAATAAAATGATAAATTTAAAATTAAACTATATCTAAATATAAAAATATGTCATTTAAATAAAAAAAAACCGTGACATATAAAATGAAACTAAAGGAGTAATATGATTTAGTACCTCAGAGTATATGGTAAAATTAGACATGATTTATTATGAAAATTTTAATGAGCTGATCAAGTGACACGTGGAGACGCATATGCATAGCACTAGAGAAAAATAAGGAAAAATTACAAACGTTCATAAGTATATATTTGCAATACTAAAATTATAAAGTTATAAATAAGCAACTAGGAATTAAGTTTTAATTTGTTAAGCTAATTAATCAAAGTGAGGACAACGTAACGTACCAATTAGCAAAATATATTAGAGTTTGATTTTTTCAGCTAGAGTAGCTTGAAAATGCATGAAAATATTGTAATTATAATGCCCTATTTATACAAGCTCGTTGGCTCTAGCATCATCAAGCTGATGAGTGATGACACATAGCTTAATGGAAAAAATACATAATTTAAATTGAGAAGAAATTTACATGGCATGAAGCAAATTAGTAGGGGTCGTCTTTTAGCTAATTATAGTTTAATATTACTTTTCTTCTGTTTACTTTTACTTGTTCATTAGATCTATTGAAAAGTCTCCACTATTTTAATAAAAATCTATTTCCCACAGTGTATTTTTTCAGTGAGCTGGTTTGATAAAAAATGAGTGGAAAAATCATGTTCTATAACATAAATTTTTTACTGGTTCGGGGTGAGATAACCTTTGTTTTTAGTAGTGTGTGTTACTCTTAGCATTAATTACTCATTCTCCTAATACTAAACATGAAAAATACTCGTATCAACATTATTTTTTAAGAGATGGAAATGTAAAATTAAAATCTAAAGCTGACAAGTAAAAGTGAACGAAGAAAATAACATGTTCACATGGTTAATACATGGTCGGACATAACTCGGTAGTTGTTCATACATGAACCGGAAAGAGCCAACATAAATATGACAAAGTAAATTAGCACCAAGTCCAATAATATTAATGCTCACATGCCTTATTTCTTTCGCTTATTTGTTAGTTTGATTGCTGCTAACTGTTGGAAAACTAGATTCCATATTATTAGCCACCTCTTAAGTTCTCTAATCCTTGACAGTTATTAACAACCTCTCAAGTTCTTCACGAGTAATATACTGTTATATTAAGGGTGGATGAAGAAAAATGCAAAGAAGTATGCATTTGGGCATGAGATTATGGATTTCTTCAGCCATTAAGATAACCTTTAGTTCCATGGCAGTGAGTTAAGAAGATATTGAAAAGCAACTCTGTACACATTTGATAAAAAAAATGGAATATATCGATCTCGTAGAGGATAACTACCCAAGTTTGATAAATGTAGGACCAAGCTGCAGCACACATTCTCTTAACCATGAAGCTGTTCCACGTCTTCTGACTTTCTGCATGTACAAAGCTCATTACTCATAGTGCTCATAGGATCACATAATCCGAGAAGATGAAGAAGGGATAAGAGAGTATCATTGCATGATTTTTGCTCCGTACTTTGTACCGGGTTACCCTCAAATATCAATTCAAATTAAATAAAGAAAAGAGAAATAAGTGGAGTTTCACACATGTATTTGACACATTATTGATGTATCTGATACATTATTGAGGTACGATTATATGTATCTAGTTTTTATCACTGTATCGCATTAAGTGTGTATGTATCTAACGAATATATTGGAGATTTATGTATTATTGGAAATTTACGCATGTATTTGACACAATTTGTTCTGTCATGTATCCGAGTCTAGTAATTTGTATATGGTCTTCTATCATGTATCTTAATATTATCATATATATTTGTTATGTTATTACAATATATCTAACTATTTTCGTATTTATATGGATACATGTTTTTAGATATAACGTATGAATGTGATCAAAATTATACATATAAAAGATACATGAAATAATACTAGCTCATATAAATAGATACATGAAATTAATATTAGATACATGAAATTAATACTAGATACTTCTATGATATATATGAATGTACTTGTATGATACTCATATATATTGATAATAGATACATTAAATTTTCGGAATTAATTATTCATATATTTTGAAAATCATCAACTACTCCTCTAATTAAGGAAATTAGTTACAACCAATTAATTTAAATAAATAAAATATGTATCTCAATTTTAAAATTCAGCAGATACATGTATCTCGCGGATTCAGACTCATGTATCCTAAGCACGAAATATGGTAGAGGAAGTAATATTTGAAACTATCGGGAATCTTAGTAATTACGACCTAAACTAGTAAACTTCAGACATCGTTCATGCGCACCGTCTTCATAAGGCTATTAAATGATATCTCACATTTCCATAACAATTCTGATTTATGTTCATGCTGAGAGAGAAGAAGTGTACGATCAACCGGTCCAGGATTTACAACACGCTCCATTATATACTGTAAGAAAAAATCTATTAATTCGTTTAATATATCCAGTGTGATTTCATAAATAGAAAAGTTGTGTTCATCTTATTCATTTATAGCTAATATATACAAATCCTTCAATGCAAATACTTTTTTTCTTAATTTGGTCAACTAAAGAGTTGCCAAATTGCAGCTATATATACCCTACTAATCATTTAAATAATGAAATAACCCATATTTTGATTAACATATTGACTATTATCCTCCATAGCTTTTACTTTTTCTTTCCAATTTTGACTAACACTTTATTTTTTTTCCATGTATATACCCATTTGTGGGTGAGTATTAGAGTTTGTGTATGATTAATATCTATTTAAGATCGATTACCAAAACAAGGTAACAATGAGGTTTTGCTTGGACAAGACTTTGTTATGCTTACTTTTTTGTGTTTTTCCTTCTTTTTTTTGGTTGATAGAGAAGGGACAAATGGAATAATTAAGGGAAATATGATAGAATTAGAAAATATGGGACTCTCTAGTCTCAAAATAAAGAGATGAATACATCAACAATTTCCATATCTTTTTTACTTATTCCATTTTCCGGCTAATATCATTCTTTTAATGCTTTCACTCTTTTCCAATTCAGTTTTCGATTTGAAAAATCTTCTAGGGATTTTAGTCTCTTCATCTAAGCACTAATTCTAAAAGAAGAAAACATGCTTCTGATTTTAACTTTATATAAACGAAATTTTGAATAAATTACAACAACATCATTTCAAAGAAATGAATATAAGATGAAAAAAATGAATACCTAATTTATAAAATTTGTAGGGTTGGATTATTGAGTTGTCGGATTGTGCTACGTACCTCCAATCTTTCAGCAATTTAATTTTTTTATGTGGGGTCGCTTGAGTTGGTTGAGACCACGAAGATGAAATCTTCGAAGTAGGAAGTGCGCACCAGATTGCCTTTGAGAGTAACTAAAACTTGTATAACCAAGCTTTTACCTCAGGAGAAGTAGAATATTATACATTATCAATGTTATCACTATTAATTTGTTCCTTATAGCTACAAAATAGTTTAATAAAGTATGTTAAGTTAACTTCAAAGAAAGAACAAAAACAAATATATTTCATCATCTTTCATTCCTTTCCACGATTCCAATAAAATGATACAAACATATAGAGCATGAGCTCTCGAAAATGAAATCCAATATGGGATCGTATGGTTGGGAACAAGTTATTTCAGAATTAATTATTTTGGGATAAATTACTCCATCATGTATGAGGGATAACTTATCCCATTACGAAAGTATAAATAGTGGGATAAGAATAAAATAGTCTTGTCTTTTATCCCTGAGATTATTATACCTTATATCTCACACCAAACGACTCATAAGTGTAAAATATTTACTAAAAAAAATAAAATTAATAAAATTCACTACTATGCTGATAACTATATTTTATAACAAATTTTGCTTTACACTGTGGCCAAATTTAAACATCTATCAATATTTTATAACAAATTCTACAATTACGGAATTAGAATTTGAACTAATAGAGGTAAGCAACATTGGACTATGTATTTGACTTTTTGTCTTTATTTTCTTGAACCTGTGATTTGTTATTAACAAACAAATCAATAAAATATTAGCACTCATTTTCATGAATCTCCGAGTTACGTCACGTTTCACCGCTTCAATTTGTTGCTTTAAAGTTTCTATACGTTTCATTATCTCTCTATACTATGTGCATTAGTTCTCAGTTTTCACAAATCACATATATATTTAAAGTTATACTATCTCCTATGTTATTTATGACCACAATGGTATTCCAAAAATCAAAGCTTTTCAGATCGTAAAACTACAAATCAAATATTTGTAAGTCTTATATAATGTAGCAAAACAATAGTACGTAATAAACTTTATACAAGATACTTAATTTATTAGCTAAATTTAAATACTTCTATAATAATTTTGATACGTTTGTAAAATAATAGCCTCACATTAAAAAGTTTTTAAAACTACAATAAATAAGAACTTATCTAAAATTTAAATATTTGTAGTGTTATATAACTTACAATAGTTTATAATCTTATATAGGTCTATTCGTGTCTAACAAAATGCACAAGAAATATTATACCGTCAACTGAAAAAATAATAATTATCAAATTGTAATTAACTACCATGTATTTAAACAAGTTACGACTATTAAATATATACAAAAAAATTATTAAATAAACATAAGATTTTTTAAAAATTTTTTGGCTTTAGACCGCTGATTCTATTGAGTGAACGTATACCATAATGGCATAACTACTATATCTAGGAATTGTAAACTTCTCTACAATTATCCTATGACATACATACTTGTGCTTGACATACCTTCGACACTGCATGAGAAATATTCTTATATTTTTCGTATGTGTCACAAAATATACAGCCTAAGGTAATAAAAGCTCAGACTAAGGTGACTATGAAGTTAACCTTAATGACCATGATATTGTGGTTGAATTGACATCTCATTACTCCTGATTCAATGGCTAAAGTTGTAATAGATGTCTATTCAATGAGGAGAAGTTTCCGGACCATGTCGGGCTAATCTATTTTTTAAATAATTTTTTTAAATTTAAATTTAAGTTATGAAATGTTAAAGATAAATATCTACTAGACAATATTATATGGTGTTACTATGCAAATATCTTGGTACAATCGTACAAGAAAATGATTCTCATGAACATAAAGTTTTTGTGAAACTAAATAACTTTTGACATGATACCATTCGAACCAAACAAAGATACTAATAGGGATAAGGCACAACTATCCTTAACTATACCTTAAATCCCAACGACACATCTAAACTCAACTAGTCTTATACCCGAAATTCCAGCAACACAACATAAACTCAACTAGCAACATATCTAATGCATTTAATTTTATTAGAACAAGACATATAATGTTGTTAACATTATCTAAGATATTTTTTTCCCCAGATGTTGCTACCCATTTTTAGATGTCTAAACATAATATTAAGATCGGTATTACTATTATATATTTCTTAATAAGAAGATCAATTTATGTTTGATAGCAAAACATTGTTTTTTTATCTTTCACCTTTGGACTCCTAAACCCCCAAACTTATGTTTGATTGCAAAAACATTGACTTTATTTGCTTTGAATTATCCAAACAAGGAAACAAAGTGGAAAACATACATCAATTACTTCAAACAGATCCAAATAATTATTTTATTACCAAATATCAATATGGCTTATATATTGCCAAAACATTATATATGATCAAACTAGATTCTTAGTCTAGAATTTAATTCTTCCAAATGGAAAAATCTTATTGCAAACATACACACAACATTATTCTTATTGCAAACATATGCATAAAAGAGAGTTTTAATTATTATGAGTATCATATATTATATGTTATTAGAGTATACATAGCACTTCTTGGCAGAATGTCCAGTAGTTGTAAGAAGAGCAGAGAAGCCAGTGTACTGTTCCTCTTTCTTGGCTATCGGTTGGTTATTGGTTTTTTATATTGGGTTATTGGGTAAACCGATAACCCATTAAGACTAGGAATTCACTACTTTTACATATACATAAACATTAAATATTAATCTCAATACCTCACTAATTACTGTCTTTGTCCTTAACCTTCAATTCACACTTCATTGTGACTTTGAGTTCATAACTTCACATTATACAAGATGTCAAAACCTAAAGTAAGAACCCTATTCCTCTCAATTTCTCTTTGTGTTACACTTGTATAATTCTTTTCATGTTTGTTATTATTATTTCTATTTTATGAGCATTTATAAAGTTACATTATTGTCTTGTCGCGTCAAATTTATTGGAGAAGTCATATATTTATTTTATAAGCATTTTCTTATTGGTTAAACCATAGGGATGGTGCCAAGAAAGGCAGTTTAAAGCGATAAATCGAAAACCGATAAAACATATTTTATTGGTTTGGTTATTGATTTAGCGTATTTAAAAATCGAAAACCGATAAACCTAATCGATAATACGTAAAATCGAACCAAACCGACCTATGCACACCCCTAAGTCAGGGAGGAGTCTTTAAAAAAAATCCATGTTTTATTTTTTGTGTGTTGGGTAAGGAAAAAGGTATTTTTCAATTTCGTGCTTTGGTTGGTTAAAATATTATTTTTAGGAAAATAAGCTCTTTGAAAATGAATTTTCAAGTTGCATGAGTGATAGTGAAAAACAAGTTGCGTAAATGATATTGGAATTGAACCTTAGTCTAATAGGTGATAGCTTTGGCTTGTACCAACAGAATAAGGGCATTCCTATGCTCTTTGTGGGTGTGCACTATCAATTATATCTTAATTTTTGTCAGTTTATCAAGATAAATATATATATATACACATGATTTTTTCTGAAGTTAATGGATGCACGTGCATCCCCACCTATACTACTATACATATGAGTCCACCGTTGTCCTTACCTCATCCTGCTACATAGTATTTTACTAGATTACATAAAAATGCTTTTGAATAATATTTTTTTGCTTACTTACCAAACATTAGAAAATAAGTAACAAAGTCACCTATTTCCCATCATACCAAACACATTAAAATATTATCTTTTTGTCCAGTTAATTCTTTACTCAAGTTTTGAAAATTGTCTGTATAAATTATTTTTATTTCTTTTACGATAATAATATCACCCAACTACATATTATTATTTTCCTCAAAAAATATTAACACTTTAAGGACCTTCTTTTATACTAATTGACATGTCATGATATTAAATTCTCATTTTTTAAAATAATAACCTTATTTAATTCATCATATCCATTTAATTAAAATTGTATTCCTATTTTTTATTTAAAAAAATATAAAATTAAAGGTCAATTGACATGTCCTATAATTAAAGCCTCATCTTTGGGCTTTGGCTAGCAAAAGTGTTCAATTTATACTGTGTTTTGCATTTGTTACATATTGTTGTGTGTGTTGATTTAAGTACAATGACATTGTGTTGAAATGAGTTAAAACAACACTTATTCGGAATGGAGGAATATATCAACAGCCAAGTGTGAGGTTTTTCTTTGGATCTAATTGGAAGTGAATGGATATTAAAGACAATTTTGCTATGAACTAGCCCATTGTATTACAAGGCTTGTAGAATCATTCAATTCTTGTTAGATCTTTATGATACTAGCCAGAAATTTAGACAAAAATTACTAACCATGTACTTCATAATTTTCATCACATTATATATAGGAATCTTTTTTTTATTATTTGAAGTTGTCAAGTCTCATAATTTAATGTGATGGTCACAACTCACATGCACCTGGTCGATTGGATGAAACTGGGTACGTAGTTGCTCATATATCCATATACCTAACAACGAATCAGGGGTGGAGCTAGAAGCCTGACTACGAATTTCGGCCAAACTCAGTAACTTTTGCTTAATAGTGTATTCGTATTAAGAAGTTTATTAAATGTGTAGAAATGTTTAGTTTAGAACCTAGTTATTAACACTTGAAAAATTCATAAGATTAAAATTCTGATTTTGCCTTTGAGTGACGTCTTCAAACTGGAAAAAAAAAACTCTAAAATCCCATAAACCGTGTTAGTTGGTGCAATTGAGAGTTCATGACTATCATTATCAATATTGATTACATTAAAAACTGATAAGTCAAGTCAATTAACTAAGTATAGATAGGTTATAAAGACTTGACTAATAATTACCATATGATATGTGTCAATTAACTGGTAGGTACTATTCGTGTAATATATATTGATGGTATGCGTGCTCATAGGGTGTATATGCTATGTTTTGACAAAAATATATTGCTATATTTTGAAAGAAAATGTATCGCTATTTTTATGCACGGATATACTAATGAATGCATAATGCATATATTGATATTAGATATATGTATTTGTGAATAAATACACTAGATATTTGATATCAGATACACTGATGAAATTGATATTGGATACATTGGACGAAATTGATACCGAATACACAAATATATGATATTGCAACACTCATATACATTTTGAAATACAGATACAGATGGAAAGGGACGAGAGAGGACATACACGAGTGATAGAATTAGTATATCCCAAATACATGTGAATCACGCTTGAATATAGTGTGTCATTAACAAATTTCCCCTAATTTGACTCGTACGTATCAAAATACATGTATCTATTATGCCAGATACATATATCCGAAACAATAATTTTTTGACAAAAAAATGAATTTTGTGTTGTTTCCTTTTATATATAGTTCTAAAGAGCAATTAGCATTGATCATTTGCCTTTATTTCTACACTTTTTTTTTTCAATTCACCCTAATTCTCTTCTCCAACTACCTTCCAATAACTCATAAAATTCTCTAAGATAGCACGAAAAAATGGCAGGTCACTAGAAAGCCATTTCAACACATTTTCTATATATCTAAGAATGATTTTACTATTCCATCTAAAAATACTTTTTTCAATTATTTTGAATGAGTGTGGTTGGAATTCATTAGAAACACCTCAACAAGATTATATACACAAATTGAGAAAGATTGAAGGCGATTGGAACTAGTTTTGAGTTAAATTCAGAGTTGAAATTGACTTGAAAAATATCATTGCGAGAATGTATATCATATATGTCACACAAACGTTTTATGTCGATTCAAAATTTAGAGCTGAAAAATTGACTTGAAAAATCCTAGTATGAAAATCTATATTATGTGTGTATATAATGTACATTACTACATATCACAAGCAATTTTTTGTTTTTTCTAATCCACTAAACGAAGATTAATTAGAGAGCATTTTTGTCTTTCAACCAAATTCTCAATCTTCTTCTTTAATAAATCTTTTTGTGAAGGAACTTCAATATAATGAAATTAGGATTTTGCATTCTTTATGAAAACAATGCCGTACTCTTTCCCTTCCAAAATATTTGTCATGTTTTGTTTTTTAAAAGTCAATTTGATTAATTTTAGAGTTAAATATTTTAAATTAAAATTTATATAGTCGTAATTTTTTTCATCTCAATGTGATAAAAAAAATTATATCTTAAAATACTAATCAAAATTCATGTTATTTGACACTCGAAGAAAGAAACTTGACAAGTATTTTAAGATGAAGAAAGTATTTAAGTTGAATAAACTTGGATTTGGGGATGGGAGTTTACCAATTTCCGAAGACTTGACCTGAACAATGAATTTAATTAAAGAAAAAAGGCATGAAAATGATAAAACTTTAAAAAGAGAATTGGTTACATAAAAAAAAAGGAAAAAAAAAAAACTGATCCAGCAAATATTTTGCCTACATATATGCTGCAAATAAGGAAAATAAAATACAAAACTAAATTGGTTAATTAATTTAACCATGGTTTAGAAGATATTTTGATGTTACAAATTTTGACACTTAAATATAAAAGTTAACAAGTGTAATTGTATTAAGAGTGTACTGAACAAACTGAACAATATATGGAAGGAGAGTTGCTTTCGAATTATTAAGACTCTTGCCATTCTAATCTTAATAATACAAATAATTTTAAGCTATGTCAAAACCATAAATATTATGGAGTTGGACTCTACACGTTGGGTAATTCTTGTGGAAGCAGAGGCGAATCCAAGATTAAGAGTTTGGGGATTCTAAATTTTCACTGAACCGTCAATTAATTTTGTTAGAGATTCACAAGTTAATAATCATATATATTTATTAAGTTTTCTAGAACAAATACATAGTCTACAAAAAAGCTATTGGATTCATCCGAACCCACGAACTCCCACCTAGCTCTATCTCTGCTTGGAAGTCCCCGTGTTGCATCCTTCGTATTTAAAAAGAAAAGAAAAAAGGACTATCCACGTTATCTCTAGCAATTATTTATTACCATTAGTACTTCAACCTAAATAAATATTACCATTATGTACTTTTAAGGGCTTTATGGATTCCCTAATAAGAACTTTAATTTATGCAGAATCTACTTTCTTAGTCATCATCTTCATAGTACTCCACATACCACATATATATTCCCAAGAGAATCAAAGTGGAAACAACAACTTTAATTTATATTATATTTCGTCTCAATTCAAGTGTCTAAGTTTGAGTATTGTGATCTTAATAAATTAAAAATGTATTTAATTTTTTAAAATTTTATTGGTCTTAAATTTGTCAGGTAGTATATCAAAATTGAAAAACTTACTAAATATAGAAAGAGACACTCTTTTTTGAGAATGACAAAAAAAAAAACTTAAATTGAGAGAGTGTACTTTCCTCTGTTTTGAAATACTTGTCACAATTTTTTTAAGAGTCAAACGATATAAATTTTGACCAATATTTTAAAATGTATATTTTCATCATATTGATATGAGAAAAAAATATAATTTATAGTACTTTTTATATTATTTTTAAATATCTAAATTATAATTTTAAAATATCAAATTAATTTATTCTAATTTAATTTAAAATATTAATTAAATTTAACTCTCGAGAAGAAAAATGTGAGAACTTTTCGAAACGAAATTTATTCCAAGATCATACTCAACGAAATTGAGATAGTATGTGAGAACTATTAATCATACTCAAGGATCATTTTTCTCTAAAATTGTTCAGAAGGTCATATAAAAATTTATTCCAGTATTAATTAGTCATGTGGATTCATCCTATAATCAATTTTTTTCCCTTCAAATTGCATTATATTCACTTTCTCACGATATCTCTAAATTGATTACTCCCTCCATTTTAAAAGAAGTGGTATTGTGACAACATTTGTTAATTCAAATAACTAACAAACAACTACTTCATTACCACTTTTAAGGGTTATTTGATAGATTGTATAACAATAATATTTATTTGTAATATAGAGATAAGTTTATTTTAGTGTAGTATATTAAAAATGACATGTATTACATAATTTTTTTAAAAAAATATTCTCCACAGTCGTTAATATTATACACTTTCAGAGATAATTACATCTTTAATCATGCTTATACGTATCTATATATATATATATATAATAATAATAATACCAAATTAAGGGGTTGTTTGGTAGCTGGATAAAGTTTGTGTTATTCATGTATTAATTTTTGTATAATTTATACGACGTTTGGTAGGTAGATAGAAAACAATACAACGTATTTGTGTTATTCATGTTACGGTTGGTTGACAATTTCAAAACCCGCATAACTAATATATACGTATAAGTTATGACGGAACTTATGTATTATTTTATGCAGAATAAAAGATGAATTAACTAATACATAAATTTACTCATAACTAATCTATATATTACTAATACGTGTATAACTCTTCCCTTATTTACTGAGAAGAAAAACTCCATTAAAATGGATGTTCAACAATTTGTCAACACACACATCAAATTCTTATCCTTTGATTTTCTCATTCTCAAACCAATCCCCCAGGAATCCACCATTTTTTATCGCAAGGGGAGACACCTCTCGCGCGCAGAGACAATGGGTATTGTTGTAAGCAGAGATGTCAAGCCTAATAGATTTATCAAATTCGACATTGACGATGGTACCGGTTGCATACCTTGTATACTATGGATCAACCAAGAAACTTCACGTCACTTTTCCCGTCGGATCTAGGCACAGTGAGCAACACCGATGAATCAAAAGGTGAAGCAAATACTGCCGCGATGAGATGCCCTGACCAGCCACGAACGTAATCGAAAAGTTTGAATAAGCGGAGTTTCCCGTCGGATCTAGGCACAGTGAGAAACACCGATGAATCAAAAGGTGAAGCAAATATTGTCGCGATGAGATGCCCTGACCAGCCACTAACATAATCGAAAAGTTTCAATAAGTGGAGTTTCACGCATGTATTTGACACATTATTAATGTATTTGATACACTATTGAGATACAATTATATGTATCTAGTTTTTATCACTGTATCTTATTAAGTGTGTATGTATCTAATGAATATATTGGAGATTTATGTATTATTGGAAATTTACGCATGTATTTGACACAATTTGTTCTGTCATGTATCCGAGTCTTGTAATATGTATATGGTCTTCTATCATGTATCTTAATATTATCATATATATTTGTTATGTTATTACAATATATCTAACTATTTTCGTATTTATATGGATACATGTTTTTAGATATAACGTATGAATGTGATCAATATTATACATATAAAAGATACATGAAATAATATTAGCTCATATAAATAGATACATGGAATTAATATTAGATCATATAAATAGATACATGAAATTAATACTAGATACTTCTATGATATATACGAATGTACTTCTTTCAGTTGATAAACTGAGGTATAAGAGACTGTCAACTAATTTTTTTCTTACTCATATATCCATCTGTTGGGAAATGATTCCAAGGAAGTTGGATTAGCATGTTAAATTTTTGTATTTACATCAGCATCTTTCATGCTATTCACACAGAAGTTCATGACTATCAGTTAACCATTCAATCTATTCTTGGCAACAACCTGATACAATTTCTTTGGTTAAGGTTAAAAACTATTACTTTTAACGAAAAGTAACTTTCACTACATTTAGGAAATTATAATTTCTACTGATTGAGAAAGTGTGTTGACAATCCTGGCATTCACATTTCATTATATCCGAAATAGTCTCCTTCTTTATCTGTGCGAAGATGCCGCTTGGTCCCACATATTTCACACACATTATGTTGGTCTTTATGTGGACACTCTAACAACTTCCCTTGCTGCTACAAGAATTGTCTCATCAAGTGATCCTTTCGATGGTAGGTGGATTGGAAATCATCTACATAACATACAAATGGCCTTTTTTTTATGCAAAATATCAAGAATGAAATATATCAAAAGTGTTCTAATCTATGGAGGTCCTTGACCAAAGTGCTTGTATGATAAAGAACAAAAAGGAAAGTTCTTTTTGTTCAATCGAAGGGTAGTGTGTGCACAACCTTGTCCATACTTATGGATGGGCAATTGCACATCGTTTGTTGATAGCCAGACTCGAATTAACCTGCCAAGTACTTGTTACTTCACACTGACCTATGTTGTTCGGATTTTCAAAAATATTGTCGGATACCCCAAAGTAGATTACTTTCAGAGGATCAAACACGTATTATCGACATTTTTGAAAACTATGAGCAACATACATTTTCAGTTACTCTTTTTGAGACCCTATTGAAACTTCATTTAGTTCTTCCAGCTTGCACTCAACTTCCTTATATTTTTCTTTCTTTTGAACAGGATTCTCCTATATAGTAGAAATATATTGTCATCATTATGTCATCTGAAAATATTCCTTCAAGAATTAGTTGGTAAGAACATAAGAAATTCTCTTTCTAGAAAGATGCTTCTATATTATTTCCTGATAATTTCTTTTTATGTACATTATTATCTTTCAGTATTGTAGTAGCAGTTATTTGGTTGAACACTTGCATGTGTTAATATCTATAATGTGTAATCATGTTTTAAATTGGAGTCTGTTACTCTGTCTTTTACATTTTTTCAAACAAGTAAAACTTATAGCTTTTGGTGTTTGAAGTCAACTAAAATACCTGATAAATTATTATTTGCAGGTCACTCCATCTCTTACAGATGAAGTTCAACCTTTATTATCGTTAACGATTTTCATCAGGAATTTTAAATTAGAAGTAATCAAATGAATGAAAATGTCACTCCCATAGACTTTGTAGGACATATTTGGTTTTTGGATTCTTAATATGTGCAGTCACAACTAAGGTGATTGTACATACTGTGCATGTTGGATCTACATGCAGCTCAGCGAAGTTAATTAACTGTTTAAAGGCCATTCACTGTATAATTTTGCACCAGTATCTTTGGCAGCCACATATGTAAGAAGTAGCATGCAAGTAGCTCATCGAGGTAATAATTGCTGATGAGACTATTTTTTTATATAGAAAGACAGAAATTTCAATTGTACTGCTAATGGAAATCTTGAATTAGTTAAGGGTGTTGTAAAACATATATCTAGATAGGATAGTTTCATTTGTGCTATGAGGTCACTTCTTTTTATTTTGAATTTGAAATCACTCTGAGTCTACTTTATCTTTACTATATGATATACATTTGTGTCGTAATCCACCAGTCATCTAAGATGTTGAAGAAAGCAATGTAGAAATCTACAATTATTTTTATGCAGTCCTACATCTAAATGTTGTCTTCTACCTTATTTCGTTTTTCTTGTGCTTTTGGTGGCCACATTATGTGCAACACGTGATCTAAATATGTACGTTGTGATGAATTAGTTTGTGTTGGTCATGTATTTTGATAGATCTTTACTGTGGTACTTAGACTTTGATAGTTTTTGTTCTCTATAGACACACTTTGGTTCTCGTAACAACTCTTTGATCTAATGTCACGCTAAATAAGAGCTATTTATTGCTGCATTTCAGATAATTTGGGTCAAACTCATGCATAACTAAAATATTGTAAATAAATCTCAAAGAAAATTATACTACCAAATTCTATATAAATAGCAGGTCCTTCGTTGAGAGTTGTAGCCTAGAACTAAATCTAAATATCCATGAACTACTATTATAAATATCAGGGTCCTGTGTTGTCCTTATGAAGTAAGCTATATGAGAGAGACAAGAGTATGGTAGATTTCTAGCAGTAAAGCTGATTTTTCTGTGAGATCTTGTTTCAAAACAATTCAATGTAAGAGGTCAAAATGTTTGAGAATGTATCAAAACGAATCAGGAACACAAAGGTTCCTTATTAGGTGGCCTGTTTCACATGATTAGTAGCTTGTCAATCTTATTTAACACATGGTAATCTATCAAAATAAGTTTTAACTTGTGCAATATGTGTTACATGTGTAGAGAAGATATGAAAAGAAATAGTTACCTGTATCACTTTTTGGCGGCTCACAACTTTGGAACATGTTTCTTAACTCATTCAATCTAAAACTGGACAATGTCATACTCAACAAGGAGTTGTTGTCAATGTACATCTGTGTTGTCTTAAAATTGATAATGAGTGTCGATATACACGTGATTATTTTACTGCTATAATTTCACCTTACCTGATTATGCAGAAAATGTGAAGTTGAAGGTAAGTTGTTTGCAAATGTAATCTCATACTTGTTTCAAGTCGAGTTCGAGCATTTGAAGGATTAGTTCTAGACTTTTGCATCATTAGGCTGTGTATGTTACTGAAATATTCAATAACTGATTAAAAAAAGATCCTCATTTTGCTCCATCTAAAGCTTTTACTTCTAAAAAGATAATGAAAAATATTTCAAGTTTTTTATATAAGCAACGTGCTTGTAAATTTTCAGAGTCAAAACTCTTGCTTGTTGAGTTTCAAAAAATATGCAGGAGTTATAGGACCAAAAGAGATCTTGCTATTTTATAGTTGAGGGAAAAGAGTTATTGCTTGTGGCCTATCTGTTTGGAAACCGAACCTTGATGTAGTGTGTCTATTATATTATTCATATTATAAAAAATTGGTGTCTTGTGATGGGTTAGAGCAGGCACTAGATTGGCCACAATTGCAATGAGATTTGTCAAAAAATGAGAAGGCTCAGAAACATGTTCGACAATAATGGTTAAACATTGTACACTATCTAAATCTTCTTTATATATATACTTCATTCTAAGTAGCATAAATTTTTTGTATATACTCATCCCTATTATTACCTGCTGAGGAAACTATTTGGAGTAGAAACATGGTCAACAACATTGGTTAAAAGGTATACATTTTGTTCTATAGCTGAAGTTGAAACAAGTATTCCTCATAAGGATGGAGAAGTTTGGTATAGTTTTTGCCTTAATGGTGACATTTCTGGATCCCTTGCACTTTTAAGAACAATTTCTGTTTATCTTTATTTTGATGGACAAAGTTATTTTGTACCGATACAGATATTTTGTGAAATTAGTTGAAGTATAGTAATATATATCTGTTGATACACTTCCTTTGCAGCAACAACAATAAAAACAAGAGATGATAAAATTGTTGATAGAACTATGTTTAATTAAACACAAGAATTATTATACTGATTGTAGCTTTGATAAGTTTACCATTTTGCCAGACACAAATTATTTTTGATATCATGGATGACACATTATTAACAAATTTACCTCATCGCCGACAAAAGAAAAATAATAAAATTGTTATTGAGAACGAGTAATAGTTATACTATAATCATTTAATCCAAAAACATAAAAGGGATATTATCACTTTTCCGATTAAAAATATTTCACTGGACACGAACAAAGTGTATAATAGTATAGTTTTATGAGCTGGCCCGTGCTTAGCACGGGCTATGCGTATCTAGTATTATTATATAGAAATGTGAAGCTCTGGACGACCAAGGGCAGTTTTGTCAACTTAAAAAGATTTCAAGATTAGTTTTAGTGTACATGGTGCATTGAGAGTATTGAACTTTCCAGAAAAACCAACCAAAATCTATGTAATTCCCAATGTATCCACCACTAAGTCAATAGTTGTGTATTCTAATTGCCACACGTGTACCAACACACTGGGAGGAGTAAAAGAAATCATGACAAAGTTAAAACATGGACCCCATTTATTGATTCACTTCAAAAGTCTATACATTCAAGACCCTACATTTAAAAAAAAAAAAAATCCCATTTGGTTTGTATATACATAGTAGAGTTTGATTGATTTGAATTCGTACGTTTCAAAATTTATTTTTGAATGTACTTATCACTTTTAATGTGATTTTTTCATACCCAAAATCCAAATTCGAGGCCTTTTAATTATTTCCTTTCTTAGTGTGGTTTGGTCATGAAAAAAATACTTTTTTATTTTATTAAAAAAATTATAGTTGAAGTCGTGTTTGGTCATATTTTATGCAAAAAATATTTAGAATTTAAATATATATTTTTTAAAGGCATAATACATAAATATGTCATTTAACTTGGTTTCATTTGACATATATGTCTTTCAATTTTGGATGTACATAGTAGAAACATAAACATGTATAGAATTGAACAAGTAGACAATTGTGTCCTACTTAACGTCCTACGCGGTGATATAATTCACTATGCGACATTCTATGTGGCGCCCTACGTGTATTATGCCTCATAGGACGCGTGTGTCTACTTGTTCAACTTTATATAAGTTTAAGTGCTAACTTGTGCACACCCGAAGTTGAATGTCATAGATTTCAGGCGAGGCCAAGTTAAAAGATATATTTATATATTATGTCTTTCTAAATATGATTTATATTCCTCATTTTCTAAAACTTACTTGACCAATTTACCTGAGAAATATAACCAAATTGCACTAAAAGAATAATATCTCAAAATAGATAGTCGTATAATGTCATAGATTAGATCTCATATAAGAACTACTACATGATATTACAAAAAAAAAACCACTTGATTTAAAAAAATTTAAGTTGAATTTGTTTAAAGTTATTGATTTTGCAAATAACATTTGATTATTTTAATGTGTTTTTCCAAAAAAAAAAAAATGAAATATAATTCAAATGGGATCTTTTTTATAAAAATAAATAATTTAGGATAAAATTTGAAAGAAAAAAAAATAGTTAAAGTATTAACAAAGTTTTGAATGTTTTTCAAATTTCAAATACAACTTCAAGTTATATTTGTAATTTTTATAATCAGACGCTGATTTTCAAATAAAGTGAAATAAAAAGATTATCAATTTCTTTGTGTTCATTTATTTTTCATATTTATAAAAATAACATTTATTATCTTAAAAAATAAGATATAATTTTATTTTCTTTTTCATGTTTATACTACTCTAAATGTGAAAAGTGATTAACGTGGTTAAGAAAAAGTAGAACACAAATGAGTAAATAAGATTAATTTACTCAAATTGTTTTTTGAATTATTATCACTATATATCTAGTTTCTACTATATAGAAGCATCAAGAGCAGGACGACATCAGCTATATTTGTTGTACCCTACGCAACAAAGATTAGATAAATGTGTACTCTCCGTAATTTTAACCAAAAAGTGAGGGTATTTATGTCTTTTGAATATGTTCTTTCTTCTGCTCTGCTTCTCGATCATTCTCGGCTCTATTTTTCTCTCTCCTTGCCCTTCATTTTCCAATATCAAACAAGGAGTTTCTTAAATAGTACATCAACCAAGCTTTAAAACACCCACTCGGAGTTTATCAGTAAAAATCTCAGCCTTTGATGGAGGTTTTCCACATTGTTAACCGATAGTTCTTCCGATACAGTTATCTAAATCTCAATTTCAGCCTCGAAATATCATACCAAATCAAATCTGAAGCTTTCGTTCTCTCAGCCTTAAGTCCTCAAATTGAAGGGAGGTAACTAAAATTGAGCCTGCATACTCATTATTTGAGATACTAAAGGTCCATTTATGCTGAATTGAAGAAATTGTGGATTGGTTATACTACAACAAAGGTAAGCTCGCATGCATGATGATACCCATAATTTTTTTTCGTTTGCTATGGTAATTAAA
Organism: Solanum appendiculatum; assembly: GCA_018342035.1. NCBI lineage: Eukaryota > Viridiplantae > Streptophyta > Magnoliopsida > Solanales > Solanaceae > Solanum > Solanum appendiculatum. Next base: position 1,694,348 of record JAGDQO010000583.1, on the reverse strand, counting down.
TTCCATTGTTTCGTTGTGGATTTGTTATATGTTGAATTGAAGAAATTGCAGATTTGTTATACTGCAACTAGCCTTTTTCACCTGCAAAGTTGTCCTTTTTATACTTTCATGTTCTTAATTGATTTTAAGATGACCTCTTTATTTTTTCTTTTTTTTAAGATACAACTAACGGGAACTATGCCTTACCTTACCAATCCTAATCAAAATTTTAAGATACCTCAAATTAAGGGAGTTAATAAAAATTCAATCTTGCAAGTCCTTCTATTTTTATTTTATGCTAAAAGAAATGTAGGTAGTTATCTCACATGTATATTATATTATTAGGCTATCAAATTAATAAACGAGAATTTTATTTGGCACCTCTCTTGAAAATCATGCTATATTGATGATTTTATATATTTCTTCCTGTGGATACCATTGAAAAGGTGTATGGCAGATACACGACGCTAAGATTCATAAGAAAATCTTCTTGCATTGGTAATTGTTACAATTTTTTTTTTACTACTTATATTCTTTATTCATATGGATTAGTGCAGGTGGGAAACAACACTGCGTACACTTACCCTCTCTAGACCCCACTTTGTGCCACTATACATGGTATGTTGTTGTTTTAATAGTGCTGATGGGATTTTTTTGGAAGAAGCAAGGTTTGTCAGGTTTTCGTTTTAAGTCATATAAGCTTGTTCTATATACTAGAATATTAAGACCAAACTATCTTACTTTCTTTTGCGATCTTGAGGTCAATTACCTTAGCATATGTGAAGTAAGATCAAGCACATCATAATCAATCACACAAGATTGCGTTCTACAAAGATTTAGTTTTTCTATGATTGTAGTGTCTGAGCCACTTGTGTGCACCTCAAACTAATTTCATGAAATACCTGTTATCTCCCTTTAACACTAGTTATCGAGTTACTCTTATGATTATCAAGATTTAAATTGATTTCTCGATAACCAAATAAGCTCTCCATATGATTAGTTTTTTTTAAAAAAATAATGATCTCTATGTGAAATATATTGATAAAAATGTCTCATTGTGAGGTCTAAACCACAAGAAGCTTATTGTGAGCAGTAGGCATGTATTTGTGAACTTGATGTTTTTCAAAGTGACAATAAAGTAAACACTTTTTATTGAAGAGAAGAAGGGCAAAGTCCCACACAGGCATGAAATAGAGACATTTACAAAATTAATATTTCGAATGATATGGTTATGGCTTAAGTAGAAGGCTGGCTGGTGGATCTTTGATCTCTGCCTTATTCATGGCAAATTGAGAATGAAAGGATCATGTTTTCGTCAATGGCTTGATACATATTCAGAGTAGACCTAAAAATTTCCTAACAACTTGAATCCACAACCTTTGTGTTATTTATTTTGGTAAGTTGATCGAGATGGAAGGTACCTGAAGGCTAATATTTGTAATTTCTATGTTCTACCTATTGGTTTAGAATTGTATCTATGTGTCACAAAATCACTGACTGATATAAGAACATGATAAAAAGAGGATACTAACAGAGAGGATAAAACTTGCCTCTAAATTGAAAAATGCAAGAGACGCGTAGATGTTGATAAAAATTGACCATATTAATGTCGAAGGAAGCTTGAGATCTTGACATCTGACCTTACCGAGGAAAACTAATCACATGTATGGGATTTACTTGAAGTATTTTAGATTTGTAAGAAAATATGATTTTCTTAATTCCTATAGTTGCTTGTGTAGCATTGTTACTTGCAGGAAATACCTAGAATCTGCAGTAAATGAATTATGTTTCTATTTTATAAAAAGTATTCTTTCAAGTTTCAATTATTTGGTGAATGGTTTTAGTCCTATATAGTCCTGTAGGACTGTTTTAGTTTCAAAGAAGTTTGAAAATGCTTTTATAGCAATTGTTTTTCATCTTTGTGTTGTTTACTCTGTACTTTTAAACTCAAAAGAAATGCAAAGTTCTTCCTGTATTCTGCAAGATACATTAGGGAAGAAATCTTTTGCTTTCAACCTAAGTTGCTCGGATTTGGGTGAGGGTGTTCGATACCGATGTGAATTTAGAGGTCGGATTCTTCATGATCTTAATTTCATGATATGGGAGTACGGATCCAAGTATTGATACTTAGACTATGATCTGGGGGTATAAATGTGGTGGTTGAAATAACTTTCCTCTATTTGAATAGATCAAATACTAGGTAAACTATCTGCACTTCTATTTATTTCAACATGACATTTTTTCTATATACATTCTCACAAACATCGTAATTTCCTGTCTTGATGACGCTATCTGACAGGTCAAGATGTTTTCGTGAAGGCCATGAATAAAGGAGGCTGATAATGACTCGCGGGGGTATCCCTTGAAGTAAATACATCACATGATAGTACCAAGCAAGCAGTTGGTATGTAGTAGACACATCTTCTTTCTGTTGTTTTGTGTAATGAGTTTTTATTAACTATGCCTCTGAAATTGAAGATAAGATTTTGATCAAATGCTAGCTTAATCTAAAGTTTGTTTGAGCATGGGACATGTCATTACTGGTGACCACCGCAAGAGATAAATTTTCTTTCTTGATTATCTTAAAACATCATTTGGAACTTGCAGGTACTCTCCAACAGAGCTTTTCTAATTCATCTTTGGATCTCTTCTTCTTCTATTTGTCTTGTTCTCTAGCAGCTTGCATGAAGGACCAACTTCATGTGAATTTTATCATCATGCCAACTAAAGAAATGAAGAGATCTGGCGTCGATCAACATTTGGCGTACAAGATAATTTGATAGTTTGGAACATGTGATCCTTTTGTTATTTTAAGTCCTCATATTTTGGTGATACATTTGACAATCGGAGCCTTTTTCTTGCACTATAGTTCTAAGAGGTTGTTTTCGATAGAACCTCGATTTAATTAAAAAATAAAAAATTCAAATCAGTTTGAAAAAGGAAGGGCTATATTAATTAAAACTTTCTTTTTTTACTACTTCATGGCCTAAGATTGTCGCACCTGCTAAAATGCCAGTATAGTTTTTATGTTTATGGGTATTTGAATTTTGGGCAAATTTATTGAAAAAGGAAGACAGTTCAGTGAATGCTCACTAACAATTGTGATAGTGCAATGCATGGTAGTGAAAATTTTGATTTTATTTGATCGTGAAGGCACTTAGCTGTGGAGAAGAGCAGGACAATGCCAATTGAAGTTCCCTTAACTGGGAAGATTTTGTCTACCAAAAAGTCGTTGCAGTGTAGAGACGGTAAGAAAATGTCAGCTTGTCTATTATGCCTACAATTACACGAAGGTAGGCTTCAAGGTGAGTGTTTTACCTCCGTTAAGCTTTTTATGTTTACTTTGAATATATAATATGTGCTTGAGTATGTATTTGTGCTGCAAGGATAATACCTATTGATAAGAGGAGACTTAAGCTAAAGAAATATCTTGCATCTTGTAGCACAATGATACAGATTCATAGTTTTGACTATAAGTCGGAGAGGAAAGAGAACTACAAAAGCTAATGCGAAAACAAGTCATTCAAAAGCTCTCACTTGGGTCATGGAGGTACTTCTATTTTGAAAATTTTCAGTACTTTCCTATTTTTTTTTTCAAAATATTATTACACTTGTGCACATAGGCCTTAAAAGTAGACGTGTTTTATTGTAGTACAAATGAAAATTTGAAGCAGTAATTCCGATTTTCATCTGGCAATGAATTTGTGAACTCCCATGTAGTATGGGCTAAGCTAAATACCAAATCGAACTACCACTGAAATCTATGCGCCATTTCAGAAAATGAATGTCATCTTATGACTTTATAATAGAGCTTATATCACTTTTTGATTTGCAGCTCACTCTCTTACAAGTGCTCGTCTCTCCTTGATCTCAAATTCTACCAGGGAGCATCATCAATTGATTCTAATGACGTATTTATCGTGACATTTGTACTTCGGAAACATCTATGTATTTATAAAAATAGTTTGACAATATTATTATTATAGTTTATCCCTTTTTTATTGTATAGCAACAATATTTGTTTATGATAATAAAACTACAAAAGAGAAAAGTCGTAATTGTTCTTTCAAATGATACACGTTGGGCCCGTGCTTTCATATCTAGTATTATATAGAAATGTGATGAGGAGGAGGACGACCAAGGGCATTATTGTCAATTCAGAAAAACTCCTGCAATGTCGGACTGTGCTTTAGCTTAAAAATTGTCCACAAATTTCTAATAACAACAAAACCAATCAGCATTCTCCAAATGTCAATCATATCCACAAGGAACACAATCTCCCATGTGGTGGACCCCAACCACAACTTTCCTCTTAAAATGGATATACTGTTGGGCACATACTCATTTATATATTTTTTTATGGGATAAAATAATTATTTTTATTTTATTTCAAATATTTATGCTTACAAAATAAATATTTTAATAGAATAATAAAAAGGATATTTTGATAAATATTTTAAACACACTTCCTCCTATCCTAGAAAAGTTAAACTTTAGTAAAAAGAATGTCTCAAAATAAATAAGCGTAATATACCTTCTATTTATTATCTTTCTTAATGGATATAAATGAATTAAAATGACATTTATTTTGATACCGAGATAGTATTTATCTATCCACACTACTTGGAAACGATTTCAAATTAAAACATTTCATGTCTAATTATAATTTAAAAGTATGGTTCATTAAGCCTCAAAAATTAATTTTATGATGATTTTTGTTTATACAATTTTTATGCTTAACTGATGGGTAAATTTAATTTAATTAATATATAATATTATTGTAACCAACTTTTTACTATCAAGTCTTTTAAAAAATTATAATCTTAAAAATATGATACACTATATAATATAATTTGATAATGTATCATTTCTGGAGCAACTCATATTCATTCGTTGTGCTTGTATAATCATCAATGCAGTTTTAGATGACTATCATGTGCCTTTAAATATTGTAATGATGTCGTGGTTTCAGTATCGTTTCTTCAAAAAACTTAAAATATTACATAGATAAAAATAAAAATAATTTGACATATAATTTTTTCCTAAAAACTTGGCTAAATATCTAACTTTAAAAAACTTAGCACTTTTTTTGTAAGAATTAAATATTTTAAACTTACTGGAAATTTTCTCAAACAAATTATAAATTGTACTTTTACAATTTTTAGTTGTAAATTTTTATATTATTTTACATCTGAATATTGTAATGGCTGTTAATTTAGTTTTTTAGCAAACTAATTGAATGCCTAAAAACATAATCTAAAGTTGTAATCTTGGGCCCGTAAACGGGCCTTTCATTATCTAGTATATATATATAGTGATGATATCGTAGGCAATGAAAGGTAAAGGATAATTCATCGGAGTATGAAATACGTTGATTTTATACTCGTCGAATAATATAATAAACCAAGTCTCTCTCTCTCTCTCTCACACACACACACACACTATATATATATATAATGTAGTGATGTTGTAGGCAAACGGTAAAATAATAATCGACTGAAAATGTATGAAATATGTTAATTGTAGAAGATTATATATACTCGTCAAGTAGTTTAACAAATCAAGTCCTATATGTTAATGATTTAGATATGAAATACACTATCAATTAAAGAAATACCGATGATCAATTCAAGGAGATTTATATATTAAATTTGATATTCATAAACCTGTGTTGATCGATAAAATTAAATTTATATAATTAGGAGGTAATATATATATATATATATATATTACCTCAAGAGGTCGGTATATTTAATTTATTATTTTATTTAAATAAAACCGACATCCCGTGGTCGATAAATTAACATTTCTTAAAAGAATGATAATTATTTTTCCTAGTTCTTTCTCTCAAAACTCAAAACCCTAAGTAACCTCTCTCACCTTCTCCGACCCACACCACTCCAACTCTGACCGGCGCCGCCAGCAGACGTTGGCGGAAGCGCAGACGGCGGCAGCAGCAGCAGCAGCAACAACAACAGCCGACGCAGCAGCAGCAGCAAACGCGGCAGCAGGTATGTTTCCATCTCTTTTTTTTCGGTTTCCATTAATCTTCCAAGTTTTTTGAATTAATTTTCTTTTTTGGGTAGTTAATGGGTTCTTGAAGGATCCACTGATTTATATGAAAAAGCTTCTTCTAATATTGGCTAAAATCTAAAAATCAAAACCATAAGACATATTAATTATCGAAGATGCACAATTAAATCTCAAAATCTTCCACTCGTCTCTAATTGTTGGTCCCTAATAAGCCTTTTTCTTGTAGTGTTACCTTTTTTAGTTAATAGTTGCAACATAATTACACTTAAGTTAGTGTCGAAAATTTGAAGTTAGTGAAGAGATCATTTCTTTTGAGGTTTAAGTGAACTAGGATTACCAACTTTAGCAAGTATAACTACACAAAGATTTAAAAATACAAAAATACTATATTTTCATTTCCAAAAGAATGGAGAATTTGCAAAAACATAGTATAGAACCATTTATGTATGATTAATTTTAGGTACTTATCACTACTAAAAAAACAGTGAATACCGACCTAAAAATTACCGACTTCTTCCAGAAGTCGGTATTGTTAAAAAGAATAAAAAATAAAAAAAACTTCAGAAAATCGACTACAAGTAGTCGGTTTTTATGCAAAAAAAGCGGGAAAACCAAATACCGACCTCTAGAGGTCAAAACTTTTCCCGGAAAAATCAATTACAACAAAAATCGATTTCTTGAAGTCGGTATTCAATGAATAAATAAATAATAATATTTTATTTTATCTCAATTAAATATAAAAAATAAAATAAAGAAATATTTTGAATAAATTTTAATTAAATTGTCTTCCGGAAGACGATTTTGTGTAAAATAAAAAACAAAAAAAATTATAATACCGACTTTCGGAAGTCGGTAAAATTAAATAGTATGTAATTAAATTAATTTTCTTTAAAATATTTATATAGTGACTTCAAGAGGTCAATATCTTTATTTTTATTAAAACTGATCTCAAGTGATCGGTAATATTTAGCAAATTAAGAATAAAATATAATCTTATCTGAATTGAAAATGTAAAAAATTAATGAATTAATATTTTCAATTAACTTTAAATAAATCGTCCTCCGGATGACGGTTTTATGTAAATTAAAAAAATATATTAATATAAAATATTGATCTCCTGATGTCAGTATTATTTAATTTAACGTGGCTATTTTTTATTTATCTTAAAATTTAATGTGATACTGATCTTCGGAGGTCGGTATATTTTATTTTATCTAATTACTTATAACAAAATCGACATTCGGAGGTCAGTTTTAAAAATATTTCTATTAATCATAATTTTGATATCATGCATAACATTAAATTTTCATTTACGCTTACAATTAATTGTTTTAAAAGGTGTAACAACTTTGTATACTTTTATAAAAAAAAAAAGTTAGATATCGTGGAATAGACAAAGAAACATCTATAATCCAAATTCAGAATATAAAATTACATTAATATTAATTAGGAGAATATATTCCTAGAGTAATCGTAACAAATTCTATCAGTCCGTCATCAAATTATGAAGTTAATATCTCATGTAATTATGTAGCGGTGAAGAGCTAACATATAATCGACCTGAGTATGAAATGGGAGGTGATACTCGTAAAATGTCATAACAAATTAAATTTTATATTTATAATTAATTGTGTAATTTAATTTGTACGTATAACTTTGAATGTCTTGTCTCTTTTTATGAAATAGACAACATAACATCGTAAAGTATTGTACAAAGCAAGTTCTATCAAGAATTGTACGTTCGAACTCGAATGGATTTCTCATGTAGTGATCATATTGCGGGCAATGAAAGGTAAAGGATAATTCATCGGGGACGTATGAAATACGTTGATTTTATACTCGTCAAATAGGTTAACAAATCAAGTCCTATATATCAATGGTTCGGATATGAAATACATTATTAATTAAAAAAATACCGATCAATTCATGAAGTATTAAATACATTGATATTATAAGGTATTAAATATCTATTACTAAATTTGGAGATTTATATATTAAACTTTATAAACCTCTGTTGATCGATATATTTAAATTTATATAATTAGAAGGTTATATATATATATATATATATATATATATATAAAATTTTAATTAATAAAATTGACCTCAAGAGGTTAGTATATTAAAATAAATTAAGAAACATTGATCTCAAGTGATCGGTATATTTAGATTATTATTTAATTTAAACAATATTGATCTCTCGATATCAATATTTAATAAATTTAATTGAAAATACCGATCTCAAGAGGTCGATATATTAAATATTTATATCGACATCCTGATGTTAGTATATTCATTTTTTTAAAAAAAATTATATAGACTTCCGTAAGTCAAGTAATCTTATTATTAGTTGGCAATTATTTTTCCTAATCCCTCAAAACCCTAAGTCAGTAATTAGAACCGCTGCTCCCTCACGCTCCCAGTCTCGCCGTCGCTCCCAGTCTCGCCGTCGCAGCAGGTCGCCGGTGCAGCAGGTCGCCGTTGCAGCAGCCGCCGTCGCAACAGCTCTCCATCGCAGCAGCTCGCGCGTAGCAGCAGCTCGGAGGTGAGAACCAGAATTCAAGACAGACATTTTTTCTTTATAAGGTAATTTTACTGTTTTTTCATGGTTGTTTGATTCATTTGGTTGACGGGGTGTGAGAATATTGAATTGCTTGTTTAATATTTGGAGCTTTCTTGATTGTTTGAGCGGAAAAATTGAATTTTTTGGGTATGAAATCTCGTTTCTAGGCTCGATTTACCATAAACTGCTGCTATTTGCTGTTATGATGCTTGTGAGCTGCTATAATTCTTCAAAATCTTGTTTTTACTTCTTTATTAGAGATAAGGATTGTTTTTTTCTTTCTTTTTCTGTATTTGGGTGTTTCAATAAGGTTCTTTGTGTTCATACTGATGGTTAAAAAGTCTAAGTTCAGTTTTTGTGGCCATTTGAGGTCAGATTTTGTTAAAGATTTGAACTTTGGCTAGATGAAACATTGTCACACTTGGGTTTTTCATTCTTTTAATGGGGTTCTTGTGATTGGACCCTTATTATTGTTGGTTCTTGTGGCAATTGGGTCTGGTTATTTTTACAATACATATTCTTTTCCAGAACCAATTGTTCATGAGAATGCAAATAGAACAAGTAATTTTAGTGGTGAATGCAATTTTTTTGTTGGAAATTGGATGCCTGATGAAAGTTATCCTTTGTACGAGGCATCAGAATGTCCTTTTGCTGCACACGGTTTTAGTGGTTTAGTGTTGACACTTAGCTTTAAATTTGGGGAAAATGTGTTTGTTAAGCATAAGTACTAACACTAGTTGATCCTAGTGATGACAAAATTGATTTTCTTGCAAGATCAATTTGTGTCCATTTAGTGTTGACACTTAGCTTTAAATTTGGGGATAATGTGTTTGTTAAGCATAAGTACCAACACTAGTTAATCCTATTGATGACAAAATTGATTTTCCTGCAAGATCGATTTGTGTCCATCTAGTGTTGAAACTTAGCTTAAAATTTGGGGATAAGGTGTTTGTTAATCATAAGTACCAACACAAGTTGATCCTATTGATGACAAAATTGAATTTCTTACAAGATCTATTTGTGTCCATCTAGTGTTGACTCTTAGCTTTAAATTTAGAGATAATGTGTCTGTTAAGCATAAGTACCAACACTAGTTGATCCTAGTTAGAGTTAATGTTGTTTAGTTGTTGAAATAAGTTCAAATAAAGTTTAATTAACCCCTAGCTAGTTTGAATCATTATTTGAAATAATGTAGTTTAGTTGGTGGATTTAGTTGTTGGAATTAAGTTGAAACTAGTTAGAGTTAATGTTGTTTAGTTGTTGAAATAAGTTCAAATAAAGTTTAATTAACATCTAGCTAGTTTGACTCATTATTTGAAATAATGTGGTTTAGTTGGTGGATTTAGTTGTTAGAATTAAGTCAAAACTAGTTAGAGTTAATGTTGTTTAGTTGTTGAAATAAGTTCAAATAAATAAGGTTGTTTAGTTGTTGGGTTTAGTTGATGGAATTAATTCAAAACTAGTTAAAGTTAATATGGTTTAGTTGTTGAAATAAGTTCAAATAAAGTTTAATTAACCCCTAGCTAGTTTTACTCATTATTTAAAATAATGTGGTTTAGTTGGTGGATTTAGTTATTGGAATTAATTCAAAACTAGTTAGAGTTAAATTTGTTTAGTTGTTGAAATAAGTTCAAATAAATAATGTGGTTTAGTTGGTGGATTTAATTCAAAACTAGTTAGCGTTAATGTTGTTTAGTTGTTGAAATAAGTTCAAATAAAGTTTAATTAGTTTAGTTGGTGGATTTAGTTGTTGGAATTAATTCAAAACTAGTTAGAGTTAATATTGTTTAGTTGTTGAAATAAGTTCAAATAAAGTTTAATTAACCCCTAGCTAGTTTTACTTACTATTTAAAATCGACAAACCGACAATCTTTGGCGACAGAGTGCAGGTGAACCAGTTAGTGGTTCAATCTACGACTTAACAGAAAAGGCCTATCAGAAAAAGAAGTCTTGGTATTGTGGTTCATCATCCTCAAGCTTCGATGGTGTGGATAGAGAGACAGTGTCTGCAATGGAGGATAAGATATCTTTGCTCAAAGCCGAGCTTGCTGTTGTAGTCGATTTAGACAAGAAAAAAGAAGAAAGAGAGAGGAAGAGAGATGAGGAGATTGCAGCAGCAAAGGAGGTAGAGAACAAGAGATATGCATCGCTTCAGGCCCAACTAACTTCTCTTTTTGATTCAGGAAAAATTATTCCTCGATGTCTCAGCAGTGATGAATCTGATTAGGAGGATGATGAGAATAATAAGTCTGATAAGGAGAGTGAGGGTGATGAGAAGTAGTTGTATTTGTTTGACATTTTAGACTTTGTGCGCATAGTTTGTATATTTTTGAAATTGTTTGATCGTATTTTAGTTTATTTTGAATTCGATGATGTTTATTTTGAATTAGATGAAGTTTATTTTGAAGTGGATGAAGTTTATTTTGAAGTTTTATGTAAAAGTTGAAAAATATTGTGTTGGCAACTCTTTGGATTGTTTTGGTAGAAATATGCAGGTGGGCAATTAAAATTGCAGCAATTAAATGCCAGTTTTGTAGCAGAAAATCGACTTATGGTACAATTGTTTTTTATAATGTGTTTGTGTCCATCTAGTATTGATACTTAGCTTTAGTTTTGTGATAATTTGTTTGTGTCCATCGAGTGTTGACACTTAGCTTTAAATTAGGTGATAATGTGTTTGTTAAGCATAAGTACCAACACTAGTTGATCTTGTTGATGACAAAATTGATAATCCTGCAAGATCGATTTGTGTCCATCTAGTTTTGTCATTTAGCTTTAATTTAGGAATGATGTGTTTGTTAAGCATAAGTACCAACACTAGTTGATCCAATTGATGACAAAATTGATTTTCTTGCAAGATCGATTTGTGTCCATCTAGTGTTGACACTTAGCTTTAATCTAGGAATGATGTGCTTGTTAAGCATAAGTACCAACACTAGTTGATCTTATTGATGACAAAATTGGTTTTCTTGCAAGATCGATTTGTGTCGATCTAGTGCTGACACTTAGCTTAAAATTAGGTGATAATGTGTTTGTAAAAGCATAAGTACCAACACTAGTTGATCGTATTGATGACAAAATTGATTTTTTTACAAGATCGATTTGTGTCCATCTAGTGTTGAAACTTAGCTTTAATTTAGGAATAATGTGTTTGCTAAGCATAAGTACCAACACTAGTTGATCTTATTGAGAGAAAATTGATTTTCTTGCAAGATCGATTTGTGTCCATCTAGTGTTGACACTTACCTTAAAATTAGTTGGTGGATTTAGTTGTTGGAATTAAGTAAAAAATAATAAGATTTAATGTTGTTTAGTTGTTGAAATAAGTTCAAATAAATAAGGTGGTTTAATTTAGTTGTTGAAATAAGTTCAAATAAAGTTTAATTAACCCCTAGCTAGTTTTACTCATTATTTGAAATAATGTGGTTTAGTTGGTGGATTTAGTTGTTGGAATTAAGTCAAAACTAGTTAGAGTTAATGTTGTTTAGTTGTTGAAATATGTTCAAATAAATAAGGTGATTTAGTTAGTGGAATTAGTTCCAAACTAGTTAGAGTTAATGTTGTTTAGTTGTTGAAATAAGTTCAAATAAAGTTTAATTAACCCCTAGCTAGTTTGACTCATTATTTAAAATAATGTGGTTTAAGTGATGGATATGGTTGTTGGAATTAAGTCAAAACTAATAAGAGTTAATGTTGTTTAGTTGTTGAAATAAGTTCAAATAAATAAGGTGGTTTAGTTTAGTTGTTTAAATAAGTTCAAATAAAGTTTAATTAACCCCTAGCTAGTTTTACTCATTATTTGAAATAATGTGGTTTAGTTGGTGGATTTAGTTGTTGGAATTAAGTCAAAACTAGTTAGAGTTAATGTTGTTTAGTTTTTGAAATATGTTCAAATAAATAAGGTGATTTAGTTGGTGGAATTAATTCCAAACTTGTTAGAGTTAATGTTGTTTAGTTGTTGAAATAAGTTCAAATAAAGTTTAATTAACCCCTAGCTAGTTTGACTCATTATTTATAATGATGTGGTTTAGTTGGTGGATTTAGTTGTTGGAATTAAGTCAAAACTAATAAGAGTTAATGTTGTTTAGTTGTTGAAATAAGTTCAAATAAATAAGGTGGTTTAGTTTAGTTGTTGAAATAAGTTCAAATAAAGTTTAATTCACCCCTAGCTAGTTTTGCTCATTATTTGAAATAATGTGGTTTAGTTGGTGGATTTAGTTGTTGGAATTAAGTCAAAACTAGTTAGAGTTAATGTTGTTTAGTTGTTGAAATATGTTCAAATAAATAAGGTGGTTTAGTTGGTGGAATTAATTCCAAACTAGTTAGAGTTAATGTTGTTTAGTTGTTGAAATAAGTTCAAATAAAGTTTAATTAACCCCAAGCTAGTTTGACTCATCATTTGAAATGATGTGGTTTAGTTGGTGGATTTAGTTGTTGGAATTAAGTCAAAACTAGTTAGAGTTAATGTTGTTTAGTTGTTGAAATATGTTCAAATAAATAAGGTGGTTTAGTTGGTGGAATTAATTCCAAACTAGTTAGAGTTAATGTTGTTTAGTTGTTGAAATAAGTTCAAATAAAGTTTAATTAACCCCTAGCTAGTTTGACTCATAATTAACCCCTAGCTAGTTAGTAGGGAGCTAATGAAGTTTATCATGCTGTCCAAGTCAGTTATAGCTTTTAAATCACACCAAAGAGACAAATGATAGAGCCACGTGTGTTTCAGATGATACAGGGATCTTCTCTTTCCTTCAAAGAACATGTTTCTTGTCTTCGATCTATTCCATCAAGTTCAAAATCAGTTAAGAGAGCTATGTCCAACGGGGTTGGGCTCATCACCTTGAATCGAAAATGAAAAGAATTGGTAGTGAAAGACCAGATCCCTTTTTTTAAAATCAATTGTAGTATCTCTGCGGCTATCATTTCAGATTTACAATCATATTTCTATTATAAGAAATAAGGTTTTAACCCACTTTGAAAAATCCTAAGCTCATAATGATGATGAGTTTTCTAACAATCAAGAAATAAAAATAATGATAATGAGTTTCTATTGGTAATTTCTTTTTTCCAAGTACCCCAAATTAATAAGATAAAAAGGCTTAATACATCAATAACCCTGCAAACTTGCCATCAAATTTCAATTAGACATTCGAACCATTCCTAAAGAGCTAGATTGTCAAAATTGTTTTTGGTTATTTTCTCATAGGATATGTTGACAAACAAACAAAAGAGTTAAAAAGAAAGAGTAACAACTTTCCCCATGATGCAAGCAATTAGCACAATTGCCCTGATCCGAAATTTCCCCCAATAGCCTTGCACCTCAACTAACTGTCCTTTTTTCTACCTGATCCTGTTTGCCGATTGTAATCAGTGGTGGTGCTATGTGGAGGGTGGTGCTATGTGGAGGGGTATAGACTCATGTGCACTCATGCTTCCCTCCCTAGACCATGTATAGTAAAGTTATATCGTTTCACAAGTACTTAAATAGTTACTGTACACTCTAGCTCAAAGATTTCATTTGGTGGCAATGGTTATTTGGTGTACATATGTGAGGTTGGGGTCCAAATCTCACTGTTATCTTCGCCTTTTCCATTCTTTTTTCGAGAACTGGGCCCACCCACAGGGATGGGGAGGTCGTGTGTCCCTTTTTGCATTCTAATTAAGTACTTTTTTATTCTCTTTCTCTGTTTGTTTTTTTTCTTTTAAAATTCTGAAGTCTGACATGTTGAAATTCCTATTCTTCTTTTGTCATCGTAAAATTTTGTATGATTTAACTAAATGTCTATATTAAAACTAGTAGCGGTGGGAGATGTAGTATATAATCAATAAGTTCAAGTGATCCACAATTTTGACATGAAATTTAGATATATATGTAAGAAAGTACCAAAATTTTAAAAAATAATATAATTTTGAACTTATAATTTAAAAGTGTAATGAGTCCTTCTCTTCATAATAATGCACCCGTCTTCGTGAAATCCTAAATCTGCCCCTCCGCGTCTGTACCTTGCCGGACAAGCTTACGTGCTCCCTTCGTGTTGTTTTCTACCCGCACTTGCCCTTAATCACAGACCCATCTTCACCTATTTTGTTGTTGACATAATTGTAAAAGGTAATAAATGTGACGTTACCTCTCTTGATCTGATATGAGACATTATTTTTCAAATATGTTTTGAAGAGGAGGAGCTTGCACCCAAGAGTGTGGCCTAGTGATCAATGAGTGAGTTTGAGAACCATGAGGTTTCAAGTTAAAATTCTATGCAAAAACACTTGGTGATTTCTTTTGATCTATCCAAGGCTTGGATTCCAAGATTTGATAGATAGAGTTTTTCGATACTTGTGTTGGTGAGAGGTAGTAGGTATCATGCTGGAATTAGTCAAGGTGCATACAAGTCGGCCGTGACACCGATGTTATAAAAAGAGAGAAAAATAAATTTAGAAGAGCATCAAATTTTGGAGAAAATGGTACAGCCTAAGAGTAGATTTGTGAATTGAACGACTATTGTGTCTTCAAATAATCAAATCCTTATTAATTGTGCTCTGAACATTAGGGGTTCCTTGGTGATGTGGGTACATTTTCAGTACCCCTACTGGGGATTTGGTTTAGTTTTTAAATGAAGCTTGCAGGAGTCTGGCTAAAAGGAACCCCCCTTGGTCAATGAATGTGAAGGATGAAAGCAAGTCACCTTAAATGATCTTTCAAGCTGTAGATCTTGCTCAACTCTTTTTGTTTTTTGTTGTTGCTTGATATGTCACTTAGATGAAGCCATCATATAGAAGGTTGCTTTTTACTCAACTTCAGCTATGTGTTACAAGTAAAATACTAATTAGCTCCAGGCTGAGAATCAAAACTACATTTCTTGGAGATGAGAAGTACTTCCTGAATGTTGAGAGCTTTATCTGTTATCTTTTCAAATTTCAATTAACCTCCTTGATGATACTTCTTTTGATATATATCTTTGTGTCCTCGAGCAGAAATGGTGATTCCTCCACCAGTTAGACCAGACAGAGTGCTGAAGTATCTCAAACCTTACGTGCTGAGGATGCACTTCACAAACAAGTATGTAAATGCTCAAGTAGTTCACACACCAACAGCAACAGTGGCTGCTTCTGCAAGCACGCAAGAGAAAGGCTTAAGGCTTGCCATGGTAGAATCAAAAGAAAATACTAGAGATGTTGCCGCTGCAGCAAAAATAGGTAAGTTGTTGGGAGAGCGGTTGCTGGCTAAAGGAGTTCCTGCCGTATCTGTTCTCTTTAAGAAAGAACAAAGATACCATGGAAAGGTCAAAGCAGTTATCGATTCAGCCCGAGAAGCAGGCATAGAATTGGTTTGATTGGATTCCCTTTTCACTCCCAGGCAAAGGATTACTATGTTTTATTAGCTCTACTTGGACAATTTGTTTGCCTCAGTTCTTGCAATTTGCAATGTATAAGATGTCACTTCTGACATTCCCTGTGTTTTGAAGCTTCTATTAGAAGAACAAGGTTCATAGCGTCTTCACCCCCCTTACGCGACGTATTTTTCATAGCAAGAGTTACATAGCCTATTCATCATTGGGTAGAAAGTTCATTTAAAAGCTTCAAAAATGTGAATTGTAATTACTTGAACTCCTAGAGCTTCAAATAATACGTGTTATGCCATTTGACGTTTTTAAAAGCTTTTTGGGAGCTTAAATACACTTACATAGCCTATAATGAGCAAGGGTGGCTTTAGCTATCTCAAAGACATTATTCAATTGTAATGTATATTAGGTATAGTTTGATATGAAAAAAGTAAAAATGTAGTAATTGTTTAGGAGCGTTTAACACTTGAAAGTTAAAGTTTAATGTATATTAGAAATAATTGTAAGTGTGAAATTAATAAAAATGTGGTAGTTTATGGGGATTTTAATTCATTATCTCTTCTAAATTTGATTAACATGATAAAATTTTAAGGAGTAATATCAAAATTTATCAAATCACGCATGCTGAAATTGAATAGAGAAAGATAAAACCTTACCAATTTTTATTTTTTCATGTTCATTTGGTATGATATTGATGTTACTACTCCCTCCGTCCAATTTTGTTTTTGGAAAAAAACTCAAATATGTCATCGAGCTTTGAGAAAATGCTTCTATATGCCATTCGTTGAAAGTTTAGTTCATATGTCATTTTCGTTTGAGAAAAAGTTCATCCATGCCATTATTTTTAACATATGACATAGATGAGTCTTTTCTCAAAGTTTGATGACATATTTGAGCAGTTGTCCTTTTAAAAAAAATGATTTTATTAATTAATGACATGACTGAATCATAATTGACACTTGTAAAAAATGGTTTTGCAAAATCAAAATTATTTTCAGTTAACAAATAATGGCATGGATGAGTCTTTTCTCTAACGAAATTGACATAGACGGACTAGACTTTTAACAAATGACATAATAAACTTTTTTTCAAAGTTCGATGACATATTTAAACCTTTTTCCCTTTTTTTATACTTAATTTTTTCAACTTCAATATTTTACTTGACGAATTTATTACAAAACGCTAAAATCTACCTTATTTTTTAAAATTTTGTGTCCCGTCAAACTAACTTTAGGAATTGCAATTCTAGGGTTCACTAACATTTGACTTCTCCTGCCCACTGTTAATGTTTTGCTGCATTGTGTTTTTATCTGAAAAGGGAAAAACAGAGTATAAAATAAAAACCCCATCTTCCAAATCCTCCATAGCCATTGAAAAATCCCCAGAAAACTATGTGGAGGATTTTTCATGGAAGAATCACAACATGTATTGAACAAAGACATTACTTCTATTCTCATCTTCCTCAGAACAACCTAATCTTGGTTCAAGAACTCACTGAAATTCTCAAAAACAAGAAATGGAAAAGCCTCATTAAAATGGCAAGCTTTAAAAATAAGCTAAACCCATATGTGGTTCGGTCTGTTCTTCATCAAGATCAATTAAGTAATCACCTTGAACGCCTCCTCAGTTTCTTTAAATGGTCAAAACACAAAGTGGGTATTCAATCAGAATTGGAAATTCACTCATTTTTAGCTGCTCGTTTAAGTAGTAACAATTTGTGTAGTCCAGCTAATTCTGTTCTTGAAAATGTAATCAGGTTTGGTTTGCCCCCTTTAGATGTTTTGAAATCTATTGATAATTGTCGTAAAAAGTTTGATGAATCGAGAAAATTTGATCATGTGGTATTTGGGTTGTTGATGGATAAGTATAGGGAGAAAGGGTATTTGTTTGAAGCTGCTAGTATTGTTTTTGCTCATAATAAAGAACTTGATTGTGCTCCTAGTTTGTTGTATTGTAATCGTTTGTTGACGGATCTGTTGAAAGATGGTAACTTTAGATTGTTTTGGCGAGTTTGTGATGCAATGCGTGAAGCAAATGTTACGTTTAATGCCCCCTTACGTATACTAGTATGGCGGATGCTCATTGTGGTGAGGGGAATGTTAGTGATGCCAAGGAAGTATTGGCTGAGATGGAAGAGAAGGGTCTTTGTTCAAGTAAGTTTACCGACAAGTTTTTGATGAAAGGTTTGTTTAGAGCTGGGTATGTGGATGAGGCAATTGAGGTTAAAAAAAGCATGTTTGCCAAGTCGTTAGTCCCTAATCAATATTTTTATGCCACATTTATTGATGGGCTTTGTGCTGCGAATAGATTTAGAGAGGCAATGATGGTATTAGCTGAGATGGGAGCGAAGCCTGATATAATGGTTTATGAAACTTTACTTGATTGTTACTTGAGACATGTTGATGTAGATGGGGCTTTTAAAATGAAGGATATAAAGGATGCTAAAGGCATTAATTTAGCCCTGTGCAATACGCTTCTTCGTGGGCTCTGCAAGTGTGGTAAGATGGAGAAGGCAAATGAACTTGTGGATGAGATGACTAGAGAAGGTATCGAGCCTGATTCGACAACTTATGCCTTGTTGATTGAGGGACAGTGTCAAGGGGGTAATGTTGCCACTGCCTTGGAGCTTCTTGAAGAAATGAAGAAGAAAAGCCTGGCCTCTGTTGAGTCAACCTATTGTATGATAACTGATTGTCTCTGCCGCAATAAGGATCCAAACACGGCTACATCTTCTTTTCCAAACTTGATAATGAAGAAAGGGAAGCGAAATGCTCATACCTGGAGAACTTTATTGATGAATTATCCTGGTAAAGGCCACTTACGGAAGTTGAGGTGGGTTGTGGAGGCAATGCATAAGCATAGCATTGTGCTAGCTACTCCCCATTACAATATTCTTATAAAGGGCCTCTGCGACAAGCGGAAGATGAAAGCTGCTCAAATTTGCTTGGTTGAAATGCTGGATATAGGCCTAAACCCTAACCAGGGTACTTATGAACCATTTATTATTGGATATTGTCGAAAAGGGCAGTTGCAAAACGCGGAAAGGTATTTATTGCAGATGCTGCATCATGGGTTTAAGCCCAACGAAGAAGTTTATAGTGCTTTGATCAGTGCGAACTGTAAAAGTGGTTAGGTAAGCAAAGTCTTTGGGGTATTTTGTAGTATGCTTGCTCTGGGGGTTTCGGAAGTGTGGGAGGCCTATCTTGTCCTCCTTCGTGGTCTCTTGGTGAATGGAAAAATGCTAGAAGCAGCAGAACTTATTTCAGAACTTCATGGCAAGAATCTGGTTGCTGATGTTTCATCCTAAGAAGGTCTCATCTGTTATTTTGTTAGACACTCCGAGATTGAAAATGCCTTTGCCCTTTACGAGGAATCGCAAAACTGAGGTATTCGTCCAAACTTACGATACTCGCAGTAATTGTTGGGCTGCTTAATGCAGGTCAAACTGAGAGAGCTAAAATGATATACAATATCATCTTAAAAGAAGGTTTGGGACCAAATAGGGCCACATACACTACCATGATATCTGGAGGGCTGCTAGATACTGACAATAGATAGATTAATCATGAAAAACTGATTCATAATGTCTGTAAAGAAGTATGCGTGGGATTAATCATGAAAAACCGATTCATAACTTTGTCATTCCATTGGTTTCTATCTTGTCAAATGTTTTCTTGGTTCAGATTCTTTACCTTCTAATAAGATGTTGCTGCATTTGTACTCAGAATCAGTGCTGCACCTAGATTATCTTTATCATTGTGTGAGACATTCTCCTCCATCATAGCTTCTATAACTGTACCTTAGGTTTTATGACCCAATTTTATAACAGGAATCTTCTTTTGCTTGTGAATGAATAAATCATAATTGAGACGAAAGGAATTTTGTTTGAGTAGGATCATAGTTCAATTTAGAAATAGATGATTTTTATATGCAATTTTTTTTAAAAAAAATAGATGAAAGAAAAAGAAGCAGATATCTTGTGTAGAAGAAAATCTAGGACTCTGAGTAGTAAGTATGCTGTAAGGCTTCTATTTTATCGAGCAAGTACATAAGACACATAAATGCACAAGAAGAAAGAAGAAGAATGAAGTTACAATCACTATAGAGTCTATCTCTACATATGAACAAGAAACTAAAGTATCATCCCCTCAATTATTTATTGGTATTAAGCTTATCATATAACTGAGAATTGAATTAAGAATTAGCTAGTACTTTTTCCGCAAATATGCAATTGAAGCAGTAGATCGATATAAAACTTGAAAAATACATCAAGTATCTCGACAGATAATTAGTTGAAGTCAATGACAAAGTTAACTTCTCAAATTATTGTGCTTATTTACCACTTCATAACCACTAGAGACTCTCAGTTTCTATTTTCCATGATGTTTAGGAATTTTTTAAATATTATATGTGATTAAATCATACGTGAACTTCTATACAAGGATTTGAAATACAAAAAAAGTACAGATGAGTTTGGAAGTATAAAGCCGCGTGCAACTTTTATACAATAATTTGGAATACAATAAAAACTCCAAAAGCACAGATGTGTTTGAAAGATATGTCTTATGGACCTCCCATTGTGGAATGAGATGCTTCACCAAGGAAGGAGCGCCTGACCTTTACCTCTAAGGTTTTGGTTGTAAGGCTTTAGGTCCATTAGGGGTTCCTCTGCCACTATCTTCACTGAAGTTACTAAAAACAATTTACAAGCAATAGGTGGAGGAAGGGAAAAGCCAAGAATATTTAAAGGTGGATACGGCTTTTGGACAGGCCTACAGCCCTCCCCTCCCAACACACACACAAACATTTTCCCTCAGTTTGCACCTCCTTTCGACCTTTACTTCTACACCTTTGTAAGGTTATAAAACAAAAGAGATATCTCGAACCCTTTGTCCATTTTGTAATATATTTCAATTGTTTCCCCTTTTCAGCTCAACCAAATAGTGTTATTCTACACACATCAAAATATCAATGGATGGGATTCAAGAACTATATAATATCACTTCCTTCAGCACCAGTTTATGGCTTCCATAGCTAGAATGAAAGGAAAGATTTGAATTGTTCATCTTATTCAGCAAGATTTGAATTGTTCATCTTATTAGAATATTCTAGCTTACATAGCACATTCTTCATATATTCCTATCCAATCGCGAGTTGGACCACCAAGAGTTTCACTTTTCTGAAAGTACTCCGCAATCAACTTTAAATTTCCTGAATCAAAAGAGAATATTAAACTTTCAGTACGCAGTAAACACGATTGGCTAACATTTTTAGTGCATAATACTTGCTCAGATCAATGTCAAATAGTTTCTTTAGGCCGGGTCTCTGAACTTTTACAACAACTTTCTCTCCACTATGTAAGATAGCCCGGTGCACCTAAGAGCATTTTACAAACAAAAAATCAGGACGAATTACATGCAGTGTTATGGAAGACCAGGTTGCTAAAGTCTGGCTACAATCTATTAAGTACAATATATTTGGTTTTTTCTAATCCACTAAACGAAGATTAATTACAGAGCATTTTTGTCTTTCAACCAAATTCTCAATCTTCTTCTTTAATAATTTTTTTTGTGAAGGAACTTCAATATAATGAAATTAGGATTTTGCATTCTTTATGAAAACAATGCCGTACTCTTTCCTTTCCAAAATATTTGTCATGTTTCGTTTTTTAAAGTTAATTTAATTAATTTTTGGAGTTAAATATTTTTAAATTAAAATTTATATAGTTGTAATTTTTCTCATCTCAATATGATAAAAAAAATTATATCTTAAAATACTAATCAAAATTCATGTTATTTGACACTCAAAGAAAGAAACTCGACAAGTATTTTAAGACGAAGAAAGCATTTAAGTTGAATAAACTTGGATTTGGGGATGAGAGTTTACCAATTTCCAAAGACTTGACTTGAATAATGAATTTAATTAAAGAAAAAAAGGAATGAAAATAATAAAAAATTAAAAAAGAGAATTGGTTACATAAAAAAAATGAAAAAGCAAACTGATCCAGCAATTTTCTTACTTAACAATATACGGAAGGAGAGTTGCTTTCGAATTATTAAGACTCTTGCCATTCTAATCTTAATAATACAAATAATTTTAAGCTAGGTCAAAACCATAAATATTATGGATTTGAACTCTACACGTTGGGTAATTCTTTTGGAAGCAGAGGCGAAGCTAGGATTAAGAGTTTGGGGGTTCTAAATTTCCACTGAACCATCAATTAATTTTGTTAGGGGTTCACAGGTTAATACACATATATATTTATTTAGTTTTCTAGTACAAATACATAGTCTACGGAAAAGCTATTGGATTCATCCGAACCCACGAACTCCCACCTAGCTCTGTCTCTGCTCGGAAGTCCCCGTGTTGCATCCTTCGTATTTAAAAAGAAAAGAAAAAAGGACTATCCACGTTATCTCTAGCAATTATTTATTACCATTAGTACTTCAACCTAAATAAATATTACCATTATGTACTTTTAAGGGCATTATGGATTCCCTAATAAGACCTTTAATTTATGCAGAATCTACTTTCTTAGTCATCATCTTCATAGTACTCCACATACCACATATATATTCCCAAGAGAATCAAAGTGGAAACAACAACTTTAATTTATATTATATTTCGTCTCAATTCAAGTGTCTAAGTTTGAGTATTGTGATCTTAATAAATTAAAAATGTATTTAGTTTTTTAAAATTTTATTGGTCTTAAATTTGTTAGGTAGTATATCAAAATTGAAAAACTTACTAAATATAGAAAGAGACACTCTTTTTTGAGAATGACAAAAAAAAAAACTTAAATTGAGAAAGTGTACTTCCTCTGTTTTGAAATACTTATCACAATTTTTTTTAAGAGTCAAACTATATAAATTTTGACCCATATTTTAAAATGTATATTTTCATCATATTGATATGAGAAAAAAATATAATTTATAGCACATTTTATATTATTTTTAAATATCTAAATTATAATTTTAAAATATCAAATTAATTTATTCTAATTTAATTTAAAATATTAATTAAATTTAACTCTCGAGAAGTAAAATGTGAGAACTTTTTGAAACGAAATTTATTCCAAGATCATACTCAACGAAATTGAGAGAGTATGTGAGAACTATTAAAATCATACTCAAGGATCATTTTTCTCTGAAATTGTTTAGAAGGTCCTACGAAATTTATTCCAGTATTAATTAGTCATGTGGATGCATCCAATAATCAATTTTTTTTTCTTCAAATTGCATTATATTCACTTTCTCACGATATCTCTAAATTGATTACTCCCTCCATTTTAAAAGAAGTGGTATTGTGACAACATTTGTTAATTCAAATAACTAACAAACAACTATTTCATTACCACTTTTAAGGGTCATTTGATAGATTGTATAACAATAATATTTATTTGTAATATAGACGGCTGCACCACCCACACCACAAGAAAGAGCGTCTCAGACACGTCCACCAATGTTCAATGGAAAATATTATGATTGGTGGAAGAATCGCATGATGGATCACCTGATAGGAGAAAATCCTGACTTATGGGGAGTTATCTTGGATGGACCAACTATACCCATGAAAACTGCGGTAGATGAAATCATAAAGGTTCCCAAGGAAAGAAAAGAGAGGGATGCAGCAGATAAACTTGCCATTCAAAATAATGCTAAAGCTAAAAAGATTTTGATATGTGGGATAGGTCCTGATGAATACAATCAAATTTCCTCATGTCAAGATGCAAAAACTATTTGGGAAACATTGCAAACTACTCATGAAGGAACAACTCAAGTAAAGAAATCAAATATTGACAATCTTAACAGACAATATGAGTTGTTTCGAATGGCAGAAGGTGAAACAATTCAAGATGTGCATACCAGGTTCACTGCAATCATTAATGAGATCTACTCATTAGGAGAAGTTATTCCAAATGGAAAAGCAGTTCGAAAACTACTTAGTGTTCTTCCAGAATCGTGGGAAAGCAAAGTAGAAGCCATCACTGAAGCACGAGATCTAGACACTCTAGCTATGGATGAACTTATCGGAAATCTCATGACCTATGAACTCAAGAAAAATCAAGAAAAAGAAATTGGAGGAAAAGGA
This sequence comes from Solanum appendiculatum, assembly GCA_018342035.1. NCBI lineage: Eukaryota > Viridiplantae > Streptophyta > Magnoliopsida > Solanales > Solanaceae > Solanum > Solanum appendiculatum. Next base: position 1,670,345 of record JAGDQO010000583.1, on the reverse strand, counting down.
GAGAGAAGAACCTGGTGCTAACAGCTACAACACACGAAGATTTTGAGGATGAAAACATTGCTCTAATGACTAAAAGATTCTCTAGGATGCTGAAAAAGGGACAAGCCTTTCATAAAAGGAATTCTCAGAAAGCTGCAGACAACTCAAAGGATCAGGTTTGTCACGAGTGTGTAAGTCCAGATCACTTCATCAAGTTCTGTCCACTCTGGGCTTTGGAAAGCAAAATAAACGGATCAGAAAAAGGAAAGGAATCTAAAACTTGCATGTTCATTCCCACAAATAGACGAATGAGTAAACAAGAAGTTGATCTCTCAATGAAAAAGGCATTCGCTGCGATGGGGAATATGTCAGAAGGAGACTCAGATGATGAAGACCCTGAAAATCAGTCATTACTTGCAATTGAGAAAGACAACTATGATTTTCTTGCACTAGTCGCCATAAGTGAATCTGATGAGGAAAGAAGCATCTTTAAATTTGAAGAGACAATTCAGGCTCTACTAGCTGGATCAGATTCTGAAGAAGATGAAGAAGACAACAAAAACTCCACGGTAAGCTTTCATCAAATCAAGGAAAATCTTAACTCTTACTCTGAAAAGGAACTGAAACCATTAATGTGCACTCTTATGGATGCATACCAATTAACCTGTGTCAAAAATGAACAAATAATGGAAGACTGCATTATTAAGAGATGAGAATGAAAACCTTGAGAAACAGAATCAGTGTCTTCAGGAAAAACAAAGAGAACTAACTAGTAAGTTACTTTCCATAACTAAAAGGAATGATGAGTTTCAGAAAGAACTTCACAAAGCTAAAAAGGAAGCAGAGTACAATATGTGCTGGACCAGGTCCTCCATAATACTCGATAACCTTCAAGTCAATCACCTAATAAGCATGGAATAGGATTCGATAAAAACTCCTCTCAAACTGAGAATCCTAACATAGACTGATTGTGCTCTCACTGTGGATTAGCTGGGCATAAAAGCTACTCATGGCATAAAAAGTTAATAGCTCATAAGAATAATCTGCATTTTCTTGGAAAAACGAGTAAGACAGTAGTTACCAATAAAGCACATAAATCTAAGTCTCTTCCTAGATGGGCTAAAAGGAATCTTATTCATCTATTTCAAAATTGTTTAAAGACAGAATTCCACGTTAACAAAGAAAAAGGACATAAAAGAAGGAAAAATTTAAAAGAAAAAGGAAAACTAATTCGATAAGGAAGTCTTTCCATATAGAATTTGGTTAAGCCTAGATCTCTATAAAAGGACAAGATCGAGGAAGGAAAATTCAGTTCTTGCAAATCCACAATCGAGAGAAAGTTTTAACAAGAAGAGGCAAGTTCAAGCATTCAAGAAAGTTGAAGTTAAGAAGTTCTAGAGTTAGGATTTCTTTTGTAGTGATTAATTCAAGAAGTGGGTTTGGCTTCTTGAAGGGTTGATAGAGTTGTTCGAGAATTGGGTTTGGATTCTTGAAGGGTAGAGTCAGCGATTATAGCTAATCGTTGTAGAGTTAGAGTTGTTTTGAGTTAACTCTTTGATTATCAAGTTGTAATCTTGAATTGAGTAATAAAACAAAGGTTTAGTTTTTCCTTCCCTGCAAAGGAAGGTTTTAAACAAATAACTGTGTGTTATTGTGTTAGAAGCTTTACGTTGACTAGTTATTCAAGAACCAGGTTCTTGTATAATAAGGCAAGGTTCTTTCACAACGTATTTGTGTTATTCATGTTACGTTTGGTTGACAAATTCAAAACCCGCATAACTAATATATACGTATAAGTTATGAGGGAACTTATGTATTATTTTACGCAGAATAAAAGATGAATTAACTAATACATAAATTTACTCATAACTAATCTATATATTACTAATACATGTATAACTCTAACCAGTTACCAAACGACCTCGATTAAGATTATGACATACACATGATAACGTGGAAAGTTACAAAACCAAGACGAAGTCACGTTTACATGTCTTGGTACGTCAACGTCAATAACTATTAATTATGTAAAATAGATGACTCATAATGGAACCTCTTTTCCAATCTGTTTTTACTTACTAAATTTAGACTAATGTAGAGTCACCTCAATATTCCTTGTACGTAATTGCAATTTGCAAACCCAAAACTTCAACTTTCAACTACTGCCTTTAATTTCCCTGCATTTGCATGCCCAGTGGCCTCTATAGACTTTTATCAATGTATAGTTTTTTCTTCGTTAAAAAACAAAAAGAAAAAAAAAATTAAGAATTGATTAAAAAAGGATAAAAAGAGAGTCGCGGAAAGTGCAGTGCAGTTGAGCTAGAGTGTATCACGCCCCCAAAATTAGAGAGTGGCGTAATTAGAGGCGGATCTAATGGGTTACCAAGCAAAGTTAATATCTAGATGACTGATGATAGATAGTTTGACTATACTATTTGAATTAACGGGAGGTGCCAACATATAGTTATTATTATTAGTAAAATTGAAGCATTTGAGTCTATAATATAAAGGTGTTATTTCGTAGGATCTATTGGAGAAAATAATGCATGTATTTGTATAGGGTAAAAATAGTTAAGACACGTGGCTCAATCAGGTCATCACATAAGAAAAGAGAAGACGAAACACATGGCTAAATCATGCAGAGATACGTGAAAGCAGGCTCAATCAGGTCATTACATAAGGAAAGAAAAGACGAGATACATGGCTGCAAAGATACGTGAAAGCAAGCTAAAGCACCGACATTGCATTAATGAGCCTATAATGTTAGCTCCATTTAGACGTACCACGATGGACCAAGGCATCTAGAGGAAAAGCTTGCCGCTAACAAATCATCCCACAATATAGTCGGATATTACCCCTTATTCTTAAATGTCATTTATTACATTATTTATCATAAATTATGAGGTTTAATTATATGCAATTAACGAATTAACCCTAAGAAAATGATTGATTCCTATATGAATCGTGGGATCATCACTTTTGTAAAAAAAACACAACGCATACATGAAAGAAACTATCTTTTAGTTTACCGAGTATTATCATTATTTGCAAGATTCTTGACTTAGCATATCATATTTGGAGATATTATTAAATGATCGATATCATTGGAAACAGGTCAACAAGGTCTATCTTAATCTCTCACTAGTTTTTCTATATCTAATTCATTATCTGATTTATCCTCTCAACCATTAATACTCAATTTATCAAATTAAAATCGAAACATTTATCTCTTTATCTTTTAGATTTTGCATATAAATTCAACTATGCCCTTTTGAGGGGGTAAACAGTTTGGCGCCCACCGTGAAATTTAGGATAATTGTGAATTGTTTTTATATTACTATTATGATTCTAATCAAACTTTTGTTACTATGCAATCGACACGACTAATCAAACTTAATAGTTGATATTGAAAACATCGATCAGATCAACGCCAATAACATCGATCACTTGATGAACAATCTCTTGGACATGAAAATGCATGTTGGAATCACTAGAAACGATTTGGCTAGGTTCTTTGCCATACTAGAAGGCCAGCAAAGGGCAATAGGCAAAAAGATAACCCTAATGATGGAATTCTTCAAGGAATAATATCTCCCGAATCTAAACTACTATTTATTTTGGATCCCAATCAGTATAAAATGTCTAATGTCATTTTATATTCAACTTTTACTTTTTTTGCTTTATTTGAAGTTCTTTTATTTGCTAGATTAATAGTTGACTATTAAAACAAAAGTTCCTAGCAAGACCTTCATAAATATGGATATATAGTCATCTCATGTTAATCTTTCTTTAATTAATTGTTGTATTAACATCATATCATATATATATTGGACGTAAGATTCATACGTTTTCTTTGACGTAGATTATTAATTTGTACCAATCAACACGTCTTTAATTATTGGACTTGGTGCTAATTTACTCTGTCATATTTATGTTGGCTCTTTCCGGTTCATGTTTGAACAACTACCGAGTTATGTCCGACCATGTACTAACCATGTGAATATGTTAATTTCTTCGTTCACTTTTACTTCTCAGCTTTAGATTTTAATTTTACACTTCAATCTCTTAAAAAATAATGTTGATACGAGTATTTTTCGTGTTTAGTATTAGGAGAATGAGTAATTAATGCTAAGAGTAACACACACTACTAAAAACAAAGGTTACCCCGAACCACACACTACTAAAAACAAAGGTTATCTCACCCCGAACCAGTAAAAAATTTATGTTATAGAACATGATTTTTCCACTCATTTTTCATCGAACCAGCTCACTGAAAAAATACAATATAGGAAATAGATTTTTATTAAAATAGTGGAGACTTTCCAATATATCTAATGAACAAGTAAAAGTAAACAGAAGAAAAGTAATATTAAACTATAATTAGCTAAAAGACGACCCCTACTAATGTGCTTCATGCCATGTAAATTTCTTCTCAATTTAAATTATGTATTTTTTCCATTAAGCTATGTGTCATCACTCATCAGCTTGATGATGCTAGAGCCAACCAGCTTGTATAAATAGGGCATTATAATTACAATATTTTCATGAATTTCAAGCTACTCTAGCTGAAAAAAAATCAAACTCTAATATATTTTGCTAATTGGTACGTTACGTTGTCCTCACTTTGATTAATTAGCTTAATAAATTAAAACTTATTTCCTAGTTGCTTATTTATAACTTTATAATTTTAGTATTGCTTTTTCCTTATTTTTCTCTAGTGCTATGCATATGCGTCTCCACGTGTCACTTGATTAGCTCATTAAAATTTTCATAATAAATCATGTCTAATTTTACCATATACTCTGAGGTACTAAATCATATTACTCCTTTAGTTTCATTTTATGTCACGATTTTTTTTATTTAAATGACACATTTTTATATTTAGATATAGTTTAATTTTAAATTTATCACTTTATTATTAATATATAGCATGATATCCACCAAAATCTCATGATATGTTAAATATACAAATTTAAAAAATCTTCTTATTTTTTTGGTTGTGCATGGTAAATTCCGAATCCGAATTTATAAAATTCAAATTCTGAATCTGTCTCTAAATATCATCAGGTGCGAACTAAGCTATCGCTTATTTTACAATATATATTTGTTGTTCTTGGAAAAATTCTCTCGAACTGAGTCTAACCTAAGAAGTAGTGAGGGGCATGCAACAAATCTGATTGTATATTTCTTTACTATTTTTAAAAGAAAAATATTATATTTAATTATGATTAGCATTTACTTAATTGTTCAGATTTGTTTACTTAATATTTTCTTTTGTTGTTTGAATAGATCAGAATTTTAATGGATTCTTTTGGAGAGGAAGTTGACATAAAAATGGAAATATTTGAGGCAATTGAAGATAATTATGGTGGAGTTATTGTAAACATGAAGAAGGAGGAGCCTATGGATTCTCTTAAATTTTATACTATGCTAAAGGCTTCCATTTCTCATTGGAGACTAAAGGTATATATGTATATATACTTGACATTTACTCATTTTGAAATATTTGAGTTTAAGTTATATGCATCGTGATTCATATGGTATGTAAGAATATATTTACGTGATCACTTAAAAGGTAATTGCGGATAGCTTTGTTTAATCATATTGACTAGTAACCTAGAACCAATGATAAATGATATTTTATGGACTTTTAATTATTACTTAAGAGGATGAGTTGAGAAAAATCACGATCTACACTATTACAGGATTTAAGTCACCTTCACTAAAATAATGTGTCTCAAAAAATATCTAGATTACAAACTCTTGCAACTTAGCTAGGAACTAATGCGAAGATTTCATCGAAAACGAAAATCTCACAAATTTTAATTTATTTTTGTTATTTTTCCTTTGATTTTGAATATGGTCAGGGAAAGAAGGGTGTTTGGATTAAGTTGCCCATAGAACTTGCTCATCTTGTTGATGCAGCAGTGAAGGTAAAAATATTCATGAAAATTTTACTCCACTAATAATTAATTATTAACATTAGATTATTTTAAGTTCATATAAATGTGTTTTTAATTAATACTATATATAATATGATAAATACAGGAGGGATTTTGGTATCATCATGCAGAGGCAACATATTTGATGCTTGTCTATTGGATTCCTCATGAAATATCTCATACTTTTCCTGCTAATGCTTCTCATCGTATTGGTATTGGTGCTTTCGTCCTCAACCAACATGGACAGGTCCAGTTTCAATTTACGTGACATAATTTGAATTGACACGAAATTTAAGAAAAAATAATATTTTTTTCTTAAAATTTATGATTTTGAACACGCTAAAGCATATTAATGTTCTTTAAATATGTCATACGATTATAAAAACTTATATATTGAAGGTACATTAAGAAGTATATAGTTATTTATTTTCAAATTTAATTAAAAATATGACATTGGCAGGTGCTGGTAGTTAAAGAAAAATCTGGAAATGTCACTGGGACTTGGAAGCTTCCTACTGGTGTTGTTGATGAGGTTCATAAATTTTATTTTTTTTTTCTTTTTCTCATCTTTGTTTTTTATTTTTATTTTTTTATTATGTGTTCATATTTTTTATAGTATCAATATTTTTCCGAGTCATTTCCATTTATAGATCTACTAACGGATCGGAGAATTTTAGTAGCTCAATGAGTTGATTATCAAAACTTTAACGTGTAAACTCCCCCCACCCCACCCCACTCCACCCCACCCACCCACCAAATCGGAACTTTCATATAAGGAGAATAAGAAATTTGGGAAAAAGAAAACAATTTAGGTGAATAAACTTTTGAAATGAAATTTGTCAATAAATTAAGTTTCGATGAATTAACTTGTGCATTTTTAAATTTCTATTAAAATAAAAACGCCGAAATCTTTTTGGACCATTTCTTTTTTCATACACAAAATGTACAAGATAATATTAGTTCTCTTTGACGAGAAGACCGTGTCAATAATATATACCACCAAAAACCTTGGCGGAATCAGAATTTCAATTAAGGAGTGTCAAAATATAAAGAAGTAAAAGGTAGAAGTCGAGTGTCAATATGCAATATATTATATACATAAAATAAAAAATTTACCTAGCTATAGAGTGTAATTTTCTGATGAAGGAGTATGCACCGACACCCCTCAAGTATATGTGATTCCGCTACTACTAAAAAGATATAGAAATTGCGATTGACAAATTTTATAGCTGAACTACAAAATTCGTCACTAATTCTACTTAGCAATATATTATTAAAGGAAGTTATTACTTACGTGATTTAGTGATGAAGTTCCTAGCTAATTAATTATTTTTTTAATCAAATTCCACCAATTGTAGGGGGAGGACATATGTATGGCAGCCGTTAGAGAAGTGCAAGAAGAGACAGGAGTAAGTATACACTACTAAATTCTTCGATATGAAAAAAAATTAAGTAAAAATATATTGCCAAAAAACTAATGTAGAACCTTTTTTATTTTATAGATTGAGACAGAATTTGTTGAACTCCTTGCCTTCAGGTATGAATTTCCATTAATTTTTCAATCATTGGAAAGTATAGTGTAAATTATATTGATAAAATGTCAATATAAGTTAATTAAAATACCTTATTTCCATGCAGACAAAGTCACAAATCCTTCTTTGGAAAATCTGATTTGTTCTTCATATGCATGCTCAAACCACTCAATTTCACTATCAACAAGCAAGATGCTGAGATTGAGGAAGCTAAGGTATATTTGTCCAACATATAAAACCACAACATTTAAATATTATATTTACTCACCCTGATTCAATTTATATGTGCTATTTTTCTTTTAGTTTGTTTCGAAAGAACGTAACATTTCATATTCAATTTTTCCTCTATTCCAATTTAAGTTTCTTTATTTAACTAAGCACGGAGTTTAAAAAATAAAGAGAGATTTTTTATTTTTATTATCGTAAATTAAAGAGGTGGGTAGTCTTTTAAAACTTGTGGTCTTATCCTTGTCATGTAGGATGTTGAAAATGGAACACTTACTAAATATAGAAAGATGAGACACTTTTTAAATTTTGAGACAAACCAAAAATAGTGTAGTAATAAGACATTGGGAGTATTTACTAATTCTAAACATTTAAAATTACAAGATTCAAAGTGTATTTTAATACATTACACATATATTAATTTTAAATCACAACATTCAAAAATCTTTTAATCTTTTTAAAGTTCGTAGCTAATCAAATTAAGACACATAAAATGATAGAGAGGAAGTAACTTCTTTCCTAGAACTATAACATTTCTTCACCCCTTTTTTATTTTTATCATTGTAGTGGATGCCAATGGAAGAATATGCAAGTCAATCAAAGTTGAACCAAAGTGAACTCTCCAAAATCATAGCCAATATATGTGTAGCCAAGAAAGAGGAACAGTACACTGGCTTCTCTGCTCTTCTTACAACTACTGGACATTCTGCCAAGAAGTGCTATGTATACTCTAATAACATATAATATATGATACTCATAATAATTAAAACTCTCTTTTATGCATATGTTTGCAATAAGAATAATGTTGTGTGTATGTTTGCAATAAGATTTTTCCATTTTGAAGAATTAAATTCTAGACTAAGAATCTAGTTTGATCATATATAATGTTTTGGCAATATATAAGCCATACTGATATTTGGTAATAAAATAATTATTTGGATCTGTTTGAAGTAATTGATGTATGTTTTCTACTTTGTTTCCTTGTTTGGATAATTCAAAGCAAATAAAGTCAATGTTTTTGCAATCAAACATAAGTTTGGGGGTTTAGGAGTCCAAAGGTGCAAGATAAAAAAACAATGTTTTGCTATCAAACATAAGTTGATCTTCTTATTAAGAAATATATAATAGTAATACCGATCTTAATATTATGTTTAGACATCTAAAAATGGGTAGCAACATCTGGGGAAAAAATATCTTAGATAATGGTAACAACATTATATGCCTTGTTCTAATAAAATTAAATGCATTAGATATGTTGCTAGTTGAGTTTATGTTGTGTTGCTGGAATTTCGGGTATAAGACTCTAGTTGAGTTTAGATGTGTCGTTGGGATTTAAGGTATAGTTAAGGATAGTTGTGCCTTATCCCTATTAGTATCTTTGTTTGGTTCGAATGGTATCATGTCAAAAGTTATTTAGTTTCACAAAAACTTTATGTTCATGAGAATCATTTTCTCGTATGATTGTACCAAGACATTTGCATAGTAACACCATATAATATTGTCTAGTAGATATTTATCTTTAACATTTCATAACTTAAATTTAAATTTTAAAAAATTATTTAAAAAATAGACTAGCTCGACATGGTCCGGAAACTTCTCCTGATTGAATAGACATCTATTACAACTTTAGCCATTGAATCAGGTTAACTGCATAGTCACCTTAGTCTCAGCTTTTATTACCTTAGGTTGTATATTTTGTGACACATACGAAAAATATAAGATATTTCTCATGCAGTGTCGAAGGTATGTCAAGCACAAGCATGTATGTCATTGGATAATTGTAGTGAAGTTTACAATTCCTAGATATAGAAGTTATGTCATTATGGTATACGTTCACTCAATAGAATCAGCGGTCTAAAGCCAAAATTAGTTCAAATTCTAATTCTGTAATTGTGGAATTTGTTATAAAATATTGATAGATGTTTAAATTTGGCCACAGTGTAAAAAGCAAAATAGTAAATGTTGTTCTTTGTAACATGTTGATAGATGTTGTTTGGAAAAAAAACAGACAAATAGCGCTCCGTGTAGATGATTGTTTTCTTTTGGAAAGCATGAACACATAGTCATAATTTCAGTTCCCGCTAAAGGATTTATGTCTAGTCACTATTCATAAATAACATTTTCGTATATTTGTATGACCACTTCGACTAACTCTACAAGTCTCTAATTCCCCCAAATCAAAATTTTTAGGTGAAAAGAAGATATATGACTGAGAGTCTTGGAATTTTGAAAGTGACAATTCTAGACGTTCAGCTTCTTCAAAGAGATGATAAATACAGAGTGGTTGCCACTTGTAGGCTCCTTCACCAACAAGGTACTACTGCTATTTTACACGAATCGAAAACTTCCAAAATATTGGCGTCATTTCATTTGAGTAATGAATCCTGACATGATACATCCTCGTAATAAAAATAAAGTGGAACTAGCTATATAGTTATCAGCATAGCAGTGAATTTTATTTATTTTATTTTTTTTAGTAAATATTTTACACTTAGGAGTCGTTTGGTGTGAGATATAAGGTATAATAATCTCAGGGATAAAAGACAAGACTATTTTATCCTTATCCCACCATTTATACTTTCGTAATGGGATGAGTTATCCCTCGTACATGATGGAATAACTTATCCCAGAATAATTAATTCCGAAATAACTTGTTCCCAACCATACGATCCCTTATTGGATTTCATTTTCGAGAGCTCATGCTCTATATGTTTGTATCATTTTATTGGAATCGTGGAAAGGAATGAAAGATGATGAAATATATTTGTTTTTGTTCTTTCTTTGAAGTTGACTTAACATACTTTATTACACTATTTTGTAGCTATAAGGAACAAATTAATAGTGATAACATTGATAATGTATAATATTCTACTTCTGCTGAGGTAAAAGCTTGGTTATACAAGTTTTAGTTACTCTCAAAGGCAATCTGGTGCGCACCTCATAATTTTGCCAAAGCTTAGATAAGCAAGGAAAATTCATTTAATATTTTGTCAATAGTGAAATTTAACATCTTTCAGCATTAGCACTTACTTCATTGACCTTTAGATTATATCCTTCGATGTGCGAAAAAATATTTGTAAATGAAATTCATTTCACGATGGAGAGCAACAATGAAGTGAATACTGATCAATAACACTATAGTTGCCTTCTTAACTCCTACCAGGGGACTAAGACAAGGTGATCTCCGAATTATTATAACTTATCGAGTCCAGAACCTATTTGAGCCACAAAGAGATAAAAATGATCAAAATAAGCCACTATTCTAGTAAGTAACTAAAATAGGCTTAGTGCAATTTTTTTTCCACTATATCAAAAAATTCAAACGGTTTCCGTTAGCCTCTTAACGTCTATTTTTTAAAATAAAACGATTTTTTTTTTCCACTTTAGAAAGTGTAAGTGTTTCTTACACTTTGTAAAGTGTAACTTTTTTTTACACTTTATAAAGTGTAAGAAAAACTTACACTTTATATAAAGTTACTTTACCAAAATTTTTACTTTCTTTCATCTTCCCCCTTTCACTTTCATGGAAGATTTCATTTCAACTTCCTAAATTTTTTTCACTTCGAAGATTTCATTTTCGTGGTCCCAACCCGACAACTTAAGCGACCCCACATAAAAAAATTAAATTGCTGAAAGATTGGAGGTACGTAGCACAACCCGACAACTCAACAATCCGACCCTACAAATTTTATAAATTAGGTATTCATTTTTTTCATGTTATATTCATTTCTTTGAAATGATGTTGTAATTTATTCAAAATTTCTTTTATATAAAGTTAAAATCAGAAGCATGTTTTCTTCTTTTAGAATTAGTGCTTACATGAAGAGACTAAAATCCCTAGAAGATTTTCCAAATCGAAAACTGAATTGGAAAAGAGTGAAAGCATTAAAAGAATGATATTAGCCGGAAAATGGAATAAGTAAAAAAGATATGGAAATTGTTGATGTATTCATCTCTTTATTTTGAGACTAGAGAGTCCCATATTTTCTAATTCTATCATATTTCCCTTAATTATTCCATTTGTCCCTTCTCTATCAACCAAAAAAAAGAAGGAAAAACACAAAAAAGTAAGCATAACAAAATCTTGTCCAAGCAAAACCTCGTTGTTACCTTGTTTTGGTAATCGATCTTAAATAGATATTAATCATACACAAACTCTAATACTCACCCACAAATGGGTATATACATGGAAAAAAAATAAAGTGTTAGTTAAAATTGGAAAGAAAATGTAGAAGCTATGGAGGATAATAGTCAATATGTTAATCAAAATATGGGTTATTTCATTATTTAAATGATTAGTAGGGTATATATAGCTGCAATTTGACAATTCTTAAGTTGACCAAATCAAGAATAAAAGTATTTACATTGAAGGATTTGTATATATTAGCTATAAATGAATAAGATGAACACAACTTTTCTATTTATGAAATTACACTGGATATATTAAACGAATTAATAGATTTTTTCTTACAGTATATAATGGAGCGTGTTGTAAATCCTGGACCGGTTGATCGTACACTTCTTCTCTCTCAGCATGAACATAAATCAGAATTATTATGGAAAGGTGAGATATCATTTAGTAGCCTTGATCTGAGGCAAAAAATATATTTTCTTGTCATTAATTGCCTCATATTTATTATTTATATTTGTCCTTTTTTAGCATGGATTTTATGGATTGTGTTAAATAGTGTATTTTATTTGTAGGATTAAATTGGTACAAAGTTGAAGAAATTTGGAGCTAAAATGAATTAATTATGAAAGATTGAAGAAGGAAAATCAAGCAGGCAGCTTAATGGATTAAATTGAATATTATATTAATATTTATATATATGGAAAGTTTGAGGCGGCATAGTTTCACGTAGGAATCCAATTCCGTTTTGGTTTTGGGTTCTTAATTTGTTTTAGACTCAGTTATTTTATTCAGGGTTTTCTACATCTATAAATAGTCCATAGAAATAATTATTTGGGGGGAGAGACTTTTGAAGGAAGACACTTTGTAAGGAAAAATTGTCAATACTTTTTAGGGTTCTTTTCTTCTTCTTTTTCTTAGGTATTAGTAGCTAAAGACCCTTGTTCTGGGGCTGCGGCCATGGTAATTGTTGAACATCGATTGTTTTGAATTAATGTTGGTTATCGTTTAAATTGTTTTTGTATTCTTGTTTTAGTATTTCATGCTTGATCACCATAGAAATAAATCTATTGTCTATTCTTGGACTCGAGAGATAAAGAGGTAGATAGACCAAAGAATGCAAAGAGCCTGTTCTAACTTTGTTTAGATTCGTGTTCAGGAGTGACGCCCGGACGAACACCTCGCTTGGTTACAAAACAGGATGAAATATAAATGCTCGCCAATTAGGACTACCTATCCCCGCTCAACGATGTAGTTAGACAGCTAGTTGGAGTAGGCGATTAGAGGTCGAGAGATCATGATCATAAAATCAACCCTGTAAATCAGTAATTTGATAACCTTAGTTAATTCATTACATGAGATGTGATACATGAAACCCTATGTATGCTGCAGCCCTGGAATTGTCCCAATCACTGTAAGTTAATCTTAGTATTTAATTCTTGCATTCTTTTATTTCTTTTGACATTCTTAAATAAATAATTAGACTAGTATAATTTAGTGAATAGTTAATTGACAAGTCTCTGTGGGTTCGATATTCCAGTTCTTAAAGAGCCACTTATTATTTCTGCGACCACGTACACTTGCGTGTGCAATTGGAAGCAACAAGTTTTTGGCGCCGTTGCCGAGGACTTAGAAATTAACTATTCTTCTAGGTTATACTTTTTCTTTTTTATTTATTTATTTATTTATAATTTTTTTAGTTAATTTTTTTTTTCTTTCTACACAATTAATTTTTTTTTCCTTTGAATAATTTGGTACTCTTATTGATTTGACTGATTGGGATAAATCGCGGTTGTGTGAGAAATATCCTTGTAATTATTGTAATGGACCCCACTTGGATATCGAGTGTCCTATTTGTCATATATGTGGTGGTCAATTTGGTCATTGGAATGGTTGTCCTAACTCTTATTCCCTTCCCCCTCCCCCCTATTATGATTCTTCTGTTATCTGTGATGTTGACAGGGGTGATGAAGTGGGGAATGCCCAAAGAGGTGGAGGTACGCAGAATTATGGAAACACATATAACTCAAGTTGGAGGAACCACCCCAACTTCTCATGGGGTGGAAATCAGAATCAACACCAAAATCAGGCTCAAGGGCAGAACCAATACAGACCACAAGGTAATGGACAACAATTTCAACAGCCAAATAATCAAGGTGCGAAGCAAGGGGGCATGACTAAGGAGGAGTTGTTCCAAAAGCTAAGTACAGAAATCAACAACAAAAATGAAGAACACTATAGGAAGTTGGGAGAAGAGTTGAGAAGCACCCAGTTAGCGCAGAAAAATCTGGAAAGGCAGTTCGCACAATTGGCTAATGCAGTCAATGTGCGTCCTCCTGGAGGTCTTCCGGGTGACACGGATTCTAACCCAAGGCAACTGAAGGCGGTGAGCACAAGGAGTGGATTACAACTGGAAGAACTAGCTCCAAAGAAGAGAAGTTTTGAGGCGGTGAGAGAAGAAAAGAAACCCGAAGAAGTGGTTCAAGATGCGAATGTTGAGAGGATTGTTCCTCAAATAAAACCACCCCCTCCGTTTCCTCAAAAGTTCAAAAAGCAGAACGAGGGCGAATCCTTCGGTAAGTTTCTGTCTCTCCTTAAACAAGTTCACATTAATGTCACGACCCAAGCCTAGGGCCTAGATGTGACCGGCGAATGGGGAACCCGAAGGAACCCCAAACAAGCCTCATAGCGTATCATTACACATCCTTGGTCGCGGAAGCAATTAAATGACCATAAACGATAAGCATAATCAAGGGGGAAATCGGGACTAAGGGAGCAAAAAAAAGAAATGATACATAAATACCATAGATGAGTCAAGCTCAAGCATAATACACAACTTGTCCAACACCACCTCTAAACATGAGTACTTAGCGGGGGCCAAGACAAACTACCGGGCTCACCCTCATAGTCAAAACATAACTAGAAAGGAAAAGTTTTATACATAGCAAAAGATCATGAGCAACGTCCCCGAAATGGAGGACTCACCAATAACCACTATAGAAAATCGTACTAGCCACGCGGAGGAGGATGGTCAAGCGGTGCTCCGGTCCCTACATGGTGACATCATGTAGGCATAGAGTATGCGTTAGTACATTTGAATGTACTAAGTATATGGGATGCAATGCAATGCTACATTAGATGGACATCATAGGAAAAATGCGTAATCATACCCAATAGATAGCATATTAATGAAATGATATGTATAATGATGCTTACATAAAAATCATATTTAGTGGGACGTAGTACATGTGTGGCGAGTGACCATCAATATAGTATTTCCAAGGCCTACCACCCCCTTGGAGAGGCGAAAGAGGTACAAACCCCTCAATATGGTTACACGGGCCTACCACCCCCCGAGCTAGGGACCAAGGTACAAACCCCTCGATACGGTTATACGGGCCTACTACCCCCCGTACTAGGCAACCAAGGTACCAACCCCTCGATACGGTTATACGGGCCTACTACCCCCCGTACTAGGCAACCAAGGTACCAACCCCTCGATACGGTTATACGGGCCTACTACCCCCCGTACTAGGCTTGGTCGACTCACAACACTTATATAGAGAAAATCATATACATGTGTCCATTTCATCATCATTTCAGTAATTACATAACCATCCGACTCATAGGACGTACCTTGGACCTTCCCTTTCCTAAGAATTCTATAAATGAGCATTTTATCAAACACAAGGTGGGCAATTGTTCATGTAAATGAAATCATGTATTTCAAGAATACTAAGTCCAACCAATTCCAAAATCCATATAAATCAGCCCACCAACAACATACATATATATATCAACCTTCATAATTTGATCATGGAAGCATGTAAACCATAAACATCACATAATAATTCCATTTCATGATAATATGCAAAATGGACCATAATAGGGTGTGTAATAGTAATTCCATAATTCAAGAGTTCATAAATAATCATAAGGACCCATAAACTTGAAGTAGAAATAGAGGATAAATGGTTGGACTTGTGGAAAGGAAGGTTTCCACAATCAAACCCACATACCTCAACTTTGGAGAATCCTTGATGAAGATTGGAATGGAGAATCGAAGCTTGAGATTGAGTTTGAATCCGGAATTAGAGCTTGAGATGTTTGAATTTGGTTGAAGATCTTGGTGGAATTTTTGGAGAGGGCTTAGAGAGTGTTTTTGGAGTTAAGAAAAATGACTAAGTATGGGACATATCCCCTTTTTATAAAAAAAAAAACGTCTCCAACCCGCCTAAAAAATAGCTCACTGGAAATTGCAAATCTGCACAGACAGGTTTTACGAAAATGGTCATAACTCCCTCATCCTAACTCGGAATAAGGTGAAACCAAGTGCGTTGGAAAGCTAACTCAAAGAGCTTTAATTTAATAGTTTGCAGCCCTTCCAGTTCCTTGTGTGCTAAGAGATATGCCCCTTTAAAGTTGACCCTCCAAATCGCAATATTTGCGATTTTCGAATTTTGATACGGTTGCTCTAAAATTCGGGTTAGACCCATTTCCCACTCAATTTGACCCCACAAATAAGAATATGAAGTCGAATTTCCGAAATCATGCACGGATTTTGAGATATATGGAAATTACAATTATAGGTGTTTCCGAAGCACATTTTCGGGCATTTTTGGGGTCGTTTCAATTAATCTCCCTTTGGTTGATATTTTTCAGGGAATTCCTAAGTACGCCAAGTATGTGAAGGAGATAGTGGAGCAAAAAGAGGAATTCCAACCATTCAACTATACCTTATTCCTTAATGTAAATGTTGAGAAAGAGTACAAAAGTGAGAATGTTGTAAATAATGTTGCTTTGGAGTTGAGGCACCTTGGATCTCATTCAAAACACTTGACTATAGATGAGGAACAAGGCCCCGACATCCTAAAGTTTTCTAATCCACATAGACAAAATGACATTCCTCACATAAGGGCCAAGAAGTGCAAGATGCGACATTTATTACTTGGTTCTGTTATTTTTATACCACCGCCCTTAGAGATGAGCAGAAAAATTGATGCGAAGTTAGGGGTACAATTCATAAGTTCAAAGTGGAAAGAAAAGTAGTGAATTTACTTGTGTCGTGCCACGACATTAAATTAGGCGCTTATTGGGAGGCAACCCAATTGGTAGTGTAGCTTCTTATTTTAATTTTTTTTATAGTGTCATTTTTTTTTCTTCTTTTCTTTTGGTCTTGTTTTTGCAGATTAGGGGAAGTCTGAGTGCCCAAGAATTTGGAGCTAAGGAGCACGTTTGAGCTTAAGGGTGGGGTGACGACCTTTGATGAAAATTAAGAGAACATGCTACTAGCTAGGCCTAGAGGCCTCAGGGAGTTTACCTAACCCTTGTTTTAAATTTTATTTGATGCTTTGGGGACATATCATCTTTTTAAGTGTGGGGTGGAGGAATGAATTCCTAGTTTTTACTGCTTTATCGAGTCTTTTTGTATTTTTAGGTGGGTTCCTCGGCTTTTGTTTTCGGTACTTTCCCTGAGGATAGTCCCTTTGAACTGATAGGGCGTAAATTTTTTATTTTTTATTTTACTTTTTTTAGAGAAAAGAAAAGACCCTTTTGAGTTGTGTGATACTTGTTATTTAGGCCTAATTTTGAATAATACTTTCTTGTGAATGTTTGATTGCTAATGAAATTGCAGACTCTTTGACACCAAGGCTCGTGGTTGTGACTTTGTATATAACTTATTTTATTTTGTAGTTTGTTATGACCCTGTCTTTCTTAGAAGTGGAATTGATCCATCTTGATTGATACTTGTGCCATGTGTGGTGAGAATTTGTTTATTCCATGTTTTGTATCTTAGTCTAGAACTTGCCCTGCATGTTATTGAAGCGAAATAAAAAGTGTTGCTCAGTTTAGGAGATGATAATAGGCTTTCTTGGATTTCTCTTGTAAATTTTAGCCTTTTCAGATATTATATCACTAGTTCGCCCTTTTGAGCCTGTAGCCTTTTGTTGGTAGCCATATTTTGCCCCTAACTATTTTGTTGAATCCCTAGTTTTTGCACCTTGCTTCCTTGAGCACTGTAGCATAGACTGATTATAATTGTTATATCTGGAAAAAGAAAAGGGGTGGTTGAATGAAAAAGAAATCAATGATGGCTACAAAGTGGTGAAAAAAGCCCTCTTCGAAAGAATGTGACATGAAAAAAAAAATCTTTGAGAAAAAAAAAATTATTATTGTGAAAGAAAAAAAAAATGATTGAAGCATTCTTGAGATGATGAGAATTACTTGTGAAATAATTGTTGAAGAAAGGGCTGAAAATAAAGAGAAGAAAATAATGGGTAATGAAGTCTAAAAATACAAAGTGCTTAGAGAAGTGTGAGTCACTATTATATAATTTTCCTACCTGTCCCTTAGCCTACATTACAACCCGTTAAAGTCCTATTTGATTCTATTCAAGCATGCTTAATTAGCGGAGATGTACATAATGGGCAAGCCTATGGTTCTTTGTGCATACATGTGAATTTTATTTGTGAGTGTGAGAGTTGTTCTTTGACGCTAAGTTCTTAATTTATATTCAATCTTTTGAATTGAGTATGTGGACTATTTCTTCTTGTGAGGGCACTTGTTTCATGATAGATAGGTGATGTTATTAACTTTCTTTGATGAGAGTAGGTGAGCAAGCTTAAATTTGATGAGTTCAGAGCCTTTCCTTGAGGTTAGGAGGTTAGATGTTTGTTGTTTATTTGGATGTCTTGCATAATGAGCGGGAATTGTACTTGATGTTTTCAAATTTCAATATGGCCTAATTGTTTGTATCAACCAAATTGATGGCTTCCTAGTATGATTTTTGAGATGAGCTTTAATGTTTGCTCGAGGACGAGCAAAAGTTTAAGTGTGGGGTGTTGATCTGAGGCAAAAAATATATTTTCTTGTCATTAATTGCCTCATATTTATTATTTATATTTGTCCCTTTTTAGCATGGATTTTATGGATTGTGCTAAATAGTGTATTTTATTTGTAGGATTAAATTGGTACAAAGTTGAAGAAATTTGGAGCTAAAATGAATTAATTATGAAAGATTGAAGAAGGAAAATCAAGCAGGCAACTTAATGGATTAAATTGAATATTATATTAATATTTATATATATGGAAAGTTTGAGGCGGCATAGTTTCACGTAGGAATCCAATTCCGTTTTGGTTTTGGGTTCCTAATTTGTTTTAGACTCAGTTATTTTATTCAGGGTTTTCTACATCTATAAATAGTTCATAGAAATAATTATTTGGGGGGAGAGACTTTTGAAGGAAGACACTTTGTAAGGAAAAATTGTCAATACTTTTTAGGGTTCTTTTCTTCTTCTTTTTCTTAGGTATTAGTAGCTAAAGACCCTTGTTCTGGGGCTTCGGCCATGGGTAATTGTTGAACACCGATTGTTTTGAATTAATGTTGGTTATCATTTAAATTTCTTTTGTATTCTTGTTTTAGTATTTCATGCTTGATCACCATAGAAATAAATCTATTGTCTATTCTTGGACTCGAGAGATAAAGAGGTAGATAGACCAGAGAATGCAAAGAGCTTGTTCTAACTTTGTTTAGATTCGTGTTCAGGAGTGACGCCCGGACGAACACCTCGCTTGGTTACAAAACAGGATGAAATATAAATGCTCGCCAATTAGGACTGCCTATCCCCGCTCAACGATGTAGTTAGACAGCTAGTTGGAGTAGGCGATTAGAGGTCGAGAGATCATGATCATAAAATCAACCCTGTAAATCAGTAATTTGATAACCTTAGTTTATTCATTACATGAGATGCGATACATGAAACCCTATGCATGTTGCAGCCCTGGAATTGTCCCAATCACTGTAAGTTAATCTTAGTATTTAATTTTTGCATTATTTTATTTCTTTTGACATTCTTAAATAAATAATTAGACTAGTATAATTTAGTAAATAGTTAATTGACAAGTCTCTGTGGGTTCGATATTCCGGTTCTTAAAGAGCCACTTATTACTTCTGCGACCACGTACACTTGCGTGTGCAATTGGAAGCAACAAGTTTTTTGCGCATGAATGATGCCTGAAATTTATTTTGTTTGCACCGACCTCACGGGCGTGTTGAGGAGATCCTACGCATGTCCGGACTGTATGATGTAGTTTGTGTGGGCAAGATGCAGTATGACCGAGCCCTTGTTACGGCTATGGTTGAGCATTGGAGGCCGGAGACTCATTGCTTCCAATTATCATTTGGTGAGGTCACGATTACGTTGCAGGATGTGCAGGTCTTGTTTTGTTTACGCATCGATGGCGATGCTGTGTACATGCAGGATGTTGCACGGAGGAGTCGTCCATGGAGTACTTTATTAGAGACTCTCACAGGATGTGCCGTAGCACCTACTGATATGGATGGTGCGAATCGGGTGAGGATACACATCATTACCGGCTACTTGCGAGATCAGCTACAAGTAGATCCGATAGGAGATGCTACTCCAGTGGAGCGGGTTGCGAAGATTGACAGACCGTACATGCTTGTTATATTGGGGGGGATCTTATTTCCGAACACGTCGGGAAATCTTATTAGCTTGCAATACTTGACGTTTCTACATCCCATTCAGGACGTAGGAAAGTACAGTTGGGGCAGTGTAGTGTTGGCTTACTTATACCGTGCACTTTGTCGAGCATCTATCGGTGATATGGTTGATGTTTGTGGATTTATTCCTCTCCTTTAGGTAATTTTACAAAAACCCACATCATTATAAAATTACAGATTATTTGAATCAAGGTAATGATGGGTATTGTACATTTTTTTAAAACCAAAAAAGGTATGGTCCACTAAATGTGTTGGTTCAAATCTATGTCCTCTAGCTATTCATTTTATGTGATCTCTAATTCGTTATATATCCACCTTTAAGTTGCATTTTTTAGTCTAAGATGCTGCTCCCATTTCAACATTACTGTCAAATGTCATATAGTAACAATATCACTTTCTATCCTTTTGAAGGACTCACTCAGTTAACCTCTTTGCTATTAAAGTTTTGACTTGCTGACCTTAATTATTCCATTGTTCTTTCTATATTTCCTTTACTCAAAGCCTGTCAAAAGCAATTAAACAAAAATTGCTTACATAAAAAATAATAATAATGTAGTATTACAAAAGTGATAAAAAAATAAAGTGAGCTATAAACAAAGAAGGAAAGGGTAAGCTTTGTAAATGTTACTTTCTTTGGAGTAAGTTGAACTGAATTTTGCTCTTTTTGTCACATTAAGGTTTGGTGTTGGGAGAGAATCTTGACTGTACAACCATCAGCTCCCCCGCCGCATGATGGCGATGCATTACTTCCATATGCTAGGCGTTGGACACGTGAAATTGATCGGGATACTGAATCACATCATGTCCTTATCCCGATTAGAGATCAGCTAGACCGCATGACGGAGGATCATGTATTTATTTATATTTTCTACAAAATTTATTCAAATCTCCAAAAATCACACTACACATTGTCTTGAATCACATCATGTACTTGTATTTATTTAATTATTGTTTGTAATTAGATGACTAAAGAAATCAATGAATTTTGAGCTTTCTTTTTTACTAGTTTTATTATATAAATTACATATAAAAGAAGATCAGGAATAATTTATTTGTGTACGAAGTGTTTAATGTTGATTTTATCTATGTCACGCCCCGAGTCTATACCCTGGACGTGGCCAGCACTTGAGAACCATTTCTGATCACCAAGCGAAACCTTGGCCTGGCTCACTACTCATCGGAAGACTTAACTCGAGCCTAAAAGGCTCCTATCATAGCATGAATAAACTCATAAACTCAAATGAAAGATTAAAATAGTTAAATGCTGAAAATACTCAAACTTCAAATACTGAAACCATCGGAAAGACTCAAACATGGGAAGATACGAACAAGTACGGGGGAACCCATCAACTCTAGACATATCTATGAAGCCTCTAAATAACTCAGACGGGTGTCAAGACAGACCCCACAACACCTCAACAAAACTAAAACAACTGAATAAAAAACGGATCCTCCGGAAGTACTAGGAGGCTCACCACAACTGCTATCTGGAGTGCAAACGGTATCAACGAAGCGCCTGTTGATGACCCTGAACACCTGTGTCTGCATCGTGAAACCATGCAGGTTGAATGACATCAGTACATTGAATGCACTGGTATGTAAAATGGTTGAATATAACAATAGTAGAAAAGATAGGACTCAAGGAATACTCACCTCAACTCAACTCAAAGCAAAACAACTCATAACTAACTCAAGTAAAAGTGATACTCAAAAGTAACTCAATATAAAGCTTTTAAAAATACAAAAGCAACCTCAAGAATATGCGTAAAATATCATAAAGTAAGTGTTTACTCATATTTGGGAGATTCTCTAACCGACAACCATCACTCTGAGCTAAATGATGATACATCGTCTCGCCCATGCTGCCAGAACTGTCCTATACCTTGCCGGAGTATAAGACATCCTCAACTAAGTAGATCCACTAAGCTCTACCCGAAGGCATAAGGAAATCATCTAAAAAGTATGACTCATTTACCCATGTTGGCATACATGGTTTATGGGGAGTTGAGTTGTCTGAACTCATCCCCATATCGGTGCTCAATACTACTCCCAATAATTATACTTATGCTCAAATAAGTAAAAATTATAACTCTTCCTCTGTTTTTGAAATAATTACTGAAAAGATACTCTTTAATAAATAGTGCCTCAAATTCTCTTCTCAAAACCCTCTCAATTGTTTCTCAACTCAAAATCCTTTTCTCACTCAAAATGATAGTTTTTGGAAATCAAAGTTTCATTTAACAAGTTACTCAAACAGGCTCTTTAACTCTACTCACAACTCCCCTTTATTTCTCTCAAAAGAAAGATCATTTTAAATTAAAATCCCAGTTCAAAAAATTCTCAAAATATTCAGTAAATGCTCAATTTATAGAGTTCTTTGCAGAAAATAAAATATGGACAGCCAACTCAATAATTAAGGTTCATACCAGAATCTAAGCATGAACCATAGCAAGATAACTATTCAAGAACATGGATACAATACTCAAGAATTAACTGGAATTTGGTACAATAGGCAGAAAACTCGAATATTTCTCAAGAACATGAGATGGAACCCTAGATTTCATAATTCTGAATTTCTGAATGTAAATTAGCGTGTGAACGTACTAGCCCAACACTGAGGGAAGCCTTACATACCTGGAAGATCAAAATCTTGGCGAAATCGCAAGCTCTTGGTTGAAGTTCTTGGAACTCTAGCCTTTTCTCCTCTTGAACCTCCTCTCAAATTTTTTCTAAGTGTAATAATGTTTCCAGACTGTTTTTCCTATTTTTAGCCCGAAAATAATAGGAAAAAGTCGGGATTTAGGTTAGAAGGGAGGGGGAAAGGTCTAAAATACCCTTAAAAAAAACTGTCGGCGCGACTTACGGTCGGGACCTACTGTCCGTCCTGTTCCTCCGTCGTTTGATTCAGGGAGTTTGTCACTTTGGCCTTCCAACTGACGATGCTCATGTACGGCCCGTCATCCGATCTACGGTCCGTACATAGCCACCGTAGATCAAGCCCTGAGAACTTAAATTCGACTAAGTCGGGAGGGCAACCTACGGGTCCTATCTAAGGTCCGTAGATCAGATTACGACCCGTACCTTTGGTCCGTAGAATCAACTCCTGAAACTTGACATTCTCCAACCTCAACCTGGTTTCTACGGTCCGTAGAACCACTTACGGTCCGTAGGTTGGTCCCGTAGAACCAGTACTGCAGCAGTTTCTGCATTTTCTCCAACTCCAAGTTATGGGGTGTTACAATCTAATTGTTATATTTAAAAAATAGTTTCGATGGACACCGTACAATGAAATTTTACATACACTGCGCCGATGTTGTACGGTCGATGAGCCTTTATGGATGGCATGCGTACCTATGCTTTGCCTAGAGATTGTTGAGGTACACACGCCTAATAGAGTAATGCGTCAGTTTGGTCGTCCCCAACATGTACCTGCGGTTCCTAGTTGGGGAACTAACCACCATATACATGATCAGTGTAGGAGGCTTGGATCGGAGGTGCTTGAAATGTTGGATAAATGTTTTCATGATTGGGGTAATCGACATCAAAGTTTGGCAGCTGAGGTAGATGACGGTACCAGTGGGGCAGGGTATAGATTGTGGTACTTGCGGTATGGACGGTTGCTTATAGGTAAGCCCGCATTAGATGTTGATCTACCTTCGGGCTTTGTTCATTCTGTTGGTACCAGCATTGCGATGTCGAGAGGACTATTTAAGTTACATAGTCTAGCATTATAGTGGCAGAGAGACACCTCTTCAGTTTCACATGGCGAAGAGGTAGCTCAGATCGTTAGGGATACATTGCTTGAGGCTGGAATACAATTTAGTGAGCCACTTTTTTAGGGAGATCCCTTGTTTGAGCCTGTACGTGCCAGAGGACGAGAACGTCCCCTCATCCCCAGACGTGGACGTGTAGATGGACGAGGACAGGGACATGGGATCGTAGAGGTAGAGGTAGAGGACAAGGACGTGCTCTAGGACGTGGCGTCGGTGGTATGCCTATTCCTCCAGAAGTAGAGGCAGAGGCGGGAGTAGAGGCCGATGGTTTGCATATTCATCAGTTTGGTGAGTCGGACATCATGATTTATTAGATATGTCATTTGATCCTTATTCAAGACCGACTCGAGATGGGGATGGACTCGGACGTATGAGCTATGGATCAACTATAGGCATTGGAGATTATATACCTGATATTGCGGTAAGCATTAACAATTAACTCAACAAGTAATTGATTATGTAGTAATATTTTAGATTCATAACTATTTATATATTCTTATAGGGCACATATGGTACTGCCCATTGTGACACTGAAGATACTGCTCTTTAAAACACTCAAGATTTTATTGAAGGACTTCTTGATGATCCGATTGAGTCACAGGTTCGTATTATTTATTTATTTAAAAATATTTTATGTTATTATTTAATAATGTCTTAATTTTATATTAAATTAACTTTCAATTATTTTTTGGATTCATACTATGGGGCCTTCATCTACCACGGACCCTAGCCTCACGACGACCATAGAGGATGCCGTTTCGACATTTACTGAGGATCCCGATGTGACACAGGTTTATGTTATTTATTTATTTTGAAATATTTATATTAGTTATTAATGCTTTAAGTTTATATTAAATTAACTTTTAATTATATTTTTAGATTCATACTACGGGGCCTTCATCTACCACGGACCCTAGCCCCACGACGACCATAGAGGATGTTGTTCTCACATTTATTGAGGATCCTGATGTGACACAGATTTATGTTATTTTTTATTTTGAAATATTTATATTAGTTGATGTCTGTGTATATATACTATGTGTTGAACTCCCTTGATACGCCCGCATTGTTTAGGCATACATGGTTGATGGTTGATGACTGATGTAATTGTGGAAGTATCCAAAACATGAACGTAGAACTGAAACTTAATATTGTTATTACTATACTGCAACAAATTGGTCAGACCAACAATAACACCAAGAATGACTTAAGAGAGTACTAGAATAGCAAATGAAATAAGAGTCTTTACGAATCCTACATACTAAGTGTATGGCCAAAAAGGTACAACTTCCTTCTCTGTTTGTCATTATCCTTAGAATGTTTTATGGTAGACTCATTTGTGAGCTGAAAATATTTGTCCATTGGGATTTGTAAGCTTTATTAAGTGTCATACCATGTTGCCTCGTGTTGAGATTCTTTATATAACATATGTTTCCATTGATACGTAGAAAATGAAGACCACATGTTATCTTGACATGTTTGAAGATTCTTCAAAAATATTGAAATATTTATCTATATTTTCATTGAAAGTGGGTATTCTTTTATTTTTTAGATTCAGACCGCTTCGTCTCCACTCTCGTCTCCAGATGTTACTTTCACTATGCCTTTGGATGATATGCCTCAAACACCTGGAAGAAAAAAGGTTGTTAAAAGAATTGTAAAGAATGTGAACATAAAGGATCTTCCGGCCAAGAAGAGGAAGAGGGACAATGAAGATGAGGATGGATATACGGGACTTAGGCCGCTAGATATTCTACAGATTTCAAGAAAGGGTTGTGGAACATAGTATTATTATTTTTGTGTATGTATCTTTTTTAAATTGTGTATAGTATTATTATTTTAATTGTATATAGTATTATTATTTTTGTGTATGTATCTTTTTTTGAGGAAAAGTTAATGAAAAAAATTCATGCATATTCATACTATAAACACTTTGGTGTAGGATAAACCCTTTGAGAAAAAGTGAATGAAAAATATATTCTTAATATTATGTGATATTATCTATAGTATTATTATTTTAATTGTGTATAGTATTATTATTTTTATTGTGTATAGTATTATTATTTTTATTGTATATAGTATTATTATTTTTGTGTATGTATCTTTTTTTGAGGAAAAGTTAATGAAAAAAATTCATGTATGTTCATACTATAAACACTTTGGTGCAGGATAAATCCTTTGAGGAAAAGTGAATGAAATTTAGAAAAAGTGAATGAAAAAACTTGGAAATACGAAAGTGACTCGAGGATGACCAAAAATACGAATAAGAAGTTATATATAAATTGATACAAGAAGAAATTAACACAGTTAAAACATCTTTCTTTAGCTACTACCACCATATGAGGCATTTCGAGCTCGTGAAGGACAATTGCGCCTATCATTGCCTGTTTGTTTGCACGTTGAGCACTTGCGAGTGAGTGTACTCGCGGGAACATCCATTTCATTATGTATACGGGTGGTTTTATTTACGCCCACTTTTTGTAAATATTTTTTATTTGCTATCATAATAAAGGGACTATTGGGCCAATACGCTTCACTTCCGAGTGGATTGAATTGTCCAGAGTAGGCTTTTTTGTAGCTACACACGCTGAATTATGGTGCCATTTGCTCCCATGCTTGATACCCAATTTGGTCAAATTCCTTTATTGCATGAGAACACGGAATGTGGTATGATTGCCATTTACCACATTAACATATTCCTTGCGATGCATTTACAATGTGCTTATTACCACCACGGCCATGGTGCATATGTGTCTGCACCTTAAATATGTTTTCCCTTTGTTGGTGATAGTTGATGAGTGTGTGACGCTGTGACTTTTTACGATTATCCTCAAAGATCTTGAATGGTTTAGGCATCCATTGTTGCTTTTGTTGTACTAGCTAATTGGCAAATTTTGATCTTGTAACAAACCGCGTCACAATCTGGTTGTAAGTGAGTCTCACCATAGCAGTAACTGGTAGGCCCCTGGCTGACTTAATCAGCCCATTGAATGACTCATAATTGTTTGTTGTCAGCATGTCCTATCTCCTACCTCCATCCTCTTGCAATGTCCATTTGTCAAGATCATTCTTCATTAACCACACATACGCTTCCGCGTTAATCTTCTTGATCATCTTCATGTTTTCTAAAAACTTTTTCTCCTGACTGTGATTTGCAGCTGCCCATAAAAGGTTGTTCAAAGTGATATTTTTGAATTTTTTTAAAAAAATTGGCTGTCAAATGTCTTAAACAAAAGCGATGGAACCCAAATGGGGCTTGCCAATTTGGAGAATTATACACGGATGAAAGTATTCCGTGATGCCTATCTGATATCAATGTTACACCTCTGCGATCCTTGACAACGTGCAAGTGCAAATGATCCAAAAATAAAGTTCATGTCTCCATGCTCTCATTCGCAACTACTGCAAATGCCAAAGGTAATATTGAGCCGTTACCGTCCGTTGCAATTGCAATCAACAACTTGATATCATATTTTCCATAGACATGTGTTCCGTCTATTGATATAACAGGACGACAAAACACAAACCCATCTATGCATGGTTTGAAAGTCCAGAACACAAAGTTGAATACATCTTCAACGACATCGATACGCCGCTCTGTTTTCCATTCAACTATTGTTCTAGGATTGAAGTGTTTCAAAGCTTCCATGAACCTTGGCAACTCGGCAAAAGAACCCACCCAAGTACCATAGACTTTTTCAAAAGCACGCTTGTGACCAAGATAGGATTTTCTTCTGCTTATTGAAATGCCATATGCTTTAAGAACAACTGTTTGACAGTCTTTGATGGGAAACCTGAAAAGAAAAAATAATATTAATTATCAAATAAAAAAATCAATGTTTTCTTAATAAAGAAAAATGATCTAAAGATAAAATAGTACCTTGGCATTTTTTCGATATCAGTACGGAGGACAGAAGCAATCATCTCGACATCCAAGTTGAAATGTCCTTCGCGGCACGTACCCATATCACATGTATGTTCTTTAATGTATCTTCCAACTTTCCACATGTTAGTATGTTTATCATTAAAAGAAGTCAACCTAAATTGACATCCTTGTTCTGCACGCCTACAAACAAGTCGCCATGTTTTCTTTGTTGATTTAATAACAGAGTACTCCCTCGCTATCTTTATATGTAGAAGCTTAACTGCTCTTTGTAACTGTTTCTTTGAATTGAACAACATGCCTTTTTCAATATAAATAGCACCATTCATGAAATCTTGTCGTTCACGCCATGTACATTGTGATGTATATTCATCATGTGTATCACCAAAGATATCTGGATCATCTAGGAGATGATCGAGATAAGGAATTTCATGATAACAAAATTCAGGCATACGTGTCGTGGGTGATGTGACTACTAACTGTTGAGTCGGTAGTGAAACAGACTCATGGACATTGGTCTAGGCGACCGACTAGACATCAAAAAATCATCATCACTAGATGATGCCTCAAATGGAACATTATCTCCTGATACCTCAGCATTAGGTAAATCATCACTATCACTGGCTGAAGGTGAGCCGTAATTTGGAAGGTCACGATCATCGATATTCACAGGATCAATGGGCTCATCTTGTGTGATATTTTCTCTATATGTGTAAAAAGTATATATATTTGTATCATACAATAAACTTATTTAAATAAAAAATCAAGTGTTGGACATACCGATAATAATCATCTGCATCAAAAGTAGGCGAGACATGAAAATTTGAGGATGTACTAACATTTTCCGTCATTTCAAAGTGTGAGGCCTGACCAAAAAAATTATCTAGTCCATAACTTGGAGAAATATTCCTCTCTTGCTGAGGTAAACCGCTACAAAATATATAATAATAACAAATCATATAAATTAATAAATAATAGACAAAATCAACAAATAATAATCAAAGTATAATTATTGAGCATTACCAATCACTTTCATTGATAGCTTCGTTCAAATCAAAATCATATCGACCGGTAAGAATATTTTGGTAATGGGTCATGTTAGGAAAATCACTAGATTGAGTTATGGAAAATCCATCAGGGCTATTACGATTTTCTAATCTGAGATGGACATCGACTGTTAAAGAAAAACGTTGTTGACTAGTCTTAGGCTCCTTCCTAACATAGATTTCAAGTACTGTTAACTTGATTTGATCTATGTAGTCATTTGGAATCCTCAAAAAGTCGGTCAACGATTCGTCATTATAGATAATCCACTCTCCAAAATTTACTTGTCCTTGTGATAAAAAGAAGTAGGATATTTTTCGACTATAATTAAATTATAATCAGTACTATTTATACCCATTCTTTTATAAATTGATGAAAGAAATTTATGATATCGAACATTAATTGAATATTTAGCATTGTGTTTGGGAGGACAATTATAATAAATGGTATTTCCGTCATGTATAATTTCGCCATCCCAATAAATCGAAACTCTAACTTTTGGTTCAGAAGGCATTTTTTTGTGATTGAAATGAAGAAAAATAGAAGATGAAAGATGTTGAAGGTGCTATTTGAACGTCCTTAAATAGAGCTTGGAGGAGTTTTCAAATTTAAAAAAATATAAACACATAATGTAATAACTTTTTCTGTTTTATGATATGTCAAATCAATATAATTGTATGCAAACACTGCAAAAGCTGCATAAAGAGACACAACTTAATGTAAAACGAAAAATTATATTCCTTTTTGTAAAGTGTAAGTTTTTCTTCCACTTTATAAAGTGTCAGAAAATACACTTTATAAAGTGTCAGAAAGTACACTTTATAAAGTGTAAGTTTTTCTTACACTTTATAAAGTATAAAAAAAAGTTACACTTTACAAAGTGTAAGAAAAACTTACACTTTCTAAAGTGGAAAAAAAAATTCCTTTTTATATTAAAAAATAGACGTTAAGAGGCTAACGGAAACCGTTTGGATTTTTTGATATAGTGGGGAAAAAAATTACACTAAGCCTATTTTAGTTACTTACTAGTATAGTGACTTATTTTGGTCATTTTTATCTCTCTGTGGCTCAAATAGATTCCGAACTCCAACTTATCACTATTTTCTAAAGAGTTAAAAAGAATTGTTATGAAAAAAATTAAAAATAGGTATAATATTATAAATCACAATAGAATTTAGTATAATGAAGAGAAATCGGAGGGAGATATCCGAAATTCATCGACAGAGTTAGGAATTTAAATTGGAATTCAGGAAAAAAAATATTATACACAAATGTCAATCTTTTCCTATTAATTATATATAATTTTTCAACGAATCTTTCCCTATTATTTATATATAATTTTTCAACGAAAGGAGGGTTTCAATATTGCACCTAAGGGTGACAATTGGGGAGGGGGGATCATAATGGGTCAAGACCCAATGCAATCTAAATTTGCTTGGATCAAAGCGGATAAGGTGTCATATAGGGTCAAGATTCAACTCAATCTAATTTTTAATAAGTTTAATTATTTTATTTGTTCTTTTGAAATATTTAGTACCTAATAAAATTATTATTTTTATTTTTTATGGCTATATATAATATCTCAAATTAAAAAAAATTATTTTGACAAAATTTCTCAAGAGTCAATTTGAATTACATATCAACCCATTTAAAATGGATTAAAATAGATTGGATTAGAATAAGTTAAGCTAATAAATGAGATCAATTGGACGAGTTAGGTTCGATTATTCCACCCCTATTTGCACCTATCCGCCTCGGGCTCACCATTTTTCGGATTTGATTTTACAATGCAAGTATGTAACTAAAAAAAAGTTATAAAAGAAATATCAAATATGAGTAATATTATTAGTTCTAAACATTTGCTTATTAGTACTAACTAATACTAATAATAAACATCATGCATGCTTGCAAAAAATATCAATTGCAAAATTCCATGCCAATAAGAAAAAAAATTACTGTGGTGAAATGTTCAAATAAGTTACGTACATCATCAAAATCACTCAACAAGAGACAAATATAAGATTTAGAGTAACTAGGTTCATAATATTTTGATCTATAATACTCCCTCTGTCCAGTGGCGGATTCAGAATTTCAATTAAGGGAATTCGGAAAACCTCTAATCTTACATTAAGGAGGTTCAAAATCAATATATAGACATAAAAATTCTTTAAAATACCTTAAATATATAACGTAATTTTTTGCCGAGAGGGTTCGGGTGAACACCCTCGGGTTGCTCTAGGTCCGCCCCTGCCTCTGTCCCATATTAACTGAGCACCTTTCTAAAAAGTACTTGTCCCAAATTACTTGATCACTTACTAAATCAAGATAAAATTAATTCATTTTTTTCCATTTTTCCCCTATAATAAATATCATTAAAATGTGCATAAGTTCCAATGATACCTTTTGTATGCCCTATGTCATCATAAATTATCTTGATATCCATTAATATGAATAAAGGGTAAATTTGTCAAATTGTTCATCTTATTTATGATTTCTTAAGTATGGTGTAAAATAGAAAGTGATCAGTTATTATGGGATGGAGAGAGTATATTCTAACTCAACAAGTTGTGTTATAATAATTTGACAATTATGGAAATGGACACACCTCTCATATTTCGAGGCTAAACTGATTAAGAAAAAGGTAAGAAGAAAGTTATAAATAAATACTTGTTGTAGCTTCATTAGTACTCTACATTACAACATTAATTAAAAGAAAATTATATTAGATATACCTAATAAAAATTGATAACCTTTTAATTTGTCAATAAATTTTATTTAAACACTCGAATTATGATATGTTTCAATTAAACACCTAATGAATGCATGATAAACTGTTTTTATTAGACACTTTCAGCTCACATATTAAAAGTCTTTTGTGGCACGTATTCTCAAACGTTTATTGCGTAAATTAATTAATTACATAAGTATGTATCCTCCTTTAATGTTACAAATTAACATCCACTAAAATAAGTATGAGGTTTTACAACTTATTGCAACTAATGCATATAATTAAAGAATGTGACATACATAAAGTTGTTAACTTTCTTTTTGGTAACGTATCTATCTGTTAAGCGCTTCCAAATATCCACAAAAACTTTTTTAGAAATATTGAAACGGACGTGTTTGATAAAAATATTTCATTACTTTTATTTATATGTCAAGATACTAACCAACACAAATCGTAATTTGAGTATCTAAATAAAATTTACTAACGAGTCTAACATTAATATACTTATTTCTCTTGGATACTTATCATGTGAATTATTAGCTGGAAGAGTGTGGGTGATTGGCCAACTGGTCATTTATACAGCAGAATCACCAACCCCGAATTATTAAATTCAATACTCCAAGATTCAAAAATTAAAAAACATTATAATAAAATTTACAGTAATTAAAAGGCACCGACACTATACCACGTTTAAATCTCGTCATATAGCAATTATTCAAGTATGATTTTATAATTCCAACCTGCATTATTCAAACTTCCAATTATTTTAAGCATCTTTTAAATATAAAATTGATCAAATTAAAGTCTAAAAAGCAACAAAAAAAAACGGCTTTATTCCCTTTTTCTTTGTATGGTACTTCACATTATTTATGCAAATATATTAAACCTTGAGAGGAAAATGGAAGATATGAAGATCATATATATTCTTTTCTTTTTCTATCAAAAAGCAAAAATAAAATAAAATAAATTCCTTTCCACCGACACATTAGAAGTAGCCATTATTTCTACACTTCGTCCCTTTAGATATACCGTTAAATCTCTTTATAATAATATTTCATCATAATAATTACACTGTCAACGTTTTCATAACAAGAAATGAAAAGAGAAGAATTAAGATTAGTATTAGAATTTAGATCAATTGAGACTCTCATTATTGAGATTTTGCCTCTTATTATTATGATTGAAAACTGTAAATATTTACAGAATCATCAAGAATTCATAAAGTAAAGGGATAAAAGATGCAATTTATTGTTTTTTTTTCAATACAAATTACAATGTGGAGAAAAAGAAAAAAAAATTGCACAATACAATCAAAATTAAATACCAAAAAAACTCTTTCAAAAACAGAAAAAAAAAATGATATCTATGTGCAAGCCAAAATAACATTATGGTCCCATTATTATCAAATAATGGCAACACAAATAATGCTTATTATAACTGTAACATACAACCCACTAATCTTCACATTATTAGCCCAGTTCAAATTCGCCGAATCATCCGCCGGATCTTCATCGTCATCCTGGCTGGGCTCCGGTGCACTGTCGTCTTCAACGTCATCTTCTCCTTTTTTACTGCTCTTCTTCTTTTTCTTCGAACCTTTCGGAGCTGGAGCTGGTTCTTCAGCTACAGTTCCTTTGAATAATTCTCTGGGCAGTAGAACTTTATCGACTTTGTAAACGGATAATGGCTCCTCATCGTATAATGTACCGGAGATCGTCGCTGTTACGACTTTTGTTTCCAATTTCACATCATCCCCATCGTTTTGAACGGTGAAATCGTATTTGTTTTTACCTTCTGTAGCTAAAGTGTTCATTAATCCGTTATTGGATTTCAACATTCCCATGGAATTGTAAACAGGGATTCCATGGTATAATAGTAATGAAGCTTGGCCGTCTTTTGTCAGATTTTTGAATTTCGGCATGAACGCGCTGATAACACCGTCGGTGGGGCAGAACACTGTTAACCCACTCTGTACATTTTCTGCGAAGGTTTTGGCAACATCTGGGTGAGATTTTAACAGATCTGAAAATGATTTGCATCCCTGTTTCGCCATTAAAGTGGTGACGTTAAGGTCGCTGGGTGCAGCTACCGGAGCTTCAGCAGCGGCGGAAGTGAGAATATGGCTGATTTGAATTACTGAGATGTTGTACGGCATTTCCAAAACGGATTTAACGAAAGTAGCAGAGAAATGGCCGTCGTTGTCTTCATTTGCGAAACCCACTTTCCCACCTTTCATATTTGTGATATTGATGTACCCGGAAGTCCCCGGAGCTTCTCCGGTGGCTTGGAACATTGTGGCGGTGAGAGTACTTCCTTTAGTGATTTGGTGGAGTTTCTTGGCGCCGAAGTAATCAGCGAATACGTGGAGGGAAAGGACGTTTTTAAGAGTGTAAGTAGGGAGGTGTTTTTCGAGGAGGACGTTCATGGCGGCATTGTCAATTGCACAGACAGTGATGGTCTGTCGGCGGTTGATTTCTGCAGCTAAGTGTGTGACGGTTAAGTAGTGGCTGAAGGTGGAGAATTCAGGGTGTTTTGCGAGGATTTTAGTAATGTTGTGAGCGTAGGTGGTGGTGGAGAGAAATAGGAGGAGGAGGAGAGTGACGGAAAGTGGTGCCGCCGGCGAGACCTTCATTTTTGCCGGCGAGAGGAGAGAGATGGAGATCTGTGTTTGAAAAGGGAAAAAGGAGGATATAGTAGTGTTTCGATAGAAGGGGGTGTATATATATATATATACACAATGGTATTGTATTTTTTTAATTAATATCTTAACGTTCAATTTATTATGCAAATCAACATTTGTACATGAAATTTTAATGAATTATTAAAACTTTAATATATATAAATTGACAAAGGACCGAGGAGAGCTCGAAAAAGAGTTGCATCCAAAAAAATATTAATTTATAGGTCCCACGAAATTAAAAATCTTAACTTTTGCTTTATGTTGGGTAATGCCAATATTTTGTTTATAGCGAAGCCCATAAGGAGCTGGAATGGCTCGGGTCAAAATCATGATCGAACATGATGCTTGCTTGGTGGATTTAGTTAAGAAATAAAGTTATACTTTTGCTATCAGTTATAACTTTTGGCATGATGGTAACTGCTAAGTGCTTGATCCTAACACTCTAAAATTTCCATTCATTTATAGATGACATATAACATAATAAAAGCTAATTTGTCTATTGGGGTGTGTAAGGGTATGAACGAATATGTTTTTCAGGAAAATAAGTGAGTTTCTTATTTATTTTTACTTGTTTGATATGTAAGTAAAAATTTATATTTTGAGGTGGGGGTAGGGGTGTGGGATGGGGGCTATAGGGTGAGGTGAACATGAATATGAGGTCTATTGAAGGGTGAGGAGACACAATCAATATGGAATGTCACATTTGAAACCTGTTTTTCTTACTTTTAATCAAAGAAATTATTTTTTTCATTTTTTCATAACTTTGTTTTCCTACCAAACATATTTTCCAAAAGTTTAGATCACAACATGAGGAAATTAGAAATCATTTTCTTTCGTACCAAATGCACCATAAGTATTTGCATGATGAATTGTTATCGCAAATGCATTTTCAGATTATTTAAACTACCATCCCTATAAATTTGTAATTACTTATTGTTACAAGTCATATTCATCCTTTATCATATGGTATAAAAACATGTTTACCCTTTAAATATACAAAAGTTACACATGATAATTTTTTTAAAAATAATCTAGTGCTTGAGGAAGTTCCTTTTTAACTTGATAAAACTTTAGTTGAGTAATATTATGTATATGTAAAGTAGAAAGAAACAAACAAGAAATTTAAAAGAGAAAAAGGTGAATAGATTGGCCATTACTACTTTAGTATTCTTTTTGTTCCCCAACACGCCAAGTCCAACCACTATTTAAAAATCAACTTTTTAAATATTTAAAGTGTTCTTCTAATCACATTTGCTTAATTCCTCTAAACACTAATTTCTACACTAATAAAGAGTATGTAATATCTTAATATAATAACTTAAGTTAATAACATTTTTAACTTCTTGTGAAGTCACAAACCTTTACCTATGTTAGGTGTACTTATTGAAAATATTATATTGTGAAGGATGTACGGAGAGTCGGAGATATTTTAAGCAAAACTGCATAGATTTAATTTGATTCAAAATGAACAATATTGATTAATTCAGAGTATTTTTGAATTTACTTTAGTCTAACAATAATTGATGTCAGAATTACTGATTCGATGAAATGAGTATAAAAATGATAGAGTTTTAGCTTGATTTTTGGTTTATTACTATTACCATGCTAAAATTAACTTAGAGACGCATGACATGCATAAGAAGAAGGTAATTTTGATGACCATTAATGTTTGGTAATGACTTATGTGGGTGACACTCAATAAATCTCAAAAAATAATATGTAGATCGTAGCAATGGATCATGCATGTGTAGAACTTAATTCGAAAAGGAGACATGTGAATTGCGTGGTGATGAACCACATGAAAGTTAATTCAAGGGGGAGATTAATGAATGTGCGATCAAAATCTTATTTTGATAATTAAAAAGATAAATGAGAAAATTCATTATTAATCACTAATTAGTTGTATCCAGCTCCAAACTCCAATTGCATGTTATATAATATAGTTTAATTATCAACAGATGTAATGTCCTTATCATGTGTATACAAATGATCATCAAGTCAATTCTGATTAATTTTCTAAAGACATTTAGTCGTATCACACAAAACAAATACACCAAACAAATAATGAAACTT
Source organism: Solanum appendiculatum (assembly GCA_018342035.1). Taxonomy (NCBI): domain Eukaryota; kingdom Viridiplantae; phylum Streptophyta; class Magnoliopsida; order Solanales; family Solanaceae; genus Solanum; species Solanum appendiculatum. Next base: position 1,633,833 of record JAGDQO010000583.1, on the reverse strand, counting down.
ATTCTAAGGTTAGGTAAAAGGGAATTCTCAAAGATTTCACAACTGATCCTACCACGTAAAATATATTCGTACGACAATAATTCAAGCTTTAGAAAAATTGCTACAAAAAATGCAAAGCCAAAGTAAACCAACACGGATATCAAACATCAAGCGAAATAAAAATGTTTAAAGCAGGTATCGAACACCGAGTGAAATAAAAAAAAAACATTTGTTACTTTAGGATAATATCTAAGTGATGTTGTGAAGTAAAGTGATTTTTAACTTTTCAAGGTGTGTATATCACTTAATTTGACTTAGTCACGTGGAGGAAAAGTTCATATATAAAAACTTAATAGAATCACATTTACAGCTCAAACTTCTTGATGCTTGGTGGAGTAAATTATATTCACATTATATTTTAAAATTTGAAGGAAAAATATTGTTAGTTGGTAATTACTTTTGATTAATTATTATGTCTTTTAACGTTTAGAAGACAAGGTACTACTTTCTTCCAAGATAACCTTCCCTAACATAAAGTTTAGTTATGCACAAAGTTACATTGAACATTATAATTTGAAAATAAATTTTAAAAATACACTGTTTTAATCATTACTAAAAAAAATTGAATTTAGCAATACTATTTAGCGACGAATTAACAGTGGATTTCAAATTAGCTACATTGAAATAACAACGGATTAGAGATGAAATTCATAGCTAATTTTAATTTGTTCAGATATGATTTAATTTTCAAAAGGTTAAAATTCAATCTAGTCTATCACGTATTTATAATAAAACTTCACGTGCACTAGAATTAATTTTACTAGTTGTATTTTCGAAAGTGGCACTTATTAAATGCTAGGGAGCATAGGTGGATGTTGCATAAATTCAATTGAACCAAGCATTTTCAATGTAAAGCATAAAAAATATATGGAAAAAATACTATATTTCATAAAATACTAAATTGTGAATCTTTAATTTTAAAAGTGTGATATATTCATTGATAAAAACCTTAAATATATTAGTAAGCAAAACAAAATGAAAAAAGAAGAAGAGAGTATAACTTAATTATCTCTAATGGTTTGTCCTCACCATGGATGGAGTTAGTAGATCAATTGAATTAATCTCCCGACTTCTTCATATGTTTATTCTTTAATATATTTTAAAAAAAATTAGTGAAAATTCTGACTTCGTCATTCATCACCCATATCTTCACTTTTTGATTTAGGTTTGATATCACTGCAATTCTCCTTATGAAGAAACATCCTTCTATTCCAAGTTGATCCACTTAATAAAATTATGTATTTATGTTTAACTTTATGGAATGACAGGATCAGAGACTGGGTCCTCAAACACATGCAGGAGTTCCTATGTGATTTGCAAGGATGTTTCGGTATGAAAGAAAATATTTTTTTTTAAGAATATTATGTTCGGTAGATAAGTAAAAGATATTATCTTAAAAAATATTTATATATAATTTAGATAATTATTATAGAAGAATGCTCTATCACTCTTATAACATGTAAAAAGTTAAAATTAAGTTTGAACTCGCATAGACCCGCAACCTGCCCCGTCCTACATTAGTTTCAAAAAAAATTACTTTAACCCGCCCCAAGGGGCGTAGCTACCCTAATTGGACACTCTTCGTCGGAAAATAATACAACATAGATAAGTGAAATGATGCACAAAATGATTAAATAACATATTTTGGAAACTCTTGACATAACAATTTGTTTTAGCCTAGTTATTTTAGATGCCTTGAAAGAGCCCTAAGTGCTCATGTGTTCGAATCTCACTAGTAAGAATTTTTCCCCCATTTTTTTGAACACCCTTTGTGAAATTCCTGGCTCTGCCACTGCGGCCGCCTCGTCCCATTGTCATTCCTAGATAAGGGCTATGGTGAAGATGAAGTGTGTTGGAGGGTGGAAAAGACACAATTAATGTGAAATGTTATTGGTCGAGTTTGTTTTAGCTCATTTTTCTCATTTTTAAGAAACTTATTTTCTTAGAGAAAATGAAAAAATTGAAGAAAAATGTTTTTGTTCATACCGAACACATGACCCTAAATTTCGAATTGAATTACATACACAATGAACCTGTTTTTATTACCTAGGGTAAAGGGGAAGAAGAAATTACAAGGTGGGAATCAACTCTCACCAATAAAATAGAAAATTTAGATAATTAAATAACTGTGCTATTAAATTTTTTAACCAATTTGAAAATGAAGATATTAATATTCTTATATTTAATTTTTTATTTGTGATGGGGAGGGTTAATACTAGTACTTTCAATGATGAGCAGGTAAGAGGGCCCTTCTTTGTCCTCCTCTATGGTTTCCAGACTGTCCTCACAACTCATTGTCCATAGAATTGGTTAGAAATAACAAAGAACAAACTCATAATAGAGATAACAATACTAATAATAACAAAGGGGAAAGGACATGATATAGCGCTCGTTATGAAAGTGATTCCTATATATTTTTATTATTACACAAATGACTTACATATAATTTTTGTTTCTCTAATAGAAGTAAAATAATTAAAATTTTCATTAAAAAATAATCTATGTAGAATTTGATCCTTCTCACACGTTTTTTTCTATTTTTTTAATTTATTTTATTGTAAAGTCTATTATAGATGCCCCAAAAATTTTTAGAGATATAAAAATTAAATTACATATAGCCACAAAAATAATTAGTTTTAATTTTTTTTCTCTTTTTTCATTCACATTTCTTTCTGTTTACTTCTCTTATTTGTACACTAAAGAATGAAAGAAAAAAATAAAACAAGAATAGAAAATTCAAATAATAATAATAATAATCAAAGAAGTCTAAAAAAATAATTTACGTGTGAAAAGGATCAAATACATGATTTTAAAAAAAATCAAAAATGAAATAAATTAATTTAAAACTAATTTTATCACTTTTGTAATGGTAGGGATATATGTGAGTCACTTTTGTAACGGTAGAGGTATATGTGAATCTTTTTATAACGAGGGTATATCAGCTCTAAATGACAAAGTTAAAGGATATATCATACCCTTTTTCCTAATAACAATAATGAAAAGAATAAAACTATAGTTATTAATTATTATTGTCATTTGATTGCTACTAATAAAACGATCCAAAGACGTTGGCTTACATACAAATTGCAATAATGTTTGAAAGGGAAATGCATTTGTAAGTAGTAGTGAGTGTCGGTAGAAAGAAAGGTGGGGACAACCTTTTTTTTTAAACTCGGTGTTTGGAGTCTGCATCGGAGTTTCGTCTAAATTCGGATCGCGTAATGCAGGGCTCATTTGGGGGTAATGCTCTAAACAGAATTTTCTTCATACCCAAAACTGAATCTAAGATATTTAATTAAGGATGGAGCAATCTGACCATTGCACCAGATGGGACAGCCTTAATAAGCAGCAAAGAATATTGTGTTAAGTGAAAGAAGACAACCTTCATTCCTACCTCCATTTTAACTTCTTCCTAATTTCGATACCTTAAATTTGCCAATTAATTTTATTTAAATATTTAAATTATAATATCTTTTAATTTAATGTCAAAATATATGATAAAATATTTTGAAATTATTCGATCACGCATTATATATAATACGGTTACAAAACAAGTAAATTAGCATATCATTTGCATATATTTACCTATGCGTGCCTTCATATCTTTTTTCATTCGGTAAGTGGTCATGGTATCATTTTCTCGTAGTCTTTTATATAAAGTTAATTTTTTCTATAACAATTTTGTTATAAATAAAAATATATAATCAGACTCTATTATATAAAAAAGATAAATCATATAATGAAAATATATATTCATATAATAATATTCTTGTCATAAATAATGCATTAAAGTATCAAAATTTCTAAACATATTTATTGGTAATCTTAGAGATTCTATTTTTATAAGAATAGTTAATTGTTATGTTACTAAAAAAAACAATTGTTATAGAAGTGTAATTTTAGAAAGATGATTGTTGCTGTTATAAGTAAAAGAAATGTTGTAGGGAAGTAAAATATAACATAAAAAATCACCTACGAAGAAAAAACTAGATTTTATAATAAGGTGATGTTAAGAATGTTGTTATAAAAAAGTATGATTTTACTCCTTTTAACCCAACTTATCTAATATATTTTTCTCTTTAATTTATTCTAAAAAGAATGATATATTAAAATATTTAAAAATAAATTAATGTTATTTTTAAAAAAAGTTATCCGAAATAATTTATAGTCCTTTTAAATATCTAAAATTTATTTTAAATTATATTATATATTTTTTTACTTAAAAATCTTAAATTTCATAACCGTCAAATTGTATATCACTTGAATTGAGACGCATGAAATAGGAAACATCTCCACTTTTCCCAGAATTTATTTCAATACATGTACATTAGTAGTATATCATAAAGTATTAACAGAGCAGTTATTGAGTAAGTGATGAGAAGCTTGGGCTACATAAAAGCCCATAAATCTCCCAGACCAGAAAGCCCAATATTTCTTTGATCCAGCGGAATTGGGCGGTTCCGGTCCATTACACTTTCGGGTCATTGCTCCTAATATAAGCTCTTTATTGATATGACCCTTCCCCTTACTCTACTAAGGTGAAATATTTTGTACACTAGATTGTCCTATTTTGTAAATTAATTGATATGGATTTCTGGTGGTGGCTATGGATGGTATCAAGAGAGGTAAAAGTAGGCTGAAAAAGTATTGGGGGAGAGGTAATTAGATATGACATGACATAGCTTGAACTTACCGATGACATGATCTTAGATAAGAGGTTAGGAAAATCACATGTTAGGATAGGAGGTTGGTTAGTTTGTTGAGCATCTATTGGACTTTACTATCAGTCGTACTATTAGTAGTATTACTCTTGTAGTTTTTTTTGTCCTTTGAATGTGGTTATTATTTGTGGGTCTTTTACACTTTGATTATCGTGTAGCGTGTTATGACTATTGTTTAGGATGATTTGTCAGGTTATCGGTAGTATTTTGCCATGATTGTCTTCGTTTACGTTATTTTTTTTCCTATTCTACTTTGAACTATTTTTTATTGAGTCGAGGATATATCAGAAACAGTCTCTCTACCTCTAAGGCAGTGGGTAAGGTCTGCATAATTCTACCCTCCTCAAACCCTATTTTGTAGAATTACACTGGATTTGTCATTGTTTGTTGTTTTTGGGGTGGGGAAGCATATAAAAACTGAGGCATTTTGCCATAATGTGTTAGAAGTCTCCATGACAGGGCCTTATGGCCAAGATCACTAAGTATGGTTCAAGAATTCTTTAGCTAGCATAGTCTTTAGTCAATTTTTTTACTATTTGAGACCAAAGGCTGTTCTGTATGCTGCCTACTCCTCAGGCTGTTCGGTACTTGAATATGCTTGCCACGGAGAAAGACTACTTTTCTATTCTCTTTGTGATAACGATGGTGGATAAACCTGATAATAATCTTACTTGCGGAAATAACAAGTCTATTAAGAAAGTCCAATGAACAAGTTCTACACAAATTTTATATGCAGAAAACCTTAATTAGTTAACATTCCTTGGTGTATCTGAAAAGCCAAAAATGAAAATCAAAAAATGTTACAACAGAATCAGTACATGTGATATAGATCCTAAGATTAAGATATGATTCAACCAATGGAATACTAAGATAAGTCCAAAGACAGCAAAAAGAAGATTAAGACATAAAGAAATGCAAATAGAATAATCTTATTTATTTATTTGCCTAGGAACATGATCTTTTAAACTTTTAATAACACTTTAATGTGCATTAAGAGAAAACAAATTTGATTGGTATCCAAAGTCACTTTTCATTGGGCAAATTCAATGTATTAGCAAGCACAAACTTCACTGTTCACAACCAAAGAGAATGGAATTTGGCTAGCACAAAATCCATTAAGGATCAAAAAAACTTGAGAAACTTGATAAACAATTTTTTTTTAGTTTTTCGGTACCATATTGGAGCCCGACTAAACTCAGTTTCACGCCGGGAAGCACTCCCTAACAAAGTCGACTACATATCCAAGGAGTACTTACCATTCCACCGCAATCTTTGCTGGCAACTTGATAAAAACAAATTAGTATTACACAAGTAGACATCAAGAAAATTTAATATATAGCCACTTTATGCTGAAATCTCAAATCCTGAACATTTGATGGATCCCATGGATATGTCAATCTCTATCAAATTGTCTTCTTCATAGACATCACTTATATCTGCCAAGAAATCCATTAGGCAATTTTGTTGAAAGATGGATTCTGGTACTAAATCTGCAAATACTACCTTTTGGTGTTGTTGATGAAAAGATAATTTGGGACTATCTTTTACAAATTGACCACTTGGAAGTGCTATTTCAATAAGGCTTTCTTCATCTGAAATTGAACCATCTGAACATAGTGGACTCTGTTCTAACTCACCTGAGAATGGCCAGTCAATATCTGAATCTTCACTTGAAGATAAGGGGCCACCAAGACTCTCACTTTCTGAAAATAAATCATGAATTTGAGATACCCCATTTTCAATTCTTGGATTTTGGACTGATGAAACTTGCTTAACTTGTTTAAAGTTGTCATTTTGAGCAACCCCTTTTTCAATTCTTGGATTTTGGACTGATGAAACTTGCTTAACTTGTCCAAAGTTGTCATTTTGAGACACCCCATTTTCAATTCTTGGATTTTGGATTGATGAAACTTCCTTAACTTGTTTAAAGTTCCCATTTTGAGATACCCCATTTTCAATTCTTGGATTTTGGACTGATAGAACTTCCTCAACTTGTCCAAAGGTCTCATTTTGAGCAACCCCATTTTCAATTCTTGGATTTTGGACTGATAGAACTTCCTCAACTTGTCCAAAGGTCTCATTTTGAGCAACCCCATTTTCAATTCTTGGATTTTGGACTGATAAAACTTCCTCAACTTGTCCAAAGTTGCCATTTTGAGGTTCTTCTTCTTCTTCTTGGACTGATGATTCCTTGAGGATTTTATGTTTTTGTTTTGAGAATGTGAAAGCTAAGGTAGATACAACCAAAACTGAAGTTGTGATGGAAATAGAAACAACCCCAGAACCTGAAAAACTGGCAAATAACAAGTATGGTGGAACAAGAATAGCAATCCATGGTATTGAGCTTCTGAGAAGAGACATAGAAGAAGCCATTTGATTTGGGGGTTTTCAAGATTTTGCAAATGAAATAAGAGGAACAAAAAGGGCAAAAAGAGGAAAGTTATACCCAATCAGGTAGTACTTGTAAAAGTCTAATGTTGGATAAAGAAAAGTGAAAAATGGGAACTTTCTTCTCTCTTCTTGAAAAAACTTTGATTTTGAACATCAACAAGATGATTGACACTTCCAATCTTGATTTAACACTCTAAAGATTGTATAAGAAAGTGTCAAATAATACATTTTCAAGATTCAGAAAGCAAATATAGCACTTAAAAGTGCATACAAAAACTTAGTAAGCCAAAAGAAGGAGTTAAAAAATGGAAGAAAATAAGTGGTTTAGTAGGTTTTAAATAATGACATAAGAAGAATTGCAAACAAGGATTAAATTGATGGGCTGTTTCCTCTTCATAAACTCACCTAAAAAAATGTAATTTTTTTGTTTTTCTAACGCTAATCTAGTGGTCTTCCTCTGTCACTGATTCTCTTGAAATCCTAAAACCCTCTACTGTTTCAACGCTTTGAAGTATGAGAAAGCCATGTGCTGACCTCTGAGCTCACCACATGGCATTTACTAACTCCAATTTCCATTAAAAAAAATGCCCCTTAAGTACAAGTATATACTAAAAGAAATGGTTATTCTATTCTATGATTCAAAAAAAAAATTGTAACTCCAAGAAAACCATTATCACAGCAAATACCTGATAGTTTTATCAAGATTCAGATGGATAAACTTAATAAAAAGCAGCAACTTTTTTTTGTTATTCAACTAAAGAACCTTCCTTTTTCACTTATCTGTGGCATTGGCTGAGTTTAAGTACCACCAATTACTCTTTTTTTCCCTCTTTCTTTTCTGCAACAGCAACTTGACTTGTAAGCTAGTCAGAATCTTTCTCAGCTAGGTAGGTACTGTCTCCGTCTCATTTTATATGAGTTAATTTGACTTGATATAAAGTTATAGAAAGAAAAAAAGACTTTTAAAAATTGTAGTCTAAAATAAGTGATAAATATTTATATGACTATAAATCATTTCATTAAGGATAAAATAAGTAACTTAAAGTTAAATTATTACTCCCTTTGTCCCAATTTATGTGACATATTTTGTTTTTTCGAAAGTCAAACAGTTTAATTTTGATCTAGAATTTGCACATGAAATCTTCATTTTTTTTAAAATGAAACTTATATATTTGTAAACTACGTAAGAAGTATTGTAAGTCATAATAATTGACAATCCAAAATATTTAAAAGATATATGAAAAATTTATGGTAAAAAATAGACTGGTTTGAATTTCGAAATCCGAAATGTGTCACATAAATTGAGATGGAAAAAGTACTAAATATAAAAATGTATTATTCTTTTTAGAACTGACTAAAAAAAAGTAAGTCATATAAACTGAAAAAACGGATAGGAAGGAGCTGACAAAATTTTGGTAAAAATTTGAGGAAATTTTTCATTGGTGAAATCAATAGGAGTACTTTACAATGACCAAGACTTGTCAGGAACCAAAGTGATGCTGAATTGTGCCTATGGAAACAATTTAACCAGGAATTGTTTATCTATTAATAACAAAAAAATAAAGATGATACTATAGTTTATAAGTATATTTTTTTGTAGCCTTTTTTATTAGTTTATCTAATGGGGAAAGAGTTGTTTTTTTTTAATATTGTCTAGTTAGGTAGGGGAATATGAGGGAAATGTTAGGAAGGTAGATGAAATTTCAAAAACTTTAGTGCCTGCCCTTTCTTTAAATCATTCCTCAACTTCATTTGTTTTTTTCCTAAGTCACATTATTTTATGTTGAGACAAGGGATAAATATATTCTTTCATTTATGCTATTTAGAGCGGATATATTTTTTGATAAAAAAGTAGTGTATATATTTTTTTGATATCTAACAAATGGTGTATATGTATCCTGCTCTCTAACAAATGGTTTATATATACCTTCACATTCTAACAAATGATGCATATTTATCTTTTTCGTTAACAGATTACATACTAGATTTGATTTTTTAATTCGAAAATCCCCTGTGGCTTTAAAATATTAGGCCTGTTAATTTTCAGAATTCTATCTACACTTTGCACAAACTAACAGAGAGGAGAGAGAGAAGAGATTCAGAAGGAAGAAGCCATAATTCTCATAGATCAAAAAATATCTGGATTTACATTATATTGCTCTGCCTACAACAGTGAACCCTTCATGCTCTTTTATAGAGCTCTCACCGACTTAACAAACTCAGCCAGCTGTGTTATAAATCACATGGCAGGCACAAGGCACATGGGTTCTAACTTACTCTATAACCATTTATTTAACAGAATTCTAAACAACGACTAAAGTGGACTTAACACTTTTAAAGCTAAAACTCCCCCTCAAACTGGAGGGTGAAAAACATCAAGCACACCTAGTTTGGAAAGCAGTAGATGATGTTGTCCAATGCCAAGCCCTTTAGTAAGAAGATCTGCCAACTGTAAGGAAGAACAAAGGTAATGTGACTCAATAAAACCAGACTTGACCCTTTCCCGAATGAAGTGACAATCTATTTCGATGTGTTTGGTCCTTTCGTGAAACATGGGATTGCTGGCAATCTGAATAGCAGCTTTACTATCTGAAAACACTTTGATTGGAACATCAATTGAGACATGCAATTCTTTCAATAACCCAGCCAACCAAACTAATTCTGCTACCACAGTAGCCATACTTCTATATTCAGCTTCAGCTGAACTCCTACTCACAGTTTGCTGCTTTTTTTACTTCCAAGAGATCAAAGAATCACCCAATTTGACCACATAACCAGTGACAGACCTCCTGGTGTTAGGACAGGAGGCCCAGTCAGAGTCACAAAAACCCTGCAATTCTGTAATAGAACCTCTTTTTAGGAATATGCTAAGACCAGGAGAACTCCTGATGTATCTCACAATCCGGAGTGCAACTTTCCAGTGAGATCTCTTGGGGTGTTGCATGAATTGACTCAACACTTGAACCCCAAAGCATATATCTGGTCTAGTGACTGTGAGGTAGATTAATTTGCCAACTAATCTTTGGTAGGCTGTAATATCTTCCAAAGCATGATCATTGTTGTTTCCAATATGTTGGTCATACTCCATGCTAGTCAACTTGTGATTGAATTCAAGTGGAGTGTTAGCAGGCTTTGATCCACTGAGTCCAACTTCAGACAATAGCTGCAAATCATACTTTCTTTGATTGAGTAATATTCCTTCTTTAGATTTCATGACTTTTATGCCTAAGAAGAATCTCAATTCTCCCAGATCCTTCATATTGAAGTTCTGATTGAGTGTGTTCTTAGCACTTTGTATCATATGGAAATCATTCCCAGTGATTAACAAATCATCTACGTATACCAAAATCACCACCATTGCATCCCTTTGTTTTTTAATAAATATAGAATAATCATGAATACTCTAAGTGTAGTCAACTTTTAACAAGGCATTCTTAAGTTTAATATCCCACTGCCTAGAAGCCTGTTTCAATCCATAAAGGGACTTTTCTAATTTGCACACCTTAAACTCCCCCTGTTTTGGAATCCCAAAGGCAGTTCCATAAGAATATCTTCATGAAGATCACCCTGAAGAAAGGCATTATTCACATCCATTTGATAAAGATCCCAACCATGTGAGGCTGGTATACTGATAACAGTTCGAACAGTGATCATTTTTGCCACAGGTGAAAATGTTTCATGATAATCGAGGCCTTCTCTCTGAGTAAAGCCCTTAGCAACAAGCCTTGCCTTATATCTATCCACCTCACCATTAGCTTTATACTTAATTTTGTACACCCATTTAGATCCAATAGCCTTCTTTCCTGGTGGCAAGTCTACAATGAACCAGGTGTGGTTATCTTCCAGTGCCTTGATTTACTGTTGCATGGCTATAATCCACATTTGATCTTGTGATGCCTCCTTGTAAGAATGTGGTTCTATATCTACTGAGAAGGCAGTAATGTAATCCTGATATGTTTTAGACAAGTGATCATAACAGAAGTGATCAGTAAGAGAATACAAACTAGTTTTCTTGGGCATAACATAGTCTTTGATCCATACTGAAGGCCTGGTTGTCCTGCCTATTTTCCTAAGCCCAGTAACTACAGGCTGAGGAGACATCAAATCAGTTGTAGGAGATGCAATAAGAGGAAATACAATAGGTGCAGCAGCCTGAATGTTCGCTGCGTCTTCCTGCACATTATCCATAATTAAGTTATCTACAGTCCCTTCAGCAATATTGGTATGCTCATGTTCATTGTCATCTGATAGAGTTTGATCCAAAACAGTACAAGGAAATATATCATTGTCATCTAGTGTATCTGTATCAATCATGAAAGGTGAAAGTAATGGCAAAATATCTTCCTGAGAGCCCATTATCTTGAAGGGAAAAACATGTTCTCTAAAAGAAACATCCCTATTAACAAAGTGTGATCTGGACTCCAGATCATACAGCTTGTACCCTTTTTGAGTAGAAGAAAACCCAAGCAGGACAGCTTTCCTTGATCTAGCCTCAAATTTGTCACCCTTTGGAAGTGTGTTTGCAAAACATAGACACCCAAACACTCTTATGTGATCTAGCCTAGGAGCCTTCCCAAAAAATAGTTCAAAAGGTGTTTTACCTCCTAAAACCATAGTAGGAAGTCTGTTGATCAAGTAAACAACAGTTAAGATACAATCACCCCAAAATCTACTTGGAATATAAGATTGTAGTTTCAGAGCTCTTCTCATCTCTAATATATGTCGATGCTTTCTTTCTACAACACCATTTTGTTGTGGTGTATAGGGACAACTACTTTGGTGTATAATGCCAAAATGAAGCAGTAAATCATGTACTTGGCTATTGAAAAACTCAGTGTCATTATCAGATCGTAAGGTTTTTATTCCAACACCAAAGTGATTACAAATCATAGAGAGAAAGCTTTTCAAAACTACAACAACTTCCTTCTTAGACTGAAGTAATGTGACCCAAGTAAACCTACTGTAGTCATCAATTATGGTAAGAAAATAGTGTTTTTTTATCATAAGTGGGATGCTTGTGAGGACCCCAAACATCCAAATGCACAAGTTGAAAATGATTAGTAGACTTAGAACTACTAATAGGAAATTTCAATCTACATTGTTTAGCTAAGGGACAAATCATACAATCATGTTGCACTGTTGAATCAATACTTGTCTTCAATAGAGGAATATGTTGCATTGTATTCAATGAAGGATGTCCTAATCTGAGATGCCATAACTTGTGATCTTTTTTGTCTTTGACATGTACAACTATGTTAACACTTGGATCAAAATGAGTCTTCAGAATGTAAAGTCCCTCTGATTCTTTACCAGTCCCAATCACCTTCCCATTGTAAAGATCCTACATTACACATAGATCAGGATAAAAGGATACTACACAATGTAAATCCTTAGTGATCTTTGAGACTGATAGTAAATTAAACGTAAAATCCGGCACATGTAGTACATTCTTCAATGTGTGGTCTCCTAAGATAACTGAATCTCCAATATGTTCTATCTGGATTTTGCTTCATGTTGGCGCCTGCACTCTATTATTTTCTGACTGTATCATAGGACTGGGATCTTTCAATAATGTGTCACAACAAGTTATATGGTGCGAGGCACCAGTATCAACAAACCACTCAACTTCAGAGTTCAGTTTGGGCATACATGCTGCAGCATTTGCCTTACAAGTTCCTGTTGGTTTGGGAGCAATCATCTGCAACATTTGATCCCTAGTGAAATAGCCTCCTGGAAAGTACATCTGTGATCCTTCTTTGACGTGTGGTTCAGCATCAGCCTCATCCCCTGCAATAGTATTATGAGCATAGGGTTTGGAACCATCACCTATCAGCTTCTTCTTGCTCTTGAAATCTGGTGGAAAACCAACAATCCTGTAACAAGTCTCCTTGCTATGACCTTTGAAACCACAATGTTCGCAAATAAGGCCAAGTTTCTTCTCTTGGAAGTGTTGATGTGCTAAATTTCTCCCTTGATTATGATTATTCTGAAAAGGCGTATTTTGGCTTCTTCCTGCAAGTAGAGTTAAAGGCTCATTGCCTACATCCAGGAGTCCTAATTTTCTCTGACTTTCCTCTTGAATAGCCATAACATATGCTTGATTTACAGTAGGAACAGATGAGTTGAGGAGAATAACACTTATCACCTGAGCATAGCTTTCATTTAGTCCAACTAAGAACTGCAGCAACCTCTGTTGTTTGACGTGTTCCACATGAGCTTCATACTCGACACAATCGCACGATGAAGGAGGCACCATGACATCAATCTCATCCCAGAGATCCCGTATTTTAGAGTAGTATGTAGTTACTGAATCAGTTCCTTGAGTCAAATTGCTAATCTTTTTCCAGAGGTGAAAAATCCTTGTTAAGTTGGATTTATCAAACCTCTCTTTGAAGTCATTCCAGATCTTCTTCGAACTTGAAGCATATACTATACTCATCATCAATTATGGGGCTACTGTTGTACTGATCCATGATAAAACTACAGCATCACACCTTTCCCACTTTACTACTAAGGCACCTTTGTAGGAACTCTTCAAACAAGTCCCATCCACAAAGCCAAGTTTGTTTTTAACTAACAACGCCAATCGCATTGATCTGCTCCACACGCCATAGTTTTCTGGACCTGTCAGCTTCATAGGAATCAGGGCAACACCAGGAGTGTTGGATGAATGCAAGTATAATGGATGATTGTGATCTATCTGTGAATCTGGTAATGAGCCTGCAAGTGCAGGAGCTAGAGCAGGAGCTAGAGAATTCTGATTTTCCTCCATTGTTGGAATCTCTGTAACCATGCTGATTGAAATCTGCGGAATTCTACTTGTGATTCCCGATCGTAACGAGAAGCTCTGATACCATGTTAATTTTCAGAATTTTATTCTACACTTTGCACAAACTAACAGAGAGGAGAGAGAGAAGTGATTCAGAAGGAAGAAGCCATAATTCTCATAGGTCAAAAAATATCTGGATTTACATCATATTGCTCTGTCTACAACAATGAGCCCTTCATGCTCTTTTATAGAGCTCTCACCGACTTAACAAACTCTGCCAGCTGTGTTATAAATCACATGGCAGGCACATGGCACATGGGTTCTAACTAACTCTATAACCACTTATTTAACAGAATTCTAAACAACGACTAAAGTGGACTTAACACTTTTAAAGCTAAAAAGGTCACACATTTTTTCAACCATTCAAACTCGATTCAGATCCCACCCAACTTAAGAAAACTCAATCCCTCTTTTAATCAGATCAGACCCAAACCTATTTTGTGGCTGAATATGAGAGGAATTGAGTTTTTATTCATTTGGGCAGAGTCTAGAGGGGTGGGTGAGGTCATATTTTAAGGCCACGTGATTTTTTTTGGAATTAAAAAAAAATCAGTTTTAGGATTATTTGTTTGACAACGGGTATATACACACTACTTTTTTAATGATGGATATATTCGTCCTAAATTACTAAATTGAGGGATATATTTACCTCTTTACCCTTTTTATGTTTGGTAGATCTACAATATAAGTTGTATTTTTGCTATAAAGATTGATGAAAAATTATAACAAAAAATTAAAAGAATTTATATTGATATTTATTGACCTAGAAAAAGCAATGTAAAAAAATCCTTTGGTGGATGATGAAGAAGAAGGAAATTCATATTAAATTATGAGATCTCATGATAGTGCATTCTAGTTGTTGATGAGATTGTACTATTAATTGTCAAAATTAACGATGATGTCAACCAAAAATTTGAACTTTGAAGAAGTACCTTAGAGAGTGTTTTTTTTTAGGATGAATAAAAATAAGATTGAATACATGCACTATAAGTTTATTCAGCATGATGAGAATGGAATTGAAGCATGACTAGATGACATTAATTATGGTTTCAAAATGCAAAGAATTTAGATATATAGATTTGTTATTTCAAGAGAATGAAATAATAAATGAAGATTGTGTTACTCATAGAATTAGTTGGATTATTGAAATAAAGAAGTGCTATCGATGTGTTAATAATGTGATAGAAGGATGCATATCAAACTGAAGGATAAGTTCTACACAACAATTATAATACCAACAATATTATGCGATAGTGAATGTTGGGTCACTAAAGTTCAACTTATCTACACGATGTTGCATAGATGTAGATGATAAGATAGATATGCAATCAAAATAATAAACTAAAAATAACCACATTTTTAGAAAATGCAAGTAGCAGGCAATGAGGATAAAACTGAGAGATCACTTGAGATGGTTTGGTTATGTCATGCATTGAACTACATATGCACTAATAGTAGGTGCGAGAGGTTGGTGAGTGATTTTGTTAAAAGGGCGAAAGACAAATCTAAAGTTACATGGAAGGAAGTTGTCCGGAAAAACCCACAAATTCTTGAAATTAATATAGGTTTAGCTAAAGATAGGATACAAATAGAAAAATAGGATATATCTATTAGTTGGGATTAAGTTTTAATTTTTAGAACTTCTAATAATATTATTGTTATATAGAATTTATTTCTTTATTTTATTTTGTTTAGTATAATGATGATATAAGTTGAACAAGAACTGAGAATTTATATAATAGTCTCAATTTGTTTGGAACTGAAGTACTGTTGTTGTTGGATAATTAACAAAGGGATTGGTGCTTCTAATTTCTTGAGGAAAATGATTAATGTTGACGCCCCATTAATTTTTTTCTCATACAACGGAGTTCTCAACTTTGTTGGTAGACCATCATATAGACATAAAAAGACTGCAAATTAATCAAGAATGCATCTTTCTTCTAATAATAATAATAACCTTGCTTTTTCTCTTTTGGTTTGTGCCTTTAATGATGGCTTTTTGCATGCTTTTAACATGTGGGACATTGTAATTTAGAATTTCTCCACCTACAAGCAATTTGGCCCTCCCATCATCCCAACACCAACTTGTTAATTTAAAGAAAAAAAATACATTTTATTTTCCTATTCCAAGGTCCATTCTTGATAATGGGGTTATTCTTTTGTTACCTAAAGGCAATATGGCTTGCCCAAAGTCTTATCATTCTACCAAATTATAACTCATTTCTAATTAAAATGGGAAATTTACCTAGTATTTTTTTTGTTTTTCACCAGATGTTCGGTATCTACATTGGAGCCCAATTAAATTTGGATTCGTGCTGGGAAGTCCCACATTGGAGGTAAAGCGCTCCCTACAAAGGAGACTCCGTACCCAGGTAAAATCAAACCCGAGACCTCTAATTAAAGATAAAGGAGCACTTATCAGTCAAACCCTTGTTGATATACCTAGTATTTATTCTGTCTGCATTGGCTATCATATCTTGAGAATATAATTAAATAATAAAAGTGTGCTCTCTCTAACAGCTTAAGCTTTTAGATGAGATGATTACACATTTCAATATTGTATCAGAGCAGGCAGAGGTCCTGATATCGATGGGTCAAGCACGTGGAAATTCTTTTTAATTTTGGGTGGCGGTGAGATTCGATCTCAGGACCTTTGCATCACACACTTCAACATCATACGAAGGAGAAAAGGATTTAAGCATTAATTCAACTCTTAGTAGATGTTTGTGCATATATAAACGTTTAAACTTAAAAACCTTTTTAATGTGTCTATGCTATTCTAATACAATTTAAGCAATAACAATAATTATATCTCAATTCCAAATAAATTATGATCAATTATAGGAATCTTTCATTGTAAATCGTGTTGCTCGATCGATTTAAGACTTATTATAATTTAATTTCATGAAAATTTTCTAGCTAAACTGAAAATAATTAAAAGTGAGAAATTTTACTTGATAAGGCACAAGAATCTGTGTGAACTATGATCAATAGCCAGTTACACATTTGAATTATGCAAGAGTTCTATGATTTACATCTCTAAATTATGTGAGGGTCCTACGACTCCTCCCTCACTCCCCCTTCATGCGAGAGTCCTCTTATCTCCTAAACTTACTTGTCAAGATTTCACTAATTTTTATATTTAACATGTTTTGTCTATTAAGATAATATTGCATAGTTAAGTACACTTTTTCACTGATTTTTGTATTTATGAAGTTGCATCACTCGTTTTGATATATATAAAACTATTCTTGATATTTTGCACATATTTTCTTCATTTATGAAGTTGTCATATTTTAAAGTTGATATTTTACACAAATTTTCTTCACATATTTGGTATATTAAACTTGCAAATTACTATTTTTTGTCAAAGTTAAATTTTCTTACGCGAATTTAAATTAGTTCGGACTAAGTAGATACTACTTATTATCAGATAAAAAATCAACTAAAAATTGCAAATAACCCTCCAAAAGTCATAGGAAAACCGAACTTGGTCCATATTTTTTCATCAAAAATCAAATAATACAAATTCAAATTAATCGAACCCAGAAATATCGATCTCCAAACAAAACAAAAAAAACAAAAAAATTGCAATCTTAATCCTCCAAAAGTCGTTGCTAAAACAGTAAAAGTCGAAAAGAATGAAGCCACATGTCAACAAATTACAAGTGCTACATGTCGCATATCGAAAGGAAATTCACATGAAGTGTGAACTCTTTTGCACAAGATTAAGACTACAACATTCTCAAAAGAGTCTTAAATAACATTATTTACTCTTCCAATTGTCTTGAACATAGTACCATAGACAAAGATAACCGACCACTATTTGGGATTTGTAGTGTTGCTTAACTACTGATTTTGGTTGTCAAAACATGGATTAAGGAGAATATGAGGGGACCATGTCTTAATGTTTGTGAATTTTTCTCATTGTAAAGGGTAAATATGTGGTGAATAGCATAGTCTATACTTGGAACACACAGCTAATTGATTTTGTCATATATTTCTCTTTGATATAATTACACTTTCCGTTTCAATTTATGTGACTATTAGATACAAAATTGTCACGATCCAAAAATGAGTGTGATAAACACTCGTCTTATCCCACAAGGACAAGTCAGTTTAAAGTCCAAAACAATACAAAGGAAAAAGCAGAAGATAAACTATCAATAATATAAATGTGGATAACTTAGTCAATCTCATAAATATCCCCAAAATCTGGTTGTCACTTGTACAAGCCAGTAATGTATTATAACTGAATTGAAAGAAATTACAAGTCTCAAATGTCATTGTTTCTAGAGTAGAACAAGAACAGAAATAAGGAACAAAAGGGCCCGTTGAGATGACAAGCAGCTACCTTTCAAGTATCCACAGAAAAGCCTCGGACGAGTAGAGAAGATGAATAATCACGCAGATTCGGCCTCGTAACCTATACAAGTGTAAAAGCAAGGTGTGAGTACCAAACAACACGGTACTCAGTAAGCAAACCACTAAACACTAAGTAAAGCAAAATAGAATGCGGGCACTCCTTTCATCCCAACTGAACCTCCACAAACTACAACCTACACAGAAATCAGCCCAACCTAGCAATTCACAATTCACGGACCACATAGTTCAATAGCATCATCTCATCAAGTAAAGATCAGTCCCGGTCAAGTATGAAGAACATCAATCATAAGTCCCATAAAACGATCTTAACTTCACAAATGTAATGATGTGCAAAACAATGATATGTCAAGTGAAGTGATGCATGTCTGTCCTATGATACATATCCGCTGAACCTCAGTCCGGAACTCACGGGGGACTTCCTAATCCATGCACCTGACCCGGACGTGTGGCCCGATCCCAATTTCATCTCAATGAATCCACTACGGACATGTGACCCGTTTCCTATTTCCACTCAATGTTTCTGCTACGGACGTATGGCCCGATCCCTATATCCTCTCATCCTCACCAATATCATCACAACAGTGGTACAGCATCAATTGTTGTTTGTGTCTAAAACAAGACATAGATGTTTGTTTGGCTATAAATCATCTCATTAAGGGTAAAATGAACATTTTAAAGTCAAATTGTTATTAAAAATAAAGAAATATATCATTCTTTTTTAGATTGACTAAAAAGAAAAGTGTGTCACATAAATTATAAGAGAGAAAATATTTATTATATTTGTGAATCATCAAAACATCACATTAAACCTAGCTCAACACGATAAGCTAGTGGTGACAATTGAAAAAGAGATATTAGATAAGGAACACCTTACAAAAATTAATATTACATCTCAAAAAGCTAAAAGAATAAATTTTAAATAAAAATATATATAAGTTTTTTATCAAATAAATTTAGGATCTTTTATGAAGGTTTGGCTTTATGTGACATTCTATTGAGCCACCATAAACTTGAGGGGTCTGAAAAAAATCAATTCCAATATATCCCACTTCATTTGCTACTGATCATTTTCACCCAAAAAAAGAATGATCATTTTCACCAAAAAAAAAGAAGAAAATGTGAACTTCATTATGCTATACAATCAATTTGAGTCATGATGAACTGCAACTGCATAATAAGCCAAATTTATTTGATAAAAAACTTATTTATATATTTTTTATTTATTTAAAATTTATTCTTTTACCAAAAATAACTTGTAAGGCCCAGACATATATATACTTGAGGTTGAGATAAATGGGCCAACTATATAGTTGGTTGTTGAGATCACTATCCATTTATAAAAAAATTAAAAAAATGTGCACTGAAATTCTAGAGTAGCAAAATGTGTTAACCATGTTTGCCTGCTTTGATTTTACATATGGTCGCTCAATATTCACTTTAATTACAATAATAACGTACTCAATTTTCAGTTTAATTATTGCATTAAAATTACTTAATTATTTTTTTCTAGAAAAAAAATCATTTAACTTTACCTAAGTATCATGAAAGTGACTAAAGTATTTCTTATAACCAAAAAGTCACTTAATTTTATGGATATATAATATATGTATGATATAACATGTATATAAATGTGTATAATCAGTATATAATTTTTGTATATCGAGTATAAAAAATAAGTAGTGAATTCGACCGGCTATTTGCGTAAATATTCCTATGTAAAAGACGTATAGCTCATGTGACATAGTACTCCTATGATTTACGCATTGCCCAATCTATATTATCAATCACTAGCCAACAAATAAATAAAAGCTTATCATATTTAAGATAAGGTATATTTCCTTAGCACAAAATGGTCCAACCTACCCAAAAAAAAAAAAAGTTATAGTTGGAACATTCTTGTTCCCTTTTTTTTTTTTTACATTATAAAGAATCCTATTCAATAAAGCACTACAAATAAGTGCTCAACAAAGACCTTTTTCAGCTTTTGCTTATTAAAGTAAGATTCCAAGTAAATAGAGCTCATCAAAACTCTCTATGCATGAATTTCAAGTAAATATATAACAACCAAAAACAAAAGAGATCAAAAGATCACTTTGGGCTTGTGTAGATAAAGGCTTTGGAAGTAGCCCAAGGGAAGATAGTTGGACTTTGAGTTGGTCCATTGCAACTTGCAAGTTAAAAGGTTTTCTTTCGAGAAATTATGCTCGATAACTTTGAAAATTGATAGTCTTGAATTTTTAGTTCCTATTTATCGTATTTAATCTTCGAGGTCAAAAATCAATACTTTTTTAAATTTGAAATTTAGACTATGGCACAATGAAGGTCAAAAGTTCAAGACAAATCACCTCTGAGCCATTCTTGTAAATCACTTGTTTTCTTTGGCATGCATTCTCTCTTCTTTTTTTTGTCTTTAAGAAACAATTAATTTAAATAACGTCGACCTAATCACTTATATTAAAAAATAGCCTAAAGTGTATATATATATATATATATATATATCACAACTCTAACTCATTTTTATACATCTTCTCTTTATTTCTCATGCCTCTAGTGAGTTAGAGACAAAATTCGAAAAAAGGTCAATTTTTTTATAATATTATTATCTATGATTGAGTTGCAAATACATATATTTTGTGTGTATAATTCATGGATAATAATTGTATATAATCTATATACATTGATAAAGAAAAATAAACAGTGAATATTATGATAACTTATTTGTAAATAGATCCTTTTTTTTCTTCTGAAAAGCAACATTTAATATATTTTTATCCATTACTTGAAGAAAGAGTTAATTAATTTCAAGATTTCAAGTTTGTATGAAAATTTATTATATTATATGTATAATAATCGTATATAATTAATAATATAATTTATGTATATTGACTAAGAAAAGTAAACAATAAACGTGATGACTACTTAGGAAAATAAACTTTTTTTTTCCTTTTCAAAACTACATTTGATATATTTTTATCCATTACTCAGAGAAAAAATATATTAAATTTCAAGTTTGTTTGAAGATTTCTCATACTAGTATCATAAGAGTTGCACCTGTGAAGATTTTTCTCATACTATTATCATAAGAGTTGCACATGCCTCACTTTCTAAATAGAAAATCTCATAATTCATATCCTATATTTAGATTAATATAATAAATATACATGTATATAGTGGTGGAGCCATCAATTTTATTAAGGGGTGTCGAAATAAAAAGAAATAAATATACAGAAAAATTATCAAAATAAATTTTACTAATGAAAGTAGAACATAATTACATTATCATAATTATACTCGAGGAGGTTTTATATCATGAATTTTTCTTACAATGTTATTATTAAAAATATTAATAAATACTAAAAAAAAGTTCTTCATAAGGTATCAAACAATTGTTCAAAAGTTTATCATTCACCCGATTCTACAGGTCATTCTTAATAAATTTTATTATCGGAAATTGGAAAAGCTCTTTGAACGAATACGGTGAAAAAAAATATTTTGATTGATGCAAAATGAAGGAAAAATTTATTAATTCATTTTTGTTTGACATAACGAAGGCGTGATTCAGCTATAAAGTCAAAAAATCATAAATTGAAGTAAAAAAAAAAAACGTTATAATTAATCACCTTATCCAAAAGTGTCAACTTTAACATATATATTATAAAATCAAAATTTAATTTATCTATACAATATAATTTTTCAGCGAAAGAATGTCACTTGACTATATATATATATATATTATATAGGTTGATTTTCACTTTTTCATGTGTATATTTTTTTATATTTTTACTCCTCTTGATAAAATTCATGGCTCCATCAAATAGTTCTACAACTTGCATGCAAAGCTAAGCTGATTTTTTTTAGAAATAAAGACAAAAAAAACGTCGTATTCGTGGTGTCTTTATTTCTTTTTCTATAAATAGGCACATTACTCATAAATGATAAGGAAGATAGAGCTTGAATTTCAACAATGGGTCATATAACAAATTAAATAAAAATGTAGTACAGAAATTATTGAATTGTTGTACTATTTTTTTTTTTTGTTTTTCACCCGGTGTTTGGTACCTCACATCGGAGTCCAACTAAATCTGGATTCACGCTACGAAGTCCCATATAGGAGGGTAAAACACTCCCTAACAAAGACGACTCCATACCCAAGGAGGGACTCAAACCCAAGACCTCTTAGTGAAAAATGAAAGAATACTTACCACTCCACTATAACACTTATTGGTGACTTGGTGTACTATTCGTGAATAGTGATTGAAACCTTTGAAGAAACCATTAACAATAGAACACCAACTTTAATTCAACGGTACTTATTACTTGAAACTACATGAGCCATTAAACATGAGTGACCTTAATTTTAATTTGTCGATTAAGAAAAATAAACAATGAATATGACTGACTATTTATATAAATATCTCTTTTTTTTCTTCTAAAAGTTACATTTAATATATTGTTATGCATAACTCGGAGAAAGAGAGATAATTTCAAGATTTTCAATTTTTTATGAATTCTTTTCATATTAGTATGATAAAAGTTGCACTTGTCTCCCTTTCTAATTAAAAATACCTTGTAACTCATATCCAATATTTAGGCAAATTAATATATAATAAATACGCATATGTATTTTACATATTCTTTATCACTTAATCATGGTTGCTCAATATATATTCTTATCAAAAGTTATCACTTAACTATGATTATAGTTTGATATGAATATTGGATGCAATTTTGTCAATAAAATTGAAATTAGCCATAAACTTCGTCTTTATATTGTTCATAGCTAACAATGTTTTTCCTAATTAATCCCTAAGTAGAATTAGTGACGACTTTTTCTATTTAACTACATAATTTGTCCATAACTATTTTTTATTTTTTAGTAATGTTTGTTTCCATTCTAATCCTTGTTTTTCTTATACCTAACTTAACACTTGCATCCGATCTTGATGGAGCCACATTTATTTAAGGGGTGTCAATTGTCACCCGTGCTAATAGGTCAAACTTTTTAAATGTATGTTGATTACTTTTTAATTTCTTCATTTGTTTGCTTTTCTTATAAACACAGGGATCGATGACCTTGAATTTTGATAATATTAGTCATATTGCAAATGAAAATTTACTTCTTCTGTTTTATTTTATTTTATTCTTATATTAAAAATAAATATTTCATTTTGCTTGTTTATGTTAATAAATTAAAAGAGTTTTATTAGCTTTTCTCTATATTATTTATAGTAAAAATTTTAAAAGTATAACAGATTAACTTGAATCAAGTAATATAAAACGAAAAAAATACTATACAAATTATTGACTTGTTGTAAGTAGTATTTAATGATTGAAACCTTTGACGAAACTAATAAACGACATAACACCAACTTTCTTTTGACTTAATTTCAATAGTAGAACTTGGTTGAAACTAATTAAATGAGCCATCAAACATCAATGACATTAACTTTAATTTGTCGGCAATTTGAAATGAAAGCTAATTACATGAACAAAGCTATTTTAATTAGGGAAAATTTTCAAAACAGCAATATTTTAGCATCTATTAGGACCCTTGTCAACCCTCTCAGTATTTATTTAAAATGTCATTATTTTAGTTTGTTATAAGGTTGCCTTTTGTATTTATTGTATTTATTTAATTTGAAAGAATACAAATATTTAACACCAAAATGGAGAAAATCATGGGAGAAAATATTTCAAAAAAGGTAAAAATCGCTTAAATCTCTAATCAGTTACAATTGGAAAAATACGAAGTGCCCTCTCTCTCTTATTCTTTCAAACGCCTTTCACCATTGTTCTGCATATTTCCAATATCCATTTTCGAATAACTCCATTGAAATTGAAGTTGAGTTTTCGTTGATTTGCGTCACTTTTCGTTGGATAAGCAATTTCTGAATTAATCAGTGGTATTTCAAATTGAATTCCATCAATTTGTTTAAAAGTTCAAGATTATCGGAGAAGACCAAAAAATGGCCAAGTATTTTTTATGTGTCGATTATTATTTTTTGAATGAAAGTAGTCGGATCTGTGTATGTATTTGATGTTTTTGTATTTTAGTTTGTTTTTAATACAAGATAAGTATGATTACGAAATTTAAATATAAAGATACTTTTGTGGACGAAATGTATTTGTGTTTGGTTGTTTCTTCTTTAGTTTTGTATTTATATTTGAGTTCGTATTCATTAAAGGAATTGGTATGAGTAAATGGTCATGCTATTATTTTGTAGCTGGTTGTTTTGAATACGAAAAATAAAACATAAATACAAAATCTGTTTTAATTTTATATTCATTAAAGGAATTGATATGAATAAATGGTCATGCTATTATTTTGTAGTTGGTTGTTTTGAATATGATAAAATAAACTACAAAATCTATTTTACTGATGCAATTAGGATGAATATCTATATAATGAATACATAAATAAACTATAGTTTGATTATTTAGAATTGAGAGTGAATACGATATAAAATATAAATACAAAATCTGTTTTAATTTTGTATCCATTAAAGGAATTGGTATGAATGAATGGTCATGCTATTATTTTGTAGCTGGTTGTTTTGAAAACGACAAAATAAAATACAAAATATGTTTTACTGATGCAATTAGGATGAATACCTATATAACGAATACATAAATAAACTATAATTTGGTTATTTAGAATTGAGAGTGAATACGATTTAAAATATAAATACAAAATATGTTTTGATTTTGTATCCATTAAAAGAATTGGTATGAATGAATGATCATGCTATTATTTTGTAGCTAGTTGTTTTGAATACGACAAAATAAAATACAAATCTGTTTTACTGATGCAATTAGGATGAATACCTATATAATGAATACGTATATAAAATCAACATATAATATCATAAATTATGATATATGAACATATATAAAATCAAATTATGATATATAAACATATATAAAATCAAACAATATATGATATATGAATGTTAATGTATATTTTTTCAATATGAAAACAAATCACAAAAAAATCAACTATCGCGAGAAATCAGAAAAAAAATCAATAAAGCGAAATCTGAAAAGATACTTTATGGCAATATATTTACCTGTATCAGTGGGCTAAAATCTTTCATGAATATCACGAATGACTTAAGAAATTTCTTTTTAAAATGGATTAATTTCGAAGAAATATCTTAAACAAGTATAGGAGATAATAATGGTGGAAACGGTAGAGAGAGAGAGTAGAGAGATTTGGGTAAAATCTAGAGAGAAAATATTGGAATGTGGGGTTTTTTTTAAAAAAACTTTTAACCAGGTAGTGAAATGAAAATAGGTAAATGTGGGCCTGATTTGAGAAATAAAAAGATAGTAAATTAATAACATTAGGATACATTATATTTGTTAAAAGAATGACATAATGACATTTTTAATAATTATTTTAAAGTGTAGATGTTTTAGCTAATTATGTTAGGAATTATGACTAGTTTGCTAATTTTCCCTATTATGCTTTTATTCATCATGATAGAGACCATTCAGTAGCGGACCCAAGATTGTCATTAAGGGAGGGGTTAATGGTGGTAGTACAAAATATAATTATGAGGCTCACGACTTCAAAAATTTTCAAAACATCTTAACCACTAGATTAAACTTTTAACTTGTGTCAAGAGGTGTCAATAATTATATATATATTTATTAAATCAAAATTTGACCTCTATATACAATATAATTTTCCAACGAAAGGATGTCGCTTGACACTCCTTGGGTAAGGGTGGGTCCGCCCCTGAGACTATTAATTAAGATTTGTTTTTTTCATTAAGCATGAAAATGTCCATCATTAACCATAATTAGTTTTTGTACTACTCACAATAAAATGGCAGTGCTTATGATAGTTACTTAATTAATTGTTCTGGAACCTATTTGAGCCATTAAAAGATAAAATTGACACAAATAAGCCACAGTTATAGAGTATAACTAAAATAGGCTTAGTGTAGTTTTTTTTTCATTATATCAAAAAATATAACCGGCAGCCCTTAGTCTAGTAACATCTAAATTTTAATAAAAATTGGAACTTTTTCTTCCACTTTATAAAGTGGAACTTTTTCTTACACTTTATAAAGTGGAACTTTTTCTTACACTTTATATAGAAAATTTTACTTTACCAAAAACTTTTTACTTTCTTCTTCTAATTTTCTAACCCTATACTGGTCTCCAACCTGAAAATCAAACAATTCCCCCCTTTTTTGAAATTCGAAAGTTCTCTTTTGAAGATTTTCGAAAAATTGGAGGTATGTAGCACAATCATAGCTGTAATAAGGTCAATTTTGGTAATTTTTATAAAATGACTGTTTTGTCCCTCCTGAGAGTTGCCCCGGGTCATGTTTGAAATGTTTCTGAATTTGGTTGTGTGAAAGTTTGAGTTAAAATGAAGTTTTTGAAAAGTTTTGAATTTTGAAGGCTTAAGTTGCCAATTTGTGGTTTTAGAGGTCATTCGGAGTTTCGGGACTCGGATGTGAATTCTGTCGATTCCATCAGATCCGGAATGTGGATTTTGGCCTAGGAGAGTTGACGGGGTCAGTTTTGGGGCTGTTTTGAGGATTTGAGGTCCTAAGTTGAAAAAATTGTAGAAATTTGATCATATGGTTGACTTTAGTCAATATTCGGAGATTCGATGCTCGGATGTCTATTCCAACAACTCCGTTGAATTCGGGGAATGATTTTAGGCCTAGGGGTGGCCTTGGTTGATTTTTTTTAGGGTCCCGAGCTTGTTTTGAGTTGTTGCGGCTTGAGTTAGTTTTGAGGTGCTTTATCGGGTTTCGGGTCAAGGAGACCTCGAATCCAAAATCCGATAGTTTCATCGAGTCCGGAACGTTGACTTTAGTGGGGTTGCATATCTGGTTTGTTTGCACGGGGTTCCGAACGAATTCCGAGGGGTCATTCGGAGATTTGAGAGTTGCCTGATTTTGTTGATATCTGGTGCCAGCTATTTAAGCCTCCGTGTTCGTGGAGGGTAAGGTCATTGGTCTCCGCGTTCTCGAAATAGGGTCCGCGTTCGCGGAGGTTGCTGAGTGTTGGTCTCCGCGTTCGCGGATGGTTAATTGTCCCTGGTAGCGAGTTGGTCTCTGCATTCGCGGAGAAGGTCCCGCGTTTGCGGAGTGTATGTGAATTGGTCTCCGCGTTCGCGGAGTAAGTGGTCCGCGTTCGCAGAGAACCAAAATGGCCTGGACATTATAAAAATTGGGAAATGTCCTATTTTCACCATTTTCATAATTTTGGAGATTCTTGAGCGATTTTTGAAGGAGAAAATTCTTGGGAATCAGTGTGGGTAAGTGTTTTTAACCCTTGGCTTTGATTACCCAATGTTTATATCATGATTTTGAATTGAAATTTGGGATTTTAAGTGTGTTTTGGGGGTTTTTGATGGAACTCCAAAAATTTGAGAAAAATTGATGATTGTGAGCAGATTTGAGCTCCGTTTTCCAAATAGGTTTTTCACATTGAGTTCCTAGATATTGAGGATGAGTTTTATGAAAGAAATTTCAGATTCTAGTTCTGTTTTTGAAATCGGAGTTTGGGGTTGTTCCATCTTTTTCTTTCGAATTTCGTGTTCTTGGTCTTGATAGGCCCGGATTGTGATTGAGTTTTTGTTTGTGAATAGATTGTGTTGATTTGGATTGCTCACGGAAGGGAAAAGCCCCGATTGTTGATTGATTCCGATTCGATTAAGGCAAGTGAACTCTTAAAACCTTGTAAATCTTTTAGAATCTCGATCTCCTTACTTGATTGCGTTGGGGAGTAATGGAATTGAGGTATTGGGTAAGTTCTTGCATGAATCAATCTAATAATAATAACCGATGGGGTTAATAAAATGGCTTGTGTGCTATGTGAAAGGCCAATGTGTGATTGGGCCATAGACTTGATATTGTTGAAAGACTGATGTGTTGCAATGATAGGCTCGATGTGATTATGATTGTGTTGAACCTGTCTTTTGCTCATTGTTGATTATGGGACTAGACTTGAGACTTTGGCTAAACGATTGACCTTTCTTGCGATGAAAAGGGTAGAGAAATGGAGACTAGGCAATTGACATCATTGATATATATATATATATATATTGAGGATATTGAGATATTGACTGTTGTTGTTGATATGTTGATGATAGTGTGACGACGTGATTTATCTTGATATGAATTGCGTTGTGATTGTGAACACTATCCTTCTCTCATTATTTGTGTGAACATGATTGTGTGCATTGGTTCTGAGACACTATGATGAGACTCTTGATGATATATGGTCCATGTGAGGCCAGTGATGATTACGCCAAGGTTTTTGCCGGCGATATGAGATGCCGAGGTTTCTGCCGGTGAAATGTGATGCCGAGGTTTCTGCCGGCGATGTGTGATGCCGAGGTTTCTGCCGGCGATATGAGGTGCTGAGGTCTTTTTCGACGGATACATGGTCCGTGTGTGGCCCCCATGGGTTCCGGTCTGAGATTCAGTGGATGTGTATCATAGGACAGACATGCATTCATGATATGACATTACATTGTATTGTCTGATCCTTGCTATTGTAGTGATATGTTGTGCCTTACGATTCTGAGATGACTTGTTGATATTTGAAGTTGAACTTCCTTGTTGATTTGTTAGTGGACTGCTAATGGACTATTGTGGAACCGTATTTTGATATGTTATTGATTTGTTGAGGATTTATGGTTGATTTGTATCATTGATCTATGACTTGGAAATCTGCTATGTTGGGCTGAATTTTCTGTGTAGGTTGTAGTTATTGGAGGTTCGGTTGGAAGTCGGGGTTTTCGTGATTCTTTTAGTTTTGCTTCGTTTTATTTGTTGATTTGCTGAGTATCGTGTGGTTTGGTACTCACCCTTGCTTCTACACTTGTGTAGGACCCGAGCCAGGACCGTGACCTAGCTTCTCTTCCCTTCTCCGAGGCTCGTTGAGGATACTAGAGAGGTAGTTGTTGATGCCGGCAATCCCTCTCTCGGCCTTTTTATTTATGTTTGTTCTATTTGAGACACAGACATTGAGACTTGAAGCTTTGTTTCGAATTATGTAATAGAGGCTTGTACATGTGACAATCAATCTTGGGTTTGGTTTAATAAATGAAGTCTTCCGCCTTTCAGTTATTTCTTTCGCTATTTCTGTTATTTCTTCCGCTTGTTGGGTTTAGGCTGACTTGTCCTGGTGGGATAGGACAAGTGCCATCACACCCGATTTTGGGTCGTGACGGTAGCATAACACGACAATCCAACTTATTGTATGAGTTTCACACACAAACACCAACAAATAAGATCAAAACCACATAATGTCAACAAGTTGACAAGTCTTTCAAATAAAGTTTAACAATAGACCAATATCATATCTTAGCCGAGCTCCTGTCCCAACAAATATTAACATTTCTCTTCAACAAAGTAAAGAGAACATCCAATATGGTACTAAAACATGTATCTTGTATGCACAAATAATTCTCAGCTTTTTATATGTATGTATCTTCAACAACGTATGGAATCTAACATATTGCACTTAAGCTATGGTTTTCTATTTAATTTTTACCTCCTTAAACTTAAAGTATTGATATGTAATAAAAATATAAAAATATTTAAAACACATACTATTTTGTTAGGTTGTCGGGTTGTGCTAGGGACCTCCAATCTTTCGAAAATCTTCAAATGAAAACCTTCGAATTTCAAATGTGGGGTTGAATTGTTTGGTTGTCAGGTTAGGGACCAGTATAGGGTTAGAAAATTCGAGGAAGAAAGTAAAAAGTTTGGTAAAATTTTCTATATAAAGTGTAAGAAAAACTTCCACTTTATAAAGTGTAAGAAAAAGTTATACTTTATAAAGTGTAAGAAAAATTTCCACTTTATAAAGTGGAAGAAAAAGTTCCGTTTTATCTTAAAATTTAGACGTTACTAGACTAACGGCTACCGTTTATATTTTTTGATATAATGGAAGAAAAAATTACACTAAGCCTATTTTAGTTATACTCTAATACTGTGGCTTATTTGTGTCAATTTTATCTTTTAATGACTCAAATTGGTTCCGGACTCTTTTTAAGTAGGAGGTAGTGGTTTTAATGATGGCTTTCATTATGTAACTACACTTTTACTGCAGGATTCCCCTTACTATTTTATAAACTACTCTCTCCATTCATTTTTACTTGTCATTTATTCCTAAAATATATTTTCATTTTTACTTGTTAATTTTGACATATCAAGAAAAGACAATTATTATTTTTCATATTTTACCCCTAGCATTAAATACTACTCCCTCCGTTCACTCTTACTAGTCACTTATTCCTAAAATAAATTTTCAATTTTACTTGTCACTTTTGATATATCAAGAAAAGACAATAATTTTTTTCCATGTTTTACCCTCAACATTAAATACTTATTTTTCAAATCATTTTCTAAGACATCATTTAATAGGGAATAGTTTGGTAAAATTAATTATTTTCTTAATGGGTGTGCTAAATCAAAATATGACAAGTAAAAGTGAACGGAGGGAGTACTCTTCATATCATTTTTCAAGACCCAATACTAAATATTAATTAGAAGGGATAGTATGGTAAAATTCTTATATCAATAATTATTTTTTTAATGGGTGTGTCAAGTCAAACAGTGACGAGTAAAAATGAATGGAGGGAATATATAAGAGTGGCATTATTAGCATTATTATTTCTTTTTTGAAATAGCTCGGCCATTTGTTTATAAATTACAATCATCAAAGCTCTTGTTGAGGTGAGTTTAAATTAATTTTAACGGAATAGGATCAATTATATCCTTGAACTATGTGAAATTGAATAAAGACGTTCTCAATTAATAGATTGGTCTAAAAATACTTTTTCCGTCAATATTTTGATTCAAAAATGCTTCTATTGTTACTTAATGGGAAAAATACCGCATTTTAAAATTAAATTATTAGCTATAAGGACATTTTTTAATAGATATCGTTAGAGTGATTAAAGTCCTACATTGGTTGGGGAATAGACTAGTGGTTAAGATTGAGTTAAGCCCACGTACCATATCTTTACTTGATATCAAAGTTAGGACCATCTCCGTTTGGGTTCCCGATTCATACTCCAATGGAAGTCGAGTGTGAAGGGGACGTTAGAGAGTGGATTAAAGTTTCATATTAGTTGGGAAATAGACTGATGATCTCCTTATTTGGATTTGGACAATCCTTTCCTCATGAGCTAGTTAACTTTTGGGATTAAGTTAGACCCAGATACTATATCTTTACGCATGTAATTTCAAAAATAATTGTATGTCTCATGTAGTATGCCCTAGGCCTTTATAACAAAATTACCATCCTTAAATTTTCCTTCATGCACCCTTTTGGTTGTTCCCAAAAAGACAAGCAAGAAAACTAACTCCTCTTCTTTAATATGATATTTTAAGAGCATGTTATATGAAAATAATTAAGAAAAAGTGGCTCTTGATTAAAAGAAGAAATATTAGATTATGAACTTTCTCTTTTGGGATTCTTTCAGCTTTTTATATGTTTCGAGTGTGTAGTGGGTAGTACAAATATTTAAATCAAGTAGCACCTGAAATTATTAATTAAACAGATGCACATGCAATAAAATTAAATGAAAAACTTTATTACAAACCAACCTTTGATTGCGCCACAATTTTGCAGTACTATTCCCCCTGGCCCCAACAATGTCATTTTTTTTTAAAAAAAATTTGTATTTAGTGCGATTTGAAAGTACAGGTGGATTTAGAATTTTTATGAAGTTTGAAAAATAAAAATATAGTGTTAGAAATTTGAACTTGAAATTATAAAGAGAATTTTGAATCCTTCAACCAACTTCTAGTATTATGTTTAGGAAATTCAAAATTTATTTCTATATAAAAAAATATCTTGCAATGTAATTTTTATCAAGAGAGTTCAGGTGAACCCCTCACGTTCCCTAGATCCGCCCCTACTTAGAAGTCAGAACCATGAATTCTTGTCTTCAAGAGTAGGTCTCACACACATTGAGTTTTGGGGATTGGGGATTGGGGGTGGGTGAGGGTATTGTTCAAAGAATTTCATTATTAGTTGTTGAACTTTTTGAAAATCTTATGCTACTATATAGTTCAATGTACTAATCAAATTTGTGAAATGCTAGTAGTTTCATCTATTTTATTGATAAGAGTATGAAAATAACAATAATATGTGATATTTATATTGAGTCTCTAAAATTATATTCTTAAAAACTCAAAATTATAACTAACTGCACCTTAATCTCAAAAAAGTTAAGAATAGGTTAAATGAATCATCAGTTCTCTATTTAAGTTGGTGAATTCATGTTACCTTCATATAAAAAAGAAGAAGTGAAAAATAAGTTTAATATATAATAATATTAAAAACTACTAATATAACAAAACTAAATCACGTTCTCCATTAGTAGATATATATTACATATAGGGATATGGATTTTTTTTTCTTTTAAGTTATATATATATTATTTCTTTTTTATTTTGTTAAGTCTCTATTGATTTCAAAAATTTATAGTTTTTTCGAGGTAACTCCCTTTTATATGATTTTGAGTCTATCTTGTAAAATTTTAATATTTTCACTCACCATAATAATATCTTAATTGATTAGTGCAAATGTGATCTAGGCAGGGTATGATCAAACAATCTCAAGCACCTTCTCTCATTATATTTTCAATGTCTGCTACTAGTTAGTTCTGACAAATATAATTATTTGTAATATTATTTAATTTTATATGATCACATATCTATCTTAATATTCATATTTCTGCAACACTTATCATCATGAAAATAATTTTCTTAGAATCAAAATCCTCTTGTTAATTAAATCAAAATTAGCAATTCCAAATACTCTTGTTTGGTCCAATTTCAATTCTTCTAAATTATAAGCAACAATATGAGATCAAGACAAATTAGTCCATTCTCATGAACAAATCCAACCGAGTTAACTTGATAGATTTGGATGCTTTATTCCAAGTACATCAAATATTGACATGTACAACAATAATTTGTTTCAAGATTATGCTTGATTAATTTTAAAGTACTTGCATGCTTCTATCGAAACCTACAACTCTTTTCTTTCTGGAAATTTATATATTTATATCTAATATAAAAGAGTCTAGGTCATTAGTTTTTTTTCTTTTCTTTTCCAAAATAAGGTCATTGGATCACCAACGAACGTGGCGGGATGGAGGAGATCCTTTTATTCATAATTAAAAAAAATAATTGGGTTCGAGCACTTGAATGGAAACTGCACTTGCTCCCGGTCTTTAAAAGATTATATACACAACGTAAATCTTAATTAATCGGACCAATCAATTTTAAATACTAAAGTTGGGCCTGACCCTCGATGATTGAGGATGAACATCTTTCATTGAAATAATTTTGTCCCTTGGTATAGAATGATTCCAAAAGACAACTCAATTGTGCCAAATATTCTCAGTCTTAATTTACCCTTGCCTAGCTTTTATTATACCTCGATTTCAAACAAGTTGAAATTGACTATATAGATTTTTACTATCAAGATTGTTAAAGCTTGATATATTACAAGAAAAACTCACATTGATGCTTCCAAGCTCAGAAGGGGGGGATGAATTTTCACGATATAAAATATTTTGTCTTCAATTAACCACCAAATTTCAAAAGGAGGACATCTTTTGATGTCATATTTCCATATGAATATTTAGTTGATGCCATTTATGGTGGGACTATACAAGGACTAAAACAGATTCCCCTCTCACTGTCACATCCCACATCTATAAATATGCTGATGCAAACTTCTAACTACCAACTTTTTGAAAAAATAAATCTTTTATCTATATATTAAATTCAAGAAATCAAAAACTCAAATAAGTTTGGATTGGATTTGTTTTCTTAAATTTAATAATTTCAGATTAATCGATTTGATTATTTTGAATTTTTGATTTTGAATTTATGTAAGTTGAGTTTCTTCTTCTTACAAAAATGAATATCCTACTAAAAAATGTTCATGTTAAACTGCCTTACTAATTTCTCATTCCCAACAGAATCATCAAAATATAACGTTCATTCAAATAATGAAATCATTGTCAAAAGAAATTTCTAATATGAGCAAAGTAAAATCATGCCTAAATAAATCATATATTTAGCTTATGTTAACCCAACTCATTTCAGTTGAGATAACCTTTAATTTTGAGTGGACCGTGGAACAATGGATCTATTAAATTGAGTAATGATATGTTGTTTAGCTGATTTTGACTCACTTGATCTTAGCCAGTAATTAACCTTTTGGGCAGGTTAATTGAGTTGTACTATGACCTATTATTTAGCCCACTTCAACTCATTCAAATTCAATATGACTCTATATTTTATCCATTCAAATTCAACTTAACTCACTCAATCATTTAACACCCTTAGCCTTAGTTTCAAGTATACTTCGACACCAACAAATAAAAAGAATTTCAGATATAACACTAGTAAATCATGCCGATTAAAAGAATTCAAGTAAACTTTGAGAGATTAAAACATAAAACATTTTCACTATAGCAACTTCCGATTGATCTTAGGTCACAATCACATAACTAGCTAGGTCCCAATTAATAATGTGAATATGGAAAGTAACCTTTTTCTATGACTAGCATCTCATATTGCCTGTTAATTTGAGCTTCTTGTTATGCTATGATTGGAAGAGAAAAAGGAACTAAAGAGATGCCCCAAAAGTTTTCCATAAGTTGCTTTATCACGAAAGATACCATTAATTAGAGTCGTGACAGAATAGATAGAATCCCTTCACGCTTTAAATATAAAAAACAAATTTGTTAGGACATACTTTTTCCTTAAATGGGTGTTGACACAAGTTCGAACTAATCAGGAATTTAATATGAATATCAAACACCAGATTAAAAATCGAAAAAAAGTAATCATGAAAGATACCACGTTTGCCTTTCAGTGTCAATGAGAGTGTTAGGTTCCTTCGTGCAATTGACACTTAATATATTTAACCTTTCATATATTGATTGGCCATGCGTGGTACATATTGAAAGTGACCCTTAATTAGTAATTAATGTAAGTCCATAAAGCAACAAAACTGTTCAATTAACTCAGTAAAAAAGCCACAATGTAAGGGTGAAGTATTATTTTACTAAACTATAGTTTAATAATCACAAATTATTGCCCCACTAACCCCCTTCTTTTTTCCTTTATTTGAGTTGTATAGTAAATTGTTTAAACATCCAACGTAGTTAACAGGTCATTATTAATTGTTTACATTCATGTTTCAACTCATTTTGCATATAAAAAAAACTTTATTATGATGTCTTTTGATTACCATATTTTAAGTTGAAACTTTAATAGTCTTTTTTTTCAAAAAATAAAAAAAATCAAACTTAAATGATTATTAAGTCCAAAAAAAATAGGGGGAGACCTACTTTTGATTTTTTAACTTTTAAAAGTTATTTTTAACCTTGTCAAACACTTCCAAAAACTAAAAAATAACTTTAAGTCAATCCAAACAGACTCTAAGACCATCTCCAACCCACCTCTATTTCACTCTCCATTCTCTATATTTGGAGAGTAAAATAGAGAATGGGCACTCCAACCCCTCTCCATATCACCGTCTATTCATCATATTTAGAGAGTTGAATAGTAGTTCTCCAAATTTGGAGAACTACTATTCACACTCTATTTCACTTTTTGAATATTTTACTATTATTTCTATTATTTTCTAATTAACATATTATTTTACATATAATGTCATTAATTAAATATCTAATATTCATAATTCTTTTTAAATGTAATATAAAATTTTTAAAAATATATTATTTAGTATATACTACTTTCATCCCGAATTAATAGTATTTTAATTTTTTTTTCTAATTTTTGTTAATAATATAATTTGATTTTATTATTAATTTTCACTATAAAGAATACACAAATTAAAATGATAAGATGAAAATTTTAATTTAAAAATACAATACATAACATTATAATTTAAATACAAGATAACAATATAATGCATAACACAATAATTTAAATACAAGATAAAATACAATACAATACATAACATAATAATTAATTTATCACAACAATAATTTCATAGTCCGGTAGGTTGTTTCCAGATTTAGCACTATTCGAAAAAAAAATTAGGGAGAAAGGAAGTGCTACATGATATATGACTACATGTATTATACTGCACAACATGATAATTGAGGATGAACGTGATCTTAATGCACCTATTTAAGATGCCGTAGAGGCTCCAACTCCAACTACAGAAATGGTGGTAGATGAAAATCTCCGATTTGAACAATTTTTAGCTAGACATAAAAAAAAAATTAGGACAAAAATGCTCATTTTGAACTCCGTAATGCATTAATAGAGCATTTATGGGAGCAACGTAATTATTTTGAAAGTTGAGTGTTTATGTAATGTTTATGTAATTGTATTTCACTTTTATTCGAATTTGTTCATTAATTTGTATACTATATAATATTTTCTTGCAATTTATGTTATTTAGAAATTTAGAATAAAATATAATTTTATATTAAATAAAAAATTTTAAAAATTAAAATTTTATATCACCTAAAAATTATATAAAGTAATTATTTGAGAAAAAGAAAGAAAGAATTTATATTATGAAATAAGAAAATAAGAATGAAAGAGAAATAATAATATAATATTGAGGAAAGAGAAAAAGATTCCTTTTTAGAGAGAAATAGGTAATTGAGTTGGAATTGATTGTCTGGAAAAATAAAGAACTCTATACGAAGAGTAAAATAGAATTCAAGGTTGGAGATGCCCTAACACTATATATGTTTTTCTTTGTGATAAGCTTTACAATAAGTAAATAGTATGTTTTCACATTAACTTAACACTATGTATTCTTTGTGATAAGCTTGATAGTAAGTAAACAGTCTGTTTTCCCTTTTTGTTATTTTAACTTATTTGAATCACATTTTAGTGATTAATTAATGCAAATTTTACATAAACTTGCTTGCAAGGTTATAAAATCTTAACTAGATCTTCCCAATCTCAACATTCACGGGCTCATCTCTATTTCGAAAACATTCAGCAAAAAAAGAAAAATAAAACTATTTATGCCTTTAATTATTATTTCTTTCACTACTAGAACGGAAGTTTTTCCTATCGCAAATCAATGGACAATTTCTATCCATTTTTCATTGAATCAGTTCGTAGGAAAATTCATGGTGGAAAAAAGATTTTCACTGAAAATTGAAATATTAAGAATCTTCCTAATTTTTCCATGTAAAATATTACTATTTTTTCTTTTCTCACTAGTTTAATCAAAACATCTATGAAAATAGTCACTAAACATTTTTTAGAAATAAATTTCAATTAAAAATGGTTATATTTTAGTAATGTTTGGCCTTTTAAACTCTATACACATGATATGTAGCTAGACTAGACAAAATTGAGTGTAAATCGCATGAATAAAGGGATTCGAAGCTTTTTTAACAACTTCAAAAGTTCCAAACAAAGTGAAAAAGTATTTGTAATAGTATGTAGTAGTTCGTATATGGAAACTAATTTATGAAATTCCGTGACTATCTATTTTGAGATATCACATTTTTAGAACAGATTTAATTGTATGTTTCAGATAAATTAGTCAAATATGGGGTGATTTTGCTAATTTTTAGAAATTACTTGTACTATTTTTTTCTTCAAATTTTATCCTAAATTTTTTATTTTTATAAAAATAACTCCATATAAATTATATTTTATTTTTTTGATAAAATATATACATTCAAACAACCAAATATTATTTGCAAAACCTATAACCAAACCTAACTTGAGGGGAAGGACATGGTAAAATTGGCGGTGATACTAATTGAAAAACATGATCGTTTGGTAGAGTGTATTAAGAAAAATAATGCATGCATTAGCCTTGCGTATTACTAGTATCTTGTTTGGTACTCTTTTCCACCTTATGTATTAGTTATACACTCTATTGTGTACCAAGGTATGCATTATTAATACCATGAATTTCTAGGTATTAGAAATGCAATGGTTTTAATGCAAACGTTAGCATGATTAAAGACCCCATTGCCCCTCAAAACTTTTTTTTACATTTTCTCCACCATAATAGTGGAGGGTATCTTTGTAAATAAATGTTTTAAAACAATACATTGCATAAAAATAATCTATACATAATTAATACAAGCATAACTAATACATACATTGTTAATGCAGGCATTACTAATATAATACAACCAAGACTTGACTTACCGCTTTGTAGGACTTGTCACTAAGTTGTACACCCATAATGGTATATTATATATTTATAGACTATCGATACGATTTAAGATGAAGGTTAACTAATGTGCTAAGAGTAACCAGCACTCGTTATGAGTGGATCCGATTCAATAACATTTCTTATTAGACGTAGCTTCAAATTAATGAATTTTGAATTCTAAAGGATTAAATCGAAAAATAAAATGATAGAGCTCTTATATATATCCATCTATACGTAGACTGATCCCTAGGGTTTCACATGGAGACTTGTACTGATGTTTATGATTCATGGTGGCATAGCTAGTTAGTATCACACTTAGCTATTTTTGTCTATTTTAGATTGGCTATCGATCTTGTCATACATTTTAACGCAATCTATCAAACTCTCAAGTAACAATTTTTCTTATGACATTGTTTGACAATTTTGTTAGAGACTACTTAATAAGATTAATTACTTGATTTCTTCTACTCATTACTTACTAATTTGTTGCTCTTTATCTTTTATTTCTTATTGCATTCATTAACAAATTATTTAGCATCTAAAATATTCTATTTGGTCATTATAATCCAAGTGTCCTAGAACTTCGAATATAAATTCAATTGTTGATAAACTATCACAAAAAAATGAATATCAGAATTTGAAGTTGTTAGTGAATTCTAAGTTCGTTTTTGTTATTGATTAGTTCGTAATTAGATATTAATTTATATGTATATACTGAATTTCTTTGTACAAATATAACAAGTCTAAATAAAAATTATTAGATTCGTCCAATCTGTATCAAATATAATAGATTTGCCGCACTGTCACGTAGTTGATTTTAATCAAATAATAGAGGATCCAGGGTCACCATATATAATTGTGAGCACCAGCCGTGACTTGTTAATTAAACATTTTCTTGTCTTAAATTTGAAAAATGACAAAAAAATCGTACGTACAAGAAAAGATTCTTGAAACCTTTTGACAATAAAGTAGTATTATGAGTATTATACTATTAATTAATTTAAATAATATATCTAAGCTACAAGCCTATTAGAACTATATTTAACTATAGATAATATTAGAAATAGAAGTTTTTTTTCCATCGCGAATGAATAGGAAATTTGTATTATAAAATATGATTTTTCTACTTATTTCTCATTGAATCATCTCACTCGAAAAATGCATGGTTTGAAACAAGTTCTCACTGAAATATTGTGAAATTTTTTAATTTTTTTCGTATGAAAACACTATTTTTTTCCAGTGATTCAATAAAAATATTTATGAAAATAGCTGCTGAACATTTTTTATGGGAAAATAGTGATTTTTTAGTAGTGAGGGGTGATCATTTATTTTTGCTTTTTTCCTTTGATTTGAGAATCAGGTCCTTAAAATTAGTAATTGCGAAGTGGTTAATTGATTGGATTATTAAGCTAGTAAGTGAGTAATTAATCTTGTTAAGGAGGTAACTATAAGTCAAAGAAGATTCAATCTTGAGGAGTAAAATGTCCTATAGTTTATATTCCCTCCGTCATATTTTAAGTGACATCGTTTTACTTGACTTGGTGTTTAAGAAAAAAAGAAAGATTTTTAAAATTTGTGGTCTAAAACAATCCTTTGATATTTATGTGGTAAAAAGGAAATTTTTTTAAAGTTAAATTGTTTCTAATTATAGTAAGATGACATTTTTTTAAAAACGGACTAAAAAAAGGATGTCACATGAAATGGGACAAAAGCAGTATGAGATACTCCTAATCATATTATATGGTGCTTTTAACTTAGACGCACTCGTTGAAAAAGTCGTTCATATCTATAAAGAAAGAAGCGTTTTTACTAAATTATTTATAATAATATAAGTAGTATTTATTTAATATAATTTTTTACAATAACAATATACATCCAATATAGTTCTATAAGTAAATTTAGAGAGAGTGGTATGTACATCGTTTTATTCCTATCTTATGAAAGTAAAAAGGTTGTTTCCGATAGACTCTTAACTAAATTTTTACTAAGGTAAAACCCAGTTATTTAAATAGGGATAAATTTGAAAAGAAAAATATTCATAGCTTCTTAATTATATATATAAAAAATATTAATTTTGAATTAAATATAAAAATTAAAAATATCCTATAATATGAACCGACAGTGTCTCTTTCAGCAAACCAAATTTTGTTTCCCACTATCTTCCGGAAATACGTGAAAAGATTAAAGAAGGACAAAAAACATATTTAAATTTTACAAATTGACAATATAAAATTCTTTAACTTAAGATAACATATTAGAGTAAAAAAAATGTCTGAATTTTGGCTGTGTCAATTTTATATACATTAAAATATCATTAAATTAATATTTGATAAATTAATAATCTCTTTAAAATAATATTTTTTTCTGGACTCGACTTGAGTCAATGGAAAAATCAACTCATTTCGATATGATAATAAGATAATATATTTTCAGAAGACCTCTATATAAATATATGGTCCTATTAATATTATAAATTAATAATTTTTTAAAAGTACAAATATATCTAAGAAATTTAGTGAAATATGATTCTATTGTGTTTTGTTTTTCGTTAAAATTTAAATCTAGTTGAAGTTTATCTCTAGCTTTTCTTATTACATCCAAAAGTTCCGGTGTTGCAATGACTGTAAATCTTTTTGAGTGTATGTGGAATGATCTCTTTTGTACTCACATAATGTTTTACGTATTTGATATGTCATTGTTGATTTTGTGACACCTTTTCATTGAGAAGCAATTATAATGAATATATATTACAGTGAATCATACACATACATCGTACCTTGTATTTGTGTATAATGAATTTATTTTTCTTATATTAATTTAATAAATATGATACATAATTTAGTAAGATACAATGATTTTGATGTATTCATTGTAATTTATATATAATAAATTTATTTTTTTGTGTGAATTAAATAAATATGATACATAAATTAGTAAGATATTATTATTTTGATGTAATCAAAATTAACCTTTATTGAATCTCAAAACACTTTTCAAATTAATAAATAGTAATTTATCGATTAAATAAAATAATAATATTTCATGGTTTCACCTATATTAATTTAGTGAGATTTTACTGTAATATAATTTTTCAATCAAAGATTATACCCACTTCAACACTCTAATTAGCTCTGCCTCTGCTTCCTTTTAAGAAACTAAACTAGAACTCAAAATCTTTAATCGGAATTTAGAAGTGAAAGAAACTCATTCATTCCACTAAATACTTCAAACTCGAAATAAGAATAGTGCATAGTGACTAATAAAAGCGCATAACGTCGATTAAGTACTATAAAATATTACTCTATGCATGCTTAGGAACTAACATAAATCGCTAATCATGGAGTTAAAGTACATTTATTAAAAGTTAATCTCAATAGTTAAACTAAAACTATAGCAAGGACTAGCTAGCTAGATGCCTAGATCCATAGGCGGAGCCACCTTAGGGGAAAAGTGGTCTTAGTCTAGTGCATCCGTTAAAAAATTATATGATGTACAAAAATTAATGTTTATTATATTTGCACACTTTTAACCCAATTAAGAAGAAAATTTGCATATTTTTTACTAAATTTCTGTCTCTACCACAGACTAAATGTCACCTAAATGTTTTCCACATGAATACCTCAAAAGTCATTTTAGAGCTTTAGAGTAAGGCTGCGTATTGGTTGGTTCGATTCGGTTTTGAAGTTCATCGATTCGATTTATTGGTTATAGATTTGTAAACATGCAAAAATCGTTATAGAATCATTAAGATATTGACTTATCGGTTATTAATCATTATCGGTTCGGTTAACGATTTAACGTTTAAGATTTGATACAAAAAGAAAATCATTGAAAATCACTTAGAAACAAGGTGACAAACCAAATGAACCATGCACATGAGTTGACAGATTGCATCTTGCTCAAAAGCAAACACACCCACGCTATACAATAACCGAGAGTTTGAGACAGTCAAAAATAAAAATATGAAACTAAACTCTTATTCAAGGACTTTATATACTAAATGATATACATATAATTATTTAATTTACTATTGGGATATCGATTAACCCTTTAAGAAAAAGCCTCAAATCATTAAGAACCAATAACTCGATAATTAAAAAAATAATCAAAACCATTACCAAAACCACTAAATTAACAACCCATTATCAATAAAAACCAATAATTTTATCGGTTCGAATTATTGATTTTGAACCACGGAACTTTTAGAGTGACTCAAAGTTTGAA
This sequence comes from Solanum appendiculatum, assembly GCA_018342035.1. NCBI lineage: Eukaryota > Viridiplantae > Streptophyta > Magnoliopsida > Solanales > Solanaceae > Solanum > Solanum appendiculatum. Next base: position 1,591,056 of record JAGDQO010000583.1, on the reverse strand, counting down.
GGAGAAAAAAGTAATTTAACATAAGGGTATATAATGTGCAGTTTGCAAGATGTGATTGGTAGGTGCATGAAGTAGCTATTAGTGTAATATAAAGAAAAAAACGGATGAATTTTTTTTCCAAAATAATGGGACATTCCTTTATTTAAACAAAGCATCATTAGTCTACTACCAAAGTATCTTCCAAACTCATTGGAGAATAAAAACACTTTTTTCCCCATTATTTCAGTTGCCTTTTCTTTTCTTTATTCATACAAAGAGTAGCAGTTGAAGTAGAAAAAGAGAGAGAAAAATGACAAAAAAAGCTTTCCATCAATCAATTATACAAACCTGCAGAAATCATGCTACCTGCCCTTTGAGTTAAAATTCTTGATTTGCTTTCTGGGTTCTTCTAAATTTTTTATATATATATATATAAAGGTAAAATTATAATGGGTAAGGTACCAAATCCTTCATCTCTCTCTGTATTTCTAGGTTTATTACTTTCTTTGTTCTTTAACTGGCATGGCTTTGCTTGTTTTCTGTTTTTTTAGTCTTTGTGTATATGTAATATTAGGAAAGTTTTGATTTTTATGTGTTTTTTGAGGTTTGGATGTGGAATTTAGATGATTTTGTTTGAGATATGAAGGAGGGTTTTTGTATTATGCAGTAATGGGGAATGTGAGTGGGAAGAAGAAAGAAGAAGAAAGTGCAGAGAGCTCTGGAATCAAGAATCAAGAACATGGAGAGGAGGAATATATGGAGTATGGTTTGTTTCCAGATTCTATGGTTCAGTCCCCTCCTCATAGTCCTAAAGCTCATCATCACTCTCCTTTGATTTTCACTCCACAGGTAAGAGGAGTGAAAAAAAAAGAAATACTACAGTGTATTTTTATGTTAGTTAGATTGGCATTATCAAGATACAATTTTTTTGTTTATATTTTGTTGTGGGTTAGAGCTCCGCATGTACTTGTGGTTTGCTTATATGGACTTGGGAAAACCCCTCATGAGTTAGCTTGAGTTGAATTAGACTCAAGTGTCATATATTCATTGTAGACTTTGCAGTGTTTCCTTGTTACTTGCTATATTCTTTTAGTGTCTCCTTCTTCATTGTACTTGGATTTGTGGCACTTGAGTCAATGCTCTTTCGAAAATAGTCTCTCTACCTTCATGAGGTAGTGGTAAGGTCTGCCTACATTTTACCCTCCCTAGACCTCACTAGTGGAATTTCACCGGATATGTTGTTGTAGTCATATCTTTATATGGTATCAAAGTGGTCCATATGGTCCACGCTTCAGTTGAGCCTAGCCTGGAGGGGGGTTAGAGTGGCTAGAGTCCCACATTGATTGGGGAATGAACTGGTGGTTTGCTTATTTTGATGAGCTAGTTTTTGGATTGAGTTAGACTTAGGTACCATATCTTACCTATTTAACCTTGTGTTATGGTAAGTCATTGGTATTCTTTTAGTTGGGGTGAAGGTGTGTTATATGTATGTATACTTGTTTCAAGAAAATCGAGTCTTTTATAAGTACAGTAGAATTTTCTTATTTATTTTTTGGCAGTATACTTAAGAAGGGAATGCTTAAATTGTTTAAAGCTCTTCTTGAACTAAAATTGTGTTTTGTGAAGAATATATTTGGTAGGTGGTTTTTGCCTGAAGTGGAGTAAGTTACTTTTGGAGTTGGGAGATTTAAGTGGCAGTAGTATAAGATTCCTGCCTGTTGTACAAATTTTGTGGGGTTAATGTGTTGTGTCTGGTACGTTAATGGACTCAAAAGAAGATCATTTGGCCATTTGTTAGTCACATAATATGGAGGGGGACCAACTGACATAATAAATGTGAAGCATAAATATATGCCCCTTTTCTTTTACAGCTCACTTGTTTCAATTCCTAAGTGGAACTTTTAGTAGAATTCAGGTATTGAAACTTTCCTCTATGTTCAGTTAGATTCCAACTATTCATCTTTATAAAAACTCTATTCTGCAGGTTCCAATTTTCCCCTTACAAAGGCCTAATGAAATACTAATGCAAAATCAAAGTGGTGACATAGTGCAAAAGACAATGGAGTATGGGGATATGCCTTGTGAAAATGGGATACCAACAATGATCATATGGAGTCATGGGGGACATGAAGTTGCTATTGAGGGATCATGGGATGGCTGGAAGACAAAGTATGTCTGATTGATTCTTCTTTCTTTTGTTGCATTCTGTCTTGTAAGCTTGTTTACAAAGTGATTTCACTTTTTTACAATAGAGATTTCCTACAAAGAACAGACAAGGACTTCACTGTCATGAAGGTGTTGCCATCAGGTGTGTATCATTACAGGTTCATTGTAGATGGACAATGGAGATATGCTCCAGATTTGCCATGTGAACGTGATGATACGGGTAATATGTTCAATGTCTTGGACTTGCAGGTAATTTTTGTGAACCATTCTGATTTTAACTCAACATTGGATACTCATTGTGATTCATTTGATCTCCTAGCTAGTCAATATATGCCATAATAAAATGATGCATGTGTCAATATGACTGGCAAGCCGTTAGTTATGAAAGCATAAATTATTTATATGCTAAAGTATTTAAGGGGAAAAGGTGGTAAATAGTCCTGTTAGGCAGTGACGAGATTGAGATACTGGGATAAGATCTGAAGTTAAAACAAGAAGCTGAAGATAAGGTTACAGTGCTGCTTCCTGAATCCAGATCTTGTCATCATCTGATGCAGCAGCTATTCATTACCTGTTTCCAGGCCTAATAATAAATTTTGTTCTTTCAGCCCTTGTGCCCTCCAAGATTTTCAACGGGCATAAAAAAAATTCACCACATAATGTAAGAATGGCCGTTATATCACTCACATGTACAACAACAACATACCTAGTGTAATCCCACAAGTATATGTCTCACATGTAGACCAGAAAAATAGTTTAATAGGATAGTGGCGTCGTTTGTTCCTTTATCTTATTGCCAAACAAGGTGAAGAAGCAAAAGCAATATGAAGAGGCAAAAATAAACTCCTTCAATGTGCTTAATCTGTTATGCTGTAAGTTATGGTCATAGGATGCTAATGAGATGGTATCATCTGGCATATATACTACTTAAAATTGAATAGGATTCACCTGTAAATCTGTTATTGAGAGTTTTAGATATCAAAGATGTGTAATGCATATAACTGCCTAATTAGTCTTCTGAAAAAGAATTTGGTCGGGGAGGCCAAGAAAAAGCATTAGCGGTGGCTCTATGGCATTGTCTGTTGTTTTCTTTTCTTTTCCTTCTCAGTATTTTGTAAACCTTTTAACTTTGAAAAGTCTTTGTTTAATCTTCTCCGACTTTACTACGGTAGAATAATGAGGATTTCCATTTTCACAGGCCTAAGCTTGTTTCTCAATCCTTAATTACTAAGATCTAAGGTGCTGTTAGAGCTCAATTAAAACCAGGCATGCGACATTAGAAATGGTATTGCACAACCGTACAGTTGTAATGCTCGAAGACTGGAAATGCTTTCAGATTTAGTTAATTTGAGTGCTTCCTTTGTAAAATGCAAGACAACTTGGTCAGTGCCACTAATGTTGACAAAAAAAGCTAGGTGACCTCTCTGTATACTGTTACTTCAAACATTATTGAATCTGGAAAAAAATTTGTAACTCAGCATACTGTACTCTTCTTGAACACTGTCCCCTCATGCAGTCAGTTCTTAATTGGGATGTAGAGAGCACTTCACTTCTTAATACATTTGACTTCCTACTCATGAGGGTTTTGATAGTTTGAATAACACATGTACTAATTTTTTCGAGATTCTATTAAGGGAATGCCTTATTGTGCTGGACCTGAAGGTTCTACTTCTCGCTTCATATGATGAAATAGTCTATAAGGAGCATGTTAATTGTCTCTGGCTGCCTGTCGTGTCATTATCTTTTCCTATAATCAACATAATGATTCTACTTTCAACTCATATGCTATGCAGGATATTATTCCAGAGGTCCTAAATAACACCAATTGGTCAGAAGCACCTCCTTCCCCTGAATCAAGCTACAGCAATGCACCTTTCAGTTCAGAAGATTTTAACAAAAAACTACCTGATTTGCCTCCTCTGTTACAACAGACACCCCTGGACCAACCGTCTTCATCTTCTGGTAGTATGGAGACCTTTCAGAAGCCATTACCAGCAGTATTGAACCATCTTTACATACAGAAAACCCGTAGCAGTCAATCAATGGTGGTACTAAGTTCAACACATAGATTTCGCACCAAATATGTGACAGCAGTACTTTACAAGTCCTTGAAAAACTTAAAAAAGTGAAACACTTCCAAAATTTTCTGGAGTTGGAAGTCAAGGAATCTGCCAATGGATTCATTTTGAATACGAAAGACGATCTATGAAAGAAAAGGTAACAAAGGTCTCTACTACCTGATGGAAGTGCTTTTTTGTTTTTTTGACAATCATTTCAGAAGTAAGCATCTGAATCTTACCGAAAATCATGATGAAATCTAGATTTTTTTGTATCTTCATGTGATATTTACCAATGTGATGCTTCTGATATCTGTATGGCAACTATGCCTGTGCAAGACTCAAAAAAAAAAGTTAGATTTTGCCTGTGTACATGTGTATTGGTACTAATAGAAAGAGACATGAAGCTTTGTTCTACTGTTCAGTGGCTAAAGATCCAGTAAACATCTCTTTTGCAAAGTCTGCTGGATATGAAATGTTTGTATATTTCAGTTATAGTAAGTACTTGAGTTCGGCGTCTGAAGGGCATAAATTTGAAGGCGCGTCTCTAAAAACACACACCAAAACATGTTGTTCGCCCAAACTTGGGACAGTCTTATATGAATGTACATGATCTCAAACTACCTCGAAGATAAAGATCAAACTCTTTATCTCCATTGGTTCTTTATTCTGAATAGTGAGTTGAATTCTTGCATACATATCAAGTGTTGTTAAATGCATTTGATTGCAAAAAATCTCTGGAGTAAGAAAGAATCATCATTCCAAATTCGAGTCTCATCAAAAATTGGATATCCATTAGTCATAAATTTATTGGATATCATCTACCAAAAGTTTGGGATCATGTAGTACCCGAACCAGCTTCATACACGACTTCACCACCCCAATATAAATTAACTACAGTTTTGGTTATCTTTTTTTTTAATGATAAAAAATTTAAACTCAACTACAAGAAAAAAAATTACCAAAGAAAGTTTAAGCCAAAACTTGGAAGTTTTTTTTTTTTTTTGGCTATGAATAAAAAAACATCATGTTTTCTTTTATAAGCTTGAAGAAAAGAATAGTCTGAACTTGGAGATAACAACAAATATTGAAATTGGAGTTCGCTTGTTAATCATAACTCATGAGAGATAAGTATTCAAAATTAAAATACATATCAATTACTCATGATTTAGCAATAAAGTGTATAGTACATACAGATATTTGGGAAAATTATATAATTAGGCAAATAGGTCATATGTCTTTACAATACACTACTATAGTTTGAAAGAATTACAGTTTGTAGCTATAGTTAGAATTTTATAGCTATTTTATCTATTGCCTCTATTCTTCTCCTCTCTCTCCATACAAATGATAACAATCAATTATATAAATATAATTATTAATAGTCAATTATAGCAATACAAATAATAACAATCAATTATACAAATACAAATACAAATGATGAGCGTTAACAATACAGATTCTTTTCAATGATACAAAATACAAATACACATATATTTGTTGATACAACATTGATACAAATGATGACAATCAATTAAACAAATACTACAAATATTGAACTTGATACAATTTATTCATTGATATAAATTGTATTCGGATACAAATTGTATTCACTAATACAACATCGATACAAATGACAACAATCAATTATACAAATACAAATATTGAACTTTATACAACATTTATACAATTGTATTCGTTGGTACAATTTATTCATTGATACAAATTATATCCGTTAATACAATTGATACAACATTGATACACATGATAACAATCAATTATACTAATGCAAATGTTGAACTTGTAGTTGATACAATATTGAAACAATTGTATTCGCTGATACAAATTGTATTCGTTAATACAGTTGTATTCATTGATACATATACATAGCAATTGCATATATAATTATCCAGCCGATATACAAATACAATCATTGATACATATACATACTAGTGACATATATTATCCAACAGATATACAATTACAATTCGCCTCTCTCCTTTCTTTCCCCTCTCTCTTGCTCGCCTCTCTCCACCCTCTCCCAATTTCGCTCACCTCTTTCCCCTTCTAACATATAGCTACTAATCGTAATTAAACAAACGATAGCTATTTTGCTTGATTTTATTTCTAGTCTTAGCTATTTTTAAAATTCCTCTAAATATTTTCCATCGTGAATATATTCTCATTATCTGATGGTTTTGGGGCTCTTCTTTGTAAATATTAATTTTTTAATAAAGGGCAAAGTACATAAATCCCATACATTTTGGGTTAATTACATCCTATTCCGAAAGTTCCCCAATTACAAAAATCCCTTATTTTTCATCGCTCGCGGATACATTCATGTATTGTCGGATACATTGCAAGCGATACATTAGTTAAGATTCTGTTGCGTCGGATATGTTCCTCTGTTGTTGGATACATTGGTCTCCAGATGCATACCCTTTCAGATAAATAATAGTAGGTGTATGTATCGAGTACTAATATAAAATGAAATTTGTCATCGTTATATATCAGATACATAACTATGAACATGATTCATAAGGGGAGGGATGTATCCGAGATTAGGAGAGAGAAGGAAAAAAGAGAACTTTTGTAAAAAAAATTAAATGTTAGGAAATTTTAGAGATTATGATATTTTTTAAAAGAAATTAAAGATTATGATATCTTAAATTGTGTATTTATATAATTTTTCCTTTAATAAAAGGTGGTTTGAATGACCCATTTGATTAAAAAGAAATTGTAATTATCTGCTCAATTAAATATTTTTGACTTAACAGGATTGTTATTTCTAACAAATATTTTCTTACATTGAGATGCATTTTTCGTGAAGGCTCTATAATTAACTTTGAAATTGAAATCATATCTATTTACATACTTATATTTTATAAGGTCATAAATATCTGACAAGATGACTGGAACAAAAACAACACCAATATTAATATCATCAATAATTTTATAGGAGGCATTGCTTGCTAATTGCTATAGTTTCTTAAATTTTTTAAAAATAAGGGTAAAAATAAAACGACAAATATAGTACTACTATTTATTGATAGTCAAATACAACGTAATACTTGAGTCACGTTGGAATTGTCCTTAAAAAAAAATTAACAAAGGAAAATATTATTAAGATTAAACAAGTTTTTTCTATAACAAGAGCAGAAACAATAAAATCAAAATAATACAAAAATTAGTAAATTAATAAAAAATAATTATAATTAGCTAATAAGTACACAATCATTATTCGTTCCCCTTGTGAAGACACAAGTTTCCAATATTTATAAGGGTTGTGAGTCGATGGAGAAATGAATAGGAAGAGCAAATTTAGAACAAGTGTCTCATGACTCAACTTCACAATTTGAAAAATATCATGAACTTGGTTCAATATTAAGGTGGAGCACGTGTAAATGGCTTTGCTTTAGTCAATAACAATATTTACAGAAGCGGATTCAGGATTTTGAATCTCCGAGTGTCACGCTGCTTTGAACAGTAATCAATGGCAAAAGCTTTAGCACTCGCTGATTTGAACAGTAACCTATGACAAAAGCTTTAGCACTCGACCTGTACTGTTGGTTTAGTTAAGATTTTACCTGGCTCGAACTTGCATTCGTAAAGTGATAAATCTGAACTTTAACTACTGACACCAGAAGACTCATTATTTATAAGGATGTCACGCTTAATATTTATAAATCTATTTTATATATATATAAAAAAAATCAATCGAGATCACCGAATGACGGGACATCCCCTTCAATCTACATAGATCCGCCCCTTATTTGAAGTAGATATATTTTCAATGACTTGCCCATAATAAAAACAAATTCCACATTAAGTGGCAATATTAACGAGCATATACATCTTCACCAATCACTTATATAAACCTTATTTGTTTCCATTCATTTATTTGCAATATAAAAGTTTGAATTTCAAGGCCCGTTTGACCATGCGATATGATATTATGATATGAAATCATGAGATGAAGTTGAAATTTTGTTTGGACATGCAATTTGGATTTTTTATATTGTATGTTTTCTCATAAACATAAAACCCCATAAGTTGTAAAACTATTGAAATTGTCTCAATTCTTTATACAATCTTACCAAATAAGCAAAAGTTTATAAAACCGTATAATACACTATCACAAAACTATCCTAAAGAAAATAGAACACTTATTGAGCAAACCTTAATTCAATAAAAAAAAATTGAACATAAGTTGTAGTGTTCAAGTTGTTAGCGGCTAAGAAAATTATTTTTTTAATTAATGTCACAATGGTTAGTCTTGTCCACTCAATATAATGATGGAAAATTATTTTTTATTAAACATTGATTTGAATGAAGTAGTAATAAATTTGATAAAAAATAATGAATTTGGTGAATATAAATGGTAAATTAAAAATTGATTTGAAATAAAAATAAATTTTATATTGGTGAGAATAATCGTTATAATATATAAACAGTTTAAAAAGTAATGATATGAATAATAAATTTTATTTACATATGAAATAAATGGCTAGCATATATATATAAATTAAATAAGAGATTTTTTACCAAATATAAACTTGTGGGTCAATTTTTGTATTTGAAAAATCCCAAATCATGATTTGAAATCCCCAAATCATGATTTTTGGAGAATTTGGGATTTCATATCATGATATGAAATCATGAGATGAAATCAACGTAAAATCGTATGTCCAAACGATGATTTCATCTCATGAGATGATTACTAACTGCATCCGCTATCTATCATTTATCAAATACTAGTACTACTCACCAACCATAACTACTATTATTTATAATAACTAGGGGTGACAGAATGAGTAGTTTAAAATGGATTGAATATCCAACTCAATTAAAATAGATAAAAGATGAATAATATTCATATCGCTCATTTAAAAGTGGATAGTTAAATGAGTAAAATGGATAAAAAAATATTTATTCATAAAAAAAGAAAAGTAATATTGATATTTTTTTAATGTAGGTGGTCAGGGTAGGAATGAGTGGGATAATGAAAAAATCTATATTTTAAAAAAAAAAACAAGTTAACTTTTTTTTGGGGGAAGGGAATGGAAGAAGGAAGGTGGTCGGGGTTGGTAAGGGGGTGGAATGATAAAAAAACTTTTTAAAAAGATATATATATTTTTTTAAAGAAAACACTATTTGTTTGGGATAGGGGTGAGGGGGTGGGTGTAGCAGGGGGTGAAGGATGATAGGGTGGGGTGATAAAAAAACTTTAATTTCTTTTACTTTTTTATTTGGGATAGGGGCGGGGCCGGTTGGTGATAGTTAAAAATAAATTTTTAGACGGGGAGGTGGGGGGTTGGGGGCTGGGTTAGGGGTGGTGGTGATAATTTTTTTTTTGTGGGGAGTGGGAGTGGGGGTGGAGGTAAGGAGTGTCGTAAAACATTTTGTTTTTAAACCTTTTAACAAGATCTTTACTATAATATGGATACTCATATTTAACCATATTATCCATTGTGTAACTCGTTTTTACCCATTTAAAATATGAGTCGAGTCGAATATTTTATCTATTTTTGTTTAATTCGTTTTCGATTGATTCGACACGCTCATTTGCCATTCTTGGTCATAACCATCGTTGCCTTAAATCACCATAGTTTAGATGTTGCCAGTTGTCACCACTAATCATCATCACCAACATGGGCTAAGCCATAGACAAAGGGAGATCTAATGCATATTTCATCAAAAACTTATGTGGTGTGCACATGGTCATTATTAATATTATGAGCGTATATTTAATTTTGCACACCTTTAACACATTTGAGATGAGACTTGATAAATGTGTTTACATTAAAGACACTCCAAATCACAAGGTCATTGTTTGCTTGTATGATGATGACATGTTTATCATCAGTAGAAACACTTATGACATAAATGCTACTAAACATATGCTAGAGAAAAACTTTGTTATGAAAGTTCTTGGGGTTGCTAATATGATCTTAGGTATAAGAATCCTTAGAACTCTGCAATGTTTAGCGTTGTCAAAGTCTCATTACATTGAAAAGGTACTTGAGAAGTTCAAATATTTGAATTTCAATATTGTCAAGACATCAGTAAATGTGAGCTTTTTACTTCAAAAGAATGAAGGTGAAAGTGACTCACAATTGGATTATGATAGAGTATTGGGATGTATGATATATATCAGAAGGTGTACGCGATCAGATATAGCATGTGCTATTAGTAAACTGAGTCGGTTCACGAGCAATCCCAATCAAACTCATTGGATGAAAAAATACTCTTTAAGCTTTGTTGTTTCTTACCAAGTTCTCCAAAGTTTTTGTTCTAAGTATCTTAGGAATACAGGATGTACAACAATCTTAAGGAAATTATTCCCCTCTAGTATCCGAGGTTTGAACTGGAATATATCCTCCTAGGGTAGATCGACTTATTCACCAGAGTATTGATACCCAAAACGTTGGTGTCAGCGAACCAGTCAACGGCATTAAAGTACACCTAGAATACTAGATTTAGTAGTAGAAGAAGAAGTCTAAAAACTCATTATTTCATTGTTGAAAAATAAGAGGAAATCCTCTATTCATAGACAACCAATGGTAGTGTGAACATATGTTTATTGTGCCTTATCGGAAAGGTCACAACCCTTTGAAAAGCTACAACCCTTTGGAAATGTCACAATCTTTCATAAAAGTCACAACTTTTCATAAAAGTCACAACTCTTCATAAAAGTCGCAACATTTCATTAAAGTCACAACTCTTCATAAAAGTCGCAACTTTTCATTTTCCATTCACACCTTTTAAAACCCAACAATCCCCCGCATGAATGGGGAATGACTCTAAGACAAAGAAACAGACAAGTGTGTATACTTTACAAGCAAGAATTAATTGCATCTGGATAAGTAGGTTTCCCTTTGAACTTTCCGTAGTGAACATATGTCGGATATACTCGGTCAATTGATAGATGCGATATCCTTGAAACCGTCGAGCTTTGGTGTATAGCTAGACAACCATATGTCACACAATCAACCCTTTACCGTTTATGGCTCTTACGGTTGTGTTCGTTTCAGCCATGAACACCTCCTGGTTTCATAAGTGTATAGAGAATAGGCTTTTGACAATGATTCTCTTTGAAGCGGCTTCCACTTCACACTCACATAGATGATTTCTAAGTGTGTCATCGCGTAGATACACTATTTGGTCAAAACTGCCAAACTTAGCAAATCATTAAAAACTTTAAGCTTTATTAACTCGTTAACAAGCCTTAATGTTGTATCCTTGTTCCTGAGAATTGTCTTCATCATGAGAGTGGATTGAATTGGTTGACAATGCCGAACCGTCAGTCACAACTTTGTTCTCTCCTTGAACCTAGCTCTTGGGATCTCCAGTCTGCTAGGTAGAGTTACCGCCATGATGACTTGTCCTAAGCCGTAAACCCATTCCCATAGATGATTTTTCAACTGCCTCTCTAACTAAGCCTTGACTTTTGTACATTCTTTACCTAATTCCTAGTCCACCACTAATCACCAATCATCATTACCACATAAACTATTAATTATACCAAAGATCATCATTATCAATCACCATGATAGATCATCAACCATCACTATTAGTCAACACTTATCATCAATACTATTAGTTATCACCACAAACTACTATATACCCGCAACCACCACAATCAATCAATTCCACCATCAACCACCGACCTTTAGCAATCATCACCCATTAATAACCTTTAAATGTTACAAAAACAAGTATTGATAATATTCAATTTTTAATACAACATCATACTAGTTAAATATATATTTAGATTTGATAATTTAATTTTAATACACATCTTAATATTATAGCGTCCTAATTTCTTAATAAAAACAAATAAATTTTTAAATCCTTGTGCTTTACAACTAACAAGTTTATGTATTTTTATATGAGAGGAGAGAGAAAAATCTAATTTGGTCGAAAATAAACTTTATAATGTAATCTCTTTAAGTTAAAGAATACTTCAATTTATTAACCCCCACCCCACCCCTACCCCTCTTGTACTTTTGTGAAGTTTCCACTGAAGAACCCAAAGTCTATCATATCTCTAGATTAGCCCCCAAAAGATCTAGGTCTTTTACTTTTGTGTCCTGATGACTTTTCTCTTCTTGATTGTTCATTAGTCGTTTCTGGACTGGACTTTATTGCACACTTTGACTGTTCTTGGATATTTTGCCATAAATCTGAGCCTTCAAAATTTGATATTTCATATAGTTTTGATCAATCTTTGATATTATCTCCCTTTGGAATTGGTCAAAAAATTCAATCCCCCTCTACTTTTCTTGTTTTTATATTGATGGGTTTTGTCTATTTTGACCAGTACATCTCAAATTCTTGAAATTCAGTACTGTTGGGGTTGTAAATCTCTTCATTGGGTGTGCTAAAAAATCCAACTTTGAAGACCATATTGAAGGTTCTTGATTTCCTTTTGATCTGTAAGCTACTTTTTTAATGTCAGTTCTTTGGTAATAGCTGTAAAGATTTTAGCTTTTAACAAGTTGGATTCATTTCCTGTTCTTGATATAGTTGTTGTGTGTGTGTGTTATAGAGCTAGCTTAGTTATGGCCTCAGGTAAAAAAGGAAGAATGAAAGATGCAGTTTTTAGGCGTTCAGTATCTCTAGCATTGATAACTGTGTTTGGAATTGTTTTGATTTTGATTCTCCTTAGGACTAATACAATTTCTAGTTTGATAAACAGCGACACTTATGAGAGTATTGAAAGTGTAGAAATTATTGAAGCGAAAATTCCGAAACTGCTCTTGCAAAATGAGTTGTCTGTTAGCTTGCATAAGAGGAATCAGATCCCTCCAAGAAACTTGGATTTGTATCCAAAGTTAGCGAAAGATCGTGTAGTTATTGTTTTGTATGTTCATAACCGGCCCCAGTATCTTCAAATCGTGATCGATAGCCTTTCTCGCGTGGAAGGAATTAGTGAGACTCTGCTGATTGTTAGTCATGATGGATATTTTGAAGAGATGAACAAAATTGTGGAAGGGATCAAGTTCTGCCAAATGAAACAAATATTTGCCCCTTACTCACCTCACATCTTTTCCAATAGCTTTCCAGGTGTATCTCCTAGAGATTGTAAAGATAAAGATGATCCAGCTGAGAAACATTGTGAGGGAACTCCTGATCAGTATGGGAACCACCGGTCACCAACAATTGTCTCGTTGAAGCATCATTGGTGGTGGATGATGAATACTGTGTGGGATGGGTTAACGGAGACTCGTCACCACGCAGGTCATATTCTCTTCATAGAAGAAGACCATTTCATTTATCCCAATGCATATCGCAATATGCAGTTACTTACTGAGTTGAAGTCAAAAAAGTGCCCCGACTGTTATGCTGCCAATCTAGCGCCATCTGAAGTGAAGTCAAGGGGAGAGGGATGGGAATCTTTAGTTGCAGAAAGGATGGGCAATGTGGGTTATGCATTTAACCGGACAGTGTGGAGGAAAATTCATAATAAGGCAGCTGGATTTTGCTCTTTTGATGATTACAATTGGGATATAACAATGTGGTCGACAGTTTATCCTTCGTTTGGTTCTCCTGTTTACACATTACGAGGGTCTAGGACCAGTGCCGTTCATTTTGGGAAATGTGGTTTGCATCAAGGTCATAGTCGTAATCTACCTTGTATGGACAGAGGCAGTGTGAGTATTGTTGTCGATGAAATTGATAAAGTGGCAAATATCAAACCAGAATGGGAAGTTCGGAAATATGAGCACCAGGCAGGATATCAGGCTGGTTTCAAGGGATGGGGAGGATGGGGAGATGTACGGGATCGCGATTTGTGTATGGAGTTTGCTAAAATGTATGTCTGAGGGTGGTCTTCCCCTTTCTGAAGAGTGGCATTCTGAGCTTCACAATCATACTACTCTTGAAGGCTGGAAATTTTGGTTTCCCATGGAAATCACTCTTAGTTGTAAAACATGTGTAAAGTTTTAGGAATGACGTTATGTTTACATCACAGGCCAGCTATTATTGAGTGCACTCTAAATTTTGTTTTGCATCTCCTTTTCGAGTGGCACTCTGAGCTTCACAATCATACTACTTTTAAGGTTTGGATCTTTGTGTTTCCTGTGCAGATCATTCTTAGGTGTAACACATGTGTAAAATTGTAGGAATGACATTGTGTTTTACATTCACAGGCCAGCTATTATTGAATGCACACTAAATTTTGTTTCTTTATAGTTCTTTGTTTATGCTTACAGATAGGTAAGTTTTTTAATTCCTTGGTTACACCTATAACCTATGTTGTCCAAGATTTTTTTTTTCTTAAGGTTCGTCTTTTACTTGGGCGGCATGCAGTGATAGATATTTTTTCTGGATAAGGTACTAAATTAATGGTTGAAGAATGCCGATGCTTGCTGCACATACTTTCTTGGGAGGGAGGGGGCAAAGCATTTACAGTGTTCTTTTATGTGGCTTCCTTTTTCTGAGAGTGAAGCAATAGAATCCAAAGTAAAATTAAGTTCTCATGGCCAGCTGTGGCTTTTCCTTTCCGAGTACGTTTGGTGAGGTTGTCTTAGTGCTGGCGGAACATCTCATTTTATACTGAGCAACTTTTCCTTTTTGAATTGGAAATATTTAGCATCTCATGTTAATCGTTGCATCCATTATTGCCACGTTGTTTCTCTTCTTGTAATTTGTTATTTTTTTTAAGGTCTTTTACTGTGACCTTTATAGTCTGCTATTTGTAGTAAGTTCCTTCAACTACAATGACCAAATAGTCTCGCCAAATGTCAGGTTGCAACTCACTTTTTTATCAGAAATTGCAAGTGTTCTTCAAAAAGGATTTGGCTAAATACATTAGCCTTTAATTTTTAAAATGATAAAATTCTCTCCTTGTTTCTTACTGTACCTTCAGAAATGCTTAGTTGTGTTCAATTTTTAACTTGCTATAGTTGAAAGTAGCCTGTTTTCTATGTTCTGACCAGGATTAGTAACTGCTTAACTCATTAGAATTGGTGTATCTGAAAATAGTTCCTTCAACATTGATTTGTTCTTTCCTCTTCCAAAAACAAAAGGGACTTTTAGAATATGGATCAACTGATCAAGGGGGTGCCCTATCACCCGAAGACCTGGAGTAACTACTTTGCGAACCAAGGTTGGTTCAAATCCCAACAAAGGTGTAACTAGGTAATTTCTTCTCATCTGTCTAAGCAACGTAAGAGTTACCTAGTACATGTGTTGGTCAATTATTTGAGTTGCGCGCAAACTAACCATGATACCATTATTATTTGATATAAAGGACATCTAGAATATGAAATAGTGCCTGGAGAATGCACAGAAGTGCATGACTTTTATGCGTGTGACAAACTCAGAAGGATTTTAACAGACAAGGAGGGGATAAGTAGGTTTATATTGTCGTTTTTTTTCTTCTTGCAAGCCTCTGGAAGATGGATAGCCATGAAACCAGTTTTAGCTGAAGTAGTAGTCAAACTGGATTATGGATATGGAAATGTTGTGCCTGTTGAGATACAGCATCTCTTTCCAATTTATTTCTATATCTCAAGAAGTGTTCATAATCTGCTGATAGTAATCTCTTTTTTTAGCTGTAGCATCCCTGTGTATTGTCCATTTGACACTAGAGCACATAAAGCTTGAATGTCCTTCTGTGCATGTGTGGTTGTTTACTTGAAGCTTTGATTTTGGAACAATCGTGTCATAGCCATTAGTTTTCAAGGTAATAAACTGACATAACTCATGTCTATTGCACACACTGTGCTCACTTGATGGTTTTCAGCTCGCTTTCGCATTAAACAATTGTGCCATTGGTGTCTCCAATTTGACAAACCAATTTGTAATCTGTAGTTACATACTTGAATTGAGAAAAACTTGACTCATTGTGACTTTACTGCTGCACCTGCCTAACTTTTCTAAAGCTTATAGTTCCAGTATTCTGAAGGGGAGCTTTGGAGTAACTGGTAAAGTTGTTGCCATGTGATTAGGAAATCACGAGTTAAAGCCTTGAAAACAACCTTTAGCAGAAATGCAAGGTAAGACTGCATACAATAGGCCCTTGTGGTCGGGCCCTCCCCGGACCCTATGCATAGCGGAAGCTTTAGTTTATCGGACTGTCTTTTTTTTCCATCGCTAATGAGGTCAAAAGTTCATGTCCTTTGTGCATCTAGTTCCATGTATGTCTTCTCAAAATTAGCACAGTTGAGGGTGGTTGGTTGCAAACAGGACCAATATGCATATGAGCTCGTCTCCGAGATTTTCTAGGGCAACCTCATTTTATTGTTGCATTCTTGTGGTTTGGCCGTGAATGATTGTATCCTCCATGTTTTTCAATATACCTCAACTTCACCCCACCCTTCATTCCCTACCATCCACCTATTTCTCATCGTATTTGCTTAGATTATATACAAATATTTTTAGAATAATATTTTTTGCTTACATATCGAACACAACAAAAACTAAGAAATTTATTTTCTTAAAAAATATCTTCTTTCATACCGTACACACCCCTAATCTCTCCTACGATAAGCAAACAATAATCGATTCAAATGCTTCATAACTTTTCATGTAAATAAAAAAGTACAACTAAACATCAGCAATAATAGTAGACACCCTACAAAATAGTTGTGTCACACAAGTAACTATTTATAATTAGTATGTTACTGATTGATCATATTTAATACGGAAATCATTTATTGCACTGTATCACTAATAAAAGATCTCAACACATCAATAATTTATTTCTTTGACCAATCGAATACGAAAAAATTAAAAAAAATATTTTAAATTTTTTCTTTCTTTGTTCCAAACATATCCTAAGTCAGCAATATGCAAAAAGAAACAAGGAATGAAGAAAGACCTCTTCAAATATTTACATTCTTTCCTATATTGCAATAGCTTCCTATATCACCTAGAATTTCCTTTTATTCTTGAAAAAAGTTTATATTTAATAGTATATCTTTTATTCTCAATTATGAATCCATATGAGTTTTAAAATGTATTATTCTAAATTCTAATATTTATTTAAAAGTTCATACCTTAAAATCCTCCTAAACTATTTACATTTTTAGTTTAATAATTAAACTATGGAGCATTAAAGGCCAACCACTATTTCATAGGCATTCTGGTGATAAAATTGATAACTACACGGCTCTATATCAAGTCATGAGCAATAGCAAAGTCAAATCGCCGTTTATATGCAAAGCGACGAAAGCCCAATGAAGCTATTACCATCCTAAATTATGACATTTTTCTTATCTAAAAAACTCTGCAGTACCAAGAGACATAGAGAGGGGGCTAACTCTATTTATATTATGTGAGATCTAGAAAATAGAGAAAAAAATGTATTTATGTGACAATTTACATTCATTTTTAAATTTTAATTTTATTTTTTTGGAAAACTCAATTAAAAGACATAATTCATATTGCCCACAACATTATTTTGAGTATGTTTTAATATTCATATTGCCCACAACATTCATTATTGAATAAATTTTGTTCTGATTTACAATTGAGTTTGCTGGTATTGATTTTTTTTTTTATTTAACTGTTATTTAGAAATATGAGTTTTCAACAGAATTTACAGTTATAAAAAATATTATTGAATTTGAAAATAAGAAAAAAGAAATCTAACAAGTTTAGATAAGCCAAGAAGAATAAATAAATAAATAAATTGATTTATGCCTTAATGTATTTTGATTTTTTGTTAAATTTTCTTATTGAGTTTACTGTTATAACAAAATTCAATAGTAACTTTTAACTAGATTTTTTTTTCTAATTATTATATTTTATGTTATTATTTTCTCTATTTTAATTTGACACATAATTCAAGAAAATAAAGAACTTTTTTGAATCTTTTTAAGTTAAAAATAATTAAATGTATCAAAATATCTTTTAATTTTATAATTTTAAATATGTCATGAAAAATTAAAATTTAAAAATTACTCATCTCTTTTAAAGATGACTTTGAACAATTTAAAATATTCAGCACAACAACAACCACAATAATAACAATATACAATATACTCTGTGAAATTTTATTACCTGAGAGAAAAAAGACAATTTCTTCACTTTACTCGAGCTAATCTGACTTGATGTCGGAAATAGAAAAATATATGATTCACCAATAGGTTATTATTATCTCATGAAATAAAAAAAACTCTTTCCGAAATCGAAAGATCTTCAACTCAAGTCTATTAAATCCAAATAGAGAAATAAGAACATCCAAACATGAGTGGGAATAATAAAAAAAGTAGTGGCAGGGAATGGTTTCCCTTTTCAGGCAGAAAATCCAAAAAAAGAAGAGACTTAAATCCTAAAATATTTTCTCTGTGCTGCTGTGTCTCATGTAGGGATGTGGAGCATCCTCTGTAGACAACCAAACGTTAATTAGTTAAAGCAAATTTCAGTTGTTAATTGCTTCTGCCACTCTTGAGTATTTAAAGGTATTTTGGTAAAGCCCCAACAAAAGTATATGCTTAAAGACTCTATTTTTAGCTGACCATTTTTCTTCATTTGGCTGAATGATTGACAATCAAGAACCATAAGTTGAAGAATTAGAGTCTCTTGGTGCTTCTTCACATGGAGGAATCTTGGATTGGTACAAGGTAGCTCAAGTGGGTATCACCTTTTTCCTTTTTTTCTTCTTGAATTTGGTGGATTCTTGCTGTAACTAGTCTTTTCTTTTTCACCTTATTTTGATACTATATTTATTCTGGATAAAGGTGAGACCTTTTGGAGTTTTTGTCTGGTCTTCAATTTTTTCTTGTTTCATTTCAGATTCTTGATTCTTGATTCTTCTAGGCTTTTACTAATAACATAGGGGAGTTTTTCCATCCCCAATTTTGATATCTTAAGAATCTATACAAAAGATAGCTAGAGAAACTGAAATTCAAAGAGGATATAGAGAGATGTCTTCTAGTTCAACAACAAACAGGACGAATTGCTCAAGGGGCAGTTCAGCTAGATCTAGGCATGGTGCTAGAGTTATTGCTCAGACTTCAGTTGATGCAAAGCTCCATGTGGAGTTTGAGGAGTCTGAGCAACAGTTTGATTACTCTAGTTCAGTTAACTTGTCTAATTCCACTAGCAATATTCCATCTTCAACTGTTTCTAATTATCTCCAGAAAATGCAAAGGGGAAGTCTAATTCAGCCGTTTGGATGTATGATTGCTATCGATGAGCACACCTTTGCTGTCATAGCGTATAGCGAAAATGCACCAGAAATGTTGGACTTGACACCTCATGCCGTTCCAAGCATCGAACAGCAAGAGGCTCTGACTTTTGGAACTGATGTCAGGAAACTGTTTCGATCTTCAGGTGCTTCTGCCCTTGAAAAAGCAGCCAGCTTTGGAGAACTTAGTTTGCTAAATCCTATTTTGGTTCATTGTAAAAACTCAGGCAAGCCTTTCTATGTGATTTTGCACCGCATTGATGTTGGATTAGTAATAGATTTGGAGCCTGTGAATCCAGATGATGTCCCTCTAACTATGGCAACAGCTATGAAATCTTATAAGATAGCAGCTAAAGCCATTGAAAAATTGCAATCTCTGCCAAGCGGGGATATATCATTGTTATGTGATGTATTAGTTAGAGAAGTGAATCATTTGACAGGCTATGATCGTGTTATGGTTTATAAATTCCACGAGGATGAACATGGGGAAGTAGTTGCTGAATGTCGTACGCCTGAACTAGAACCTTATCTTGGCTTGCATTACCCTGCTACAGATATACCACAAGCTTCAAGATTTCTCTTCATGAAGAATAAGGTTAGGATGATATGTGATTGCTTAGCTCCACCAATTAGGGTGATTCAAGACCCAAGATTGGCTCAGTCGCTGAGCCTTGGTGGATCCGCATTAAGAGCTCCCCATGGCTGTCATGCACAATACATGACTAATATGGGTACTGTTGCATCTATGGCGATGTCTGTGATGATTAGTGAAAAAGATGATGAGTTGGATAGTGACCAGCAAGTGGGAAGAAAACTGTGGGGTTTGGTAGTTTGCCATCACACTTGCCCTAGATTTCTTTCTTTTCCTTTGAGGTACGCGTGTGAGTTATTGGTTCAAGTTTTCAGTGTTCAGATCAATAAGGAAGTGGAAATGGCAGCTCAACTTAAGGAAAAGCAGATACTGCAAACTCAAACTGTCCTATGTGACATGCTTCTAAGAGATGCTCCCATGGGGATTGTGACTCAGTCTCCTAATGTTATGGACCTTGTAAAGTGTGACGGGGCTGCACTTTATTATAGGAACAAACTTTGGTTGCATGGTGTTACCCCTACAGAGTCCCAAATCAGAGATATAGCTGAATGGCTTAATGAATCTCATGGTGATAGTACAGGTTTAAACACTGATAGCCTCATGGAAGCTGGCTGCCCAGATGCTTCTGTGCTCGGTGATGCAGTATGTGGAATGGCTGCTGTAAAAATAACTTCAAAAGATTTCCTCTTCTGGTTCCGCTCCCACACAGCTAAAGAGATCAAGTGGGGTGGTGCAAAACATCTTCCAGGAGACAAGGATGACGGAAGAAAAATGCACCCAAGGTCATCATTTAAAGCCTTTCTGGAGGTTGTTAAGCGGCGGAGCCTGCCTTGGGAAGATGTGGAAATGGATGCCATCCATTCCCTGCAGCTGATATTGCGAGGATCTTTGCAAGATGAGGCTGCTGATTGTTCTAAAATGATTGTGAATGTCCCTGCTGTAGATACCAGTATAGATAGAGTGGATGAACTTCATATTGTCACAAACGAAATGGTTCGTCTCATTGAGACAGCATCAATACCCATTTTGGCTGTTGATGCTTCAGGCCGTGTCAATGGATGGAACTCTAAAGTTTCTGAACTAACTGGATTGCCGGTAGAGAATGCTATAGGTGTACCTTTGGTTGATTTGGTTATTGATGGTACAACAAACGCAATTAAAGGTGTTCTCTCCCTGGCTTTGCAAGGTAATATTCTGGTTATCCTTGTCATTTACTTTGTTAGTTCAATATTTGCAATATGTGTAGGTGAACGTACTGTGTGAAAAAAACAAAAAATTGTTTCATGCCTCTTTATCTATTTTTCCTTTCTTAAATTACAACTTATGGACGAGCTGCATCGGCTATGTCAAATTGTTTATTTATCAATCCCTAGCATATTTGGTCTCATTTTGAGTTTGTTTCCTCGTGTATAAAGACCTCTGACATGAGGCTCTAAAAAAGGAAATGTCAAAAACTGAAGTGGAATTAGATGAACTGTTTTGGACATTGCAGTTGGGCATTGCTGGTCTTTCACATTTTTGGCCCCTCATGCAGTCTGAAACTTGTACTTTATTTCCACCTCAATGCTGGAATATTATCATATTATTTGTTGTTCCTACTGTTCTCTTCTCCATTATTTTCCATTATTTTCAGCATGACTTCTCTACTGTATTTCCCTTCCATACTTGATTTTGATATGCTTTACTTAAGCCGAGGGTCTATCAGAAACAACCTCTCTACCTTCACAAGGTTGGGGTAAGGTTGCATATGCACCACCCTCCCCAGACCCCACTTGTGGGATTACACTAGGTATGTTATTGTTGTTGTTATTGTTAGGATCCCCATTCGGGGTAGTTCCCTCTCCCTTCCTGTCTTATTTCTCTGGTATTGCTGCTCGACTTCCATGCAATAACTTATGTGCTTATTTTGTTCTTTTCGATATTTTTCCTTGAAAATGATTCTACTTTGATATTTAAATTGCAGGCAAGGAGGAGAAAAATGTAGAAATCAAACTTAGAACACTTGGTCCTCAAGAAAAGGTTGGGTCAATTACGATAGTGGCTAATGCCTGCTGTAGTCGAGACGTTACACAAAACATTGTTGGAGTTTGCTTTATTGGACAAGATATTACTGGGCTAAAGCTGATTAAGGATAAATATAGTCGCATTCAAGGCGATTATGTTGGAATTATCCGCAGTCCATCTCCTTTAATTCCTCCAATTTTTTTGATGGATGAACATGGAAGATGTGTGGAATGGAATGATGCTATGCACAAGTTGACTGGGTCGAAGAGGGAGGAGGTCATTGATCAAATGCTTCTTGGTGAAGTTTTCACAGTCAATAGCTTCGGTTGCAGGGTTAAAGATCAAGACACATTAACCCAGCTTACGATATTATTGAATAGAGTAATTGCTGGTGGGGAAGGTGAGAAATTGTTTTTCGGGTTATTTAATAAACAGGGTAAGTTTATTGAAGCCTTAATCTCTGCAAATAAAAGGGTTGATGACGATGGTCGGGTAACTGGGGTCTTGTGCTTCCTGCATGTTCCTAGTCCAGAACTTCAATATGCAATGCATGTGCAAAAACTGTCAGAACAAGCTGCTAAAAATAGTCTTAAAAAGTTGGCTTATGTTCGTCTTGAACTAAAAAACCCTTTAAATGGGATAAACTGCATACAGAATCTGCTGAAATCTTCTGATTTAAGCGAGGATCAAAGGAAATTGCTGAAGACAAGCACAATGTGTCAAGAACAACTAGCCAAGATCATTGATGACACTGATATTGAGAGTATAGAGGAATGGTATGATAATCTGACCTGCATTTTATTGTTATACCTTTTATGTAAAGAAGAAATATCTGCTTTATGCTCAGGCCATTGCACTAGTATTTCTGCTCATCAGGATCATAGCTGTAGCTTCTATGTACTTGCAAAGAGCTACTCTGCCTGCCTGGTTTTCACAAAGTGTGTGCCTGGCATTTTGGGAGATTGCTAAGGAAGATCCTTTTTTGTTTTTTCCGTTTTGTAGAGATTGCTAAGGAAGCTGATGCATCAGTTCTTCTGTTCTTTGCTTTCAAAAGTTTTTGATGTCTTTCTCTCTTCTTGATGTTAGTTTATGTATCTCTACTGTGAACGGCAGGGATGGATTGAAACAAATGAAGAATGGGCTGCTTAGAAGTTCCCTTAGGTTATTCAAAAGGCTAATGATCCACAATTTATGGTATGTGGTCACTACTAGGCTGAAGGCTCTTACCCTATGTCAGGAAAATAGGGAAAAGAAAGGAAGAGTCAAAGTACAAGAAGGGAAAGTAGGAAAGAAAATAGTGGGCTAGAAATGAAATTGTCCTGCTCTCTAGTTTCCAAACTGAGAATTAGAGAGAGCACAGCTGTACGATAAACTATGTTGTGTGGACTCTTCAAAATTCATGTGCGTGTCTGTGTCGAGTGTCAACCCGACATGCGTGTGGGTGTAGTGTGGGATCGATTCCTGATTTGGTCAACTTACCTTGGATACTTTGACTACATTCTAGGACTGTGAAGTATAGATTGATTGGGTGTATATATATATATATATATATATATAAGAAGTATGAAAATGCTTTTCTATTACGCAAGATATTGTTTGAGTAAAATATTGGTGTTTATAAAGAATAAAGTTTTATTAATTTAAGTTCAATAACTTTAACTAATCAAAATCTATAGTTTATATGTCGTAATATACATTTATTGGTCATATCCCAACACCCATATCTGCACTCGGATCATACCCCTGAATTCTAAATTTTTTGTGATGAAGAATCCGACCTCTAATCTTCACCCTTATTGGATACCTGCACCGTGTCCGAGCAACATAGATGACAACTACACAAAAAGCCTCAATCTAGTTGGGGTCGATTATATTAACCCTCAGCATCATAAATGCTCTATTTAGGTCCATAATACTTCGATATTCTGTACTTAATGATTATCACACAAGGAGTCTACTATACTCTAGTAGTTATATCCTTATTATACTAAGGGGTTGTTTGGTTTGAAGACAAGTTATGTTGGGATTAGTTATGATGGGATAAGTTATGTTGGGATTAGTTATGATGGGATAAGTTATGTTGGGATAAGTTATGATGGGATTAGTTATGTTGAGATTATTTTTTATTGGTTGTTTGGTTTGTCAAATATGCATGGTATAATTTCTAAGAATTAGTTGTTTATTTACAAAAATATCCTCCAAAAAAAAAGTTGTTTGTTTTAAAAGAGGGTTTAAGGGGGTACTTTTGTTATTTTATATTTTTATCCCGGGATTAGTATTCCACCCACAAGTAGGGATAACTTATCCCAGTCATAATTATTAATCCCGGGATAAGTTATCCCATGCTTTGTAACCAAACAAAGAATTGAGGGGTACTAAAAACTTATCTCGGGATTATTTTTCTTTATCCATTACACCAAACGACCCCTAAGAGTCTTCTAGTTGGTATCACCTATATGGATTTTCAACTTCCATTCTTTTCCATCTTTTGCTAGATTTGGCTGGATCCTGATATATTCTAAAAAAAATTTAGATGATTTTTTTAAGTTTACTTTTTTCGATGTGATTTTAGGTCTACCTCTTCCTCTTTCAACACGTTCATTCATCATATTTTCACATCTAAGAACCGGTGTTTGGAGGCCTATGTAACATGTGATCAAACCATTTCAAGCTACATTCTCTCATTTTATGCTCTATATGTCTACTTGCACTTGTAGGTGGATGTGATCATTTCTAATCTTATCTAATATTGTATGACCGCACATCCATTTTAATATTTGCATCTCTGTGACACTCATTTTGTGGATATTTATCATCTTTATATTTTTTTGGACTGGTCCTGATCATTGGAATATTTTTTTCAGCTATATGGAAATGAACTCTTGTGAGTTCAATCTTGGAGAAGTTGTTACAGTGGTCATTAATCAAGTTATGATTCTAAGTCAGGAGCGCAAGGTTCAGGTCACATGGGACTCGCCTGTCGAAGTATCACAGCTGTACCTGATTGGTGACAATTTGAGGCTTCAACAAGTCCTTTCTGACTTCTTGACCACAGCTATCCTCTTTACTCCCTTTGAAGACTCCTCTGTGCATTTCAGAGTAATTCCAAGGAAGGAACGTATAGGAACGAAGATGTATGTCATGCATCTTGAATTTCGGTAATCATTCTCTTATCACTCAGATTTGAATTTATTGATTATCTTTCATGCAAGTCATTTGTCAAAATGAAGTCTATGAGCCTGTTTTAGACTGTGAACTAACCAGTGCTAGTTATCTCAACATAATCCTAGCTACGTTGTCAAGATTGTGATTACACTCCATGCTTCTTAGTGTACATCTTTTGCTATTTTATGGTAAAACATGACTTTTTTAAAGTATGATTTGTGTGGCTTAAAATGTTTAAACAGAGTACATTACAGAAATTTGACTTCTACGAGTACTAATCCAGATGTAGAGACTTTAGGTTCTGTGACAAAGTGCGCAAGTTCCATTCTTCATTTCCTCAAAGCTATTTTTTCTCTAATGATATCGGAAGAAAGCTCCTCCGCATTAAACGTGGGAGACCATTAAGTGAACATGTAAATTCTCTTGAATTGGAGGTACCGATGCATATAATGTACCCGCAAACCATGCTGAAGCTGAAAAATGCTAAGTAAAGCTTTCTGAGCTGCTGAAACGGCACTGAAATGCCCTATTGCGTGTTAATCTTTTAACTCTCTTGTAATACGGGGTTAAAACGTATTAAATAGGGGCTTGGGAGATTAGAGGGGACACAAATAGTATGAGGACTAGGACAACTAATTGTATTACGGAAGCAACTAGGAAAGTGAGGGGTTTCAAAGGGTAACTTTGGTGGACATAGAGGGGACTGGTGGTGGAATTGAGAGGTCCAAGAAAAAGTGGAATCCAAGAAAGTTGCTTACATGAAGTTAGCGGAGAGCAATAAAGAGGAGGAAAAGAGGACAAATAGGGAGAGGCACAAGACTGGAAGGAAGGAAGCAGGGATAGCAGTTACGACGGCTAAAATGGCAACATTTGAACACGTGTATGAAAAACTAAAGGACAAAGATGAGGAAAAGAAGTTGTATAGGCTTGCCAAGGCGAGAGAAGGAGAACTCGCGACCTAGACCAAGTGAGGTGCATTAAAGACAAGAATGACAAAATATTGGTGGAAGAGATTAAGTGCAGATAGCAGGATAATTTCATACTCTTAATGTAGAGGGACAAGAATATTGTGTCGGGTGATTTAGAGCACTTCGAGAGCCGTCAAGATTTTGGATATTGTAGGTGTATAAAGTTTGGGGTAGTTAAGGGGGCAATTGCAATTCGTAAGATGAGGAGGTGGAAGAGCGACTGGGCCAGATGAGATTCTGATGAAATTTTGGAACAGTGCAGGCAAAGTGGGTATGGAGTGGCTGACTTAGTTGTTTATTATTACTTTTAGGACGACTAAAATGCCCGGAGAATGGATGTGGGATATAATGATCTCGTTGTACAAGAACAAGAGTGATGTTCAAAATTGCAACAACTATATGGGTATCAAACTATTGGGCCACACTATGAGTGTTTGGGAGAGAGTGGTTGAGATGAGGATTAAGAGGGATGTGTCTATGCTCGAAAACCAATTCAAATTCATGTCAGCACGATCAACTATGGAAGTCATTCATCTTTTTAAGGAGATTTTGGACCAGTGTAGAGATAAAAAAAAGAGACTTACATATGATGTTTATTGACCTAGAAAGACATATGACAAAGTCCCAAGGGAGGCTTTATGGTGATGCTTGGAGTTTAGAGATGTACATGTGGCATATATTAGAGTGATTAAGGATGGACATGTACAATGGAGCCAAGAACAGAGTGAGAAAGTCAGAGAAACACTTCCAATCGAGATGGGGTTACACCAGGCATCAATTCTTAGTCCATTGTTTTTTGCATTGGTGATGGATGAATTGATACGGGCATATTTTGGGGAAAGTACCATGGTGTATGTTATTTACTGATGACATAGTATTGATTGACGCGACATGCGGGGAAGTTAATTGTAGACCAGAGGTTTGGAGACAAATCCTAGAGTCTAAAGGTTTCAGGTTGAGCAGAACCAAAATAGAGTACACGAAGTTCAAGTTCAGTGACGCATCACGTGTGGTGGATGTGGAAGTGAGGATTGATACACAAGTCATTCCCAAGAGAGGAAGTTTCAAGTATCTTGGGTCAGTAATCTAAGGAAATGGGGAGATCAATGATGATGTCACACATCGTATTGGAGTTGGGCGGATGAAATGGAGGCTCGCACATGGTGTCCTATGTGATAAAAATGTACCACCCTGACTTAACGACAAGTTTTATAGAATTGTTGTTAGACCAACTATATTGTATGGAGCAAAGTGTTGGCCAATCAAGAACTCAGACATCCAAAAAATGAAAATGGGGATGCTTACATGAATGTGTGGGAACACTAGGAGAGACAAAATTAGGAACGAGGATGTACGGGGCAAGGTGGGAGTGGCCTTCATGGTGGACAAGATGCGGTAAGCGAGGCTGGGATGTTCAGGCATATGAAGAGGAAGAACACAAATGCCCCAATCAGGAGGTGCGAGAGGTTGACAGTGATAGCCTGATAGGTCTAAGAAGCCTCTGCAGTTTAACTCTTATATTTTTCAAACTTGTTTTGAAAAACACTTTTCTTGAGACGAGAGTCTATTGCAAATAATCTCTCTACCCCTCGATGATAGGGGTGGTTTGCCTACACCGCACTTGTGGGGATCATACTGGGTATGTTGTTGTTGTAGTTGTAGTATCAAATAAGGGCAATCTGCCTCGAATTTCTTTTTCCTGGTCTGTTAGAATTTACTTAGAAGGCTAGAACTAGCAGTGCAGTGCAGTGCTCGATTAGTTTTTTAGCAGTTTTCACTGATTCAGAGATTTCAAATATTGAAACTCTTTGGAGTGATCCTTTTCTGTCACCCTTCAGCATAAGGGTAATACATTACATATATTATTATAATATCCAACATTTTCTTCTAGTTAAAAAGAGGGGATGGAAAGAGAAGGGGCAAATTGAGATTACCCTCCAGAAAAGAAGGAAGGAAGGAAGGAAAAAATAAATACAAAATTTCTCAATTTATCCAAATTTTATAGAGCTGCGTTTTCTTTTTTTGGTAATAATTGTGAACTATTACCATTGACAACCAAGAAAGTAATACAAACTAAAGAGCACCTAGGACTACAATCACCTTCTAGGAAGGGTGCTATAGCCATCTAGGCCCCAGGCAGAAAAAGAACCAAAGCAAACAAACTAGTTACAATTTCCGAAACAAAGACCAACATCTATGTGCTCTCTTTGTACTATGCAGCAACTCTAGCCTATGTTTGATCTCTTTTTGTATCTGTGTACAACAACATATCAAGTGTAATTCCATAAGTGAGGTCTGGAGAGGGTAGGATATATGCAGACCTTACCCCTTACCTTTGTGAGGTAGACAGGTTGTGTAACTACAAAATTTGTATGTACAATGGTTTATCTAAATATCTTCCAATTCCTAGCCTGCCAAGTATGGTAGATCATGGTTCCCCAAATTGCAACAGAGACTTCCTTCTTCATTTGCCGAGCTCAGTAGTGTGGGCTTGTAACCCAAGTGGGGCCATGAAAGATGGTGGGATGTTGGGCTGTCCCAGATGGTTGAGCTTGGTGGGCTAATCTCTGGCCTGCCCTGTCCAAACGCTGAGTTGGATCACGTGGCCTGATCGAAAGAATGGGATGCTGGATTCCTTAAGCGGGGCAGACTGTGTGAGGCTGGTTTCATAGAGCTGCGATTTGTTACCCATATTCTTCCAAGTTATTGTACTTTGGCATGGATATGCCCATTCTATCTATTTGAAAGGGGGAAATTGATCACTTTGTGAAAAGAAGTAAACAAGT
Source organism: Solanum appendiculatum (assembly GCA_018342035.1). Taxonomy (NCBI): domain Eukaryota; kingdom Viridiplantae; phylum Streptophyta; class Magnoliopsida; order Solanales; family Solanaceae; genus Solanum; species Solanum appendiculatum. The sequence goes on along the minus strand of JAGDQO010000583.1, from coordinate 1,562,197 downwards.
AAACAAACAAAAATACAACAAGACGGATAAAACCGAAAACGAGGAGACTAAATATAATCATTTGAACCCACAGATCTCACTTGTGGGATTACAAGGGTATGTTGTTGTTGGTTAAATGCTAGATGCTTAAGTACTTGAACTTGTAATCTTTTAGTCCTATATCTCGATAAAATCTTGCTTCAAATAATAAACTATCTCATACCCTTTCTCCTAATTCTTCACCAAGGTTTTCTTTTAAGTCTGATAGAGCAACGTGCGAAGTTTGAAGACTGATCTGCTTCCACTGTACGTTAAATCTTACTATATTGCATTTCACCTCTCAGGATCACTCATCCATCCCCAGGGATACCTGACGAGCTAATTCAACATATGTTCCACTACAGTCAGAGCATATCAAGGGAAGGTCTTGGCCTATACATCAGCCAGAAACTTGTTAAAATCATGGATGGCACTGTCCAGTATCTTCGCGAGGCGGAGAGATCCTCATTCATTATATTAGTTGAATTTCCACTGATGGAGAAGAACAACAGCTAATAATTCCATCCATCAATGTTCCTGACATCCTGCTGCAGACGACACATTTTTACATGAAATTCTTAAGACAAGTGGAGTTTGCTAGAACTTCGCTTACTATTCCTGACTATTTCTAATGTTTCTTCATAGTTTGCCTTGGCTTATGCAAATGGAGTTCGCTAGAACTTAGCGAAGAACTTCCACTGCTGATATCTTTGCTCCATCAGAGGCATAGATAGTCAAGATTCCGGAAAAGGCTGATTTCAGAGAATCAGCTCCTCGACGAGCCAACTGGGGTTGTTATTTGAATGGATTGTATGTTTACCCATTGGAGTGGTGGCTTTTAGACCGTATGTCATCTAGCATAGAAGCTGCAACATCAGTATCACCAGTTGCTTTTTGAGGCCAGAGAGTCGTTGCTTCTTCTTCGCCCCTAACAGCGTGGCACATTGTTATTCCAGCAAAGGGTGTGAAGAATTCAGCATAACTTAGTTATCAACTGACATAATGTACAGCAACTATTTAGAAGAACAACCTTTCAAGATTTCTTTTCATATAACTCCACTACTTCAAAGTAAAATCCACATAATCTTATTCTTATATATATATATATATATATATATATGTATGCCAACTAATTATTTGCATTTTTTTTCTTCAATTTTTAGATAAATAACCATTAAATTTATGATATTTGTTAGTGATTACATTTATATATATGACAAATGGTGTCTCTATCAATTTTGATAGGCATGTCTTCATGTCACTAAGAAGTTGATGCTTCCTCAAAAATTTGTTCTTTCTTAAAGCAAAAAAAGTTTCAAGAAGAATATATACTCTAAAGGTGATTTTATGGAAAAGATATTTTTCGAATATGTTTACAGTTTCTTGAACATTGCAGAAATTTGTTGAAAGTTAACTAGACCACGGACCACCATTAAATATATATGGAGAGAGACAAACCCATGTGCAATCGATTTTCTGAACGAAAGAGCACAAATATGAAAAAGTTTCCTAATTTAATCCAAATTATGTAACTTATGAATAATTATAAATTTTCTAGTCTTTGTAGTTGTAAAAAGTATATATAATTGGACGACATTGGGGGCTACAACTTGGTTACGTTGAAGTTCTCTAACAATGATTTCTTTTGGTTATAATTAGGGGTTTTTATTATATAAGTAAAACTTTCTTCACTTTTCAATTCATCAAAAGTTCAAAACATTAATTTCTTTGATTTGATATTTTATCGTATGCACATAATTACAAAATTTTAGCTTTAGACAAGTATCGAAAGCATTAAACCAACCGTTATTGTTCGTAACCAAATTAAAATGTTCATTGTAAAGTTATTTTTCTGGATAACTATTTGTGTGTGACTCAACTAATTTATCAAATATAATTATTTTTAAGTTATACAAGTATCGAGTCACTCTATTTATTAAAATTTTAAATAAGTGGCCGAATTGAAGAAATCACTTGACATTAATTTTCCACTATAATTTAAACTTTTATCTCCCATGATCTTTTATTTTAACTAATTTCATTGATCGTTAGGTCATATTATAGTATGATAATTCTCAATTACTTAGATCTTATCTGCTGTGCAACAACATCTTTTTGAGAGATGAGAGATCACCAAAGCTTTTGATTGCAATTTTCCTCTAATTAAGGTCATCATGGATATATATTACATATGACATTTTAACAACTTTGGGTGGATTTGACATCATTGGATTCCATGTGCCAATAGTTCTACTTCTTGTGCTGTTTAGGGACCTCCTACTCTTGTTTTTTTGAATTCTTCATTGTTTTCGTCAGTCGTGAAAAACTTTATTATGTATCTCACTCAATTAATATTTAATTATATGAGATTTTTTAACGATATTTTTTAATGAAAGATAAACTTTCTATTTTATTCTCAATATCATACTTTTATAACTATAAAATGTTTTTATTCATAATACAAAAAGGGGTTAATTATTTTTTTAAACTCTGTACATAACTAAATTACTATCCGTAAATTAAAATGGCAGAAGTAATATTACAAATATGAACCTTCTTTATTAGATAGAAGTACCCCACCTTTCACTTGTAATGATATTGATAGATAATAAGTCTACAATTACACGTTTGCTAATGATTAAAAATAGCCTAGTTTGTTAATTAATTAGTAAGTAATTGAAAATCAACTTAATTCATCCATCGACCTCAAGTTGATACCAGTAATAAAAAAAAATCTTTTATTTGATTGATAGAACTATTAAAAAAATCTTTTATTTGATGGAACCAGTCATAAATTTTCAACCGATAAATATTGTTTAAAAATTGGCGATAATAATAAGATCAAAGCACAGATACATAAATTAGTAAGTTATTTTTGAAGGCTGAAAATGTTATTTAGACTGGGATATTTAGATGGAAATAGATATACTTTCTTCTTTTTTGATTAAATATGTTATTATCATCAATTTGTCTTAAGCTGTTTCTTACAAGATCCTTTTTGTATGGAGTTTGTGTATTCTTTTTTCACAACAATTACACTGTTTTTTCTAAGGAAACTCTCTCAATGTTTTGTGTGTGTCTTTGGATTGACCTCAAGTCATCCCTTTTATAGGACAACGGGGAAGTTTATAACTCCAATTCATTCAAGAGTGACATCACCATTCATCCCGTAATTCCCACTTTATTCATGAATAAATAACTCTTCTTTTTTTACTATATGGAGTATTTAGTGAAATTGTAACTTACTTTATGAATGAAGCATATTCCATTAGAGTGTATGCCGATTTTTATTTCTCTACATAGTACTAATCTTGGTCCGAGTAAACCATTTACTTGACATGAATGGATATAAGAAATTAAAGCAAGGCAAACAATATCACTAATAAGTTGGGATGTTACATTATGTCACTAGTGACCATGCTCTTGCTCAAAGTTGTGTGCACAAATATTGTCAACCACTTGACATTCTCTTGAAATGATCTCTCCCTCCAACTCTAACTATATCTTCTGCTCTGATCAAATGCCATATTATTCTCATCATAAAAAAAAACAAATCATGTTATAAGGTCCCCACTAGGTTGAAAACAAACCTAATTCCCATTTCTCTACTTTCATTTCCTCACTATAAAAAGATGCACTATAAATAATCAGTAATCTGAACACTATATGCCCAAACATAACATTGTTTCATTTCTCTAAAGCATATCAGTTTGGCCTCTTTGCATAATTGAGAATAACACTGCTGCTTACAAAGGAAATATTTTTAGATATTGTTCTCTAACTAGTTTCAAAAACATCTAGCTGATCAGTTAACTTAATTCTATGTTGTCATTTCAAATTATTCTACATGGATTTCTTCTCTGGGCTTCCATGGGTTTCTTGATACCTATTGGGATTCTTGTTATAAGAATGACAAATAGACATGAAGAATGTGGAACAAGGCTAAAGATTATTCATGCTACTTTACAGGTAACTAAATTATCCCTTTTTAACTTCTTTTTTTTGTTTCACTATGAATGTGGAAGGGTCATATCTTCTTTACCTTGCCATGATAAATACTAGTATCTCAATAGTTGCGATAGTTATTACTCTACCCGTACCATTTTACGTGGCACTGTTTTCTTACTAGTTCCTTCTCAAAAATACACATTTTACATTTGGATTCACGTTAATATTCTTTTTTTGTATTATTTTTTATTTTGCAGATACTATCTTTTCTCCTTGTAACAGCAGCAGCAATCATGTCGATAGGAAACTTTGACAACTCTTTCGCAAATAATCACCAAAGGATTGGCTTAGCTGTTTATGCTGCCATATGGCTGCAAGCAGCCACTGGGGTTTTTAAACCTGACAGGTAAAGAATATATACCTTCATTTCAGGATTTGCAATCATAATTCTGGCTATCCTGGTGATCCATCAGAATTTATGACAAGACAAGTTTTGCTATCAATATGAAATTCACCAGGATTTGTGGCCAAATTCTGGAGATTTGTCAGGATTTGGCCATGAATCCTAGCAATTGTTGTGACAAGTCACATTTTTCTCATCGATTTTAAATCCTGGCAATTATTCAGGATTTTGTTATGTTGTGATGGCAGCAAAAACATTTTTAACGGGGTCAAAAGTTAAATTGCAGCACTGAAAGATCCTATTTGTGCAAATCTTCCGAAGTTAATTTCAGTAAATTTAAGTATTGTATTTTGATTCCTGTACAGAGAAAGCAAAGGAAGGAGTATATGGTTTTCAGTTCACTGGCTTCTTGGAGTGACAGTTTCTTTACTGGGAATTATCAACATATATACAGGTTTACAGTCATATCACACAAGAACAATGAGAAGCACAAGTGTTTGGAACCTGGCTTTTACTGCTGAGATTGTTGTTATCCTGTTCATCTACCTGCTCCAAGAAAAATGGCCCTATATAAAGCAAACCAGGAGTGATTTAGTCAATGAAACAGTAACGACAAATGGATTAAGGAACATCTTCAACAGATGAGAAAAAGGAATTGTCACTCATGTCACCATCAGAGCCATTACAGACAAACAAATCATTCGCCTTTTACTAACATTGAATTCTTTCCAACCTTGTCACAGTTTCAGAAACAAATATGAGAGTTGTGTGCTATCAATGTAGAGTGTCATATACAGCATATAATACGAGAGAGTTTGTGTACTATCAACGTAGAGCATCATATACAGCATATAATACGAGAGATTTTGTGTACTATCAATGTAGAGCATCATATACAGCATATAATACAAGACATTTTGTGTACTATTAATGTAGAGCATCATATAGAACAAAACAAACAATATGAGAGATTTGTGTTCACTTTTTCGCCTTACATGTTTTGTCTAAAATTTGCAAATAGCAAAAAGGATAACCCTCTGCATTGGTGAAAAGCTACCTGATGAAGCGTAATGATCATACGTCTGTAATGCATTGTATGTCCCATAATAGGCCCCATTCTTCTACTCCTTCCCGGAAGTCGATGACTACTCTTTATATCTGCACGTGATCTGAAGATGCACTAAACAGAACTGGCTTCACTATCATGAGAGGATTCACAATACACAGCTTGTTCTAACCAGCACTAGTTCTTGTGGTGACACCTAAAATGAAAATGGACACTCGAGCAAGAGGGAAATGCCCCCAGTGGATTACCTTTTGCTAAGAATCACTTATTGCTAATGATATACTGTACATATGCGATAATACGAAGTACAGTTAGTCTACAACTCCAAATAACCATTCATCTCAAGTGTTAACAAGGACTTTCACAAACTTACATAGTTTCACTATATTAGTAACAGAAATATTGAATATATCTGCTAAGTATTTATACAAGTCATGGAAATAACTGCACATAACCGTCTCGATTTCAATTCCTAAATGAACAAGGGGCGGAAGGATGACAAGTGCTCCAATTGCAACAAAGAAATAAAGTCATTCCTCTGAGATACTTCGTCCCTGTAGGCTTGTGTTCTGGTGTTTCTTCTTCTGTGAAATGGTTAAGAACTTGGTACTGACCTTCAGATTCTTACCCAAGGGAATGCTGAAGCATCGTCACGATCTCCAACCAATTTAGCGAGCTGATTGCAAATTGCACTTTTATAGAGCTACTATCACTTTCATATCCGGTCAAGGATAAAGTGAATAACAGTCATGAATAACTAAAGGGTAATTCGGAACTCAACAGTGACAGCCAAAAGGAAGAAAACATGGGAAGTTGCCTTGAAGTCTTGTTATTATTTTTTGAGCAGAGAGGACAATCGGGATAATGAATGGCCAAGGTTGACGATTCCAATTCAGATGTTGACTGGAAAAACAAAATAGGAACTTTTTTCCTAAAGATATTTTTTCAGAGAACATTTTCCTTTTATTCCAAATACACATTGATTATAATAAAATAATGATTCTTCTTGTTTCTTCTCTTTTCAACAGTTTTTGTGATATCTTTGGATCCAGTTCATGTATTACCGCATCACCTTATTTAACAATATCTAAGATCCCAGTAGCCCGTGGTTGTATCTACTCTTTACTTGTTTCCAAGATCAGTTCGTTTGTATACATTAGTGTGAAGTAGTTATCATCAAATTGGATGTGACAATATAGGATTTTATATCAGAAAGAAAATATAAGATAAATTATGTTTTGGGCTTACAACTTACTAAGAAGGAGAAGCAAACAAAGTGAATGCTATTGCAAACATAAGGCAAGATATCCGTGCATTACACATGAAAGAAAATATAAGATAAATTATGTTTTGGGCTTATAACTTACTAAGAAGGAGAAGCAAACAAAGTGAATGCTATTGCAAACATAAGGCAAGATATCTGTGCATTACCCATGTTAATTCAAAAATGAATCAAGGACAAGATACTGGTAAAATGATTAAACCTGTCTTGTCCCATATAATCAACTTAAAAAATGTCTGAGTCTAATCCTGATCATGAAGACTGATAAAATTCTTCACTTAGCCAGAACATGCTTTTCCTAGGGTGAGAAATTCCAACCAACTCATTCATCATTCTGTAAAGTAATCCTGATAAAGAATCTGTCTCGGTATTGAAGGAACCTACAGCTTCGTTAATTCATTTTATAATGATCGACAATGTTGTTCATGATGCTGCATGTTGTTGTGTCCATCTATAATGTAACATTAGTTGTAGCTACTTGCAGCCCGGACAAGATGACTCAGTACTGCACAAGTAGAGAACAGAAGTAAAACCTTCTGGATAATACACACACACACTTTTATCAAGCATTTTGAGATGAAGAAGACGAGCTAGCACAAAGGAAGACATACTGCTCATGCACATTACCTTCCCTTGATCAACAAGTTGTTGTTAGAACTTTATTAACTACAATGAATATCTTTCGGTCATACTGCTGTTAACTTCTTCCTCAACCGTATCTATGGAGTACCATGGGTGTGTGCTCAGCTAGCATGCAAGACAAGCCTTCCCTTGAACCACTCACCTGAAGGATGAGTTCCTTAGAGATCAAAAGCTGGACTTTACATGATCTGTGGAGTCTGCACAATGAAATTGTCCTGCAAAACCAAAGGCCTTTATTCTGCAAGAGCACTTTTGATACAGTTTACCCTATACATTCAACTTTGATTTCATGTTGTCATTTGCTGTCACTCTAACCAATTCAAGCATAAAATATCAAAGAAATATGTCAATATGGCAAGTATCAATCAAACACCAGGAGTATGGTATGTTTTCGTAACTTCAGGTTGATGTCGCCACCAGAATAATTAATTCAACCCTTAAAACTAAATGCTTCCCTTCCCATAGTTCATTGACATGCTGAACTCTTCCTATTACTTCATCTGTTTTGAAATTCCCCATTAAGCAACATCCCTTTCTCTAAGTTAGAAAGAATTTGATCAATCACCAATAATTATCACAAGAACACTTCCCATCAGCAAAAATAAAATCTGTTTTTTCAACAATGGTGGTGCCAACACCAACTTGTTTGGGACTGAGGCATATTAGGTGTTGGTGGTGGTGTATGGGCCATCATGTGCACACCTCGACTAATCCACTTGGTACCTGCTGCTTCTCACAATACATTTACATGGGTAACTTTGTCCACCAAGCTTAGACAGATAGGAAGAAATCACCTAACAATCTTTCGCCTCTGCAGGGATTTGAAGTTCTGAACCCCGGTTTCCCATGGCCCCTTTCAACTTCATTGACCACTAAGCAAGTGCACAAAATGATGAAATCTGCAGGAGTCTCATAATACTATTTGTCTGCCAACAACTTGGATACATGCTTACATAGGGTTTGATATTCTCAACTCTCCTTACATTCGCCATACTCCTTTTGATTCATGGAGTCATTTGCTGTCACTCTAGTTGATTCATGTCATAAAACGTTAAAGAAATATAGCAAGTAATTCAAACCACACCAAGATTATGGCACGCTTTACTAAAATCATGTTGAGGTCCTCACCAGAATACTTGATGCAACACCCTTGCGAACTGCCTCTCTCCTATACTTCAGACATGACATGCTTAAACCTTTTCCATTGCTTCGTCTGTAAATGCCTCATTAAGTAGCATTCTTTAAGTTAGACAGCATTTGATCTATCACCAGTAATCGTTACATGAACACTTTCCATCAGCAAAATGATGAAATCTGTTGGAGTCTCGTAATACTATTTGTCTACCAACAACTTGTGAAATGTACCTGAAGGCAGAGTGACAGTCCCCACAAACTCGAAGGTTTTTCATTATTCGGATTGGCATATCTGATTTCTGTGTAAGAACAAAAGCAACTGCAAGTCTTTCACTATGATAGCTGAGGAGTTCTTCCTTATTCTCCAGTTCAAGATCGTACAAGGCATATTTAATCTGTGGTACATACCCTGCATCCCTAATCCTCTTGTGCAGTTCCTTAAGTTTTTCATAAATTGCATGTTTATCTGGATGTGATTGATCACCAGCTACAAAAACATGAACACCATCTCTCATGCTAACCCAGCTGCATCCGGCTTCTTTCCTTACTGTTGCTTCTCGCATTGCACGCCGAGCCTCTGCCACATCCTCCCACTTCCCTCCTGAAGCATACATATTTGCAAGAAGCACATAATTCACAGCATTATGAGGTTCCAACTCTAAGAGCATGTGAGCAGCCTTCCTACCTAGATCTGTTTTACGACTGCTTGCTCGACCACAGGCTCCAAGCACAGTCCTCCAGATAAGTGCATTGGGCTTTAATGGCATTTTATTGATGAAGTCCTCCAATTTATTCATCTGCCCTGCTCGTCCCAGGATATCAACCATGCATGAGAAATGTTCAATCCGGGGTGTCAGTCCATATTGTTTGCTCATGGAATCAAAGTAGTCCATGCCCTGCCCGACAAATCCCACGTGGCTACAAGCTGATAAGACACCAACAAATGTGACATGGTCAGGTGTTTGACCATCCGTCTTCATTTTTGTAAAAAGCTCTAGTGCTTTATGTCCGTATCCATGCCGTGCATAACCAGATATCATTGAGTTCCATGAATATATATTACGTACAGGCATTAAATCAAAAAACCTTGAAGCATAATCTATTCTTCCACATTTGGCATACATGTCAACAAGAGCACTCCCAACAACAATGTCAGATTCCAAACAGGCTCTAATTGCACAAGCATGAACTTCCATGCCATGCTCCAATGTTGCGATTGAGGCACATGCACTGAGAACAGAGGCAAATGTGAAGCCATCTAATTTCTGACCCTTGTGCAGCATAAGCCAGACTAAGTCCATGGCTTTTGGTAAGACCTCATTGTGTAAATATCCAGAGATCATTAAATTCCAACTCACATCATCCTTCCTGTCAGGCATCTCAGAAAATATGTTCTCACAGTCATCCATTTCCCCACACTTACCATAGCAAGCAAGAAATGTGTTTTCAATAGAATTAGCATCCATTGCACTATATTTTAGCACCAGAGCATGGATTTGACGAACAAGACCAAGAAGAGAAAGAGATGATATTGCTGAAAGGACATTTATAAATGTCACATTGTTAGGACTCCATCCAGCACACATCATCTGTATGAAGTACTCTATGGCTTCAGAAATAGACGTCTCAGAATCACCTAATGCACCGATAATGGTATTCCATGAAACTAGATCATGTTCTGGCATCAAGGTAAACAATTTCTTGCATTCAGCCACACATCTAGTATCAGCATATAAAGCAAGAAGAGTATTAGACACTGAAACATCAAAATCAAGTCCTAACTTTATCCCTTCACTGTGCAGTTGTTCCCCCAATGTTATCCAATTCAAGCTTCCACAAGAACTTAAAGCACTTATCAGTGAGTAATTTGAAGCCATCAAACCTATTCTCCTCATAGATTGGAAGGTTGATATTGCATCTTCAAAACAATAATTTTGATCTAGAGCGGAGATCATAGAGTTCCATGATACTGAATCCTTATTAACCATGAGCTGGAAAACAGAATGGGCAATTTGGATTTCACCAAATTTAGAATACATATTAATCAGAGCATTTCCAATAGCAGCCTTGGAGTTGCACAGACCAGTACGGATAACATGTGCATGTAGCTCTCTGCCTCTTATTTCCCCTTCTTCCAACGAAGAGAATTCAGAAAATGCACTGAAAAGAACCACAAAGGAATCAAGATTGATTTTAACTAAGTCTCTTATCTCTATGAAAACCTTAGCCGCATCTTCTCCCTGACCAACTCTCACCAATCCGACCATGAGCCCATTCAAGGACACTGCATTCCTTGCACCCATCTGTTTAAGAACCTTCAACGCTGTATCGAGAGACCCAAACCTTCCAAAACCACTGAGCAAAGCACTGCCTACATACAAGTCTTCCAAGAGTCCAGACTTTTCAATGTTTGCCAGAAGCTGCTCCAGTAAAAGCAAACCACAGTTAACATGATAAGCAGCAGTAGTAATTAAGCTGCCAAAAGTGAACTCAGTTGGTTTAAAAGTAAACCCCAAATCCTCTTTTCGCAAATAGGAGAAGAGCTCAAAGGAAGAAAGTGTGCCTTGCTGAGAGTAAACTGAAATAATAGAATTGCAAGATACTGAATTCTTATTCTCTATCTCTTCAAAAACACGCCAAGCATAATCACCATTACCTGCACAACTTCCGTACATCGAGATCAAGACATTGGAAACAACTTCATTAGAAGCATGACCGGTTTTCAAAAGCAAACCATGAATTTGCATCCCCAACCTCAACCCACAAGCACCTAAACCCTGACAAGATCTCAAAGCACTACCACAAGCATAATGATTAGGAATAAACCCCGATAAAACCATTTCTTGGAAAACTCCACATGCCTCATCAGGCATCCCATTTTGTGAATAACCCGTAATCAAGCAAGCCCACGTAACAAGATTTCTGCTCGGCATTTCATCAAACACATCATGAGCAGATATCAAATCAGCATTTTTCACATACAAATTAATAAGGGTGTTGCACAAGTACAAATGTTTAACAACCCCATATTTTATAATATCCAAATGGAGCCTTTGGGCATCGTTTTCAGAAAAAGAAAGATGGTATTTTTGCACTAGAAACTCACATTTGTCTGAAACTGTAGGAACAGAATAGACTGCCTTTTCCGGCAAAACAGCGGCTCCCAAATGTTTTGTATTGTCATTCAAGAGAGTAGTGGAGTCTTTGAATTGAAATACTGGTTCTTGGGTTGGAGGAAAAAATTTGTCTTTTGTTCTAGTAAAAACAGAGTGATTTGAGAAGGAGTGAAGAATAGAAGCTGCAACTGTGCTGAAACCGAAAGTAGGAATTGGATTATGATAAAGTAGCTTGTTTCGCGTTTGTATCATTGCTGCCATAAACATGGTAACCGATGATTGAGCTCAAAAAGTTTCTGCTGCTGCCTCATTCAACAATGGCGCCATTTCAGCGCTGTAAAAAAATTTAAGTTGATGACTTCAAAAAAAAGCTATATTGAAGGGCACTGCCATTAATAGAATATAATTAAACAGTGAATTTGAAAAGAATCATACCATAAAGAAGAAAAGAAAGGAAGAAAAAACGGAAGTATGATCCATTTAAAACATTACTAACTTAATTATGAGTTCAACACCTGCCTCTATGGTGAAATTGGTAAAGATAACAGGTAGCGATCTAGTGATAAAGTACTTATTCATTCTTAAAAGGTTTAGGTTAGAGTTCTCTCGGTTATGAAATCGTCTTTGTTAGGAAGTATTTTGCTTTTAATGTGAGACTTTTTGGTGCTAAATAGAACACTGAGTGAAAAATAAAATAAAAAAAAGAAATAGGTAAAGACGTTATTCTTAGGAAGCAATGCTAATGTCAATTCGAATGGCCACGTGATCTCATGATTTCATATTAGTTCATTATTTTATATTTTTACGAGAATATCGAGGGAGTAATGAAATATTCACGAAATATGAATATGATATATAGTTACTAATTATATTGACAATGTTCAATTTTATTAAAGACTAATGTACTACAATAGGGGGCGAAGCTAAGGTGGTTGTCAAGGTATCCAATTGGACACCTTTCATCAGAAAACTTTATATTAAATATAGGTCAGATTTTACTTTATATTGGTATATATATAGTATTGTAAACACCTTCAAAACCAATGCAGACATGTAGCGCAATAACAAAGGGTATGCACGAAACATACACAACATCCAGATTCGATCCCAAAATATTTAAAAAAATACACAATTTTAACGTGAAGTGATCAGTAGCTCGGTGACAATTATGTGTAGAAGCATACATGGCATGCAAGATCGAATTCCTACCCCCATTGACTACAATTCTGTTCAATTTTACTTTTTTATTGAACTAAAGTTTGATCAATAAATATTGTATTTTCTTAAACTAGCTTTGTGATAGTGTATTATTTTTTGCAATAAACTTTTGCTTCTTTGGTTAGATTGTATAAATAATTGTAAGAATCTTTATTGCATAACCAAACAAAACTTTAATTTCGATCTCATATAGTTTCATATCATGATTTCATCTCATGTGACCAAACATATCCTTAGTTTGAGTGTATGAAATACCTTAACAAATTTAAAGGACGATTATGTATCAAATCCTTAATTGTTAAGCTTTCCGTTTATATGACATCTTTCAAATTTCAAATAAAATTATCTTTGATTATAATTTTTTCATATATTTTTTAATTGTCAATTATTACTACTTATATTTTTTTATCAGTTTACAAATATATTAATTCTTACTTCAAGTATGCTCCTTTTCTTCTCCATCTTCAGTATAGCTTTGACTTCCTATTAAATCCCCCAAAAAATAAGGAAAGAAACAAAAACAAAAAGAGATTTGTGCTGAAAGATTGGAGCATGGAGAACCCAAAGGGCGATTACAAGAATGAAGGAAAATGTCAGAAAGTAGTGTTCTTCATACTATTTTTATCTACAAAGATTGCAACTTTTTGACACTTCGTAAGTAAATTCTTCACAATTCATCACACTTGAATTGGTCTTTTGTTTAATTTTGCAATTGAAAGTTCATATAGTGCTCTTCTACTTCAAAAAATTCTCTATTTTCCCTTGTAATTTATCATTCTCTACTCACATAGCAGACACCCAATTCAAGATTTTCGACTCCCAGTTGAAATTCGTAGTCGAATTCGAGATTTCTGGGCTTTTCTGTTGTTTTCATTCTTGAAATGAAGTGGGGTTCTTCTTTTTTTGTTGTGATGTGCTTTAATGTTGATCTCTCTTGGTCTTTGTTGAACCCATAAGAGTTGGTTTGCTTTTGGGAATCATAAATTGAGGATCTTTTTAGTGGGTTTAGAAAGGTTGTGTGTATTGTTATGGAGATTATGGCAGCAAAGCCATTGAATAACATATGGATTAGGAGACAGCAATGCCCTTGTGGAGATTGGAAGTGTTACATTAAAGCTGATGGAGATGATCACACTGCAAATATTTCTCAAATGACAAAGAGTGAAACAGCAGCGTCTTCGTCCCAAGATATCGTCTTTACTCCATATGTCGGACAGATATTTAAAAGTGATGATGAAGCATTTGAATATTATAGCAACTTTGCTAGGAAGAACGGGTTTTCTATTAGGAAAGCGCGCTCAACAGAAAGCCAAAATTTGGGGATTTATAGAAGGGATTTTGTGTGTTACCGGTCTGGATTCAATCAACCAAGGAAGAAGGCTAATGTGGAACATCCTAGGGATAGGAAATCAGTAAGGTGTGGATGTGATGCGAAGCTGTACTTGACAAAAGAAATTGTTGATGGTGTAGCACAATGGTATGTTTCTCAGTTTAGTAATGTTCATAACCATGAGTTATTGGAAGATGATCAAGTTCGACTACTTCCTGCTTACCGAAAAATCCAAGAGGCTGACCAGGAACGGATTCTTTTGCTGTCCAAAGCTGGGTTTCCTGTCAATCGGATAGTGAAGGTGCTGGAATTAGAAAAAGGAGTTCAACCGGGTCAGTTGCCTTTCATAGAAAAAGATGTCAGAAATTTTGTCAGGACGTGTAAGAAAACTGTTCAGGAGAATGATGCTTTGATCACAGAGAAAAGGGAAAATGATCTTTTGGAGCTTCTTGAGGCTTGCAAAGCATCAGAACAAAAGGATGAGGGATTCGTTTACAGTTTTACTACTGATGAAAATGGGAGAGTGGAAAACATAGCATGGTCATATAGACACTCACTTCAAGCGTATACGTTTTTTGGTGATGCTGTCATTTTTGACACCACATACCGGTCTATCACGTATAACATGCTATTTGGTGTGTGGTTTGGAATTGACAATCATGGGAATGCACTTTTTCTTGGATGTGTTCTGCTGCAAGATGAGACATCACAATCATTCTCTTGGGCCTTACAGGTTAGGACAAGAAAGCTTCTGTTTTTTTTTTTTTTGGGCATCCGTAATCACATTTATCTTAACGGTTGGTTTTTCCTTTATGCAGTCTTTTGTTCGATTCATGAGAGGGAGACAACCTCAGACAATCGTGACTGATATAGATTTAGTGCTAAGAGATGCTATAGCAAGCGAGATGCCTAACACTAAGCATGTTATATGTATATGGCAAGTTCTCTCAAAATTATCTAGTTGGTTCTCCTTGCCCCTTGGATTACAGTATCCAGATTTTAAATCTGAGTTTGATATGTTATGTCGACTGGAAAATGTAGAGGACTTTGAGCATCAATGGAATCAACTGGTTGCTCGGTTTGGACTTGGTTCAGATAAGCACATCGCTCTTCTTCTCTCTTATCGAGCATCCTGGCCAATTTCTTACATGCGGAACTTTTTCCTGGCTCGAACAATGACCATTGAGTATTGGAAATTGGTAGAGACATTCATGAAGAATATCTTGAGCCCTCAATCAAGCTTACTATTATTCTTTGAGCAGGTACAGAACAGTTATAACTACTTAACTTTGCTTTTATTGACATGTCTAGTACATAATTTGATGACAAATTCTGCACATTTCAAACCACCACAGGTTGGTTTAGTGTGCAACTTTGGGAATCACAAGAAGGAAAAGCAACTTTATATGCCTGCTAAGACTTGCCTGCCTCTTGAAGAACATGCAAGGAGCATTCTTACGCCTTATGCCTTCAATATCATGCAGCATGAGGTTATGCTGTCTATGCAATATGCTATAACAGAAATGGCTAATAGCTCATATCTTGTGAGGCATTACAAGAAAATGGAAGCAGAGTGTCTTGTTATTTGTATTCATGAAGATGAGCAAGTTCACTGCTCTTGTAAGGAATTTGAGCACTCTGGCATTTTGTGCCGCCATTCGATTCGAGTGCTAGTATCTAAGAACTACTTTCAAATCCCAGAAAAATATTTTCCACTTCGATGGAGACTAGAGAGTTCCTTAGCTCCCCTGGATGATTCAGTCATTCAAAGTAGTGCTAATGAGTATTCTCAAGTTTTCCATGCTCTTAGTGGAAGTCTATATTCAGAATCATTCATCTCTAAGCAGCGTTTTAATTATGTTAATAGAGAGCTCAAACAGCTCCTTGAGCATGTACAGAAAATGCCTACTGTAGATGAAGTTGCTGCGAGTTCAGCACCTAACCATGTTAATGAACTCTAGCACTTATGATGTATTGCCTGGCGGCTAATTTAGCAATACTAGGGAAGTAATGCTTTTGCGAAGGAACATTGGAGAAAGAAATTAGGCATGAATGTAGTGCAAGAATAGATTTACTTTGTGTAGCAAAAAAGTTACAGTATCAACGTGGAACCACGGAGAGTCAGTAAAAAGCATTTTTTTCTTAATTTTCAGCAGGCTTCCTTTTGATTATTTTGTTGCTCTGTGCTTGCTCTAGAGTTGACTAATATGAATAGAAATGCATGAGAGTCACAAAAAGTATCTCATGTCCACCATGTACATTTCCTTTGAGAGTGACTTTCACTAGTGGGAACCAGTTGTATTTTGATTTATCATTCAATTTAACAAATTAATGTTACTCACTGGAATAATTATTCTCCTTTATTTAATCTGGATTTCCTAACTGCAAAATAAGCTTCATTGATGGAAGCCCTGTAATGATGTTGTCGCTGATGTCCTGAAAGCTTCTCTGTACTGAAAGATTTAACAGGAGAAGTTCAGGGATTGGTGTATTTCTTGGTCAAAGGATTTCTGTAAATGAGTGGAGAACATGCAGAGGTAAGTCATATAGAATATTTGGAGTTTTCATGTCTATTCTTTTGCAATATAGTTGTTCATTTCCATATTAGGTAGTTAAAATGATATTCTTTCATAACTTTGAAATTTGCTTTCAAACTGTTACTAGGTTGTTGCTTGTAACAACACTTCTTCTTTTCCTGGCATGTGTTCTTCTTTGTTTACTTTTCATGCTTGTGTATTCATATTCATTTCAGGTTGATGAAAGGATTGGCATTTTAAAGAGTACACTATAGAACAACATC
Source organism: Solanum appendiculatum (assembly GCA_018342035.1). Taxonomy (NCBI): domain Eukaryota; kingdom Viridiplantae; phylum Streptophyta; class Magnoliopsida; order Solanales; family Solanaceae; genus Solanum; species Solanum appendiculatum. The sequence goes on along the minus strand of JAGDQO010000583.1, from coordinate 1,545,240 downwards.
TATGTCTCATTCCCAAACAAGTTGGGGTCGGCTATATGAATTCTCACTTCTTCATTTAAACTCAATTCATATCATCATACTAAATTAGTAGCTATCACCTATATGGATCTTTTTCTTCCATTGTACCATATATTTAACTAAGTTTGCATCGATTCCAAGCATTTGTAGGTATTTCGAGACAACTTCCTTCCATGTGATTTTCCACTTAACATAGTTTTACAGCTACAGCCCTATGTATCTGTAGGTCGACCCAGAACATGTCTAAACCATCTCAAGCGACCTTCTCTCATTTTATCCTCAATACGTGCTACTTGCACCTTTTTGGATAATGTGGTAATTTTTAATCTTATATAATCTGGTATGACTATACATCCATCTGATCATTTATTTCTCTGCAATACTGATCTTGTGTATACGTTCGACTTAACGACCCAACATTCACTACCATATAACATTGTTAGTCTCATAGTTATTCTATAGAACTTACTATTCACTTTGGTAGGCATCCTTCTATTATATAACACCCCGGTAGCACTTCTCCGCTTCAACCATTCAATTTTAATCCTATGTGTATCATCTTTGTCTATCATTTCATTCTCTTGAACTAACAAACCTAGATATCTAAATTGTTTGCATTTTGGCACCACAATCCCATCTAGTGTTACCTTGACTTCTCTTCTCTCATTCTGACTAAACTGCAATGCATGCATTCAGTCTTACTTCTACATATCCTAAAACTTTTACTCTCTAAAGTGCTTATCCATAGTTCAAGCTTTTGGTTGACTCTTTAGCTAGTTTCGTCAATTGACACTATCATCAACAAAGTATATACACCACGGGACCTCATCTTGTATTGTGTTGGTTAGCTCGTCCATAAGTAGGGTAAACAAGTAGGGGCTCAATGTCGATCCTTGGTGCAAACCCACCGTTACGAGAAACTCCTCCGTGTCATCTACTGTTGTTTTCACACTAGTGAAGGCTCCTTCATACATGTCATATATGACATTTATATATTTAATATGAAATCCTTTCTTCTCAATAAGACAATAACTAACCAAAAAACCTTGTGTGGTACTCTATCATATGCTTTCTTTAGATCAATAAATACCATGTATAGATCTTTCTTCTTTTCACGATAGATTTTTATCAACTTTCTTAGCAAAAATATAGCTTCTGTTATAAAGTTGCCAGACATAAATCCAAACTGATTTTCTTTCACTCTTGTCGTGTTCTGAAGTCTATCCTCTATCATTCGTTCCCAGGTTTCATCGTATGACTCATAAGTTTAATGCTACGATAGTTCGCACAACTTTGAATAACTCCTCTGTTTTTATAAATCATAATCAGGGTACTCTTCAACCTTCGTCCACTGATTGGGCATCCTACCACTTCTTAGTATAGCATTGAATAGCTTGGTAGTCGTTCTTCTCTGACCTCTCCAAGACACTTCCAAACCTCTTCAGGAATTCTATCAGGACCACAAGCTTTCTTAATCCACATATTTTTTATGGCATCCTTTACCTCTGTCGGCCTTCTACGAGTGCAACTAAAGTTTCTATCATTCACAGACGTGGAAATCTAAAATATTCTTCTCTTGGTTTGAGTTGAACAGTTCATCAAAGTAGTTTCTCCATCTCTCCTTGATCCATAATACACTTCACTTGGTTTTAAATCCTTACCCTTCTTCTCTCTTAGTCGTGCTAGTTTGAACATTTCATTCTCCCTTTCTCGTGTCCCTACCTTTTGGTACAAGCCATCTAGGGTTTATTCTCGAGCTTTACGATAAACTTCTGAGTTTACCTCTCAGCTCTCTTGTATTCCTCAAAGGCTTCTCCAGTGTTTGGCAATTTTCTATAACACTCTCTTTTAGCTTTAGTAACTCTTTGTACCTCCTCATTCCACCACCAGGATTCCCGTGGTCAAGGTCCTAGACCTGTAGACACACTCTGGTGACTTTTTTAGTAGGCTCCATAAATGATCTAACTAACTCTATTGCTGGATGTGAGGTTCAGTCCTTGGGGACCCTAACCGTGCTTAATTTTAACAATTTTTCTAGGGAATGATGGAGAATTGTAGTTTCTCTGTTAAAGTTAGGCAAAAATTGTATATTTCTTTAAACTCCTTTACATGATCTGCTAAATCTAATCACGTGGTAAACTCTGCAAGTTTCCCTGTGCAAGGTTGCTTGGCTCAAACGAAAGCCAATTCACAAAGATGGTTAGTTAATTCAGATATGGCTGTTCATGGTTCTTGATAATGATAAGAATTGTTTTATTATTCTTGTTCATTAGTTATATCACTTTTATCATGTCTTTGTTTCTTTCTCAATTTAAGCGGCAGTCATGAGAAGTAATTTTTGTATACTTGAATTGAATGCAATTATTTCATGTGCAATGTAGAGTTGGAGAAACTTTTTAGAGCATAGAGTTCCTGTCAAGTCTAAGCTGACCGCGACATGTTCATTAACTAGATCTCATGTTTCAAATACCTTTCAGCATATGCAGATTTAACCTCTGTAACAAAATATTTTTCTTTCTAGTACATGGAGGAAATTGGCTTCTACTCTCCCGCTATTTTTTTACTTTTATGCTTTTTCTTGAGCCGGGGGTCTATTGGGTAAGGTCTGCATACACACTGCCCTCCCCAAACCCCACTTGTGGGATTACAGTGGGTATGTTGTTGTTACATGGAGGACATCATGCTACTTTCGGTCTTCCGACCTGTGAGAATTACAAGATATGTATAGCTTAGGAAATTGAAATAAGCTTTAAATAAGGTGCCAGATTGGGTTAGTGGTATATATGGAAAAGTTATATATGTATTTGTGTACTGATTCAGTAAACAGCTGATCAAAAATCAACTGGCATTGAGTATGATTTCTTGAATGTTTTGCTTGCTGCAAAGTGGTGGATTGAAATACTATCTCTTCGAAATTATTCCTCTCCGTGACTTGTTTAGTTAACTTGTTTTCCCATGTCTTTTCTTCCAGTGTAATTTCCTGATTATGTGATTAATCTTATCTTGCGTCTCTGCTAAGTGACTTATGAAAAGAATCTTGTACTTGTATTCACCAAGATGCTGAAAGAACAGATACTTATTTTTAAATTTGCATCTTTCTGATTTGATTATAGCCATGCTCTTCTTTATCCATTGCATTTGGAACTACTTTTCTGGGTAGTGAGATTGCTATTTGTACATTATTATGAATCAGATTTGCATGGATATTGAATATGTTCTGTAAGCATTTATTAGAGTGTTACAAGTGGAACTACTTGACAATATTGACTCTTTAAGTTCTAAATGGATGAGGATGAAACTCTACAAGTTGTTGAGCTACTAGCTAAATGAAGGTTGTTCTTTTTTGCTTTTAATAACGATGGTGTACGAGTCAGCTTGCGCACATTTTAACTATTTCACAGGGCATCTGTTATCTCTTACTAGCATAGGTATCGGATAACTTTGTCCACCATGGTTTATCTCTTGTTAGCACATCAGGTAACTTTGTCGACTTGGGTTTAGTCAGATGAAAAGAAATCAACTAATATTTGTTGTTTATGCTAGATACTGCTTCACTGTTGTATATCCCTTTGCATATTTAATTTATTATTCTTTACTTGACCTGATGATCTATCGGAACCAATTCCTCTACCTTCACAAGGTATAGGAGTAAGACTCCGTAAATCTTACGGTAAAATTTCTTACACTCTTCAAACCCCAAGACTCCACTTGTAAGATGACACGGGGTGTGTTGTTGTTGGTCCCCCATTAGTATTCACTCAAGTCATCGTCCATTAAGCCACACCCTTGAGCCTTGAGTGTAAATAATAGCACAACCAGAACCCTAGAGTTGTTGGTACATCTCTATGGTCTAACATCTAGTATTATCTGCTAGTAGTGGCCTAAACTTGAAAATTTGAATTGAAATTCTACTTCTAAACTAGGTAGTGGCCCTCAAAATTGTTGGACAAGAGGTAATATATCCAAAGATGTCCTTTTCATCTTTACATTCTTCTGTGAGGGTAGTTATAGTCAAATGTGAAAACAATTAAAGTTTTGGACTTTCTGGTGATGATTATCAACTTAGAAGTCTGTCCGGTACTCACACTGGAGCTTGACTAAATTCGGATTTGTGTCGGAAAGTCTCACACTGGGGGTTAACCGCTCCTTTACAAAGGTGACATCATACCCAAGAGGATTTAAAGCTGAGACCTCTGATTAAGAATGAATGAATATTCACCACTCAACCACAATCCTTTGATGGTGTATTTAAGTTTATACTCCCTCCGTTTCATATTTGTTGATCCTTGTTCATCTGATACATCCATTAAAAAAGTTTTAATTAGGGGCGTTACTCAGGTGTATAGTATTTGAAATCTCTTGATTTGCTAAAATAGATATTAAAACAAAATACTCCTATCTATTTTTAATATGAAGTTAAGTAAAATAAAACGGAGGGAGTATATAGCAATAAAGAGAAACAGGGGTGTGGTCTTTGTCTGTTAAAGTACATCTTTGCACCTAGTCTGCCTTTTGATGGGTGCAATGTCATCTCCTTCATAAAACATAGTGTCATGTGAATTGGAGCTTCGACTAAATTTGGATTGCGCATTATAGGGCCTATTCGGAGTGATGCTCCCAACAAGATTTTCTCTATATCCAGACTCGAACCTAAGACCTACAACTAAGGGTGGAACTTTTTGCTTTTATTATAAGGATTAGTTAACATGGCAAAAAAACAACATAAATTTAGAAAAATAAACAATTCAAGGCATACAAAGCTAATAGGGGACATAATTTCATAATTTGATCTTGGTAGATTTGCAAATGTTATACATACACCAAGAAAGGTTAATTCTGAAAGAAAAAAATAACTTATTTTTCCATGCATGTGTAAAGTGCATTACAACTTTATCATCATTGGGATGGTTTGATTGGGGGAATATACTTAGGAAAAGTAGTTATAGCATAAACATCAAATAAAATAATTTGATGCATTAGGAAAAATATTCCCCATAGGATTAGCAGCATTTAGGGGTGTCAAAAGAATATGAAAAACTGATCGAACCTAATTGAATCGAACTGATTTATGTTATTTTTTCAATAAAACCGTGGACTTTTATTTAAGTGTATAACCATTCCGAACAATTGGGATGATCTTTTTAATTTATGAAAAAAAATCAAAAAAATTTCGAACCGAACCGAATAGTCTTACATGTATGTAAATATATTTTATATATTAACAATATGTTAAATTTAATATATAAATATATTTTATAACATTTTTCAAATATAAATATAACCTAGGTCCTAGGCCTCTAGTGATTAGATGACTTTGGGTCTTTGCTATTTAATTAGTCTTTACTTAATTATGTTTAAAATTAAAAGATACTGTAACAGATACTCTATCAAACAATACAACAAAACATATGCAAACACTCCTATTAAATGTTTAAGATCAAACAATATGGCTACAAAGTTTTAAATTCTTGTCTTCTTGGTGAAGAATTAAAGTGCTTCTTCCAGAACATATTTGCGAAAGAAATTTTTTAATAGTAATATATTTTGAGGTTAAATTTTAAAAGAAAAAAAATGAAAACTAACCGAACCTACCGATATCGAAAAGAAACCGATATAATTGGGATGATTTAAAAAGTCTAATTTTAATTATGTATTATAAAGTATCCGAAAAATTAAAATGGTATAATTTTAAAAAAATAACCGATCGAACCGTACCTTTAACACCCTAGCCGCATTTGATTGACCATATAAGCAAAAATAACTAACGCATAATTGATATAAGGTTTGGTTGGCGGTAGGGGTGTCGCTGAGACATAAGATACGGTTAGTTATTTTTAAAAAAAATTATATCATATCAATTTTTTTGATAATTTACATGTGCAAAATTAAGTTTAGATTTTTTAATTTTATTTCAATCATTTTGATTTTTTTCGATAACGATATCAATCCAGTAATATCTTTTAAACATTGTTTTTTAAAATATTATTTAAGAGTTTCGTATCGTTATTAGAAAATTTGATTCCTTACATAGTAAGCTTTAATATAATGTAAAAAGTACACAATATCCATAACCACGTGACACTGATATGATTTCTAACTGTACTCCTTTACATGACTTATGTGGTGGTGTAGCCGTATATAGTTTAGGGTGGCCAATTGAACACCTTTCGTTGAAAAATTACTATATATATACAAAATTGTATAAAGTAATATAAATTAAAAAAATAAATTCATACATATATATTAAATCTTGAATACCCTTAATGAAATTTCTAACTTCGTAAGTGAACTCATGATCTCAACCATTAAAGAAAAAACATGAGAATTTATTTACATAGAATGCACACCACACCATATCGACAGTGCTCTATAAAAAATGACAAATTTTATATAAATCATGTCACTAAACTCAAAGTAAAGCTTTTGTATGTGTTCTTAGCAATAATTTACTAATGTTTTTGCATATATAGTCAATAATGATATAGTAGTTTTTTTTTTCTTTTTGGTAGTTCCATATGAATTCACCTAAGGTTCAAGTCAAGCTTTAAATGTTTTCTAGTCTTAAATTTAACATATAAAATATATTTTATACATATGTATTTATTCGGTCTAATTCAATATTTTATAAAATTTAAAAAAAAACATACCTAATTTTTGGTATGATTATAATATACATTGAAACCTATAAAAAAAAAATTAAAATAAATCAATTCAGTTAGGTTCAATTGATTTTCACATCTTTAATTGGCAATGTTAAATAATGCATTCATTATGATCCTTGACAACGTATGCATTATTATTGTGACATATAATATCTTATAAGAATAAATGTATTAACAATACGAGGATATTTTTTTTAAAAATAATCATAAGTAATAATCTCTACATATTATAATTCGTACTATTATTCACCATTTTAGTAATTCATATAATAGTAAGTATCAATAACCTTTTAATATTAAGATTATTTTATAGAGAGAAACTATTTTAAACATCTAATACAAAACTTTAATTACATTTTTATTTTAATTAATTAAAATGTAAATATTCAAATTTTCAATCAATATTATACATAGATAAATATTGTTGAAAAATATTAAAAAGAGGAATCTTTTTGTTATTTGTTACCTATATTTTTGGATTCAATCTTTAGCTATTATCCTTTTTTTAGTTATAATACTCTTTAAAAAAATTGTTATTTGTTACTTTTTTTAGGAGGGCTAAAATCTTTAATTTTTACTTTTTTTTAATCATGCACAAATATTGTTGTTACCTTTATTTCTAACTCCGTAAAATAATATATAAAATATAAATACTAATATAAAACATAAAATAAAATAAACAATTTATTATATAAAAAATAAAATTCTTGAATGAAACTTAACCAAACTTATGAGATATGTTAATTAATTAATAAGGATATACTGATAAATATGTATATATCAAAACAATAATTTAGTCTTCAAAAGAATAATTTTCTCCTTTTGCTTTTTTTTAAAAAGTAGAAAATTTTATCTTCTTTCCAACAACAGAAAAACTATTTCGCTTCCATTTAAAAATAATTTTAAGGATTTGTCAAACACTTAATTTTTTTAAAAAAAAAACACTTTTGGTCTCCCAACACAATGTCAATCAGGTTCTAACTTTAACTAATATATGTAGTAGAAAGTACAAACGACAATGTCAGGTCAGGGAGGTGTTAGATTACACAAATAATAGAGATATAATATGGTTAGGATAAAGTATTTTATTTGATTCTATATACCTTGTCTTTATGTTGTATATATATATATATATATATATTCTTGTTATATAATATAGGTGTCAAATACCCACTCCAACACAATTTATGGACAGCCAATTTTACAGAGATGAAGATCTGGGTATTTAGTTGGCATTATACTTTGCTTTTTCCAAACAAATATATACAATCACATGTATATATATTTGGCTTTGGGTCCAATTTCAGGGAGACATGGCTGGTCATTTTGTCTCTCAATATATATAGATGTGGATCCTCCCACTTTGTTCTTTAATTATGCTAACAATACCAAAAATAATTTTTTTTTTAAAATATTACACTTATTAAGTTACCTAATAAAAGGTGATTATAGATATTTGCGTATAATAATTGGGATTTGTTAAAAGACTTTGTGAGGAAAGCTTAGAGAAGGGCAAATGAGTCATTTTTGTTGTTTTTATACTGGAATTAATTATTCTGGAGTTGTTATTCATATAGAGGCTGGTCTAAAAGTGGTACTACCATGATAGTGATATAAATGATTCAGAGATTACTAATTTTGGAATAAAAATTACACCAAACGTTAAATAAAATAATAAGAAAAATTTGTAAATAGTGTTATTAACGATTATTTTTGCAAAAAGAAAACAAAAGAGAGAGAGAGATTTTGCTATATTTCAAAATGTAGAAGCACTTTAATGATTTCAAAACATAGCAGAATATATGCATACAATATCCCCTTCTAGCTAAATGAAAATCACATAAATACAGTATGTGTGGTTATGTATATATGTATGTATGTAGTTTCAAAGTAGAAGTTGAATGTATGTGTGACTAATTGTTTATGTATGTACGTGTAGGCATTGGTGGCTAGTTAGGATTTTTAGATACACAAATACATGTATAAGTATATATATGCTATAAAATTACATAATTTTACTATATTATATATGAGTATTATTTTTTTTTAAATACCACTATAAAATATATGTAGGTCAAAATGGCTAATTCATAATTTATCTCTCAACTATAATTTTTGGCCAAATCCATCGGTAGCCCCTTAAAGTTGGCACCAAGTTTCACTTAGACACCTCAACTAGACAATGTTCATTTTAGGCACCTCATGTAGAGTTTCGCTGTGTCATTTTAATACTTTTTGCTGACTCAGCAAAACATGTGTGTTACACAAATTTTATGCGCGTGAAACACTTTTTTTTCTTGGAAAATATTTTTGCTCTCTTCTTCTTCCTCACTGTTCTTTTCCTGCAACTTCTCCACCTTCCATCATCATTTTCTAAGAATTTGTGATACTCTTTTACTTTTTAAAATCAAATCACATAAATTTTAAGCTTTGCTACATTAATGTTGTCTGTTACTACAATTAAATAAAAAACTTCCACCCCCAAGAATAATGAAAAGTTTTCTTATTGGAAATTACCTTAATTTTCTTGGTCATTAACAACGAAAATTGAAGGAACAAGCTATTGCACTCCTTGAACAACATCTTTCCATAGCATTCATAACTAAATCCCCAATTGATTCCTACGTCTGCCTCTTCACCATTTAAATAATATTGTTATTTTTCTTTCAAGATGCATTTCGATTTTGAAGAAAGGAGAAATTAAGGAATGCAACACAAGAAATCAAAATTTTGTATAGCACAAGAAGAACACATGAGTTTTAATGGGTTTGAAAAAGGAGAACACAACGAAAGAACAAAAAGGCATAAGAAGACAGCTGAAAATGTGGGGGTGGGGAATGGGTTAGATATTCTGAAGAAAAAAAAGAAAGAAAGTAAAGGTGAGCTTTTTTAAAAAAAAATTAAAAAACCACATGTCACATGTTGATTCCTTTGTTTATCCACGTAGGAGGCGTTTGGATACACACACTTGAGCTAGTTTTGAGAATATAAAAAAAGTGTCAAAATGACACAACATACCTCCACATGAGGTGTTTAAAATGAACAAAGCTTAATTAAGGAGTCCAAGTGAAAATTGATGCCAACTTTAAGGGTCCATCGGTGGGTTTGGCATAATCTTTTATCCCATAAATCAAACGACATTCATTATGAGTGACCCCACGCGTTGAAATTTGGACTCGGTATATAAATATCTTTTTTTACTTTATGACTCATAGTAGACTATACACGCGTCTTAATTTCTCAAACATAAACTTAAAAAAGACCACGTCAACTATAGAAAAGTCTAATTGGAAAAAATTGTGGTATGTGTGGTTAGAGGCGGAGTCGAGATTAAGAAGTTAGGGGTTTTAAATATTAGGACAACTGTCAATTAATTTTGTTAGGGGATTTACAAGTTAATATACATATATATTTATTTAATTTTCTAATACAAATATAAAATCTATGAAAAATCTAATAGATTCGTCCGAACTCATGAACCTCTACTTAGCTCCGCCTATACATGGTGAGCGTGTTAGCAGAGGCAAAACATTACTCAATTGTCATGTACCTCAAGACCCAAAGGCTACAGCCAGGTCAAGTTGGCAATTGCATTGTAACTTCCTTTTTAGGAACTTTAAATCATTAGGATCTTACACGAATATTCGCTGCGTATTGCGTAATGTATCGTTTTGTATTATATTATGTTGTATTGTACTATACTATATTGTTTTAATGAATAGTGTGGTTAGATATGTTTTATAATTATCTCAGTCGTTATGTACATAATACCACGCATTCATAATTTAAATGATAAACTTACCAAAAAAATAGGATATGGAATAGAATTACTATGAAAAAGTAGGATAAAGGATAAAATAGAATCATTAAATAATAAATAAAGACAAAATGAGAAGAAAATATTAAGGTACAGTACGTAACAATGCGATCACACCAAATCGACTGTTACACAAAATGAGTCTTTTTTAACAATATGATACAACTAAATTTAAATAACAATCAAAACAAACACTATATTTAAACTAACAATTCAATACAACGAATAATAATCATCCAAACAAGATTATAACTATTTAAGTGAATTCTCTTTAAAAAAAACCAACAAAGGAACAAAAAATATCACATCACTTGTATTACACAACTAAAAAGGCTACGTATCTTTAAGATTATTTTATGTTAGTTAAGAAAGAGATTTGTAATAATCTCAAGATCCTCAACTTAGGATAAATTTTTTTAATAATATGAATCCAAAACTTTCTGATTAGTAGTAATAAATTTTAAACACCAAAAAGATCCCAAATCTTTCTTTAAAAAACTTTATGATAAATACTAATAACTTAAGAGATATGAAAGATTGTTTAGGACTAAAAGGTAAGGTTCAAGACTATCCCAGCAAACTAATTTTGCTGATGCACATTAAAAATAACAAATGTGGAATATGCTCAAAATATTTAATTTATAAAAGTACAGATTAGTAGTTCATTTAATAATTATTTGTACTTTGTCCCCAAGAACAACTACAAATAATTATACTAATTAATTTATCAGGAGAGAGTGAGGTTGAGATGGGAAATATTTATAAATTATAAGTAAAAAGATGTAAAATTTTAGGTTTAATCACACTTTATATAAAGAAGAGAAGTCTTTTAACGATAAAAATATATATTTATATAATATTCTTTTTCATAAATAATATATTAAAGTATTAAAATATTTGGTCAAAATCTCTAAACCGAATAAATTGATAATCTTAGAGATGTTATTTCAATAAAGATGGTTATTATTATATTACCAACAAAAATTTATAATTATTATAAAGGGGTAGTTTTCTAAAGAGCTCTTTTATAAGTATGGTTATTGTTGTTATAGGTAAAACATTATTAGAAAAAGGTAAATTATAATATAAAAAATCAGTTTATTACTATCGATTTTTTTTCTTCACTCCCTATCTTAGGAGGGTTAATAGTGTTCTTACTTACTCTTCAACATGACTTTAGTTCTCAACTTACCGATTGATGATCAAAGTGTTCAAACATTTAAGCTAGTCTCACATGTCAATTACTTTTCAGGGTCATCTAATATTCGCGTTTATTTTAAACTAATGAATATGTAGCAATTGCGAAATATATTTTTTCTTATGAATACAAAAATCGTAAATTTAATGAATGAAAAAAAATACAAAAAAATTGTTGTAGATAAGTATAGGTACTGGCATAAATCTCGATATTTAGATTAATAGTACATTTATTATACCAAGGAAATGAAATATTACAACAAAAATATATAAAAAAAAAAGAAGTAAAACTAACGTGCTAATAACAACAAAAATTGTAGATTAACTGAAAAAGAAAGATCAAATATGATCCTTTGATCTTGATCCAAAAAGTTTGCAGAACTTTTTTTTTAATAACCCTTTGGTATCTTTTATCTTGAATTTATTTATTTAATTAATCAAATTTATGTCGTTAAGAGAAAACGCTTCCTACATTAATTTTTAAAAAATAAATTTAAAAAGATATATGGAGAAAGACCATAAAGTGTCATAAATATATATATATTATATATTTGAGAATTATGAACATGAAAAGTATGAGAGTTATTGAGATGTAAGACTAAGGATATAAGTTTGGGATAACAATACTTTTGAACCGTACGATTCTGATTTTAATTTGATTCTTGTGATATATGCCTCAAATATATTTAACCTTCAATTTAGTTAAAATATGTGTTTTTGATAAATGTTATATTTAGATTGCTTTTAAAACTATATTATCGTCAATTATGGAGTAGCAATACAAGCTTAACGTATTACATAATTACTTAATTAATTAAGTGTTTATTAGTGGGTCAAGTCATTAAAATGGTTTAAATAGATATCTTTTTATTTTTAAAAATTTTAATTTTAAATAAAACTTTCATATTAGTAAAATTAATGAAAAAATCAATTAAATAGACCGAGTGACTTTGTAAGTAAAACTTTTATAGTTAATTTTTGGGTTAAAAATCAAAATTGAGCAATTTTCTAAAGAAAACCCATAATTAAATTTTTGAGTTAAAAGCAAAAATTGAATGACTTTGAGAAAAAAATTCATAATTAAATGACCATATAAAATATTATCTCCTCAAAAATTACATCGCAAAAGCTTGAATATATAGCTAGAACTTTTCCCTTAAAGGTCTTTTATTTACTTTATATGGGAAATTTTTAACTACAAAAATACCATACATGGGGGAAACAAAGAGTGAAACAAATCAAGTCAACTTGACATTGAGCTAGTAAGGATCTCTTTCTTCTTAACTAAAGATTTAGCGTTGAATTATGAGAATATGAAAAAAAAAAAATCTATAGTAAATAAGAAATACTTCCTCTCTATTGGATCACACACAACACGAATTTAAATCAGTCAAAATTCCAAAATGGATATCAAATATCGAGAAGTGTAAAAAAGAAGTAATACATGGTTAAACTATATGTCATAGCAAGATGCTAACCCCCTTATTGGTTAAATTTTTTTTTCATCATCAATTCTTTCTATTGATCTCTTTCTTAATCCTCTTTATAAAATCATCACACTTCTTGTGCAACTCTTCTAATGTTTCTTCTTCTTCATCATCTTCCAATTCTTCAATAACTTCAATATAACGCGGATGATAACCTAATCGATTATTCTGAAGAAAGGGCCTACTATCTTCCGGTTCTTGATAAGCTTCATTCTCATCAATTGTTCCAACACTAACCAAATCATCTTGAATCATTGTTTCAATTTCTTCTTCTTTTTCTTGAGATTCAATTTCAACAACTTTTTCAAGAAACTCTGTTTTATTTTCAAGATTCTTGAATTCTGTTGATTTGAACTCCTTGTAATTTTCTTTGGGATATTGATGATGATCAGAAATGTCAGTAGTACTAATTAACCCTGAATTCTTGATTATGAAAACAAGAATTCCATTACAAAGAAGAAAAATATAGTTTCTTTCTGAGCTATAGGTGAAAAGTTGAATAGAAAAATAAGAAGGAAATTCATTAAATAAATTAAAAAGAGAAGGAAATAATAAGTAAGATTGAGAAAACACTAATGAAAATACTGAAACTGGAAGAAGAATTTTCATTGCATTTTTTAGAAAATAAAATTGGCTATTCAAGCTCATATTTTCCATTTTCTTGAAATTGAAAAGAAAAAAAAAGTTCAAGTTTTTAGAGTTTTCTTGAAAGTTGTTTGGGGTTTTTGCAATGTGTGTGTGTGTAAGAAAGAGTGGTGAAATACTTTAGATTATATACTAGTTTCATGTTTGAAGTCAAGGAGGAGTTGAAAATTGATTTTCCAAATATACCCTTGTGTTTATTAATGGTAGATGTTGTTTAGAGGTTAGGGTGAGGGGTAGTTTGAGGAAAATAGATGAGTCAAGTAGGTCCAACTAATGTTTTTAAGAATATTTAATTGAAAGGACCATTGTTGGACTTTGGAACTTCATTTTGTTAGCTGTCATCAGCACTCTTTATTTAAGTTCTTTTAAGAACCTTGTTTGTCAAATTTAATCTTGTTGTAGATAGTAACATTTACATCATGGTGTGGTTATATGGTTTATATGACTGAGATCTCTCCATGCTTAATTCAGAGGTTTCAAATACGAGTTTTAAGTTTGGAAAAGATTAAGTTAGGAACGTTGCTCTTAAAAATGAATCATGCAATATGTGAATCTGAATTAGTCTGGCTCTAATATGAATATCAAACGCTGAGTGAGAAACTAGACAATAAATATTTCCACTTTTGGAGACTCATTGTATCAAAAATTTCGATGTGATAAATTAGATCCGTTCATCTTTAATTATCAATTGTGAATTTGAGTCCTAAAATGAAAAATAATTTTAAGAGAGTGCTTTTATTTTTAGAAACCTTATGCAACTTGAATTTAAAGTAATCGAGAATTCAAACCCCAATATTGAAAAGCCATGTGAAAACATAAAAAAGATCTAGATGTAGGCCAGGGAGATGTTTTCAATAGTTTGTATCAAGGGAGTGGTGGATCTATCTCTATAGATATTATTATTGTTATTTTGTCATTTTTCTAATCTAATTTGTTCCTTGCAATTTGATGTGACATGATTATCAAATGTTGAATGAAAAATAGATGTAGAATTGGAAAATATAATTCTTACAATTCAAAAGATTAAAATGAGTAGAAGGATCATTTTTTGAATAAAAATAAAAGACTTTAAATATTAAATTAAAACAATTCAAATTTCACCAAACTAAAGGCATCGTACGAACCTTCTCAATTAAATAACATTAGTTTAGTCATCAAGGCCTATTTAGCAGCAGCCCGCTGAAATTCCATTAAATGTTTTCCTTCTTTTCATCTATATATTTTCTTCTATATATTCTTGAATAAAATATATATTTTATTTTACTTGTCTATTTTAACAAGTTAAGAGTTTTTTGTTTTTTCATACTAATTTAGTAAAATACATCCTTAATTATAATTTTTTAAAGAAATATAACAGAATCAAGTAATATAAAATAGAAAGAATAATTAAATCTATTGATTTTGTTTTTTTCGTAAGTCTATAGACTTTGTTTTCTTCTACCTACATTCTTTGACAATTTCTAATATTTCTTGACTCTTTTCTAATGGAAACTTCTCGTTTTATCCAAGGTATTTTCACTTACCATATCATTTACAAAAAAAATAAAATGAACTTTTAAAATTTATAATCTTACATCTTACATAATAGTCTTGTGACTATAAAAGTATGTTATAATGTAGAGTAGAATATTAAAAAAAATAAGTTAAATTAGTTTTGAATACAGTTAAATTTTGGCTCACTTCGCTATAACAATCATGTTTTATAACTAACACTTCATCAATCAAGTTAACTTTGAAACCAATAATTTCATACTATAATATGTTCTCTATAATAATAATGAAAACAAATCAGACGAATAATGTTGTTATAAAAAATTTTGACGATATATAAAATTATTATTATTTTCATAACGAACTAATAAAAAAATAGTATCACATAAAATAGAATAAGGAATTAAGAAAACGAAAAAATATGAAATAGAAAAACAAAAAAACAAAAAAAAGCCAAAGTTGTACTAGTATTTTAAAGGGAAAAGGTACAAATACCCCCTAAACTATGACTGAAATCTCAGAGATACACCTTAACGAAACTAAGGTCCTATTATCTCCTGAACCTAATTTTTTTTTTTTGTAATTTTGTACACCTTTTTGGATTACGTGGCATCCAAATATCTCTCACGTGCCTCAACTGCGCGGAGTCACAAAGTATGCCACGTAAGCCAAAAGCTGTACAAAATTCCAAAAAAAAAAATGAGTTAAGGGGTAATAGAATCTTAGTTTAGTTAAGGTGTATTTCTGAAATTTCGGTCATAATCTAGGAGGATACTTATGTCTTATCACTATTTTCAAACAATTAATTGGTTGGGTTTTGGGCGTAGGGAAGGGGGCATCAATCAATGTTATCGACCAAATACGACTAACCATATTTTCGAATTGATTTTTGAGTGTACATTATTTATTATTAATGCTAATAAACCGACATTTAAAAGCACCTCCTTTCCTCAAATTTATTTCATTTAAACCTCATCTCCTAATCACTAGCACTCTTTTCGCTTCATATTATTTGACTTTTACCGATATATCTTTTAAAAAAAATAAATAAAAGTGTACTTTAAGAAACTAACCTTATTAATAATACTGGAGTATTATGGGGGAAAAGTCTATTAATTTGCTAAAACGAATTAATAAAATGAAATGTCTATTTTTAATATAGGGATCAAATAAAATGAAACAAGGAGAGGAATAACCATCCGCATTTAAATTGGAGCAGTATTTTATTATTATTAAACCATCCGCATTTAAATAGTATCCCAATTGGTTATTTTTTTATATTACTATTGTTTAATTTTGGAATAGGCAATCATATATTATTATTATTATTATTATTATTTGCAGTTTTTTATGTTAAAACATTAAACCCTATCGTTATGCTTTAGGGTTTTATATAAAAGAAGCACAAAATTTTACTTCTATATTCCTATCTAAACAATTTTCTATTGATCAAAGCCATAGACTTTTCTGCCTATATATAGGAAAGCAAATATGCCATCGAATTTTGTAAAAAGACTTATTTATGTCATTTGTTAAGAATTTAGCTTATTTATATCATTTCAGTTAATAAATATTGACATGAATGAGTTTTTTGAGCTAAACTTTTAAGAGTAAATTTTAGGAATAACAAACATAAAAATCATATTAGCCCTCTGTAGCTACAATTTTGCTATTTGCGCTCCACAGCAAACATAGTTTGCTATTGAGCATCAGATTTGTATAAAATCACATGCGGCAGCATCATATTTGTATAAAATCGCAGCGATTTGTATAAATCGAGCTTTTGTGTCTATGAAAATTGCGTTTGTATATTTATATGTTCTTTGTGATTGTATATCTGCATAAAATTTGAATTCGTATACAATTGAATCGAGTTATACAAACATAATTTATACATTTGTATAGGACTTAGAAATGTTATAAGTGTATTGGACGAAGAGATATGTATTTGTATTTGTATATACAGTTCTCTCTCGTTTTATGCAAACACAAACACAATTTATACATTTGTGTTTGTATAATGTGAGAGAGGCGAGCGACATTCCGAGCAAGATTCTGAGGAGAGAGGCGAATGATAAAGTGTTTGCTACGAATTAGAATTAAATGAAACTGTAGCTATAACATTTATTTTGAATTAATAATTTGCTATAATGCACAATCTTCTCAACTTTTAACGAATAACATAAATGAACTTTTTCTCAAAATTCGATTTATTATATATATATATATCGATACCGATTGAAAGTAACATAAAGTAATTAATAATTAGGGTGGAGAGTAAAGTCTTAAAAAGGGGCCATAAAGTCCACATCGAAACTATTTTGTGGCAATAAATAAATAGAGTAGAATTGGGCGTACTAGTGACGCCTAACATTATGATGCAATACGAGCTAACTTTGGTAGGAAATGTGACGTAGATTTCAAATTTATTCCAAATTTCTAATTGAACAATTGAAATGCACAAATATCTGTTTTTGGAGTCGTCATTAATCAATGTTTGAAGTACATGT
The DNA here is from genome assembly GCA_018342035.1 of Solanum appendiculatum. Lineage (NCBI taxonomy): Eukaryota > Viridiplantae > Streptophyta > Magnoliopsida > Solanales > Solanaceae > Solanum > Solanum appendiculatum. The sequence continues at coordinate 1,527,413 of JAGDQO010000583.1, read as the reverse complement.
AAAAATTATTTTAAAATTTAGGTATATGTGTTTGAATTTATTTGATCGGAAAAAATAATTTATTTTTCTAATTATAATAATTCAACATTCAAATCTACTCTAAAGTTTCATATATTATAAGGACAAACTCAAACCATCAACCAATTACAAGAGTACTTATAATGGAGTGGTAAATACTCATTCTTCCTTAACCAAAGGTCTTGCTGCGAGTGCTTTACCCCTCCTTGTGGATTTTTCGGAGCGAATTCAGATAACACCGGATGAAAAAATAAAATAAAAACTCAAATCATCAATTTGTCAAAATAACAACAAATTTAACAACTTCTTTTAGCACCCTTTTTGATTCCACCTAAATTTCCACTAAAAATATAAATATCAAAACCACCTCACCATCACTATTTACTATGATTTTATTTCAGATCCAAAAAATACAGAAAATCGCCGTCTCTCATAATTTAATAATCCTTTCCATTCTTACACTTTGATTGGATGATACTTATATATTATTTTATAATGTATTGAATCGTATTGTATTGTTTTAATTAATATAATATTTCAATAGATTGTATGTTCTCCATCGTTACATAATGTCATATTAAATAATAAGTAAATATAAGTGAGAAGAAAAAATTAAGGTAACCACACAATCATACCAAATTAGTGGTTACACAAAATGGATCTTTTCGTCTTTACCTAACGATGAATTTAACGTATATGTATATGTTCACTTTAATTTCCAATCGCTTTTTGAGGTCGATGTGGATGAACATGAACAAGTTTGGAATTCACTATCACTTTTCATTTGGAGCGGCCCATTCCCTTTATCACTTTAAAGGGCCAAAACAAGTCGAAAGGCCAAAAAGTCATCAAAAAGGTTAGCAACACATCATTAACCTCCAACTATTCATTGCCATATAAATTTATTATATTTTAATATCAATACCTTTATACAATGTATAATCAGTGTATCAAAATTATATGACAATGTATAAAAACGTATGTCTATTGTTATACAATGTTTATATACATTATTATACAATGTATAGCATATATATTTTGTTATATAATATTTATACATATCATTATGCAATGTATAAATATGTATACACAAAATATAACTATGTATAATAGTGTAGATACAACTATTATACACATGTACATAATAAAAATATCGTCCAACCACCAATCACCTCCATTTTAATACCATAATCGCACCTCTTCAAAAATAACATTATCAAAAATAAAAATGAGATAAAATACAAATCGAATATCTATGCACTTGTAATCTGCCCAATCACAAAAGAGAAATGTCTTTAAAAACATGTTCAAATTTCATCACCTTGTGCTGCTATTTGATATTGAAACACAAACACATATGCACAATTGTATCATTAGTATACACAGATACATAAAGTACAGATACACAACCTCCAAAATTTTCATAAGCAGATGAGATTTTGTATACATATCTTCAACAACTATTTTCAATTGATTTTAATAAGAATGAATGAATACAAACGATACAAGAACGAATGAATACAAGTGATATATCTTATATGTATCATCATGTATCAACCTATATGTTTCATCTTGTATCTGCATCACTTCTCTCTCTCCAAAATCTCACACTCCTCTCTCACAATCTCATTCGTCTCTCAAACTGTTGTTATAATCGTAATTAGGCCAATTATAACTACTAATAATAATTATGGTCAAAACTATAACTATTTTTAATTTTCTTTTATCTTTTTTTAATAGTGTCTGAGAGGAAATAGACACAAGTGTATCCAATGTATAACTGTTACGTATACACTGTTCAGCAGTATGTTAAGTGTATAACATGTACAACTTACTATATACTGATATACAGTTAATATATATATATATATATTGAATGCACATTATATAATGGTACTGCAGAGGTTTCAATAATTGTTAGGTGGGATATACACACGAATAGACATATTTTCCCTTATTCTTTTCGTCAGTTTTTAGAACAATTTTACAGTTTCAACTTCAAACTTGAGGTTTGTTACCACAACCTTTGACCTTCGAGTGAGCCCTCTGTAGTACCACAACCTCTGTCCTTCGAGTGAGGACTCTGTATGATAAGCACATTGTGTGTATTGGGTAAATTTGTATTGTGTAATAGCCTGTAAATCGAATAGAGAATGTAAACTACATAGAGAAGGTAAATCACACTAAGCAAGCCTTATGCAACAGGCCTGACTCAAAAGATATTGAGGAGAAATTGATCCCGACTCATTTGGCTAAAGAAGGTGCAGACTAAGTGTTTGTAGAAAGTTCGTTGTTAATAAGAGAATAGATTGAGGAGCTTAGGATGGTACTAGGGACATTTTAGTAAAACAACTTGAAGTGTATGAAACTTGTGCTTTAAAAGAATCGATAGATATTTGTGTGATCGTAAATCATTTCATTAAGAATATAAGGGAAATTCTAAAATTAAATTATTTTTAATTATAATAAAGTGACATACTTTATTGGACGGACTAAAAAAGAAAGGATGCCACATAAAATGAGATGGAGTAATAGTTATTCTGATATTGATGATTTAGATTTATTTTTGAATTTAAAATATAAAGAGAAACCATATAAGTAAAGATAATAATTTAATGAAAATACTTAATCAAATAATTTTTTAAGAAATTTTAGATCTTCAAAATTTGTTTAGACTTTCAAAGGCCAAATTAATTATAGGGGTAAAATAAAATAAAAATTAATTCTATGCTGATTTAATAAGTGATCAAATAATATAAGACAAATATTTTTAATAAAATGTCCATCTAATATTGGACAGAAAAAGTAGTAATAGTCTGTAAAGATGAAAAAAAGTAGTAATAAGTCATTAACTTAGAAATGAGAATTGGTTGTGATATATTGGCTTTAAATTCTTCCGGATTTAGTGTTTTGTTTTATCATGCTAATTAAAATTCTTTTCTTGAATATTAACTAAAAAGTAATTGAAACCTTTATATAGAGTAATAAAATATGTGCATTTCATGTGCATTCAAATGGTGTCACATATATGGGGATAATTTTTATTTTTTTTTCATTTTACCCTTATACTTAATTATTTTTGAAATTGTAAATAAGTTTGTAAAGTTTCAAAAACATTTTAAAAAAATTATTAGTAAAACTATATTTCTTATTTATAATTTATAGGGGTGTGTAAAGAATAAGCGGACAACTAATGCGATAAAGGGAGTACTAAATTTATCACGATCAAACACAACAACAATAATACACCCGATATAATCTCATAAGTCAGTTTTGAGAAAGGTAAAATGTATGTAGATTTTACCTTTTATCTTTTGAGGACAGAGACACTGTTTCTAATAATTTTTTTTGTTCAAGTAGAAAAGAAAAGAAAGCAATAATAACAATGAATAAAAACAATAAAAAAATATTTTACAGACACAAATCATGCATCTATTAATCTTACGTAAACACCTATTTTACATAAATATTGGGATTGTATTATACACTCGCATAAAACTACAAATTAAGTTAGTAGAAAGGTGTTCTCTTCGAATTCTGTGTGCGATTGTATTATATTCTTTCTTTCGTTAATATAGATTATTATTCTTAATGTGCATTATGATTTTTCATATATTTACACTTTGAATTCCTAAAAATATTGGCTCATATATAATTTAGAGAATTTAAGTTTATATTAGTTGTGGCAATTTAGTCATAGAAAAGATAATTAATTTTTGTAAGGGATTCACTTCAAAGATAATTTATCTTATTTATTATTTTTTAAGCTGAAAGTATTATAAAAACTATTTTATTTTCAAAAAAAAAATTATTAAATAAATACCAACACAATTTTTTAATGTTAGGCCCGTAAATGAACCTTTTATATCTAGTTCATATATAATATAGCTTGGATAGGACTGAAAACCTATTTGTTATTACTCTTCCCAAAAAAATATAATAAGAAATAGATAAATTTTGAAAACAACAAGAACTTCGGACTCATGGCTTGGCGTAATATATAACTCAACATCCAACATAGATGAATGGATTCTAGATAACAACTCTAGTTGGAACATAATTTGGTCAATAAGGCCTCTGTGTAGTATTGATAGAATATTAGGTTTGTCCCCCACGAGTGATCACATTACCGCCGAATATAAATGAAGGAGACCGTAATATTATTTGCCGGAATGACAAACATATTAACGAACAAGACTTGAACTTTTAATGAAATAAGGTGTGCATATTCTCATAAAACTAGACATTCAATTATATATAAAATTCATAATTATTTAAGGTAGAAAAATCATTATATCTTATTGTATAATGAGAAAGACTCTTTCAAATTAATAAAATGATAGTCATTTGCTGCAATACAATACATTGGTTCTTCTTCTTAAAAAATCTTATTGATGAATAATAACTTTTAAATAGATTAGTTCAAAGTTCTAAAATAGTAAATTAGGTTTTAGTATCATTTAACTAAAAACATAAATTTTACTTCATTCCCAATGTTTTAACTTTATAAGTAAGTAATGAACTTTTCTAAATATTAATTGTAATACATATATAGTAGTATTTTTCTAGGGATTATAAGAGTATTTTTGCTGAAAAAAATTATAATTGTATTTTTCTAGATTATAAGAAGATTTTAATTGAAAAAATTATAATTAATTATAATTTGATATACTGAAATTAAAATATGATAATATGAAAAAAAAAGATTTAATGCATTCTTATATTTCACCGTACAAGAAAGTTATAAAATTTATATTAAAAAGAGTAGGAAATGATATTTGATTTTATATAATTAATATATATTTTTCAATTATCACAATTAAAAAAAAATTTACAATTTTTTTTTAATTTTGAGTTGTTCAAACAAGGAAACAAACTTAAGTTATTACCTTTAGAGCTCTCTCCATTTGTTTTAATTGTCACTTTAGGCATGTGTTTGGCACGGGCCAATGCTACTTAGCTAGTGTTATAAGCAAGAAAACATTGTGAACGTTTAGCTAATAAATACTTTCTCCGTTCATTTTTGTGCGTCGCTGTTTGACTTGATATATCCATTAAAAAACTAATTATTGATATATATATTTTACCACACTATTTCTATTAATTGATGTTTTGTATTAGGTCTTGAAAAATGATTTGGACAATTAGTATTTAATGCTAAGGGCAAAATATGGAAAAAGTTAACTGTCTTTTCTTGATATGTTAAAAGTGACAAGTAAAAATGAAAAATTATTTTAGGAATAAGTGACAAGCAAAAGTAAATAGAGAGAGTAATTTCCTTTTAATAGTTGTTGTTTATCTTTTTTCATTCTCTTCAATTATTTGTAAGAAACTAGTTCTTGAACACGTGCATTGTACATATATAATATATAGATAACTTTGTAAATGATCATTTGTGAAATTGACTCTCCGATAGTAGATAACTTTGTAAATGACAACTGGAGAATTCCATGGAGGATTGAATATACTATTGAAGCAATCAGAAAATTAGTTACTAACTATGACATCGTTATTCGACATTGCTTTAGAGAAGCTAACAAAGTTGCTGATAAATTGGCTACTATAAGTCATAATCAAGAAAACAACTGTATGTACAATATTTTTGCTGAATTACCTAGAAAAGTTCAAGGCTTGTTTAATATTGATAGATGGCAGCTAACTTAATTCATAGTCAAGAAGAAGACACCAAGTGCTCACTCATGAGCCCTCTTAGATCTTCAATTTTATTTGTGACTTCTAGTTCTATTTTGTAAATATCAAGAGTAAAATAGATTTTGTATAGAATAAATATGAAGAGAATAATTGTTTCTCAAAATTGAAAGTAAAATTTAATATTTAAATTAAAGGTTGTTGTAAAATATAAGCAATATACTACAAGAAATAAAGACAAAAGATATGGAGAGTAGAATGCAGAGATCATCTTATTGAAATGTCTTCAAGTCTCTCATTTCTGTCATGTGTATCTTACAATGGTGAATGAACAACCCTATTTATATGTTGAGAAATCACCCCAAAAGTCACCATATTAAGTGTCATAATAAATAGATACATTCTTATCCAAAATGGTTCATAGAACCTAGGGAATACATACATGAATGTAAGTAGTTCATGTATTGAGAATATGGACAATCCACTAATTCAATGAATGAATTTATAACACTCCCCTTTGGATGTCCATAGATGATGTGCCTCGTTAAAACCTTACTAGGAAAACCCCGATGGGAAAAAGCCTAGTGAAGGAAAAAGAGTACACACACCTCATAATACGCCTTGAGTGCTGCCTCGTTAAAAACCTTACTAGGAAAATCCAATTGGGACAAAACCATGATTAAGGAAAAGAGTACAGCGCATATTTCAATCCCCTTGATGAAAGCTTTACTTGATATCCCGGAGATGATATATTTCAATCTCATATCTCAACTTCTCAATATTGACATTGGCAACGCCTTAATAAATAATTTTGCAAGATCATCACTTGGAGAGATCCGTTGAACTTGTATCTCACCATTTTGTTGAAGATCATATGTGAAGAAGAACTTTGATGAAAAGTACTTTGTCCAGTCTCCTTTGAAATATCCTTCCTTCAATCGAGTTATACATGCACCATTATCTTCATACATGATGGCTGTAATATCTCTTTTCAATGAAAAATCACACAGTTCCCGGCATCTGCATAATCAGCAATCTTTATGTGCACCAATTGCACTAATACATGATATTTTTCAATCATTTTTATTAGATCAAAATTGATCTTTCTTTATGTTAAGCAATATCATTACCATCGGGGTACTCAATGGATTGCTTTAAGACCTTTTAAATCCTTCAAGGATTTTTATGTAATCTTCATCGTCTAGCTAGACATGACAATCATTCATTATATATATTCAAGCATTTCATCTATTGCCAGACTGAAATAAGCTTCATTGCATCCACCACAGAAGAGTATATCTCCATTTAATAATGTCAGGATTTTTGCAAAAACCTTTTATGCCCCGAGGCACACACCGTACTTTATATCTTACGGTTATACTTTCGCACAATGATTCATTTGTACCCCACAGACATTATATATTGATCCATGGACTATAAGTCCAAAAACATCACTTTTCTAAGTGAAATATAATATACTTGAATTGTGCATTTCATTTGGCCAATCATTCATCTGTCCACAATATATGACAGATTTTTTAATTCAAGATCCTCGTCATCATCGGTAGCATTGAGCGCTACTTCATATCAAAGATACCGTCGGCGGTCTTTTGACTCGATTCTAATAGGACATAACTTATCGAGATCTCTTCATATTCATCATTTCAGGTACCTGAACCTTTGCCAAGGTTTTATGAAGTGTTATGTAATCGTGCTTCTTTAAAGCACTTACCTCATTCTCATGACCATCTTGATCATTTGCTCCTCTCCTACCTCAAAGAATTTTTCATTTGGAATCGATTTTTCTATCACGCTTCAGGCGTACCATAGACTCTGTCCTTCAAGGACTTCTCATTGGAGCATTTGCAGCTGAATTATACCATAGGGTCAGCAAATTCATCTGGCAATTAATTTGCATCATTATGCAAATAAATTATCTTTTGAACTTTAAGTTCATTTTTTTAAAACGAGGATCTAGATAAATCATCTCATAATTTTCAGCTGTCAATCATCTCTCCCCCTAATGTTAGAAAATCTAACATTCACCCCAACATCATTTGGGGATCCATCTTTGTGCGTGGTGGAGCAATTAAATCAGATATCACACATTCAAACTTTAGATGGAAATTACTTGGTTCCTGACCCTGAACCAATTATGATGAGGAAACCTTGTTGGCTTGATGCATACATGTGTTGCTACATGTTAAACAAATTCATCTCATACCAAATTTTATTTCGGAGTTTTGTTTTCATACCCATGGTTTAGCTATAATTGGAGGCATACAATTTCTGCTAAATCAACCAGCATTATCAATATAATTTCATAGTTTGGAACTGTGCTTTTAATTTAACAATTCGAGCAAACAACCTTACAAAAATCAATTTGTAAGTTGACAACAATGCACATGTGACCATCTCATAGATGCAACTCTCATGTTGTTGCAAATGGTCCACATGGCAGGTGAACGGGCTCATATTCACCTTTTTATATGTTCCAAAATCTCAGGGAATACAATCCCAACTTTAGCTGGTACAATAATACAATGATCATTTTATCATGAGAACAAGCAACAGAAGAGAATTCTTGAAGAATTTTTTATTTCTTCTCATAAAGCCACGTGAATTCTCAATTACTTTTGCATCACGTTGGAACCGGAATGGCCAACCGGTCATGCCAATTAATATTTATTTTTCTCAAACCTTCCGTAAAGGTGAGTTGTGGCACATATCCACCCATAATGATTTTATCATATCTTGACCCATTCTCTTTCAGAATGGTCGAGCATTCACGATGCTTATCACACATCACATTCTCTTCAAGGAATGAACTAATTATTTATATGTGCTTCATAAATTTACATTATAAGCACATTGTCATGCCTTTGAAAATTTATCATTTTTGCATGACCCACCTCAACATCACCTTGAAAGGTCAAGTGTGGCACCACTTTATCTTCCTTTCTTTGATGGGGGATTTTTAGAAATTCATCAAATTATTAGGTCGCACAATGACCACGGGTCCAATGACCTTTCATACCATATGATGAAAAAAATTACCTTCACATTTTGAAGGACTATTTGGAGAACTCATAGTGTTCTTCCTTTTATAATTACCTCAATGATGACTATTATAATTCTGTCCCTCAACGCCCTTATTCATACATTCAATCACTTGTCATCTTTCAGACTTATTATTCACTGCTACCACATTCATATGATAGAATGGAGCAATTGGGCGGATTTCAAATTTATCATGTACTGCTACCATATTCTCTTCAGGGAATGGAGCAAATTCAATGGGACAAATTTCATGACTTTTCATCAAAGCCTTAGTCATCATTATATCATCACTATGGTGCATTGAGTGAGACTCAAACTCAATGTCTTACTCATATAAGGCGCGTTAGGCCATAATTCTATGGGACTCGAACCCAATCCTTATCATCAAGGTGCATCAAAACTCAATTTGATGTCTTACCCTCTTGGTGCGATAGAACTTGAATCTACCGTCTTACCCTCAAACATTTTTCATTATGGTGCATCCGGACTTTAACCTGATGTCCTACCCTCAACCAACGGTATAATAGACCGAAGTAAAACATGATTCACCCTTTGAGTCTTTCAAAAACATTGAAATAAAATTCATAAAATATAATACTCAAACTCATGCTACCAAAATTTTATACCTTCTTTCCATTTAAGGAACTTTGTGGAGCAGAGAATATTCAACCAGTAGTAGTATATGTCTTTGGTTCCTGGTCAATGTTAGTGACCGAACACTACTGTATTCTAAATCATAAAAAGATTCTAGAAAATGCATACATGGTTTTATGCATATAATACCTTGCTTGCAGTAGTTGTCGTTTTTCCTTCTTGATTCTCATAACGAGATCAACCAGAACGTGAGTTAAAGAAAAATTAAAAATCAATCTCAATTGGCTAGAGTCTCGTGCTGATAACGTGTTGTAAAATATAAGCAATATACTACAAGAAATAAAGACAAAATATATGGGGAGTAGAATGCAGAGATCATCTTATTGAAATGTCTTCAAGTCTCTCATTTGTGTCATGTGTATCTTACAATGATGAATGAACAACCCTATTTATAGGTTGAGAAATCACTCCAAAAGTCATCATATTAAGTGTCATAATAAATAGATACATTCTTATCCAAAATGGTTCATAGAACCTATGGAATACATACATGAATGTAAGTAGTTCATGTATTGAGAATATGGACAATCCATTAATTAAATGAATGAATTTATAACAAAGGTAAATAATTTTCACCCATTTATTTTTCAGATTATTCTAAAAGCTAGTAAAATTTAATGAAAAATGATAAAGTTTTGAGGGAAAAAATATGGACCTCATATAAAAGGATGAGGCATTTGAAAAGGTGTTCACTTATTAGCTTTTCAACAAACTTAAGGGACAGCAGTCAATTTTTTCCTTGTAAAATTTATCAAAGATTTCAATTGACAAAGAATCTGTCAGTATCCAAAAATATCCTTAACAACAGATAAACTCATCTTTTTTATATTTTTAAAATTAATTCATCAAAGAAACTCAAGTTCTTGAACAAAGGCAATTTCTCTGTCTGTATGGGTTTGCAGTTGAGATTGAACCCTTGTTTTTCATCTTCAGCTGCAACTTCTCCTTCAACTTTCCATAATGGGACACAATATTTCTGCAAAAAGTTTAACTTTTTACCATTTAGAACCCAACCCCTCAACTGGGTATCTGGAATTTACTCAAGAATCCAACCAAGAAAGCATTTTGAAGTCTTGTCCTCAAATGGGTTTCCACTTAATGCACTGTCTTTGCAGGATGGTGAGTTTGTTCTTCATCTGAAGAAAAAAAATGTAGTCTTTAACATTTTTCATGCTCAGTTGATCTTCTTGAATTTTGCTTTTTTTCTTCATTCTTGATTCTTTTCTAATGGTGTTACAAGTGTCTTTCAAGTGATTGATGTATTGCTTATCATATATGATTGTGTAATTTGGATGTTTACTTACTTTTGATACTTAACTTGCCCTGTACCCATAGCTGGAATTCTTGTCTTGATATGCTGGTAAAGGTGTTAGTCTGGGAATAGGGGCAGTTTGAATTTAGTTCAAAATTAGTGGATGTGTTCAAATTTTTAACAAAATTATGTAATGTACTAAAGTATCCCACAAGCTTAACTTCCTTACCATTTGAATTGGGTCCATAAACTAAAGAGAAAAAAGAAAAAAGAACAGTCATGATCTTTGCAGAATTGTGGTAAAAGATTTTTTTGAGGTTTTCAAAACCTCTTGTAGGTGTTCTTTTGCTTTTTGATTGTAGATTATAATGGATGATTCTGAAATTTTAGTTCTTGATGATAGCTCATCTCCATCCACGAACTGCAGTTTGTTCTTTACATCTTTTTCTGCTTCTATCTCCTTATCTGACGTATATGTATATATGTTCGGGTTCAAAATCAATGCCAGAACAAGTGCCTTTGACAGAGTTAGGAAGTGGAGAGACCACTGTCAGCATAACTGTTATTGGAGCTTCAGGTGACCTAGCCAAGAAGAAGATTTTTCCTGCTTTATTTGCTCTTTTCTATGAAGATTGTCTGCCTGAGGTTAAATTTCATATCTCTAACTGTATATTGTTATATACTAATCACACACAAAAACAACTCGAGCTTAGGTTAGTTAGCAGACACATCTTAACCATCTTGGTAGGTATAGCAGTAGCTCATCATGTGTCTTTGTATGTTTCAGAATTTTATAGTTTTTGGTTACTCGCGAACAAAATTGAGTGATGAAGAGCTGAGAAATATGATCAGTACAACCTTAACTTGTCGAATTGATAAGAGGTATGTCATTATGTGAAATTACTTTAACATGCAATATTTTAATGTTTATGATTTTGGAGCTGATGGAATCCATGTGAATGAGGGTTTGCAGAGAGAATTGCGATGCCAAAATGGAGCATTTTCTGGAAAGATGCTTTTATCATTCGGGTCAGTACAATTCTGAGGATGATTTTGCAGAATTGGATTACAAATTAAAGGAAAAGGAGGTAATGCATGTGCTGTACTTATTTCTGTCCATTGCTCATCATTGTCGGAAATATATCTAACTGAATGAGCATATAAGTGACACTTTTCCTAAGAACTTCCAACAACTTAGGGTGATAAAGTTATGGAAGTATTAATGGGATGACTTTATGTGGAAGCCTGTACACTGTCTGCAGTCCATTTTTGCATGTCTACAAGAAACTATAGCTGTAAATTATGTCATCTTTAAATCTTAACTGTATCGATGACCAATCATCTTAATTAGTTCAATATTTTTCTCATACCGTGATTTTATTTCTTGTCAAGTCTCCCAAATCTTTAAGTATTCTCTATATAGAGTAATGACGTTGTTATTAATTTGTGTGGCCACTGAATATCACCAACTTCCTGTTACGTACTTTTCGGATAAGAAAAGGAACATATTAGAGGCATGATGTAACATGAGTGGTTTTCTGATGTTTAAACTATTTTCAGCAAGATATTCGGAGTAATTATCTTGGTGCCCTGAAATTTGAGGTAAGAAGCCTTTCAGGTAAAGATTGTCCCGTGGATCTAGATATCATTCTGCAATGATGTTAACGTAAGCCCGTATAAGATTTCTAATGTGATGTGATTATATGAAGGATTCATAATGGTTTGATGCTAGTCAATTAAGTAGGAGATGGCAGATCACATGAAAATACATGGATCAAGTGAAAGCTCCATCTGGTGCAAGAGTTGATGCATTCTCCCTTAATCACAAAATTTGATTTTGGAGGAAAATTAGGATGGCTTTCTTTTCCAACTTTGGAAAAGTCTGAACTATGGTTATATGTAAAAATCCTGATTAGGGGGAAATGTGTGTATAATATACGACATATGCACGAAATAAAAAATTCAGACCTTACTTTCCTTGGTTGACTGATCCTCGTTTGCTCAACCCCTACAATACTTGAAGCTGAAGAATCCAGAATTTCCCAAAACGAGACTCATATTACTATTTCCATCTAAAGCAGTGACAAGAGAGTTGCAGGGGAACTTCCACAACTTTTCTTAGTTCAATATGCTAATCAACTATTAGTAATAATTACACCATTTGCATATGTTAGATGATAATAAGAATTCTCTCACTTTGTTTACTGTTGTGATGGTGTACTTGTCAATTCGTTGTTCACAGCTTTTGCACATTATGTCCTTACATGTACGCACTTCTGTTGAAGCATACATAGAGAAGCGAAGAGCTGGTTATGTGTTATTTATACTTTATTATGGACTGCAAATCTAAAAAAAATTTGTCAGGATAATGTATTTGTCTAATTATAATTTTACCTAGCTCTTAATCTCTATTTAGATGAAATGAGAGACCAAAAAAAGAACCCCGAGTATACATGTTATCCTTATTGTATCTTGGGGTTTGAGTGGTAAAAGTTAGTCTCCGGTTGATGCAGTTTATGTCACATTTTACTGCTTTTTACTTCAGAATCCTAAACTATGTTACTGATGAATGATAAAGAGCTAATTGTGAGTGCTGATCATATGATTACATTCTAGGGTTGTAGGGTTTCTAATAGGTTGTTTTACTTATCAATACCTCCAAATATATTCGTGGATGTGGTGAGATGTGCAAGTCTTAAAGCTTCTTCAACAAGTGGGTGGACAAGGGTCATTGTTGAGAAACCATTTGGTCGTGATTTAGAATCATCTAGTGAGCTGACCAGATGCCTAAAGAAGTACCTAACTGAGGAGCAAATTTTCCGGTAAGATTAACTGCATTTTCTTTGGCAGGTTATGTTGTATAACATGATTGAAGTTTTCTTATGCTAGTTTTCTTTTTATTTTCAGAATTGACCATTACTTGGGGAAGGAACTTGTTGAGAATCTCTCAGTTCTTCGTTTCTCGAATCTTGTCTTTGAGCCTCTTTGGTCCAGAAACTACATCCGCAATGTCCAATTTATATTTTCCGAGGATTTTGGTACCGAGGGACGAGGAGGGTGAGGTTCATTACTCTGCTGCTGATACTTGAAAAGTAATATTCTGTTGGAGTTGGATCTCAAACTTATTGCTCTTTTGTCCCAGGTACTTTGACAACTACGGCATCATCCGTGATATTATGCAAAATCATCTCCTTCAAATATTAGCATTGTTTGCTATGGAAACACCTGTCAGCTTGGATGCTGAGGACATCAGAAATGAAAAGGTATGAACATTTATGCCACAAATCATTCTCATAAATCTTGCATTACGTAAATCCTCCAAATGAATACGATAAACGGAGAAAATATATTAAACATAGAAAAGGTTTGAACCTTATTTTTTGCTGCCCTTTTGGAAATTTTGCTCAATTTTTTTTGCCCTTTTGGCTCCGGACTCTTAAACATAGTCCATAATTCGAGACTGTCTATGTGATTCAGGTTAAAGTTTTAAGGTCAATGAGGCCATTGCAACTTGAAGATGTGGTTCTTGGACAGTATAAGGGTCATAGTAAGGGTGCTAAATCATATCCAGCTTACACAGATGATCCAACTGTGCCAAATGGCAGTATCACTCCAACATTTTCTGCTGCTGCACTCTTTATTGATAATGCACGCTGGGACGGGGTTCCTTTCCTCATGAAAGCAGGAAAAGCTCTCCATACAACGAGGTCGGTGGATTGTCGTTTTCTCCATAATGATATTTTCAGGTATATATATCCTGATTGCCACAAAATGATTGGAGATTTTTTTATACTAAAACTACAGGGCAGAGATCAGGGTCCAGTTCAGAGATGTTCCCGGAAATTTGTACAAAAGGAACTTTGGAACTGACATGGATAAGGCTACCAATGAGCTAGTTCTGCGCCTACAACCTGATGAAGCCATATATCTGAAAATTAACAACAAGGTTCCTGGTCTTGGAATGAGACTTGACCGGAGTGACCTTAATCTTCTTTACAAAGCAAAGTAAGAGACTCCTGCTGATCTAGAGTTAGTAACAGCTTATGGGTGTGTTCGGTATGGATTTTTTCATGTTCGGTTGGTCAAAATGTTTTGGAAAACATTTTCTTCAGGAAAACAAGTTCCTTAAAAATAAGGAAAATGACTTCCTTAATAGAAGGAAAAGAAGTTCCATAAATGACATTCCAAGTTCATTGTCTCCTCCCCACTCACCCAAGACCCTCAACCCCCATCCCTTGATCATCCCACCCCACGCCACTCCCCACCCCATCCCACCCCTGTAGTGTTTTGCTAGATTTAGTATAAATGTTCTTGGGATAGTACTTTCCGAACACTAGAAAATAAGTGATAATACAACTTTCTTTTTCCAAGAAAACATTTTCCTTCGTACCAAACACACCCTATAACTGCAAAAGTTTCTTGTAGTTCACCATTTCCCTTGCGTAAATTAGAAAGTGCGGACAGTGGACATTATCAGTGTATAGAAGAATTGTCTGGATTAAGAATTTAGTCTACTTGGCTTACTAATGTTATGTATGACAGATGGTTTATCTGAGTGATTAATTTAAGGTTACACGATTGAGATGAACATCTACATTGACTTCAAAATCTTATTATGTGTCGTTTTGTGAAGGTATCGAGGTGAAATACCAGATGCATATGAGCGGCTTCTGTTAGATGCAATAGAAGGAGAGCGAAGATTGTTCATAAGAAGCGATGAGCTTGATGCTGCATGGGCTCTATTTACACCGTTGTTAAAGGAGCTGGAAGATAAGAAGATTGCACCAGAGCTTTATCCATACGGAAGTAGGGGGCCAGTGGGAGCACATTATCTAGCTGCAAAGCACAACGTTCGTTGGGGAGATCTATCTGGTGATGATTGATTGTATGAGAGATCTTCTTGAGGAGTATGAAATGGAGGAAGTCTCTAATTTCCTCACAAAGGTGGGACAATTGATATTCATTTAGTTTATAGGAATTGATCTACTTGCAGTTTCAGCTCATCAAGAATGCTGAAATTATGGACAATTATTGTATAGCTTGTCTATTTTGTTAAGAAAACACTCATATTTTATGCTTGTTGTTATGTTACATCCTGGGCTATTTTGCTATGACTAATAATCAATACCCTGTTCTTCAATTTTAGTGTTACTTCGTTTGCTTTGTTTATCTTGCTATTCTATTGTCGTTATTTTCTTGTTTATCGTGTTTTATTACACTTCGTTTGAGCCGAAGGTCTATGGAAACCACCTCTCTACCTTATAAAGGTAGGCTAGGATAAGGTTTGCCTACATCCTACCCTCTTCAGACCTAGCTTGTAGGATTACACTGACTATGTTATTGTTGTATTCCAGTCGTTTTACTGTTTTTATCATTTTATTTTTTAGCAGATCAAGAAGTTTATAGTCTGTTGTACTTGAGAAAAATAAAATGTGCTTTTAAGCACTTATTTTTAAGCCAAAAAGACAAAAATAAGTCAAAAGTCATAAGATAGAAATATGACTATTGACTTATAAATCAAACACTATAAGTCGATCCAAATAGGCTCTTAATTGGGAGAACATGATAGGATAAGATAATTTCATATTGTAAATGCACAGATTTAACTCTTCTTTGGTTTGTATATGTAGGCCAGCCAAATGAAATTGCCTAATTTCCTACTATTCACTTTGTTTTCATAGTTTTACTTAAAATAGAAAAAAAAGATTTTTAAAGCATGTGATCTTAAATATATCAAAATATTTATCCGTCTATAAAACTTTTGATTTTTATAGTTTTAATAACATACCATAACATGCATTTGTGTGAGTAGTATAAAAGTTTCTCATTAAGAAGTAAGAACAACATTTATGAACGTGCTATTTTTCTTTGGAATACAATGAAACAATGTATAATAATTTTGAAAAGCTAAAACATGAATGTGACATAAATTGCCAAACAAAATAGGAAACAATTCACATTTGAGCTCCAAATCATTGTTTAATTCCTACATAAAAAGACAAGTCCTTAATTAAACCCTTCCTCCCTAATTAGCCTTGTTTAATTGTTTTCTACTATACCAATTAGGAAACTCCAATGTCTTAATTAACAATAATTAATCCCCATATTAATTATTGAGCCCCAAAGTCCCACAAATGAATAGTACCATCACTAGAACAAGCTATTATATGTCTTTCATCTGCATGCATGGCATTTACTTCCCCTATTCTCTCCCTTAAACTATATAGATACACTCCATTTTCTACTTCCCAAACCCTAACAACCCCTCCAACACACATAACACCATATCCACTACTATTCATGCTTCCAACCACCCCCCGTTGCGACGCGCCGCGCACGTTAAACCTATACGATTCATTCAAATCCTCGATCTGACGGACGGTGGCAATGCCCCGTCCGTCCACTACCACGAGCGAGTCGCCCGTGGCGTCGAAAGATCCTACAATGAGCTCTTGTTGGAAGGATCTTTCTCGGAGGATCAACCCTTGGTTATGTAAGTCGATAACAACGAGTCGTGGGCCGGTGCATGCCACAGCAGTGTCACGGGCTGTGACATGGACCCGGCCCACGAGGTTGGTTAACTCGGTTAAGAGATGCCAACCGGTTACTGCCTCGGGATCGGTTAAATCGCCGTCGGCGAAAATTAGTTGCTCCGTTTCACTATTCCATACGTGAAATGCCCGACCCGGAACACCTGAAATATTGTCCAAAAAAAGGAGACATGTTAATTTAGTAACATAATAAAAATTGGATCACGCTAGAAATTATCGTAATTTATGAAAATCCTAATTGATTTTAGCAATTATCGTCATGGTAGAGTAATGATGAGAAATTAATAGGTGTAATTATTCCTTTATAGTAATTAATTTAGCCCAACTAATTTTACGTTAGACACTGACTAAATTAGATTCAAAAAGTTAATAAACTTCAAAGTTCCGCTTTCATAGACTTTTAAGTCAAATAAGATAATTTAGAAGTTTTTTACTCTAAAAACGACTCCTCTACCCATTTTTACTTATTCACTAGGTTAAAAATGAATACTATCTATTTTTACTTGTTCAGAAAAATTATAGATAATTTATCATTTTTATTAGAACCTCCCTATATTATATATTTTCTTGTATAACTCTTTTTTTTTTTCAATCCCAAAATATATATATATAGTAATAATTTAACTTTAAAATACATATTTTATCCTTAATGAAATTATAGGTACACAAACATCTATTATTTGTTTTAGACGAAAAGTTTCAAAAGTTTTTATTTCTTTCATAAACTTTATATTAAGTCAAACTAAATCACATAAATGGAGGGAGTAATAATTAAAAAAATAAAATATTTTTGTTGTTTTGTTTTTTCCCAAAATTGCTCCTAAAAGAAGATTAGCAAAACAATGGTCAAGGAAAAGTTAATCCAAGCCTTCTTTAAGAAATCTTCCTATCCAATCTCAAAAAGCAAATTATTATGTTACACTTTTAGTATTATAATAAACGACATTCTTTCATAATTAGTTAGTTGGTCAATAAATTTGACCTGTTTATCTCTAACGACTCCATTTTAAATATTTCATTATAAATTATCAATTAACCTTTCTAAATTACGAATACATACAAAAATCAACTTTTAGCAACTTACACTACTTAAACACAATAAAAAAAAAACTTAATATATTATATTTTTCTAATTAAATTTTATATCAAATCAAATTAGTATAAAAATAATATATATAGCTAGCAAGTTATGAATTAAAATACCTGCATAGAGGCCAACCCACCACCGGTCACAACCGGTGAAATCCACCAATGCACCGTCATTCACCACGTCACCTAAATGTGAACGGCGGGGCGGACCAGTATCCGCCCCGCCGAGCATCACCACGTGTATATCACCATCCAATGACGCAAACACAAGTTTCTCATCAGTTAAAATAATCCCCGAAATAGCCCTAGAATACCGGCCGAGCCGGTCACGTTGTTGCGGACGATACGTAGACAAATGAACACTAGAAGGTAAATGAAACAATTGAACCGATCCATCGGAGAATCCGGCAGCTAAATGGCGATCGGATAACGCGAGACGCCGGCAAGAGAGACCGTCGTTGTTATTATCGTCGTTGTTGTTGTTTGCTGGTACAAAATGGAGAGTACGGTATACGTATCTACGGTGACGGAAATTATTGGAAGTTCGGTGCCAGTATACGTATTCGTCGTGCCATGTTGGACGGAGAAGGTGGCGGCGGTTCCATATACGGTTGCTTAAATTTTGCCATAGTAGATCGGACCGGGACACTGCTCTCCATGTTGAACAAACCTGAAAAATATTGTTGTACCAAAATCAATACAGATATTATACGTTATGAAACAATACAAATATTATACTATATGAAACAATACGTAATATAACCATTCAAGGAAATGTTAATTTGATTAGATACGTTCCATAAAACAAGTCGGAGGATTTTTGAATTTTGTGATGTTTAAACTTATAAAGATGGTCATTTATCATATAGACATTTTTTGTTATAATAACTTTTAAAAGTATGTACTATACATAAAAGGGGTGTTTTAAAATTACTTAATTAAGTAGATGAGTGATTTTTTAAGGCTGTCAATAATGGGATACTAAAGTAATAATTCACGCTAAATTTAGGAGTGTTTTCAATACTTATCTCAAAATTAAAACATAATGAAAAGTAATTTCTTATTTTCATGGCTTCTCTTTCCCATATTTTGTTTCATTTCATTTCATACATGTCTAAAACATATTGAAACATACCTTTTTAAAAAGCAATAAATAAAATATTTATTTTTATTATATCATTCCTAATTATTATAAGTAATTCAAACATTGAAAAGTAAATAATACTTAATAATAAACGTAAAATAGACATAAAATGATAAATTGTCTTTTAATTTTCTAAGCTGAATACATAAAATCAAACATCTATTTTCAATACAATGGACAAGTAAATATAGAAAAAGAGAATGCCACCTATAACAAACCTAGCTATGGATCAATATCAGCTATATATTGCACCTACACCAACACAGTAAGAAGTCTAAAAAGTGTAGCTAATGGCATGTCCATCTCAAATTAGTAAAAGGAATTTACCCAAAATATTGTTTATTAAGTTTCCAAAATCCAAGCGTTTTCAAGCAGAGAGACACATGCATGCAGGGTCACTTCGTTTTTTTGTTTCACTTGACACGAAATTTAAAAAAATAAAAAAAATCTTTTCAATCAATTTTAAATTAAAGTTATGTCAAATGGATCCAAATATTCTTTAATCTTATAGGTTTAAATATACTATGTAGACAAAACTGAAATTAAAGTAATATATGTAAAAAAAGAAATAAATATTATTCTTTTTAAAATAAACTAAAAGAAAATACATCATTCTTCTTGAAATGGATCAATGTAAACTTACCATACGAAACATATCATAATATTTATATGGTCATAAAATTATTTTCTAATATTGAACTGTCATTCCTTTTAATTGGAAGAAAAGGAATATAAAATTTTTTGTGCTATTTGAAGAAAGGGCATCTTGTAAGAAGAAAAATAGTTGTAAACTTATTGCATGATTAGAATAAAAGGAAAGGCATGCAGGGATAGTCAGAAGAAAAAAGAAGAGTAGGAAAATAGTAGGCTATTTATTACTAGTAATTAGGTACTCATCATACCTAGCTACTATCAATATCAAGGAGAAAGAAACCAAGAAGAAGACTACTCATCACTTCTCATGTCAGTGATAAGAATTCTGAAATTAAATATTACTTTCGTCCCAATTTATATGAGTTAATTAGTTCGACTTGACACAGAGTTTCAAAAAGAAAATTTTCTTTTTGAAATTTATAATCTAAAATAAGTTATAAATATTTGTGTGACTATAAATCATTTCATTAGGCCTTGAATTTAACTCATACCTCAAAAGTTAACTCAAAGAGAAGAGAAAACCATCAAGTCAAATAATTACCATCTCATTAATCATCAATGTAAGACTTTTTATCGTTCTTCAACACTCACCTCACGTTCAATGCTAAGCATTTAGTGTGTTAACAATTTTAATTTCAAAGCCAACATTGAGTGAGATAAATCATTCTTTGACACCACGTAAAATTAAATTTTTGCGACTAACTTAAACTCTAACTAGCTCTAATTAAGAAGGAAAATTGTCTAAATCATATAAGGAATCCAGTAATCTCATTAACCATCAATACGGGAGTTTTTGTCATTTTTCAAAACAGTTTTTGAAGTTTTCTGAATTTCAAACTTATAACAATTTTTTGTTTTCGAAAATAAATATTTCAAAAGTAAAAACTAGTAAAAGATATTGATGATAAGAGGAATAGACACATCTCCTTTTTTGCTCTTTCATTTCCAAGAAAAGGCTACTGTCTCTCAACGAATCTCAACACTCCTTCAGCTTTTAAAATACACTCAACCACTGGCAATTCAAAATTTTAAATTTATTATTTTTAGTTATATACTATAGTATTACTTAATAATTTTTTAAAACAAATAAGACATTTAAACAAATATTTATTAAGTTCTATCGATCCCGTAACTTCAATGATAGATTCATCCTTATTTGAATGAATTTAGTTAAAGTCTCTTTACTCTTAATTAAAAATTTAGAATTCGAGGAATAGAACTATAACTAGAGATAAGCTTTTGATAAAGAAGGTTTATATATATGTTCAATTATCAATTTATCTTTTACAAATTGAAATTTAATCAAGCCAATATATATAATATGAAATTGTCAAAGAGAAAATTGTTTTGTACATGCCATAATACTATTTTGACAAAGAGAAAGAAGATCATGTTTCTTGTTAAAGAAAGAGGAATTATTAATAATAAATTTGTGTTATAAAATATAATTTCTCACTTATATTCCATTTAAAACATGCATGATTGAGAATAAATTCTTATTGGAAAACGTTTTAATTTTTTCGTATGAAAAGTACTATTATTATTATTGTTTCTCACTGATTCTATTAAAATATTTACAAAAATAACAACTGAACAATTTTTTATTAGAAAATTTCAATAAAAAAATAGTAATTTTTAATAGTGAACAACAAGAACTAAATATAATCAAAAGGATAATATAAGATATACAAGTATTTATTATAGTATTATTGTTATTATTATTGTCATATATGGATAAGGTTGGAGAAAGAGGGGGCAGAAATTGGATTCATGAATAAGTGTAATAATGGAGTGTCAGCCAAGAATGTGTAATCAACAATTGGAAAGACTTATTTTACACATGACTAGGGGACTCCACAAGGAATGGGCAAGACATGCTTGCTTTTAAAAAAATTAATTTCACTTAATATATAGTCGGAATAAATACAGATATACCTAAAGTTGACATGATTCTTTACTTATACACATTTTAGTTAAGTCCTGTATCTATTAAACACTTATAGACGAGTAGTAGGATTTAAGTAGATCAATTTGACACTTACCTAAAAACTACTACATTTTGCTCTAAACGTGATTCAAACTCACGACCCTTATTGCCGAGCAACTCATTCTTGTCAAATAAAAAGGGACCTCTATGCTATACAAGTTTATCATAGGGAATTATTATATATAGATATATATATAGTTAATTAGCTGTACTGACAAGTATACAAATAAAGAATCTGTAACAAGCTCTTCATTTCAATTCTTACTATACCATACTAGATATGTAAATAGATCTGATAGTAACAGTTTTCATTGGAAACCAACCAATAAACAATTAATGCCCTATTATTCACAAAAAAACAAAATACTCAAATAATTACTCTATCATAATTACAAAATGAATCCAGAGTATATTATACTTAAATTTGGTAGGTAAATTCTGAAAAAAGGTACCTCTATTATTTATATTTTCCCTTAAGCTACCTACCAAATAGAGAATAATACCCAGAATACATATGATATTACCCAATGGATGATTCTCATGAAAAGCCATATATATCAGTAATCTGTTTGGTATGCAAATTAAATTATTTCGAGATTATTCTATCTGAAAAATGAGATAAAATAATTTTAAATTTGATATTGGATAAGATGGGATTAAATAATCTCATCTTATCACGCGTACCAATATTATCGAAAAAGACAAGTCACATATTAGATAATTACATGTAAATATTTTAACTCACACCTTTGACTAAGTATACAAAGTTAAATTTGTACTTAGTAATGATATATACAAAAAGGAGGCCTCAACGGTCTCTTTCGATATCTTTTTAAAGTAATATATAGGAGTACAAGCTAGTGTTACATATGGGCAAATTAAAAAAGAAGTGCATTTAATAATTATGTATATATATTATGTATATCTTTAGAAATTTTAGTCAAAAAGTTGTGGGGATTTCTAATATCTAGAGCTTAAAAAGGATCATGCAATGAAAAGGAAAGGTATTCAAATTTTAACCAAAAGAACTTTTTGGCATAGATGCAACAAAATCCTAGAAAACGACTGTCCAAAGAATAGACAAACCTTAGGTCAAGACTCTTTTAAAGTATCGATTCACGAGTGTCGGAGTCTTCAAAAGTAATACTCTTTTCGATATCTAAATAATTATTTTTATCGTAATTTTTTACGTCTTTTAAATACTTTAAATTGTTAATTATCGTGATTTATAACTTTTTTTATGTAGTTTTTAAATATTTAAATTTTATTTTTAAAAACTTTAAGAAAACTTATATCCAAATATATAATCGAAACTAGAAGTTAGACTCTCGAAATTTGAATTAGGACACATAAATTAAGTAGAAGAGTAAATCATCACTATTAAAAAAAAATAGGAGTATACATTTGTCGCGCTAAACAAGAAAATCTATCGCTCAATCTTTTTAGCGACTGATCATTATCAAATAATTCTATTAGAGTGAACTATGTTATGTGTTATTTCTTAAAAATTCAATACAAAATATAATAGTATTTCTTCTGTCCCAATTTGTATGACACATTTTTTTTTATCCGTCCCAAAAAGACTGTTATCTTTTTATTATTGGAAATAATTAAATTTTAAAATTATACTTTCATTCTTAATGAAATGATTTATAATCAAACAATGCTTTAGATCACAAATTTTAAAAGTCTTCATTTTTTTCTTAAATTTTATATCAAGTCAAACGGTATTACGTAAATTGATACAGAGAGAATAATACTTTAGGGAGTTGATGAAGCAATAAGAGATATATGTTGCTAACCAACAAGGGTTGCATTGGAGTAGTTCGAGTCCCCTTGAGTATAAAGTCACCCTAACCTTCCAATGTGAGACTTTTCAACGTAAATTCGAATTTAATCAGACTTCAACGTGAATACCAAACACGGATGAAAAAAAAAAAGAAGAAGGAAAGAAGAGAGATGTATGTTACTGGGCTAATTAGACAGAGTAGTTTCTGATGTACAAGTACAGCTAGCTAATAGAGTTCCTCAAAAGACTTTCTTCTGCTGCTAAAATTCGTCATCCAAATGCCAGTCATAACCAGTTACTTTCAACATTTCATTTATATGCACTGATCATACTTTTTCAGAAATATTATTTAATGCAATATTTGCAATTTCTCTCTAATATTATAATCTATACCTACACCTATATATATATTTATTTATTGATCACGGGTTCCATTTGACCAAACTATATACTCATATCTTACGAAATCATTATATTTCTCTAATACAAACATACATGATTACGCCTGACCAATTATCACATTACCCAAAAACCCCATTATTAATTTCATAATAATGTACCTTAGCTTAATTCACAACTCAGGGGCGGAGTTACAATATTAGATATGATTCGGATAAATTTAAAATTCTGAATTCATTTCTAAAATAAATAAAAGTAATTCATGTCATATTATATACAACTTATACAATTACATGTAGTGATAATTATTATTATTATATGGATAATATAATTAAATTAAAAAATGTCATAAGGACAACTTAGACAGGGAAAACGAGGATTAGATATTATGAGCGCTATTGGCTTATATGTTAGAAAAGTTAATAGAGATGTCATGTGTACCTGAAAAAGATTTGAGAGTGCTTGAGCAGCAGCAAGACGATTAATGGAAGAAGAAGCATCAATAGCCATTTGTGTAGCCAATGCCTCCAAGAATGGTTCCGGCCAAACACCATTAGTTCCTCCACCTCTACGTCGTCTCCGAGACGATGAACCTTCACCATCTCCTCCTCCAACTTCTTCTGAAGACGACATGATACTAGACCTCTTATTATAATTTGAAAAGGAAAGTCAAATTGATTCACAACGTTCTACTTCTGAATCCTGAACCCTGAACCCTTGCAGTAATCAACTGCGATAATAAAAGGAGCAAACAAGAATTTGATTGGAGATTATAAAGGCGGCGGGTGGGTGAAGGGAGAACATGGTTCGGACCACATTCACAAGAAGATGAAAAGAGAACAATGTTGTATTGGTTTATTCCATTCTACATGAACCTTTTCAGGTGTTTTTGACACGTCCTTTATTTATTTAGTGACGGTTGGGTAGCTGAATGAGAAATAAGTTATTCATATATTAATTTTTGTATTACTTATATTGTTTTCACCGAGCTAAAACAATATGTTGATGTCTCTAGTAAACCAAAGTCATCGTTTAATAGCTATTTTGCTCTTTCCTGCAGTTTGAGTTTTAGTTGTCTTTCCTGTTGATCTCGGCGAGCCAGTCTTAGTAGTTGCCTTAATAGGAGGAGGCTCGATCGGACCCAAGAACCGGACAGAAGACAGGCCCCACTATTTCGTAGGTATATAGAAAATAAGTTATTTATGTATAAAAATTAATACGATATATAGTTGAAAAATTTAGAAACCTACACAATCAATATATATAATACAAGTTATGAGGAAATCTATATAGTATTTTATGCTTAAACATGTATAACTAATCTTTGCATATATAAAATAATACTCTTTCCGTTTCCAAAAGAATGATCTAATTTGACTTGACACAAAGTTTAAAAAATAAAAAAGATTTTACAATTTGATGGTCTTAAATAAATTATGTTAAATATATCAAAATATCTTTTAATCTTGTAGTCTTAAACATGCCGAAAAGCTGAAATTAAAATATTATCAAAAAATGAAAGAAGTCATTTTTTTTTAAAACAAGACTAAAAAGGAAATGAGCTATTCTTTTTTAAACTAAAAAAGTACATGAATTCACGAACTAATTTCTATATTACTATTATCTGCATAATTTTAACTAGCTACCGAAGAACGCGACACCGTAGTCGGTCTTCATTTTATTTTTCCTTTTTGAAAAATGGAACACCTTTATTTAGTTTTACTTCAAATCGATCTGTACTTTCTTTTATTGCTCTTTTGAGTGTTGTGTACTTATTATTTGACATGTTTGGAATTGCAAGTGGGACAACTCTTTTTGCTTTATTTAGATAGAAAAATAATATAATATATACTTTGCGTACCAATGGCAAAGCCCATTTTCTTTCGGTTCTTTTTCCAGTATTTTATTGCTTACCAACCGTGTATACTCACAAAAAATTTAAGGCCCGTTTAAATATATGATATGAAATTATACTTTAAAATTAAAATTTTATTCAAATATATAGAAAAGTATTACTAATATATGATTTGTCATGTATTAATTTAAGTTATGGAGTCAAACCTCATTATAACATGTTTATTCATTATAATAGATTTTCACTCTAACTAGCTGATTTTCTCCAAAATCAAATTTTTATGTTATATTTTTATTTTTAATAACAACATTTTACGTATATATAACATCAGTGACATCCACTATAACAATATATTATTTATAAAGTTACCCTCTATAACAATTGTATTCAAATATTGTACAATACTTTATGGTAATCATTAATGTCATGCTATTTATGTTTGTCTTTTTAATTTACATTCATACTCTTTTTGTAAGAGTGTATATCCTTGTGAAGTTATGACCATATTTGTGTCGATCAGTTATGTTCATAACTTCACGAGGAAAGACGACTCATGTTTGTCTTTTTTACATTCGTACTCTTCATGTTTTTGGTTAAATTGGTTAACAAATACATTTCTTCTTCTTGATACACAAAATTATTAAACTAATTTTTCGGTAACTACTAAATGAGACACACACGTTATTACACACACACACACATATATATATAGATTAATGTGACAAATTGCAATATACATATATAAATTAATTAATAAACTAATTTTTCGTATACTTCTGTAAAAAGAACACCCTATTTCATTTGCAATTAAACAATTGATTAATGGGAAGCATGCTCTCTTTCTACTGCGATCAGCAAATGACCTAAGAAACTATGGTATATAATATTAAAAAATAAGTTTTGCAACAGAATAATCATCACTATATAGGACAATAGGGATATTAAAATTGATTATACATCTCCTTGCATGATTTAAAATAAGTAAAGATGTAAAGTCTGAAACAGACAAAATTAGCATGTTTTGTGGAAATTTAATCATATAATTAACTAGCTATAGGTAGGTAGATTCATGATATACAATGAACTAAAATACAAAATAAGTTCATCATCATTTCTTATGCTGGATTTAGGATGAGAGTGTTAAACCACACGTAACCTAGACCTCACTTGTGGAATTTCACCGAGTCTGTTGTTGTGTTAGGCAATGCTTTAATGACTAACACCAATAAACCTCGAGCCTAGTACGTACCAACTTTAGATACGTGACACATCTCAAGTAGCGTTCAAAATAGCCTATTAATTATTCCCTAAACAGTAGAGTAGCAAGGTGACAAACTTATGACTTTTGAGTGTTATAAATAATTTTGAGTCTATCAAATGCGTAGATAAATCAAAATGTACTTAGCCAAACACCCAAAATACCTCTTTCATAGGGTTCTTATAACAGTTCAATTTTGAGTAAAGTAGGTAATGTACCGATCATCAAAGTCCAAATAGTCTTTTATTGCACACTATCTTGAAAAGCAAAAAAAGGAAGAACAATTATGTGTATTCTATTCAAGATTTTGTATGGGGCAAAACTAAGGTAATCAACAATCAGTATTTCATTTGCCAAAAGAATTGTGTTGGTGTTGCTCAATTTCTGCACCCTGAAGGTATAGTCTTGCAGCATGGACCACTATTGCCGGTAAATGGAACAAGACGGTGAATGTGCAGTTGATATCTCCTAAGTTAGCATCATACAGTATCTCTTGGCTATATATCACAAGGTATCCCATGAACAATATCTGCACAGTGTGTATCTACAACAAACGGGATACAACAAGTCAGCCATATTATTCATTCAAACTAGAGTTAGCGAGTTCAAAATGAATACATTGTATGCATATAACTGCTTACCATTATCATCCAAAGAGCTGTGTGGCCATCCAAGAGAATGAAAGCAATTCCGGAGATCATTAGAACAAAGCAATATGGAAGGCAACCGATGTAGATTTTGCTCCTTTCCCTTGTTGTGTTGGCTTTACACAAGAAATTTCCTAAGCCAATTGTTGTACCAGCTAAAAATCTGATAACATAGCTGAAGAACAAGCATGGAATGTTCAAATAAGGAGCGGAGAACAACAAGAGCAAATCAACTACACATACATACTGAAGTAGCAGAGGAGTAACAAATGAAACAATAGAAAACTTGAAAAGTAGATATCTAAACAATGTTTATAGTATCTTTTAAGTCTTACCGTTGATCGATTTTGAAGAGATAATCGGTATAAAAGCCAACAGAAGCACCGAATGAATAGGCAGCCAACATCGAGATTAAGCATAAGACAGAAGATTGATCTTATAATAAGCGACGACTTGAAGAATAATTCAACAAAATCTACGAGCCATTGATCATGTACGTACCACTCTCTCTGGTGGAGTAAGGTAAAGCAAGATTAAATCTGCTACATAAGAAAGGGCTGAGAATTTCCCCGAGATGGATTGCAAATAGGATCCAAGAGTAGAAGAGAATTAGATACACCTATATTTATTTTCAGCAAAAACTAATCAATCACAAGAAAAAGGGGAATCCAATCCAATAATCGAAATTCATCTATAACTAAAAATCTTCCGAGAATCGAAATTCATAAATCACGAGGATAGAAGAATTAGGGATTTAGCATCATCATCATCATCTTCTGATCGGCTATTACGTAATACTAACCAGATTACAATAGAGAAAAATCTCACAATAATTTGATGAATTACAACATTCTATTTCTTAGGTTCGTGATCAAATAGAAGGAAAGAAGAAAATGGAAGTGCTAGTATGAACCTTCTTCAAGGTTGTGTGAACTTCAACGGAAAGTTCATCGAAATTCATCATGTCGTCTCTGTTCAAATTCCTATTGAAATACCATTTCACACCATTCATCTCTGAGAAATTCATCTTCTTCTTCTTTTTGCAGAGAGAACGGAATCGAAAAACTGAGCTCTGTTTACACAGTACTAAGTTCGTTAGGAACCGTTATTCCTTTTGGGATATTTACGATTTTGCCTTTCAGTCATAAGCTGAGACTAGCGGGTAAGACAAGGGTAATTTCGTCTCCAGGCTCAGGTCCTTGGCGGGAAGTTTTAGAAATAACTTTTGTGGAGAATTTGTCAATAAATTTTATTCACGCACTTAAATTATAGTTTGTTCCAAGTGAACGCATGAAAATATGAATAAAATATTCATATTAGACACTTTTAGTTCAAATTTTACCAAAGTAATTGTAAGTATTCTCAATCGGCTATCAAGTATCCCTTAATCAGAGGTGTTGGGTTCGAACCCTAGGTATAAAAAAATTCTTGGTAGGGAGCGCTCCCCTCCGAATGGGACCCTACACGGCGTGAATCCGGAATAGTCGGGCTCCGATGCAGATACCGGCCACCGGATGGGAAACCAAGAAGAAACCCCACATAAAACATGTTATCTCCTTCAATTATAAACATCAAACTCATGGAACAAACTTGAGATTTTACCGCTAATTGAAGCTAATAAGTATATTTAAAGAATGTGACACATTTTTGAAATAGCTAATTTCAAATATATACTATAAAGTAATTAATTTACAATAAATATAGTCATGTTTTGTTTACATAAAAAATAACTAAAAATTATAGGAAATATATATCGACTATACAATATAGCTTGCCAAAAGTCATAGAAAGTACATACTGACTATAAAATATAGCTCGCTATACACTGACTATACATTATGATACACTCAAAAAACTGGCTATAGCTTAACTATATATGAAGTATACACTAACAATTCAATCTCGATCAACTCAAAATCGCCTCTAAACAATCCCAAATTTTAGATATGAAATCCTTTCAATTTTTTCGAGTGTTTTGATATATAATTTGCATCGAAACAATTCACATTTTGCATAGGTCCTGTTGACACAAAATTTTGGGCTGATATTTTCCAACGTTAATATTTTTAAATATTTTATTTGTTAATTAGTCCAAAATATATGTTTTGCAATTTTAATGCAATTTGTTGATAATTACATATTTCTCAAAATATTAGGATTTTTATCTGTTAATCTTGTTTACATTATTTTTTTGGTCATAGCTGGTTTGAATATGTTCAAATATTTGTTCAGTTTGATTAAATCATTATTTTTGTTAAATTGCATTTTTTATATTTCGTTGGTTACATTCGTTACATTTTTAATATTCATTTTATTCGTTATATTTGTTAATATTCATTTTGATAGTTTTTGAATAATCTAAAAATACATCCAAATATGGATAAGATTTCGTACACAGATATTTTATTAACCGGTGATTTTGGCCCACGGTTTTAAGATAATGGTACAATTTTCAATTTAAACAATAACTTGATCATTAAGTTAGAGGGTGGTGGATAAGATTTTAGGGGTAATTTTCAGAATTTTATTGTTTAATTAACTCTTTAAGTTTTCATATTCTGCCGGTGAGTTTATCCGCCGGAATCCGGCGAGTCCACCACCCCAAAGACCCCATTTTCATTGTCTCCTCCGGCAACCCACAACAGACCTCACCAGTCCACTGTTCCAGCGAAGCTGACGCCACTACTACACCACCATTACTGTTTCCATATTCTTCCTTTCTCCAAATCAGATCCTCCTTCTGTTTTCTCCAGCTTCAAACCCAAACATACCCACCAAACCCCAACCTTCAAACAACCTTCTCCGACCAAACAGCCCATTTTCCCTTTTTTCCAGCCAACACAAACACAAAACCCCCTTTTCCCAACGAAACAACAACAGCAAACAACCTCAAACGCCGGTGGAGCAACTACAATCAGCCCACCGGAGCCACCCTCCAACCACCTGAAACCCCCATCTTCTCCAACAACCAAGCTCAACGCCCACCATACCGTATCAGACCCAAAGCTCCACCGAAAACAACCTGAAACCACCAGACCCACCGGAGTAACGAACCACCAAACAACCTCACACTCCACCGGCGAACACTGCTCAGGCTAGCACCATTAACGGAGATTTGGTTTGTCCCGACGAGCTGGCTATGGCGAAGGACCAAAGAAAATAATCAGAAATGAGTAAAACTCCAACCAGAAACTCATCACGAACCAGACCCCAACCCCTTCCTTGCCAACAAGCTCCAAGCTCCATTTCCGGCGAGGTTTGTTGCTTTATTTTGTTTATTTATTTTGCTCTTCTTGTCGCTATGTTTTATTGCATTTCAGGAGATATATTTCGTTCCATTTTAGATCTGGCTGGAGGGGTTCCATTTTTTGGGTTAAGTTCTTTTTTTTTCGTGGTGCCTACATAGAAATACTTGTTTTGTTGTTGATTTTTATTAGTTTATGTTACTGATTTGTTTCCTTTCTTCTTCTTATTATTGTTGTTCATGTTTTTTAATTATTCAGTAGCTTGTTTATTTGATGATTGATATATGGTGGCTGATTTTGTACAAATTTTATTGTCGGTGGCTATTACTTTTTTTTACATTTATTTTCCTTTAATTACTTTAACATCTCTTTATTTTTAGCTAAATTTTTCATTACATTTTTAAATTTCTATTTGTTATTGGATTGGTTGTCACTACTTCCTTGTTCACCTCATTTTGAATTGTTACTTCACATTTACATTGTTTTCAATTTTATTAAATTAACGACTTAGATAAATAGTTATTATCATTATTATATATTAAAATTGGCCAATGAAAAAAATCTTTCTGTCGGTTTTAGAGGCCTCCCCAATGTTAAAAGACGGAATTTTAGTTAATTTCATATTTTTTGTATGTTAAAAATGTCCGATGAAGAAATTACCGTAGATTTCCAAGGCCTCCCATGTTAATAAGACGGATTTTTATTTTTAAGTTATTATTTGATTCATTTATTTTTATTCATATTTATTTATTACTAACACTTTTACTAAGTGTCTTTACAGGTATTCGGAGTTGCTTCCCATTGAAGCTATTCGAATGAAGTTCGAATTATATCTTTATTTATTGTTTTGTATATATTGACATTAGGCAAACTTATGCCCTTTTTTTATATTATTGTTTTACTTCATTATTTGTTTATATTTCATATTTATTATACTTGTACATTGTTGTTATCTCCTTCTCAATTTGAAAAAATGAATTCAGTCGGGACCCACAATTGTGGATTTCGAAGGATGCCCAATGCCTTCCCTTCGGAATAACTTGAACCCTTACCTAGAATCTATTGGTTTCGCAGACATTTTTTATTAATTGGTTTCCTAGTTTTCCTAAAATTAGGTGGTGACTCCATTTTTCCTTTAAAACCTTTAAATTTCCCTTTCCCTTTTAAACTCCTTTGCCCTTTAAAAATTCTTTTATTCTTTTAAATTTATTATTTTTTGTGAGTTACCGCGACGTTGCGCCTTCTAAAGGATGTTAACAGGTCCAATTCAAGAAGAAGAAGAAGAAGAAGCAGCAGCAGCAGCAATGGTTTACTAGCAAGTTATTATTAATATGAACTTATCTTTCAGCAATGGTTTCTCTTGCATTATTCCTTCATTTCTTGTTTTGTAACTTTTCTTAGTCTACAAAGCTCTAATCAACTGATGTGAAACAATAACAGTTCAATTTGCTCAATTTTGAGTTAATTAGTTAAATGGACTGATCATCTATAAGATGCAAATGCTTATTTTACATTTTAGAAGAAAATTGAGGATTTGTTCAAATTTCTCATCTATAAGATGCAAATGCTTGTTTTACATTTTAAAAAAGTATTTACGTAACATGGCAGAGGAGACTTTGACTATTGACGCCTTTAACTTATACAACGTGTTGCACTAAAAATCCAATGAATTTAATATATATTATCAAAAAAGCCAAGTAATTATGATAGATAAATTTGTAAATTAAAAAATCAGTGGAATTGCAAATAATTTCAAAGACATTGGGACCCAACCAAATGTTTGAATAGTTTTAACAACCTTGTATGAAATCAACTTGTTTTCCATAAAAATATTTTCCTTCATATCAAATACACTCTAGTTCAAATTGATTCATGTCAAAAGTTTTTTTTTTTTTTTTTTTGATATGTCACAGATAGCCATAATAAAGAAAATAATAGTTTTATCAGGCACTAAAAAATTATTAAATGACAAAAAAACAATTAAAATTAAGTAAGAATTGGATAAGTTGAATTATGATCCGCCCATTTATTAACTTATTCCATTTTGATCCGCCAAATTCTATCCAACCGACCTATTTGACACCTCTAATTGGTTGCACTTACACATTCTAGCTAGTGATCATATTGCTTAAACTTGAGTGAAGATCAAGTGTGGTAATGTGATACCATTGACTAATGGTGGCAAAAGAAATTGATCACACTTTATTACTAAATGAATGTTTGACAATACTTAATTGATAAGGCATCAAATGAATCAGCAAAATCTTCTTTCTTATAGCTTTATTATATATCGAAAAAAGTTTTAAAAATTTATTTCTTTTCTTCTTTTTTAATTTAATTAGTATACAATTTTTCAAAATTATGAGATCCGCTTTAACTATCTTTAGTTATAGCTTTATTATTTGATGTCAGTAAAAAATCAACTATCAATGATAAAAAAAATATTTAACAACCTTGTAGGGTCAGACATGCAGAATGTTTTGCACATTTAACAACTTTCCCTCAAAATTGACAATCTTATAAGACGATATCATTGCTTTGCATTATCAATTCTTGTAAAAAAAAAAGAAGAAGATACCTGCTTGTCATAGTTATGGACAGAAATTGCAATCTTCTCTTTGTTGTTGCAATTTTCATTCAACTTTATACATCACTTGCTAATATTAGTACTGATGAAGTTGCTCTTCTTGCACTTAAATCACACATTTCTTCTCATTCTAACAATATCTTAGCAAGCAACTGGTCTTCTTCCAGCCCGGTTTGCAGCTGGATTGGAATCACTTGCAGTTCCCATCATCATCGAGTCACTGCTTTAAACATTTCTAGCATGCAACTTCTTGGTACCATTCCTCCACACCTTGGAAACCTCTCATTTCTTTCTTCCCTCGACATCAGTAACAACACTTTTTATGGAGATTTGCCACTAGAGTTGGCTCATTTGCGGAGGTTGAAATTGATTAATGTCAAAAGCAATAACTTCACCGGAGTCATTCCATCATTTTTAAGTTTGTTACCAAACCTATGCTTTCTATACTTATCGAGCAACCAATTTTCAGGGAAAATTCCAACTTCCCTTTCCAATCTAACAAAGCTACAAGTGTTGAGGGTGCATGATAATTTTCTTGAAGGAGAGATCCCTCAAGAAATCGGTGATCTTCATTACCTGACTATTCTAGACCTGGAATTTAATAAACTTACTGGCTCTATACCAACATCAATCTTCAACATTAAGACGCTGCAAAACATTGGTCTTAGTGAAAACAATCTTACTGGTAAGCTTCCAACAACTATATGTGATCATCTTCCGAATTTGGAAGGGCTTTACCTCTCAAAAAACTACCTAGGTGGCGTTATTCCACCAAACATAGAAAATTGCAGAAAGCTTCAGATCTTGTCATTGTCTCATAATGAGTTTATTGGAGCTGTACCAAGAGAGCTATCCAACTTAACAGCTCTTACAATATTATTAATTGCATCTCTGCATTTGGAAGGTAGTATGCTATTTCCTTGCAAGAAAATTGAAAGCTGTCTTCCTTTCTCTCACCCACCAAACTGGTAACTGATATATTTCCCCAAATTTACAGGAGAGATACCTATGGAGCTAGGTAATCTTAAGAAACTACAGTGGCTGGAATTGTACTTCAATGAGCTTACTGGTTCTATCCCTGCAAGCATTTTCAACATTTCAGCACTGCAGATCATAGATTTTGGACTAAGCAATCTTTCAGGTACTCTACCTTCAGATTTAGGTCGTGGAATGCCCAACCTAGAAGAATTCTTTATTGGAGGAAATAATCTGAGTGGTTTTATCTCTGATTCAATCTCTAATTCATCGAAACTCAGAAAACTTGATCTCTCACATAACAGTTTCACAGGTCCAATTCCTAAATCACTTGGTAACTTAGAATACCTTCAGATTCTGAATTTGGAGTTGAATAATTTTATCAACGATTCATCATTGAGCTTTCTTACATCATTAACAAACTGTAGGAAACTAACAGTACTCCTGTTTAGTGAGAATGCATTGGATGGGGTTTTATCAGCGTCTGTTGGTAATTTCTCAAACTCGCTGCAAAATTTTCAAGGAAATGGCTGTAAACTAAAGGGCGTCATTCCTCGAGAAATAGGTAACCTTACTGGAGTGATTTACATGAGTTTTTATGACAATAAGTTGACTGGAAATATTCCAAATACTGTCCAAGATATGTTGAACCTCCAAGAACTTTACCTACGAAGCAACAAGATAGAAGGAACCATACCAAATGTTATATGCAGTTTAAAGAATCTTGGTGCATTAGACTTGTCAGGAAATCATTTTTCTGGTTCAGTGCCTTCATGCTTAGGGAATGTTACGAGTTTGAGGTATCTTAATCTAGCTTACAATAGGCTGAGTTCAAGATTACCTGCAAACTTGGGGAGCCTTCAAGATCTCATTGAATTCAATGTTTCATCCAATTCATTAATTGGTCATATTCCTCTGGAGTTGGGAAATTTAAAGGCAGTGACACTCATTGATTTGTCAAAAAATGATTTTTCTGGTAAAATTCCTAGCACTTTAGGCGGTCTATTTGAGTTGATTAATCTTTATCTAGTACATAATAGATTAGACGGGCCTATTCCAGATTCATTGGGCAAAATGTTGGCCCTAGAATTCTTGGATTTGTCCTATAACAATCTTAGTGGTGAAATTCCAAAGTCATTAGAAGCCCTTGTGTATCTCAAATACATGAATTTCTCATTCAATAAACTCAGTGGAAAAATACCCATTGGCGGTCCTTTTAAAAATGTCACCAGTCAATCTTTCCTGTCCAATGATGCACTCTGTGGTGACTATCGGTTTAACATAAAACCATGTCAAACCAAATCTACAAAGAAGTCACGAAGAAAAAGAGTGCTTATAGGTTTATATACGCTGTTAGGGATTGGATCACTCTTCACATTGGTTGTTGGATTTGTGATGTTAAGATTGAGAAACACAAGGAAGAGTGCAAGTCAAAAAGACGTGTCTCTCGTAAAAGGGCATGAAAGAATTTCATATTATGAACTTGAACAGGCAACAGAAGGATTCAACGAAGCCAACTTGCTTGGTAATGGGAGTTTCAGCATGGTTTATAAAGGGATACTTAAAGATGGTATCATTTTTGCAGCAAAGGTATTCAATGTGCAATTGGACGGTGCATTGAAAAGTTTTGACAGGGAATGTGAGATACTCCGGAACCTTCACCACAGGAATCTGACCAAAGTCATCACCAGCTGCTCCAATCTTGATTTCAAGGCGCTAGTGTTGGAATACATGCCCAACGGGACACTTGATAAATGGTTATACTCTCACAATTTGTTCTTGAATTTATTGCAGAGATTAAATATAATGATAGATGTTGCATCTGCAATTGACTATCTCCATAATGGCTATTCAACACCTGTGGTGCACTGTGACTTGAAGCCAAGCAATGTCTTGCTAGATCAAGAAATGGTAGGTCATGTCAGTGATTTTGGCATTGCAAAATTGTTTGGTGCAGGAGAGGCTTTTGTTCAAACAAGGACAATTGCAACCATTGGATATATTGCTCCAGGTATATTAAAACTTTTTAAAGTTCTCATATCGTTAAATACTCAAAACAATTCCTTCCCCTAGGTATAAATTGATTTATGATCATTTTGCACCATGATTGCAGAGTATGGACAAGATGGAATAGTATCCACGAGTTGTGATGTTTATAGTTTTGGCATCTTGATGATGGAGACGTTCACACGAACAAGACCAAGTGATGAAATATTTACTGGAGACTTGAGCATACAACGTTGGGTTAGTGATTCCTTTCCAGGTGAAATTCATAAGGTTGTGGATCCTAATTTGGTACAGCCAGGGGATGAGCAAATCAACACAAAGATGCAATGTTTGTTATCTATCGTGGAATTAGCTTTGAACTGCACTATAGTGAGACCTGATGCAAGAATTAGCATGAAAGATGCTCTTTCAACACTCAAAAAGATCAGGCTCCAGCTTGTTAGTAATCGGCTCTAGGTGGATTTGGACCAGCCTGCTCTTGTATGTTATTTAATTACCAGTCTGTTGTTATATGTTGTTCAAGTACTTAAGTGTGTTTTATTTTGGTTGTGGGAAGCAACTCGTTTCTTTAGTAATGGAATTTGAAAATGAGATTTAAAATGGGGATCAAAAGACTTGATGTCAAGCTCAACACATGATTTTCGTTTCATATTCACATAACTTTGAGAATCCTTCCTATTATCTACAATGACTACTACCAACCTGTGGACATGAAAATAACACAGAACTTGAATACATGAGATGATGCAGGGTCCATGACAAATACAACTCTAGTGTGCTACTTGGATACTTGAGAAATGCAAAAATCATAAATATTTTAAAGCATTAAATGAAAATATAGCAGGAGGTCTTAACGAGGATAAAGATTGCTACCAAATCTACGTTAAGGAAGTATGTTTTGACTTTGATTCTCCTGAAGTTGAGAAGATTTTTAGTTCTCAGCAATGGTAAATGGACTGGATTTTGGTATTTTGAGAAACATCAAGCACTCATTTGTTAAACACTTAAAATCAGTTAAATCACATAAATGGTGATGCTAACACTTAAAGACAGGTATGCACTATGCTTCATAACGCACCAATACAAAATTTCTTACACTGACGCAGAACTAGGGACTCCCTTAGGCAACATTCGAGTGGCAACATAAATAGTAGATCATTCGTTTTTGTTGATAACGATAATCTAATATCTGATAAGCTATTAATCATAAAGATGATTTTATATCCCCAAAAAGTTAACATCAGACTTTTCATATTACATGATAAGCTAATTATCATTTGATTTTGCAATACTGTGTACACAATTATGTATCAGTAGAGTTCACTGAATTTCTGAAACTACTAACTCAAACTGAATCAACATGTCACTTTAGTTCATAATATACTACCTAGAGAGTTAGAAATACACTATGAGTCTTGTCATTTGACTTTCAATCAAACACTTTAATTTTGGTTGTTTGTCATAATTTAATATGAGAGTGAAACTTTGTTGCTGGTGAGAAAAAACACATTTTCATATTATGAGCATCAGTGTAATTTGAGGAATTGAATATCAATACCTATAAAGCATAGATATGTACCAAGAGAGTGTAGATCTGGACCTGGAGTACAAATCAAGGTCAAGAAAATACATATATATGAAGGATAGATTTGTCAAGAGGGGAAGGGTTAGGATAAACAAATTTATACAAGACTTTCATTTGTACTATGCAATTGATCTTATTTCGACTTCTTTCTGTCAAGTTTGCTGAATGAGTCTCTCAAATGGGGAGTTCTTCCATTAAATAGAAAGAATTTTGATTTACATACCTAAAAATCTGCTATTCACACCCCTAAATATCTGTTAATTTATTCACACACTTAAATTATAGTTTGTTCCAAGTGAACGCATGAAAATATGATAAAATATTCATATTAGACACTTTTAGTTCAAATTCAGGCAACGTAATTGTGAGTATTCTCAAATATCTATCAAGTATCCCTTAACCAGAGGTGTTGGGTTCGAGCTCTAAGTACGGAAAAATCCTTGGTAGCGAACGCTCCCCTCCGAATGGAACCCTACACGGCGCGAATCCTAAATAGTCGAGCTCCAATGTGGCTATCGAACACTGGATGGGAAACCAAGAAGAAACCTCACATAAAACATGTTATCTCCTTCAATTATAAACATCAAACTCAATTGGAACAAACTTGAGATTTTACGGCTAATTGAAGCTAATAAGTATATTTAAAGAATGTGAAACATTTTAAAGGGCTAATTTCAAATATATACAATAAAGTAATTAATTTACAATAAATATAGTCATGTTTTATTTACATAAAAAATAACAAAAAATCATAGGAGATATATATCGACTATACAATATAGCTTGCCAAAAGTCATAGAAAGTATATACTAACTATACAATATAGCTTACCTATGAGCTATACGCTGACTATACATTATGATACACTCAAAAAACTGGCTATAGCTTAACTATATATGAAGTATACACTAACAATTCAATCTCGATCAACTCAAAATCGCCTCTAAACAATCCCAAAATTTAGATATGAAATCCTCTCAATTTTTCGAGTGTTTTGATATATAATTTGCATCGAAACAGTTCTCATTTTGCGTAGGTCCAATTTAAAAAGAAAAAGAAAAAAAAGGAGAAGACAAAGAAGAAGAAGAAGAAGTTACTATTAATATGAACTTATCTTTCAGCAATGGTTTCTCTTGCATTATTCCTTCATTTCATGTTTTGTAACTTTTCTTGGTCTACAAAGTTCTAATCAACTGATGTGAAACAATAACAGTTCAATTTGCTCAATTTTGAGTTAATTAGTTAATGGACTGATCATCTTTAAAGTTCACAGTCTTTATTGCATTATCTTGAAGAACAATTATGTGTATTCATTCTATTCAAGATTTTGTATGGTGTAAGGTAATCAACCATACAAAAGAATATTCAAATTCTATAGACAAAAAAGAATATTTGTTCATCATTTACACTAAGGTATACATTCTACTCTCTATTTATTCTATACTTCCAAGCTGCACCAGCTTTAATTGTGTTATTGTTGCTCAATTTCTGCATCCTGCGCGTATAGTCTTGCAGCATGGATGATTATGCCCAGCAAATGGAAGAAGGTGGTGAACGTGCAGTTGACGAGTCAATGTCTCCTAAGTTAGCATTGTACAGTATCTCTTGGCTATATATCACAAGGTACGCCATGAAGAATGTCTGCTGAGTGTGTACCTATTCAAAAAATTCATTCATTAGACAGAGGCTAGTTCATAAATGACTGTGATTACATTGTATGCATACAAATGGTTACGTTTATCACCCAAAATGCTGTGCTGCGGCTGTCCAAGACAATGGAAGCAATTGCGGTGATCATTAGAAAAAAGCAATATTGCACGAAACAGAAGTAGATTTCATTCCTTTCCCTTGTTGTGGTGGCTCTATACAATAAATTTCCAGAGCCAATTGTTGCACCAAACAAAAGTCTGAGAACATAGCTGGAGAACAAACATGAAATGTTAAGATTATCAGTATGACTTTCTGCAAACTGTGCAAGAATGATACAAAACGCGATATGAACAGGTTCTTAATACTATGATATGATAAGAAAGCAGTTAAAAAGAAAACTTGAACCACATATATGAACAATGTTTAGTATCTTTTGAGTCCTACCGTTGCTCGATTTTGTAGAGATAATTGATAAAAGCGCTAATAGAAGCACCGAATGAATAGGCAGCCAACATCGAAAATAAGACTCTCGTCTTCTGCATAAGACAGAAGATGTATGTTATAAGAAGCTACTTCAACAAAATATAAGTCATTGATCACATACATACCAGTCTCCCTGGTGGAGTAAAGTAAATCCAGAATACACTTGTTACATAAGAAAGGACTGTGAATTTCCCCCCGGTTACCGAGATCCATTGCATGAAGGATCCAACAGTAGAGCTCAACATGGCACAGAAGAGAGTAAGATACACCTATTCAGCAAAAACTAATCAATACTTTCAAGAATTAAACTGTTCATGTTTTCTTGCATAAATGAAATTACTTTTGCATCCGTCAAATACTCTTAATTTCATCCATATTCATCCATATTCTTAATAAATGAAATTTCATCCATATTCATCATGTCGTCTCTGTTCCAATTCCTATTGAAGTAAGATCTCACACCATTAATGGCCCCAACTAAGAAATTCATCATCTTCTCTTTTTTCTTTTGTTTTTTTGGTTTGCAGAGAGAACGAAACTGAGCTCTGTTTATACAGAGAAGTGTCTTTGCTAAGTTCGTTATGAACCGTTATTCCTTTTGGTATATTTACGTTTTTACCCTTCAGTTATAACTGAATCTTGAGGATAAGATAGGGGTAATTTCGTCTCCAGGTTCAGGTTGTTGGCGGGAAGTTTTTGAAATATTACCTAGTGGTAAGGAGCTACGATAGGATAACCCCAACATGTAGGTACTACTATGCTATTAATATTAGTATGACGGAGTCAATTCATACAACACTATACGTAATAACTGTGTTCACAATCAAATACAAAGCCTCTGGGTAAAAGCTATTGGGTTCACGTGAACTCATAGGTCACAATATCGTAGATCTGTCTCTACTTGCTACCTCCATCAAAATTGGTATTAGGTGATGTTTGAGCTAACTTGCACAGTTGGACTATTTCATCGAGTACTTATTAATTACTTCCTAGCTTCGGAGTCAAAGACACTAGTTTCTCCATCAGTAGCCTCGGCTTCGTTGCCATCACTAATTTTCTGTTCCTGCAAGAAACAGAGAATGCAGAAGAACAGAGATCACTAGCTTAGTAAGAACAATATTTACTTGAAAGAAAATGAAGAGTAAGCTGATGCTTTAATTTCTAATTGGAAATATTAGGGCAAGTAATTCAGATCATCTACTTTCACCTGTTCACCCATTTGAGACTCGGTGTACTCACAAATATTTTCTGTTGGACAAACGTCTTCATTTCAGGGCAACAATCAATAGTCACTACGCTGAGAAATGGAAATTTTGGAGCTCAGGTAACTCATAGAAGCTCATTTCCCATTACCGAGGGAACTCAATGCCCTCAACAGTGTTATTGCAAAAGTGAGTGAGCAATTCCAGAGATCGAAGGTCCAAGTCATCTAAATTGGGGAACTTGATTACTTCATGTGTCCTCCGAGAGATCTCCTCTTCCACTTCCTCCTCCTCATCATCAGGGCAAGGCTACTATCCAACTCCTTCCAGCCAAAGACACACAAAAAACATACTATAGACCATGACAACGGCTTAGTTACCATCAAAGGTGTTATTTTGGAGCTGATATGAAGTTTTGATGATTTAACAAACTTCGGAAATGAAGAAACAAGGAGACCAATGTCAGTTACTTGAAGAGTTATTCTGATAAAGGGAACTGGTGGAAGGGGGAAAGTTGAATAAGTTTGTTATTCATCAAAAAGGGGGAAAATTTTATCTTGGGGTTGATTTGAAGTTTTGATGATTTAACAAACTTCCGGATCTAACATGGGACCAGGTCGAGGAAAGACTGCGTACATGAAAAAGGTGGAAGACAGCTGTCTAAAAGCTGTCAAAACTGATGTGGTTGGTGCACACCTTCTCAGAACAGCTTGATAATCACATTACCTCCCCTATTAGGTTTCTTGATGTCATTGGCTAAAATGTTTTCATTGTCCTCAATGGCTAAATAGCTCTTACAAATGGTTCTTATAACAGTCTTTATTGCACACTATATTGAAGGGAAAAAAAAGGAAGAACAATTGTATGCCTTGTACTAATCAATCAGAACAGCTTGATAATCACATTACCTCCCCTATTAGGTTTCTTGATGTCATTGGCTAAAATGTTTTCATTGTCCTCAATGGCTAAATAGCTCTTACAAATGGTTCTTATAACAGTCTTTATTGCACACTATATTGAAGGGAAAAAAAAGGAAGAACAAT
This sequence comes from Solanum appendiculatum, assembly GCA_018342035.1. Classification (NCBI taxonomy): domain Eukaryota; kingdom Viridiplantae; phylum Streptophyta; class Magnoliopsida; order Solanales; family Solanaceae; genus Solanum; species Solanum appendiculatum. The sequence goes on along the minus strand of JAGDQO010000583.1, from coordinate 1,484,630 downwards.
TATATGCCTTGTACTAATCAAACAATCAGCATTTCATTTGCCAAGAAATATTCAAAGCACTTTGCTTCTATCAGTAAAATGTATACACAAAGGAATATTTGTTCATCATTTACAGTAAGCTGCATATTCTACTCTCTATTTATTCTATACTTCCAAGGTGCATCAGCTTTAATTGTGATGGTGTTGCTCAATTCCTGCACCGTGCAGGTATAGCCTTGCAGCATGGATGACTATGCCCGGTAAATGGAAGAAAACGGTGAGCGTGCAGTTGACCAAGTTAATATCTCCAAAGTCAGCATTGTATAGTATTTCTTGGCTATATATCATAAGGTACCCCAAGAACAATATCTGCATAGTGTGTATCTACAACAAGCAGTATTCAACAAGTCATATAATTCATTTATTAGACAAATGAGTTCATAATGACTGAGATGACATTGTATGCATACAACTGCTTACTTTTATCACCAAAAGAGCTGAACGGCTGTTGTTTAAGATCACGAAAATTAAGGCATAGAGCGGTAGAACAAAACAATATTTCATGCAACCGCGGTAGATTTGACTCCTTTCCCTTGTTGTGATGGCTCTACACAATAAATTTCCAGAGCCAATTGTTATACCTGCCAAAAGTCTGAGAACAATGCTGGAGAACAAACATGGAATATTATGATTATCAGAATATTCTTTCAAATAAGGAACAGAGAACAACAAGGGCTAATCAACTACACATACACAAGGAGCAGAGGAGTAACAGAGCAAGCAAATGTGTTATATTAGCTAAGAATGCACAAATTCTCGTGAACTGCGCAAGAATGATACAAAATGACTATGTATTATGTCAAATTCATCCTCTCCAATGTTCAGGCACAAGTCATTATTACACAATTTTCCATTTAGGAATTCTAATGATAATTAAGTATATACCAATCTCTCTCTCTACACAATTGAAGAATGTAAAAATCAGGTTCTTGATAATTTGATATGACAAGAAAGCAGTAAAAAGAAAACATAGAAAACTTGAACAATATTTAGTATATTTTGAGTCATACCGTTGCTTGATTTCGAAGAGGTAATTTGGAAAAGCACTAACAGAAGCACCGAATGAATAGGCAGCCAACATCGAAAATAAGAACGTTGTGTTCTGCATAAGACAGAAGATTTACGTTATAAGAAGCGAGGACTTCAAGAATAATTCAACAAAATCTACAAGCCATTGATCATGTACGTACCACTCTCCCTGGTGGAATAATGTAAAGCAAGATTAAACTTGTTACATAAGAAAGGACTGTGAATTTCCCCCCGGCTACCGAGATCCATTGCAAGTAGGATCCAAAAGTAGAGCAGAACATGGCACAGAAGAGAGTAAAATACACCTATATTTATTTTCAGCAAAAAACTAATCAATCAGAGAAATCCAATACTTAGAGGCAGAAGCAAAAATGTATTCATACTTTCAAGAATAAGTTCATGAATGTATGTAACTACCTTCTTCAAGGTTGTGTGAACTCCCTCGGGAATTTCATCGAAATTCATCAAGTCATTTCTGTTCCAATTCCTATTGAAGTACCATTTCACACCATTAATGACCTGCAATTTCATATCTGAGAAATTCATCTTCTTCTTTCTTTTTTCTTTTGCAGAGAGAACGAAAATGAGCTCTGTTTTTATACAGAGAAGTGTTTTTTGCTAAGTTCGTTACTAACCGTTATTCCTTTTCTGAGTTTACGATTTTACCCTTCAGTTATATGCTGAGTTTTAGGAATAAGACGGGGGTAGCTACGTCTCTATGCTCAGGTTGTTGGCGGGAAGTTTTAGAAATACTAACTTTTATGGGGAATTTCTATTTTCTTTTCCTCTTATGATTTTTATAAATTAATCGCATTGCTTCCCCCAACAAAAATAAATGTTTGCTATCAAAAGTCGAACTACTTGAACTAAAAAAAAAATAATCTTCAACTACACTCCCTTGTCAAGAAATCTACATTTTTAAATTTCAAGACACGATAAAAATAAAAAAGTATAGATTGAAATTGGTCCTCTTCCAAAGAACTCTCAACGATTCCACATTGACTCAACTCACCCAAAAAGTATAAAATCAAAAAAAATATATCAACAATTTATTAATGTTATGTATGGGGTCTTATAATGGTGTCTGACTTTTGAATACCATGAATATTACTAATTTTGTAGGTGTACTGATATTGAAGACAATCCCACATTGGCTCAGCTCACCCAACTTATGAACAACAACAATGTAGCAAAAAATTGAGTTAATGAGTTGGAACAGTGATATCCCATTAGTCGCGAGTCCCCAATTTATATCAGGGAGATCTATAGACACAAAAGAATATATGTTCATCATTTATAGTAAAGTGTACATTCTACTCTCTCTATTTATTCTATACTTCCAAGCTGCATCAGCTTTAATTGTGTTCGTGTTGCTCAATTTCTGCATCCTGCTGATATAGTCTTGCAGCATTGATCACTATGCCCGGTAAATGGTAGAAGGCGGTGAACATGCAGTTGACGAAGTTAATATCTCCAAAGTTAGCATCGTACAGTATGTCTTGGCTATATATCACAAGGAACGCCATGAAGAATGTCTGCTGAGTGTGTATCTATTCAAAAATTCATTCATTAGAAAGAGGCGAGTTAAAAATGACTGTGATTACATTGTATGCATACAAATGCTTACGTGTATCACCCAAAGAGCTGAGTTGTTGCTGTCCAAGAGAATGGAAGGAATTGCGGAGATTATTAGAACAAAGCAATATTGCTTGATCCTTTCCCTTATCGTGGTGGTTCTATACAAGAAATTTCCAGAGCCAATTGTTGCACCTGACAAAAGTCTGAGAACATAGCTGGAGAACAAACATAAAATGTTAAGATTATCAGAATGACTTTTTGCAAACTGCGCAACAATGATACAAAACGCGATATATATGAACAACAGATATATTTTACAATCCTTAATATTTTCTTGCATAAATGAAGATAAGTGAAATCAAATACTCTCCACATAAAATTCAACGCAAACAACATTAGCAAGTGCAAAAGAAGAAAAGAAAAACAGCAAACTTCAAAATCTTTTGAGAATCGAAATTCATCAATCATGAAGATATAATAAAATAATGCAATACCTTAATACATATTCTGAGAATCGAAATTGATGAATGATGACGAAATAATAATTGGGGATTTAGCATATGATCATCTTCGGTGAACTTCTTGGGGAATTTCATGAAAAATCTCACAGTAATTTCATGAATTACAGCATTTTTATTCTTACGTTCGTGATTAAGTAGAAGGAAATGGAAAAAATCAAAGTGTTTGGATGAACATATGTACCTTCTTCAATCTTGTGTGAACTTCATAGGGAATTTCATCCATATTCATCGTGTCGTCTCTGTTCCAATTCCTATTGAAATAAGATTTCACACCTTTTTTTCCTCTTTTTTTTGCAGAGAGAAGGAAACTGAGCTCTGTTTATAGTCTGTTATACATACAGAGAAGTGTCCTTGCTAAGTTGTTATGAACCGTTATTCCTATTGGGATATTTACGTTTTTACCCTTCAGTTATAACTGAGTTTTGAGGATAAGACGGGGTAATTTTGTCTCCAGGCTCAGGTTGTTGGCGGGAAAGTTTTTGAAATAACTTGTTCGACAATTCTTGATGTGAATTGAATGTCGTCCTGCAGATTGTGATTTACTGGTGACTTTGGAATATCGTTGTAAATATCATAGATCCCGCGTCTGCTTGTTACCTTGCATTTTGACATAATTTTTGTCTGAACTTGGGATAGCAAGAAACGATCTTTCAATGTTTCTAACAGATGACACACCCTATTTCTTGCTCCTTCTATATTTTTAATTTCCGAAAAGATGCCAAGCCCCATTCCATATCTAAGTAATTCTTCAGTCCAAATATCACTATCTTCCTCGAACAAAGAACAAAGCAAAAAGAGATTCCTGGCTTCATCACTTTCCAAGTGATCATTGCTTAGCCTCAGAGGTCTATACACCTTTTTGTGCACTCCAGGGATATTTCTTGTTTCTGCATCACGTAATTGTTGAAGGGCATCCTCCCACGAAGGTTTGGTTTTAAGCTTTAGTGCTCCTGCAACTGTAATAATTGCAAGCGGCAGCCCCTTGCATTCTTTGGCAGCATCTTTTACTATGTCAAGTAGAGAAGGATCGTCGACTGAATTACCAGTTTTCTTCCTGAAAAGGATCCATGCTTCCTTTTCAGATAAGGTTCCAACTTCCATGATCTTCTGAGCTTCCATTGCTTCACAAACATCTCTGAAACGCGTCGTGAATATCACTTTGCACCGATGTTTGTGGTTGCTACCACTGGGAATTCCAAGTTTCTCTAGATCATGAATAGCCTCCCAAACATCATCAAAGATTATAAGGACACTGTCCTGATCCATTAACCTTAAATGCAGCCGATCTCCACGACTCCACAAATATTCCCCTTCTAATGTCAGCCCGACTCCTCCTGCGATCTCACCCTGGATTCTTTTGAAGTCTGGCTGTTGACTAACAGTTACCATGACAACGTCATCGAACAACCTTTCTTGTTTTGCCCTTTGTCTGATTTTCTCAGCCAATGTTGTCTTACCAACACCACCCATACCACATATCCCAATATTAGTGACCCCGTCATCTCTCAAAGCTGTCATGACCTCTTCTTCTTTCAATTTTCTAGAGTCAAACTCCTCACCACTACTGTTAGCTTCAATATCGACAGCAGGATAGCAGAAAACATCATACTTGTTACCTTCATTTCGAAGTTCAATTACCTCCAGTGTAATTTTCTTAGTTCTCCTGCTCAGTGAGTAACGTGACTTCAAGTTTGGACACCAACCATAGAAGCAACCTCTATCAACCTCAACTCTACCTCGCATTACACCTGCCACATGTGCAGTAGTGGTATCAACACTAGTTAACCAAGTCTCAACATTGGGTGAAATGACTTGTAAGTTTCTCCGGGAGGCTTCCGCTCTTTGTTGCACCACACTTCTGATATTCTCCAGCTTTTGAGATTCTTCATCCAGAGATGTGATGTTGCTCGTGTAGTAATAGAAATACCCAATCCCTAGCGCAACTGGCTGGATCAAGTAATCTGTGACTTTTCCCACAAAAATAGATAACAATTCCATAGCAATCTGTAATAAAAGAAAAGCTCAGGGGAATGGTATGCTTCAATTCAATGAAAAACAAGATGTAAAACAGAGGAAAAAGGAAAGAGTTAATAATTGCAGGGCTCTTAGTGATAAGAATTCCATGGCTCTTACTCTTGGGAGTTGGTAAATTATTTTGCATTTTGTGGCCTTAAACATGTCATGAAAAATTGAAATTAAAAAATTCTCAAAAAAAAAAAAGAGACCTTTTTTAAATGAACTAAAAAGAAATAGGACAAACAAATTGAGAGAAAAGGGAGTAATAAATAACCAAGAAAAAGATGAAAGAAATGTTTGGTTGTTAACACTGACCTTGCAATATTTGTTTAGCCTAAAATTTGCAGGGTTGACTCCAGTCATATTAGCCCGACATTCTTTTGACCGATTATCGACCTCCAACTGGTCCTCGGGTGTTGGTGGCATTTGCCTGTTACCCCGGAACTATTAAAGGTCATTTGAACCTACGTACATTGCAGTTCTCATACTTTCTTAATCATTGTAAGCATGTTTTTTAATTCTGTTACTTCAGTTTCTGCACTTTCGAGTAACAATTACATAGTTGTCTTGCTAGAAATTCTAGACGGTATTTTTTGGTGTATGATTAGTTCTTTCGTATTTCATAGATTCTATTGAAAGGCTTGCATTAGAACTCACCCGTATTCTAGACTTGCTTGGAAAAGAAGTTAAGATTAGGGGTGCGTTTAGTATGAAGAAAAATGTTTTTCACAGGAAAACAAGTGGATTTCTGACTTATTTTCTCATGTTTGGTTGGTCGCTAGAAAATATTTTTTAGTGTTTGATTTATGAATGAAAAACATTTTTTAAAAAATATCGTTTATTTTTTAGTAGAGAGTACAAAATAATTTTTGATCCGAAAGCTAACCTCCATAATCGATCTAGGACATGACCCCGACACGCGAACTAGAACACAATCCCGACGACAGATCTGAAATCTGATCCTGAGATCTGACCGGGACTTGACCCGACTTTCGACCCGAGACCCGACATTAGAACACAGAACCTCCCGACACCCAGCTTTAATTGTGTACCTTCATCAATCTTGTGTGAACTTGATCGGAAATTTCATCCATATTCATCATGTCGTCTCTGTTCCAATTCCTATTGAATTAAGATTTCACACTATTTATGGATTGAAGTTTCATCTCTGAGAAATGCATCTTCCTTTTTTTTTTTCTTTTTGGAGAGAGAAACGAAATTAAGCTCTGTTTATAGTCTATTATACCTACAGAGAACTGTCTTTGGTAAGTTGTTATGAACCGTTATTCCTTTTGGGATTTTTACGTTTTTACCCTTCCGTTATAACTGAGTCTTGAGGATAAGACACGGGTAATTTTGTCTCCAGGCTCAGGTTGTTGGCGGGAAGTTTTTGAAATAGCTTGTTGGACAATTCTTGATGTGAATTGAATGTCGTCGTGCAGATTGTGATTTACAGGTGACGTTGGAACATCGTGGTACGATTCAGAAAGTAAATCAAGGTATGTTGAAATTTACTATCTCTTAAAAAAAATAATTCTCCAAACAAATATCGTTAAATCAAACATCGGCTTCAGACGGCTTTAGTTTATCGCCATGAAATTGAATGTGTCAGTGTAGGCGTATATTTTACCTAGTGGTAAGGTACTACTATGCTAAGTGATAACTGTGTTCATAAGGATATCATTAACACATGTATAAATCGTTTTCAATTAAAATTTAAGAGATCACATCCTGCTTACAAATTGCTTAAATTTACCACCATCTAAGCCCTACAGAGAGAGAGGGATCAGACATTCAGACTCCACACGTATTTTTTACATCAAATATAAGTCATTAACTATGCATATATACTAGCTTAGTTTCCTATTTGAGATATGCTAATCAGCCAGTTAGTCTTCACTTCAGTTACTCTGTTGGAGAGTCGCACACCGAAGATGAAAAAGGGATGAGTGGTAAGCTCCATCATATGTGTAGGTCTCTGAAATTCATCCATAGCAGAGGATCGTCTTCTGTTCAACCTCTTGTGTTATTATTATTAGTCTCCGGGAAACTTGTAATATTACTGCTTGATCCTCTCAACTAGTTGTTTGTGAATAAGTTCTCCAATGAAACCAATGTTTTGAGTCCTGCATCACCAAAAGGCCGCTGGATCAGCTCATCAACCATCTTCTTATTAACATAGTTCGTGATGAATGTATGATTAAGTAGCATCTCTGCATTCCATCTCCAATTATGATCTCTATCCAAACACTTAGTAAGAAAGTCCTTTGCATCATTAGATATATTATCCGGTATCTCTGGTTTTTCATGTGCAATTTTCAATTTTAATTCATTCTTATTTTTTCATTCTGACCATACCCGCTTTCTGGTGAGCATTTCTACAAGTATGCAGCCAAATGCCCAAATATCAACGGCTTTATCTTGAATCCCACACGCTACAGATTCCGGTGCTGCGTATAGTAGAGTCCCTCTGCGGTGACAATGCTTCTTCAATGATGTGTCCCATGTGTGTGTTTCAGATCTCAACGATAGCCCAAAATCAGCCAATTTCACATGATTCGCAATGTGATGTCCGCGAGGAAAAACAAGTATATTAGAAGGTTTTAGATCGCAATGGATAAATCCTTTACGATGAACGTGACAAATCCCGGCTAAGATTTGAAAAGCATAGTACGCAGCATCTGATTCTCCGAACACCATATTCGACTTATGAATTAAGTCACATAGTTCCACCTGCAGCATACTCGAGAAAAAGGTTATAAGTTTTTTTACCGTTTTCGATGCTTACATCTTCTCTGAAACACTTAACTACGTACTCCGACCCTCTCAGTGCATGCAATACTTGTCCTTCCGCTCGGAGTGAAGAAGAGTGATCATCTTCCGCGGATTTCACAGCGGCAAATGTGTAATAATCTGTTAATGGCGTGGCAAGAGACACTATACCATAAGAACCCGAGCCTAACACCTTAAGCTTTTTCCAGTACATACTTAATTTATTGATGAATGAGTTTTTGTTAGAAATTAGTTTTGATGCTTTAATGGCTTCTCAGATTATACGTATTTATAATGCTTTTTCTTTTCCTAAAGTTATTCTACTTAGGCGGCATTGCTATTGCCTTTCTCTTTTCCCTTTGCAATTCTACTTGGGAATGTGAATTCTGCTATACACAGGAAAAAAAGTCGTTGCTAAGTTCGTTATTCCTTAAAGGATATTTATGGTTTTACCCTTCGGTTATACGCTGAGTCTTGGGAATAAGACGGGGTAATTTCGTAGTCCATATATTGAATTTAGTAGATATTAATATTAGTAGATGAATCTAGTCCATATATTGAATTTAATGTATTTAATTATTATGTAACTCTTCAAATTCTTCAGATTTTTATTTTTCAAAGGGTGTTATAGTCTCTATAAACTTTATAAGGTTTTTTTTAGTAATCTAACTTTTAACTTTATTTCTTCCTATGATTAGCAATATATAATGATATTTAATGTTAAGATCATATTTCATGTTTTTAGGGAAGTTACAATCAAATACCAAACATTATTTGCAAAAATTATAATCAAACACAGTTTTAACCTCAAAAATTTCAAATAAAATGAAAAATATTAGTAATAGTATGTAGTAGCTCGTATATGAGATTTAAGGCATGCCATTATGTGACAATCTATTTGAGTTAATATTACGATTTTGCTAGTTTTTAGAAATTGAGGGGATATAAATCATATTTAATTTTAAAAAAAGTATATTTAAATTTAAAATTTTCTTTGCAAAAAGTATGTTCAAACAAAACTCCAATTTCAAGTTTTAAAATTTCAAATAAGAAAAATAATATTTGATTTTCATGATCAAACATCCCCTTAATTTGCATATGGGAAGTGCTTGGAGGAAACAAAGGAGATATTCATTCTATTCAAGATTTTGTATTTCATTTGCCAAGAAATATTCAAAGTAACCAAATTCGATCATTAAAATGTACACACAAAAGAATTCCGTTCGTGTTGCTCAATTTTTGCACCCTGCAGGTATATTCTTGGCAAATTATTAGTTTTATCCTCAAACTATTAACAGTCTTAAAAACACCTTTTACTTGACTAATTGAACTTAAATACACCCCCGATCTTGAAACATGAGTGAAATACACCCCTAAGTTCTCGTCAAGTTTTGGGGTGTTTTCAACACTTCCCTCGGCTTTTTATTAAGAGTCGCATGCTTCTACAAGAGTTAGAAACCACTTGTTATGTCATGTGGAAGATCGAGGGTGTATCTAAGTGTAGTTAGTCAAGTAGAGGGGTGATTTTAAGGCTGTCAATAGTTCGGGGATGAAACTAATAATTTGTGTCAATTGTTCATGGGTGTTTTCAATGTTTCTCTCTAAAATATTCCTATTAGACATTTTCGGTTCAAGTTCTGGCAAAAAATTGTGAGTATCCTCAATCGTCTATCAAGTAGTTAAGTTAACCTCATAAAACATGTTATCTCCTTTAATTATACATATAAAACTCAATTGGAACAAACTTGAGGGTTCATGACTAATCGAAGCTAATAAGCATATTTAAAGAATGTGATATGTATCAAATGGCTAACTTATTTGTGTAATACGCACTTACAAAAGTTTTTTTTTCATAATTTGAATGGAAAGACTCTACTAAGAAGAATTTATCATTTGCTTAGGTGCTAAATTGAAACGAGTTATAGTTCCAATATTTAAATGAAGTCCAAGTCCAGAGTCTTTATTGCACTATCTTTGAAGAAAAAAAAGAAGGAATTGAAGAACAATTGTGTGTATTCATTCTATTCAAGATTTTGTATGGTGTAAGGTAATCAACCATACAAAAGAATATTTGTTCATCATTTACAGTGAGGTGTACATTCTACTCTTTCTGTTTATTCTATACTTCCAAGCTGCATCAGCTTTAATTGTGTTGCTCAATTTCTGCATCCTGCAGGTATAGTCTTGCAGCAGCATGGATCACTACGCCCGGTAAATGGAAGAAGGCGGTGAACGTGCAGTTGACAAAGTCAATATCTCCTAAGTTAGCATTGAACAGTATCTCTTGGCTATATATCACAAGGAACGCCATGAAGAACATCTGCTGAGTGTATATCTATTCAAAAAATCCATTCATTAGACAGAGGCAAGTTCAAAATGACTGTGATTACATTGTATGCATACAAATGCTTACGTTTATCACCCAAAATGCTGTGCTTTTGCTGTCCAAGAGAATGGAAGCAATTCCGGAGATCAATAGAACAAAGCAATATGGCAGGCAACTGCTGTAGATTTTCATCCTTTCCCTTGTTGTGGTGGCTCTATACAAGAAATTTCCAGAGACCATTGTGTCACCTAACAAAAGTCTGAGAACATAGCTGGAGAACAAAACGCGATATGAACAGGTTCTTAATACTATGATATGACAAGAAAGCAGTAAAAAAGAAAACTTGAACAACAGATATATAAGCAATGTTTAGTATCTTTTGAGTCCTACCTTTGCTTGATTTTGTAGAGATAATTGGTAAAAGCGCTAATAGAAGCACCGAATGAAGAGGCAGCCAACATCAAGAGTAAGACCCTCGTCTTCTGCATAAGACAGAAGATTTACATTACAAGAAGCGACTTCAAGAATAATCTATGAGTCATTGATCACATACATACCAGTCTCCCTGGTGGAGTAAAGTAAATCCAGATTAAACTTGCTACACAAGAAAGGACTGTGAATTTCCCCCCGGCTATCGAGATCCATTGCAAATAGGATCCAAAAGTAGAGCACAACATGGCACAGAAGAGAGTAAGATACACCTATACAGCAAAAACTAATCAATCACAAGAAGCTGAAATCTGAAATTGCTTATAACAAATAAATCAAATCCCCGTCCCAATTTATTTGATACACTTTAGTTTTGGGATGTTAGAAAATGCTTGACAGTTGACACCATTCAAGAATTTAAGTTCATCAAACTGCTAAAAATTTAATTACTATAACTGCATAAATGAACATTAGTGAAATTAATATCTTAATTTTTCGTCCGTCAAATACTCTCAAAGTAAAACTCCACTCAAACAACATTAGCAAGTGCAAAAGAAGAAGAGAAAAATGGCAAACTTCAAAATCTTTTGAGAATCGAAATTCATCAATCATGAACATCTAATAAAATAATGCAATACCTAAACATCTTCTGAGAATCGAAATTCATGAATGATAACAATATAACAACCAGATTACAATTAAGAAAAATCTCACAGTAATTTCAAGTAGAAGGAAATTGAAAAAATCAAAGTGTTTGTACCTTCTTCAATCTTGTGTGAACTTGATCGGGAATTTCATCTATATTCATCATGTCGTCTCTGTTCCAAGTCCTATTGAAGTAAGATTTCACACCATTTATGGCCCGAACTTTCATATTTGAGAAATTCATCTTCTTCTTCTTCTTTCCTTTTTTTTTTTTTTTTTTGCAGAGAGAACGAAACTGAGCTCTGTTTATACAGAGAAGTGTCTTTGCTAAGTTCGTTATGAACCGTTATTCCTTTTGGGATACTTACGGTTTTACCCTTTAGTTATAACCTGAGTCTTGAGGATAAGATAGGGGTAATTTCGTCTCCAAGCTCAGGTTGTTGGCTGGAAGTTATTGAAATAACTTTTGCGGGAAATTTGTCAATAAATTTTATTCACGCATTTAAATTATAGTTTGTTCCAAAATATTGAGAGAAGTATTGAAAATATTGCGAAACTTCACGCAAATTATTAGTTTTATTTTCAAACTATTAATAGCTTTAAAAACACACCTTTACTTGACTTCTGAACTTAAATACACCCCCATCTTGTAACATGATTGAAATACACTTCTCTCGGCTTTTTATTAAGAATTTCATGCTCCTTCAAGAGTTTGAAACCACTTGTTTTGTCATGTGGAAGATCGGGGGTATATCTAAGTCTATTTAGTCAAGTAAAGAGGTATTTTTAAGGTTGTCAATAGTTCGAATACAAAACTAAAAATTTGCGTCAATTGTTCAGGCTGTTTATTTATTTTCCTTTGGTTATACGCTGAGTCTTCTATTTAAATTAATTTAATTTCCAAAATGTTAAACTATTGATTTAGGTTCCTATCAAAAGTTGTACTCCCTCCGTCCCATTTTATGCAGCACTTTTCGAATTTCGAGATTTGAACAAGTCTATCTTTGACCTTAAGTTTTTCATAGATCTTTAAACATTTTGAATTATCAATTATTGTGACTTATAGTACTTTTTATGTAGTTTACAAATATATAAATTTCATTTTTTTAAAATTGAAGATTCTATGTGTAAATTCCCGGTCAAACTTAAATTGTTTGACTCTCGAAAAATGAAAAGTGTCACATAAAATGGACACATGGAGTATCATTTAGGGGCGGGCATAAATACCATAAAATTGAAAAACCGAACCTGCCGAACCAAACTAATTTGGGTTTTCGGTTTCAGTTCTTCGGTTTTTCAGTTCGGTATCAGTGTTATTTTTTCAAAAATTCGATTCTTCTGTTTGGTGTAAGGGTCTCAAAACTTCGGTGCACCGAAGAACCGAACTTTTATTAAAAAAAATTAAAAATTAAATTATATATATATATATTCCCTTAACTAAAAATAAAAGGTCAACTAACAATTAAATCATTCATGGACAAATCAAAGTAGCAACAAATTTACAATTCAATAGTTAACTTCAAATATTAATTCCCAAGAGGAACCCAAACATATTTTTATCAATGTACATTATGTAAAGGAATCCGTCTTCGTCCTTGTTTTTCTCGAGAAGTAGTTGTAGGCACAATGTTCTTAACAAAGATAAATATAGTCTTTTAATTAGCACAATAAGTGTTCCATGAAGAGACATATCATCGCTTAACATAGTTTTAATTTTTTAAATATCTTATACTTTGATTTTGTCCTCATTTTATTTTTCATTCGCACTGAAAAACCATTTTAAAAACACCAAACCGAAGTAGAAAAAACTGAACCGAATTAGTTTGGTTTAGTATACGGTGCACACTTTTCTAAAATCGAAGAACCGAATCGAAGTTTGAAAAAATCGAACTGAAGAACCGAACGTCCACCCCGAGTATCATTTGAACTAAAAGAATCTTTAGCTACTCAATTGTCTCCTTCTTTATCATTGGATTTGCTGCTCTTGAGCCGAGAGTCTTTCGAAAATAGGCTCTCTACCTTCACAAAGTACTGGTAAGGTCTACATATATTATGTTGGAAAAATATAAGATTTCCAACATATTCTACCCTCCAGACCCCACTCGTGAGATTTCACTATTGTTGTTATTGTTGTTTCACTATTTAAATTATATTTAATGTTAAGATCATATTTCATGTTTTTAGGAAAGTTACAATCAAATACCAAATATTATTTGCAAAAATCATAACAAAACACAATTTCAACCTCAAAAATTTCAAATAAAGTGAAAAATATTAGTAATAGTATGTAGTAGCTCGTATATTAGATTTAAGGCATGACATTATGTGACAATCATTTTGAGTTAGTATTACGATTTTGCTAGTTTTTAGAAATTGAGAGGGATACAAATCATATTTAGAAAAAGTATATTCAAATTTAAAATTTTCTTTGTGAAAAGTATGATCAAACACAACTCCAATTCCATCTTTAAAATTTTCAAATAAAAAAATAATGCTATGTGTATTCTATTCAAGATTTTGTATGGGGCAAAACTAAGGTAGTATTTCATTTGCCTAGAAATATTCAAAGTAGTTTGCTTTAGGCTAACAAATTCCTAATTCGTACAGTTGACCAAGTTAATATCTTCTAAGTTAGCATCGTACAGTATCTCTTGGCTATATATCACAATTCACAAGTCTGATAACATAGCTGGAGAACAAGCATGGAATGTTCAAATAAGGAGCGGAAAACAACCAGAGTTAATCAACTACAGATACATACTGAAGGAGCAGAGGAGTAGCAGAGCAACCAAAAGCAATAGAAAACTTGAACAACTTTTAAGTCTTACCGTTGATCGATTTTGAAGAATAGGCAGCCAACATTGAGAGTAAGATCCTCGTGTTCTGCATAAGACAGAAGATTGATCTTATAAGAAGGGACGACTTCAAGAATGATTCAACAGAGCCATTGATCATGTACATACCACTCTGCCAGGTGGAGTAATGTAAAGCAAGATCAAATCTGCTACATAAGAAAGGGGTGAGAATTTCCGCGAGATGGATTGTACCTTCTTCAAGGTTGAGTGAACTTCAAGGGGAATTTCATGTAAATTCATCATGTCTTGTCTGTTCCAATTCCGATTGAAGTACCATTTCACACCATTAGTCATGTGTTGTCTATTCATCTTATTTTTCTTTTTATTTTTGCTTGAATAGTTCATTCAATTATCAAACAGGTTTTCCAGCTGTTAGCTGTGGTGGTTTATTCATTCCCTGGTTAGCCGGAGGTTGTTTGCTTCGCCTGATTACCTGAAAGGATATGAAATCGAGGATGTGCAAGCAATGATTTCAGGACTGACACCAATCAACCTCGAGCCCAGAACCAATTTTAGATACGTGACACAACTCAGGTACCGTTCAAAATAGTCTTTTAATCTTGCTTACCAGCTTATGACTTTTGATTGTTTTTAATTTAACTTATAAATAATTTTGAGTTTATCAAACAAGTAGATAAATCAAAATGTACTATTTATGAAACTAAAGAGTCATGTTAGTATGTCAAAATAAAATGGTAAGTGCTAGTAGGAAACAAAGGAGATATTTCCTATGATACCAAAAATAGTTTTATAACTTTGGTGTGATAAAGTAAAATTGTTGAGTGAGCATTTGTAAAATATCTCTTACATATGGTTCTTATAACAGTTCAATTTTGAGTAAAGTAGGTAATGTACTGATCATCTTGAAGTCCAAATAGTCTTTTATTGCACACTATCTTGAAAAGCAAAAAAAGGAAGAACAACTATATGTATTCTATTCAACATTTTGTATGGGGCAAGGTAATCAACAATCAGTATTTCTGTACAAATTCCAAATTCAATCAGTAAAATGTAGACACAAAGGAATATTTGTTCATCATTTACAGTAAGGTGCACATTCTACTCTCTATTTATTCTATACTTCCAAGCTGCATCAGCTTTCAATTGTGTTCGTGTAGCTCGATTTCTGTACCCTGCAGGTATAGTCTTGCAGCATGGATCACTATGCTCGGTAAATGGAACAAGACGGTGAACGCGCAGTTGACCAAGTTAATATTTCCAAAGTTAGCATCGTACAGTATCTCTTGGCTGTATATCATAAGGTACACCATGAACACTATCTGCACAGCGTTTATCTATCACAAGCAGTATTCAACAAGTCAGTTATATTATTCATTCAAACTAGAGGTGAGCGAGTTCAAAATGACTACATTGTATGCATACAACTGCTTACCGTTCCAATCCAGAAAGTTGTGTGTATGTCGAAGAGAAAGAAAGCAGTTGCGGAGTTCATTAGAACATAAAAATATTTCATGCAACCGAAGTAGATTTCATTCCTTTCCGCTGTTTTGATGACTCTATACAAGAAATTTCCAGTGCTAATTGTTGCAGCAACCAGAAGTCTGAGAACATAGCTGGAGAACAAGCATGGAAAAATGTTAAGATTATCAGAATAATCTTTCAAATAAGGAACAGAGAACAACAAGGACTAATCAACTACACATATAGAAGGAGCAGAGGAGTAGCAAATGTGCTATAACATATATATTAGCCAAGAATGCACAAATTCTAGTAGTCACTTTTAGAAAACTGCGCAAGATTGATGCAAAACGCGATGTTTTATGTCAAATTCATCCACTCGAATGCCATTGTCTTGTGAAAGAGAACAACACATTCAGGCAGCGAAATCTCTCAAGTCCTTACTAGAGAATTAAGATTTCCAGATATGTAAACAATGGTTAGTATCTTTTGAGTCTTACTCTTGCTTGATTTTCAAGAGATAATTGGTAGAAGCGCTAACAGAAGCACCGAATGAATAAGCAACCATCATCGTAAGTAAGAATCTCATGTTCTGCATAAGATAGAAGATTTACGTTATAAGATGTCAAGAATAATTCAACAAAATGTATGAGTCATTGATCACATACATACCAGTCTCCCTGGTGGAGTAAAGTAAATCCAGAATAAACTTGCTACATAAGAAAGGACTGTGAATTTTCCCCCGGCTACCGAGATCCATTGCATGAAGTATCCAAAAATGTAGCTCAACGTGGCACAGAAGAGAGTTAGATACACCTATATTTTGAGCAAAAAACTAATCAATCACAGGAAAAGGGGGAATCCAAGCAAAAATGCATGTTTTTCAGCTAACACAACAAGTGTTCAGAATTTTAACTACTATAACTTTGATAAATCAAGATAAGTGAAATTATTATCTTAATTTCTCATTCGTTAAATACTCTCATATTATAGCTAACGGCTGACGGCATAAGCAAGTGCAAATGAAAAGCAAAAAATCGGCAAACATCAAAATCTTGTGAGAATTGAAATTCATCAATCCTAAAAGGTAGAATGTTGCCTTATTTCTTACTGAAACTGTATCAAGAAGAAGAAACTCGACAATACCTAAAGATCTTGTGAGAATCATGAAGATTAGATTTCAGAATTGGGGATTTAGTATCGGCTAATACGAATTACAGTAGAGAAAAATCCGATAATAATTTGATGAAATTACAACAATTTCTGATGAATGGTACCTGCTTATAGGTTCTGTGCACTTGATGGGGAATTTCATCAACATTCATCATATCATCTCTGTTCCGATTCCTATTGACGGCCCGAAGTTTCATCTCTGTGAAATTCATCTTCTTCTTTCAGAGAAACTGTGTATACAGAGAAAAAAAAAGTGGTTGCTAAGTTCGTTACAATGACTGCCCAAGGATATTTATGGTTTTATCCCTCAGTCTTGGGAATAAAACGGGATCGTTTCATCTCCATGCTTAGATTGTTGGCGGGAAATTTTAGAAATAACTTTTGTAGGGAATTTCTATTTTCTTTTGATTTTTCATAAATTAATTGCATTGCTTCTATTTAATTTCCAAAATGTGAAACTATTGATTTTGGCTCCTATCAATACTTATTTAAGAATCTGGGCACATATTAGTTATTTAAGGGGGTTCCATCTTCGAGCATCCGATTGATATCTTCATTTCTTGACATGCGATTCATGGTCCATTGCTCGATCTACTTCCGTGGTTACCTTTAGATATGATTACCTCTACTCCTACGCTTTACCACCACCACCACACAGAGTGTTTGGGGTTTGAGATTATGAAGCCCCAAACACAGTTATTCCTTTCTTCCTTGGATCAATGATAGGTGCACATTAAACACTGTTATTTAGTGTTATTCAAATACTACATATTCTTTGCAAAAAGTATGACCAAACACAACTACAACTTTATTAATTTTAAATAAAATGAATAATATTTGATTTTCATGACCAAACGTCCACTTAGTTTGCCTAAATATAATGGGAAGTGCTTGGAGGAAACAAACGTCCACAAATTGTTGAGCGACCATTTGTGAAATTACACCCTAAATAGCTTTTACATATGTGTGAGCATTTGTGAAATTCTTTATTGCACTATCTTGAAAAAAAAGAGAAGGAAGAACAATTATGTATATTCATTTTATTCAAGATTTTGTAATCAACAATCAGTATTCAAAGCACTTTGCTTCAATCAGTAAAATGTAGACACAAAGGAATGTTTGTTCCTCATTTACAGTAAGCTGCACATTATACTCTCTATTTATTCTATACTTCCAAAGTGCATCAGCTTTAATTCTGTTCTTGTTGCTCACCCTGCAGGTATAGTCTTGTAGCATGGATCACTATGCCCGGAAAATGGAAGAAGACGGTGAATGTGCAGTTGACGTAGTCGATGTCTCCAAAGTTTGCATCGTACAGTATTTCTTGGCTATATATCACAAGGTATCCCATGAACAATATCAGCACAGTGTGTACCTATCACAAGCAGTATTCAACAAATCAGTCATATTATTCATTCAAACTAGAGTTAGCGAGTTCAAAATGACTACATTGTATGCATACAACTAACTGCTTACCACTATCATCCGGAGAGTTGTATCTGTTTCCAAGAGAAAGAAAGCAATTATGGAGAACACTATAACAACGCAATATTTCAGACAACCGGTGTAGATTTCTCTCCTATCCTTTGTTGTGAGGGCTTGATATAACAAATTTCCAATGCCAATTATTATACCTGCCAGAAGTCTGAGAACAAACCTGGAGAACAACCAAATGTCATTTTCATACTAGAAAACTCGAACCAACGGATATCTAAACAATGTTTAGTATCTTTTAAGTCTTACCGTTGCTCGATTTTGAAGAGATAATTGAAAATGAAGCCAACAGAAGAACCAAATGAATAGGCAGCCAACATCGAGATTATGATCCTCGTGTTCTGCATAAGACAGAAGATTTACATTATAAGAAGCAACTTCAAGAATAATTCAACAAAATCTACGAATCATTGATCACGTACGTACCAGTCTCTCTCGTGGAGTAAGGTAAAGCAAGATTAAATTTGCTACATAAGAAAGGACTGCATATTTCCCCCCAGCTATCGAGATCCATTGCAAAGTGGATCCAAAAGTAAAGCTCAACATGGCACAGAAGAGACTAAGATACACCTATATTTTCAGCCAAAACAAATCAATCTTCTGAACAGTAAGAAACTGAAATTCATTATCGGCAATACCTAAAAATCTTCGTAGAATCGAAATTGATGAACGATGACAATATAAGAATTGGGGATTTAGTATGATCATATTGTTATCGGCTATTACGTAGTACTAAACCAGATTAAAATAAAGAAAAATCTGACAATAATTTCATGATTTACAACATCTTGATTCTTAGGTTTGCGATCAAGTAGAAGGAAAGAAAAATTGAAAGTGTTAAGATGAATGTATGTACCATCTTCAAGGTTTCGTGAACTTGGTCGGAAATTTCATCCATATTCATCACGTCGTCTCTGTTCCAAATCCTATTGAAGTACCATTTCACACCATTAATCACCTGATCTTTCATCCCTGAGAAATTCATCTTCTTCTTTTTTCTCTGTTTTCTTTTTTTTTTTCTTTTTTGCAGAGACAACGAAAACGAGCTCTGTTTATTTTACACAGAAAAGTGTTTTTGCTAAAGTTCGTTACAAACCGTTATTTCTTTTCTGATTTGACGATTTTGCCCTTCAGTTATACGCTGAGTCTTCAGAATAACACAGGGGTAGTTTCGTCTCCAGACTCAGGTCGTTGGCGGGAAGGTTTAGAAATACTAATTAAGTAATGTCGTCGTGCAGATTAACTATTCATTTTTTAAATGAAAAGATTTTACTTATAGAACAAAATACATTAAAAAATCAAACAAAAAAAATATCAATAACAATAATATACCCAATTTAATCTCATTTGTTATTTATACTTTGATACATTGTAAATTCATTACCCATGCCATATATATTTTATATTGCAAGTGATTTTTTTTTCTGAAGTACATTATATATTAATGGACATCCAAGAAAAATGTTATGAAATAATAAATTTATGGATGTCTATTGTTTTAAGATTAGTTTTAGCAAAATATATTTTATCTCCTATAAATAAGAGACTCCCTTACCTTAATTATAATATTATTGAAAATAAAATTTTCTACAATTTTCTCCATCTCTTCATTGTTATTTTATATGGAAGAAAAATAGATTTTCCACTCTTCCCCTCTCATGCTTCTTCTCCACTCATTTTTTTACCACTCTTAGCAAGTGATAAAGAGATAATGAATCTATGGAAATAATCAAAATAGAAAGAAAAAAAAGAAGCTATAAATAAAAAACAGTCACCAAAATTGTTATATCGTTCCCTATAAAATACACGTTCCTCTTCGAAAGTAAAGAAAAAAAGTACCTAAATGATTGAAAAGTTAAAAATATTTGCTCCACATATATAACTTCGTCTCTCAAGCGGCTTCCTCCACCACCTAATGCCTACTGACACCCAATTTTGACCTCCTTATCCCCTACCCAGTATTCCAAACTGCTATTTGGCTAATTAATATTTTGAAATTAATTTCGTTTTACCTATTTATTTGCTGTTTTTGTTATTTAAATTGTCATGCATTTGTTATTATCATCTTGACATTTTTCTAAATCATATCCATAAATATTTGCTATGGATTATCAGAAATTATTGTATATAGTTTATTTTTTAGAATAATATATATCACATACTTCAATTTTACATCTATCTCTTTCTCTCTGTATATATACGATATATGTGTTAGTTAAATAAGTAGTTTATTTGTTCATATTCTTATGTAATTTTATTATTTTACTTGTATTATTAGTTTTATTATTTTTTCAGATAAGATAAGTCGCTTCTAAAAAAAACTAATAATAAGACTAATTTTATTTATATTCTTGTCACTTCTTACCTAATCAATGACAACTTTAGCTAAAATTGAGTCGATTTTAAAAGTCTGTTTGGATTGACTTAAAAATGGTCAAATCTATTTTAAAGTTATTTTTAGCTTTTGAGAGTGTTTGATAAAGTTAAAAATAACTTAAAATAAGTTTAAAATGACTTTTAAAAAAAAGTTAAAAGTAGATACATGTTATAAAATCTAGCTCAGAATAATATAATATAATATAAAGAGAAGAAGACAAGAAATGTAGATGAAGGAGAGAACTTTTCTTCTTGTTCTAGTGGGTCTTACAATGGTGAATGATACCTCTATTTATAGTGTTGAGATATCACCCCAAAGGTCGTCATGATAAATGCCCAAATAAGTAGGTACATAGTTATCCACAATGGATCATATCACCTTGGAAATACACATACATGAATTTCATTAATTCATGAATAAACTCAATGGACAATCCACTTAGTTCAATGGATTTATAACACTCCCCCTTTGATATCCATAGATAATGTGCCTCACTAAAACCTTACTAGGAAAAACCCTGTGGGAAAAAATTCTAGTGAAGGAAAAAAAGTACACATGTCTTTTAATACGCATTATTTGTTGCCTAATTAAAAACCTTACCAGGAAAACCCAGTGGGACAAAACCTCAGTCAAGGAAAAACGAGTGCACGCGTATATACTCCCCCTGATTAAAACATCACTTAATTTCTTGTTATGATGTCGTCCAATCTTATAAATCTGCTTCTCAAATATTGATATTGACAGTGTCTTTGTTATCAAATCACATTCACGAAGATGTTGCATCGTTGAACTCATCCTGACATATCATTTTCTGGTTTCATGAATATGATAAGGCTTTGAGCTTAGCTGAATACATTCTTGAAAATCACTCTATTCGTGACCTTGTTATTGCAAGTAAATTGCTCATTCAACTTGTTCATAGCAACAATCATCTTGTGGACACTTCATTTGCAGTTGATTGTCTTGTAGGATAACTTCATATATGTCCTTGATGTCATTTCAACGCCTTCTCGTTGGCAAAGTTCATTAGTGTCCCAATTGACTGATATTTGGAGTTTCATCACTAAGAAGTTATTCGTCCTTCTTTTGAGATCGAAATGGATTTTTATTTATGTCAAGCAATCTCATAATCATTGGGGTACTCAATGAATGTGATAAAATCGCATCAAAACTTTTCTGTGTATGTTGATTGATGGACAAATATTTCATTTGTGAAATTCTCAATCTATAGGCCAAGACAAAATTTTGTCTTACTAGGATCTTTTCATTTCAGATTTCCTTTTCAAACACTCAACAGCTTCTGAAAGCTCTTTAAGAATGCTAATGTTCAAGTCATCAACATACACAACTATTATAACAAATTTAGATCTTGACCATTTTTGTAAAAATGCAAGAATAAAATAGGGTCATTTTTTGTACCCTTTCTTCCTTGATTATTTCAATCCATATGAGGATTTTAAAGCTTTATAGAAAAAGTTTCTTTCAAACTTTTATATGTTTCAGGCACCTTGATTGCTTCAAGGATTTTCATATAACCTACATTGTCTAGCTAGACATGACAATTATTCATTATATGCATTCAAGTTTTTATATATTGCCAGATCAAAACAAATCTCATTGCATCTACCATGGGAGAAAACATCTCCAATAATGTCAGGACTTTTGCGAAAAACCTTTATGCCCCAAGGCAAGCCGTACTTGATATTTACGGTTATACTATCACATAATAATTTATTTGTACCCCACTGACATTATACCTTGATTTATGGACTATCAGTCCAAAACGTTTCTTTTCTAAGTGAAACAAAATATACTTGAATTATGCATTTTATTAGGCCAATCATTTATCTGTCCACACTATATGACAGATTTGAATTCAAGATCCTCGTCACGATCTATATCATTGAGCTCTACTTCATATCAAAGATACCGTCGACGGTTCTTTGATATCAATTCCGATATGACATAACTTATCTCTTCATTTTTCATCATTTCAGGTACCTGAACCTTTGTCAAGGTTTTATGAAGTGTTATGTCGTTGTGCTACTTTAAAGCACTTGCCTCATTATCATGACCATCCTGATCATTTGCTCCTCTCCTTCCTCAAGGAGTTTTATTTTTGGAATCGATCGGGCTATCACGTTTCAAGCGTATAATAGACTCTGTCCTTCAAGGACTTCTCATTGGAGCATTTACAACTGAACTATAACATAAGGTTAGTAAACTCATCTGGCAATTGATTTGCAACATTATGCAAATGAATTATTCCTTGAACTTTAAGTTCACATTTATATTTTCTTTTAACGAGGATCTAGATAATTCATAATTCATCTCTCACATAATTTTCAGTTGTCAATCATCTCTTCCCCTAATGTTAGAGTTTCTAACATTCATCCCAACTTCATTTGGGGATTCATCTTTATGCGTGTGGTGGAGCAATTAAATCATAATCATACATTCAAAGTTTTAGATGAAAATTATTTGGTTCCAAACCTTGAACCAATTTTGATAGGGGACTTTTGTTGGCTTGATGCGTATTTGGAACTATGCTCATAATTTAACAATTCGAGCAAATAATCTTACAAAAATCAAATTGCAAGTTGATAACAAATGCACATGTGACCATAGATGCATCTATTAAATCATAATAGTAAACGGTCCACATGGCAAGGTGAACGGGCCCATATTCACCTTTTTATATGTTCCAAATAATTTCATGGAATACATTCCAACCTTAGTTGGTATAATGATAATTTTATCATGAAAACAAGCAACACAAGAGAATTCTTAAAGAGTATTTTATTTCTTCAATATATAACCACGTGAATTCTCAATTACTTTTGCATCACATTTAAATAAGAATGGTCAGCCAGTCATGCCAACTGATCTTTATTTCAGTACACTTATAGTTCACTTTTGCATGTGATTCCATCAGCATGCACATGTTTGTGTGCAACAAACAAGAGGAAAAAATGGGTAACCTTTTTACATAAATATTTATAACCCACTTCGATTGTAGTAATCTGAAGATATTAAATCTTTTCGTAATTTATAGTCTCAATATTTGTTTTCAATCATCTGAAACTTAAAAAGTTTCTTTTGAGACTCACTACAACTCCAATATTTTTCCTCCGATAATAACA
Organism: Solanum appendiculatum; assembly: GCA_018342035.1. Taxonomy (NCBI): domain Eukaryota; kingdom Viridiplantae; phylum Streptophyta; class Magnoliopsida; order Solanales; family Solanaceae; genus Solanum; species Solanum appendiculatum. Next base: position 1,460,814 of record JAGDQO010000583.1, on the reverse strand, counting down.
CAATACATCTTTAGAGCTTACAATTAATTTTGTGTACTATCACATATTCCATGACACCATCCGTATGGTAAACATCTCCTTCAAGGAGAAAATTATATTATTATTGTCATGGTCAAAATTATTACAAGCAAAAACATGTTTCTTGCTTTACTTTTGTCGTACCATAGGTACACAATCAATGACAAATTTGTATTGCCACACAATAATATTAATTTGGTCATGGCCACAATCTTTATAGGCAAGAATTACTTCTTTCTTTTGCCCTTTCGGTAGTTCACAATAAACATATCATAATATATTATGACGTATAAACGTACAGGACCATTGACCATTCCTGTCAAATAAAATTTATTTATTTCTCTCAAACCTCCCTTAGAGATGAGTTGTGGCATATTTTCAACCATACATGAATATGTTCTTATTCATATTTTTTTTTCTTCATATTTTGACACATTCACTTTCAAGAATGGAAAACATTCACGATTCTTCTTACAAGTCACAATCTCTTCATGAGTTGACCATAACCATTTATACGAGTCATGCCTTTATATTTGACATAATTACATGACCCACCTCAACATCACTTTGAAAGGTAAAGTGCACTGCCACTTTATATTCTTTTATTTTGATGGAGGATTTATAAAATTTACTAGATTAAGTCCACAAAAATTGAGTGTCAAATGACTTTTCATACCAAATCACAATAACTACTTTCAACCTTTGAAAGACCATTTTGAGATGGCAATAACTTCTTCACTCTTTGAAGGATCATTTTGAGAACCCAAAATGTTCTTCATTTAACCACAATGATGACTATTATTATTTTGTCCTTCCATGCCCTTATTCATACATTCAATCATTTGTCGTCTTTTAGACTTATTATTCACTGCTACCATATTCATACGATAGAATGGAGCAAATCAATTGGACAGATTTCAAAGTTATCATATACTGCTACCACATTCGCTTCAGGGAATGGAGCAAATTCAATGGGACGAATTTCAAGATCTTCTATCAAAAATATATTATTTTTGCCTTAAGTCATCATTTTATCATTACTATGGTGCATTGAGACTCAAACGCAGTGTCTTATCCATATAAGGCGCTTAGGCCATAATTCTATGGGACTCAAACCCAATACCTTATCATCATGGTGCATCAAAACTCAAATTGATGTCTTACCCTCTTGGTGTGATAGAACTTGAATCTATTGTTTTACCCTCAAACATTTTTCATTATGTGCATCCAGACTTTAACATGATGTCTTGCCCTTTTGGAGCGATGGGACTTGAATCCATCGTCTTACCCTTCAATCAATATCATATAAGTCAAAACCAATAGAACTCACCCATGAGCCTTTATAAAAAATCAAGAGTTATAGAAGCAAATTTAGTCAAAATAAGACTTTGAGAGTTTTCTCACCTCTAGTGTTTATAAATATTAATAAGTTCCTCAAAATTAACACTTAGAAAATCTACATGAAAATTTACCTCTTTATTCTTCAATTCTTTTCTGAAACGAAGAATTGTTAGTATAATCATAAATCAATGTATTAAATTGTTAGAGTAAACAAACCAATATGTTCTACCTCTTCATATAACACATATATACTAAAATAAATTATTAGTATAAGAGGAACTTTTGAAAATATAAATGTGTAACAAGAAAAGAAAACACAAAACATGTTCTTGCTCACAAGTGTTTCAGCTACAACTCTTTTGCGAAGTACTACAACTTTTAGAGCATATTCGTGCTGATAACGTGTTAGAAAATCTAGCTCGGAATAATATAATATAAAGAGAAGAAGACAAGAAATGTAGATGAAAGAGAGAACTTTTCTTTTTATTCAAGTGTGTCTTACAATGGTGAATGATACCTCTATTTATAGTGTTGAGATAATATCCCAAAGGTCATCATGATAAATGCCCAAACAAGTAGGTACATAGTTATCCACAATGGATCATATCACCTTGGAAATATACATACATGAATTTCATTAGTTTATGAATAAATTCAATGGACAATCCACTTAGTTCAATGGATTTATAACAATACACACTTACTTCTCATTTTTTAATTAAAAGTTACTAAAGTTTGACATTTTAAAATACTACTTTTTTAAAGTTAAGTCAAACGGATTCTAAATTCCCAAAACGAACTCTATAATTAACCCAATCTGAATAACCCATTTTTTTACCCACAACCCGATCCATCAAATTCCCAAACCAATTCCACAATAAACCCAAATCCAAAACCTAACCCAGTTGTCACAACCTAGCCGCCGCTCTCCTCCAACTCCGGCCACCACACCACCATTTAAGGCCAGCAATCGAGCTGCCACTCATTTCTCTCATCTCCTCTTTCAACCACCCAACACCAGCCGCCATCTCTGTTCTCCCTCTCACCAGCCACCCCTAGCGGGTGAACCATTATGAGCGCCAACACGCCAAACAAATCCCCGCACTCTCTTTTACCTTGCTCAGAACCCAAAAATCTCAAAGAACCTATCGATAAACTCTGAGGAGGCGGATATCCTAACTCAGTGACTGATTTCTTCATTGCCGTCATCATGTTCGTTTCCAGATATACTCAACGGCGCTCTCTCAGAGCCCTCACCTCTCTTTTTTCTCAGAGTTCCTTGCAGTATATTTCGTCTCTCTTTCTTTTAATTAAATCATTATTGATTTGGGGTTGAGGCTTACTTAAATGCACAAATTAAGCGCTATATTTGCACTTATTTGATACAGTGTGTACATTGAACAATGCAGGCATGAGATTCTGAGGAGATACGATTCGGTGAACATAATGTCAAGCAGTGGGAATATGATGAGTTCTCCGGTCAAATATGTAAAAGTTCCTATTTTTACTTCAACGAATGTGTGGAATTGCAATGTTGGAGTGCGGTGGATGTCAGGGAAAAGCATGAGAAGCAGAGTGGCAGCCAGAATGCAAAATGAGTCCAGCAAAACCCTAAGAGAGATTCGAAGGTCAAAGAAGTTAAAGTTGAAGCTCATGACTGATGAAGAACGATTAATTTATAATCTCAGAAGAGTAGGTCCAATTGTTCCTAAATTATTTACACCCAAATGAGCAATCATCTCAGATTTACTCTTTCCCTTTTTGTTCATTAGTAATTTGTTTATCTGTGATTTTCAATTTCGTTAAGTTTCAATTTTCCTTTTCTTTTAAAAGATGAAAGAAATGCTTTTGCATTCTTTTTTCTTCCCCTTTTCGTGCATACAAAATAGTTTTCGTATCAAGGATGATAAATATTTCGTGAGGAAAGAATTATTTTTCTTTAAAATATATTGGTGAAATTTCTCATGTGTGCAGTTTGCCCATAAATGTGCCATTTTGTTTCTTATCAAATTGTGCTTTGCTGCTTGTGTGTTTGTCGTTACTGAAGCTTGTGGTGATGATGCTGAGTAAAAATTTCTTCTTGTGGATTCATCTACTTTTTTGGGGCCGATTATTATTTTCAACTAACTAGCACAATAAGAGTCAATTGATTCACAGGTTTACCTTTGACAGGGCATGCTTTAGTTCCTTCATGTTTGCTTATATGATGTCTGCAGTCGGAATGTAATTTTCAAGCCAAAACCTTCAAACTTATAAATGAGCTCAAGTTGGTTGTGTGCAAGACCTGGTTGGGTTTTGCCTTTGCTTTAAGGAAATAGAGCACAGTGATATTGACATTGATATTCCAGGAATTGTTGCATATTAAACACTTCCAATGAGAAAATTGTCTTGTCGCACAGACCAACATGCTCCAGGCTTTTTAGCACTTTGTTACTTTGCAGGCACAAAGAAAAAATAATGAGTACTTCTATAGTTGTCAAATTGTTCTGGCTTTTGTTGAACACGGTTAAACTCTTAAAGATATCAAGTTAAACAGCCTCTTCCAAAGTCCTTTGACTTGAAATGCTCTTATGTCAAACTTGTAGGTACTTACCAAACATTTTAAAAGCTTTTTCTCTGCATGCCTTTCTACCATACAGTGTTTCAACTTGTTACCATTCCATCAATCAGTATGTTCAAAAGTCAGACTCCTATTCTATTTCTTATGTCTATATGGTTAGCCATTGGTGTATAACCTTTTGTTTTGACTGTTCTAAAAAATGCAGCTAAGCGAGCCATCTTGCTTCTGTTGTCGTATTTTGAGTGTTCTGTATTTTCACATATTGTTTCATTTGTCAAACTTTAGTTTATTGCGTTCTTGTGTATATCTACTCAACGAAACCTTATTAATCCAACTCAAACTTCTCACTTCCTTTACTAGTGTAGGCAAAGAAAAAAGTGGCCTTGCTACTTCAGAAACTGAAAAAATATGAGCTCCCAGATTTACCATCTCCGCGGCATGATCCTGAGCTTTTGACTCCTGAGCAACTGCAAGCGTATAAGAAGATTGGTTTCAGGAATAAAAATTATGTTCCTGTTGGTGTTCGTGGAGTCTTTGGAGGAGTTGTCCAAAATATGCACCTCCACTGGAAGTTTCATGAGACTGTGCAAGTTTGTTGTGATAACTTCCCTAAGGAAAAAATTAAGGAGATGGCTTCAATGCTGGCTCGACTAAGTGGTGGAATGGTGATTAACATACATAATGTGAAAACAATTATTATGTTTCGTGGCAGAAACTACCGGCAGCCAAAGAATTTGATACCTGTCAACACACTTACAAAAAGGAAGGTGAGCTCTACAAATCTCCTTTTCTTTTCCTTGCCCGTTGTGTGTCAATCCATTACTTATGTAACGGCCTTCTAGTAAGTTGTGTTGATGAATTGTTATATGTTTCTTTTAACCCCTTAATTTTGTATTTGCTCGAGGAAACCTCGGTTCTATCTGTGTTTCATGCACGTATGATGTAAAACTTCAGGGAGCTATGTATCTTAAGCATCAATATTTGACATGTACTCCAGGTCCATTTGTTGTATTCAGTTTAACCAAAGTTCGATTCTCTTGCATGTGAAAGTAGTACAATTGGTGGAAGACATGTCTCATCTATTGAGAATTTGTTGATCCATCTGCATTTGGGAAGTAGTATTGAAAATTTGTTGATCCATGTGAATTGTTTACTCTTCCAATACCCAGGACTGAAAATTTGAACATGTTTGGTTGATGAGCACACACCTTCTGTTTGACAATGTAATCTTTGGTTTGTAGGCATTATTTAAAGCCCGATTCGAACAAGCACTAGAATCGCAGAAATTAAACATAAAGAAAATAGAACAAGAGCTCCGGAGGAAGGGAATAAATCCTGATGATCCAGCTGCCAGAGCCAGCATCCAGCGAGTAGCATCCACATTCTTCAATGCCATTGATAAGAAAGAAGGAAGCCCATATGTTTTTCAGGAGGATTATGGTACTAAGTTGAGTCACAGCAGTAGTGTAGACGAAAAACATTCGACAGCTGAAGACAGTGACCAGGAGGAGCTTGACGATTTCATAGCTCAGATAGAAAAGGCAGCTGATGACGAATGGGCAGCTGAGGAAGAAGCAGAGAATGAAGAATCGGGGAGGATTAGATATTGGAACAAAGAAGATATAGGTAGTCGATTCGGAAGATCTGGAATGATTGGAAGTGATGAATCAGATGATGAGACAGGAGGAAGGTCAAGTGGCAGGAGTAAGACATATGGAAGGAAGATGGGTGATGACGATGAACAAGGTGATGTATCTGAAGATGACAGTGAATTGGATGATGATGATGGTCGACGTACCCACACTTACAATGCTCCTGTCAGGCATCCAAAGTATAGAACGGAGAAATGGCAGAAAGGTAAGAGCAATAGACCTATGAGTGAGGGAGGTTCAAGAAGAAATTTTGACCCTTATTCAAAGGGAACGATGGCTTCAGATAGGTTAAGTGACCTTGAGGAAGCCATGTGGACTTCAGATGATGAGAGTGGGCAGAACTCAACACAACCAAGTGAGTATAGAAGTAGTAGTGATGAGGGGGAGGGTTATGATAAGACAGCAACATGGGAATCAGATGCAGAGGATGCACCTGATTCGAGGGCATCAAGAGGGGTTGGTAATAGCTTTAGGACCTGTGGTCAAGGGCAAATGAAGAAAAATGAGGATACCCTCGAGAGCAAGAGAAAGGTGAAAAGCTCAAAAGACATGGATGAAACTTGGGACAGCGACTGACCAGGATACATAGAAATAGGGATACAGACGTTGAGGCTGGTGTTATTTATGGTACTTGATCTATGCAAACAAATCAGGAAGAAAAGTATGGACTATCAAGTTTAGTGGTTATGTAAGTTTGTGGTTTCTAGTTGAATGCTTTCTTCACATGGGCAAGGAATGAAGCTAACTATTTCTTCCTGTCTGCTGCTTTTGTGCACCTAAATTTCTTTATTTGTAGTTTTCTTGTATCCACATTGTTTTAAGTAACAATTCCCATTCCCTTCTCATAATGTTAGTTAAAGCAATTGTGCTGCACAAGAGTAGTACATCGATGGATCTACCGTGGTAACGCTAGTATATTATCAGTTAACCAAATTACTTTTTCCATAATATATTCGAACTGACTCGTCACTCGGGACTTCAATTAGTTTATAATGAAAAAATTTAATGCTTAAGAATTCTTTACCCTACTTAAACTTTATATTATAAATTTTCTAGTATGAAAAATAGTTTTTTAATACTTACTATAATGCCATCAATTTTGGGTAGTTATATATAGAAAAATATAACAATTTTAAAAAGTTCAATTGAAGTTCAAATTGGACCATAATATACAAATCACTTCATAGGCATTAACTTATATTATTTAATTATATTATTGTATAATAGATCAATAATATTAAGTCAATTACTCATTAAAAAAATTAATTGTGTACTTTGAAATTCACGCTTACAAATATTTTTCTTTACGAAAATAGAAAGTGAATGGATGGTAAAGTAGGACCATATTGATTAAAGAACATATAATGTTATTTCCTTTCAAATTAAATTTACTAACTTATTTAAACTCTTTTAAACTTATTGACTAAATAAACTAAAATTCAAAAACTTCATCGTTTATTTATATCCTTATACGGGACATATTTTAATTTGGACGAGATTTATTAAAATATGATTAAGGTGGGACAAGATAAGAACAAATATAACCCTAAAATTGAAAGAAAAGGATAAATATATTAAGGACATGAATATTTAGAGTCATTGTGGTAACATAATCTTTTTGAAGTGTACAACGACAAATTTAATCTTAAAATTAGATTAAAAATGTCAAACATTACTAATACCTCCATAACTCTAACCAGTTACCAAACAACCCCTCATCAAAATTTCGATTTCCGCGCGTGGCAGCGCAGCGCAACTGTGAGAGAAATCGCGTAGGAAGCAAAAAGGGAAATTATTATTAAACATAAATAAACACACACATAATTCAGCAAATGCAATAATGGTCAACGGGGCCTATATGTAGGGCCCACGTGGTACCAAAAAGCACAGCTGACACTACACTTTCAAGAAAAGGAAACCAATAAAATCAATCTCAACACAATACACACTTTTTCCCTTCTCTCTCACACACACTCAATTCTCTCTGCAACAAACATAGAAAGCCAAAAATTTCCCTATTTGCACAGTGGAGAAGAAAAACAAAACAGGTGGTTGATTAGGTATGTTTTTAACAGTGTGGGGGTGTTTGTTTGGTAGTTAATTACTATTGTGAATGGAAAAAAAAAAATATTTTTGATCTAATCTTGATTTTCTCTCTGTGATATTTCAGCTTCTTTTGGGTTGGGAATTGCTATTTGACTCAATGAGCAAAGAAAGGCCACCAGAGCCTCTGGATTTCTTTATTTGGACTGTTGAGGTATGGGGCTCTTTCTTAATTTTTGATTCTTTAATTTTCCAGATCTTGGGTGTAGGTTTGATACCATGATTTTGTAATGGGGGTTTTCTTGATTATTGGATGTAGAATGCTATTTGATTTGTGTATATTGATGAGTTTTCTTGATAATCTGATGAGGAGGAGTTAAAAATGCACTATTTATCTATTTTTGTCCTTGCTGTTCAACTTTGTCGGTGTACTGTAAGGGCATATGATAAATTCTGCTAATGTGTATGCTGGCCGGACACTACAGTTATCAAAAAGAACACTTATTGATTTGGAAAGCAAGTATATAGGTTGTTCACTAAAAACATTAGGTGATTCTTCCCATCTGTTCTAGCCTTGATGGACAGAGTTACCTTGTACATGTTGCTGGTGGGAGGTGGCAAGTATCCCGTGGAATTAATCGATGTGCGCGAAAGATGGTCCAAATACTATGGTCATCAAAAAATTAAAAAAAATATAGGTTGTTCACTGTAGGACTCTCTTAATGAGTCCATTTATAGGACCATGGGCCATGGCTGATTGGCAGCTCCATTTGTGGGAATTTGTTTTCTATAACCTTGGGTTTACACGTTTCGTGTAATTTTGCTCTGGATTCTTAAAATCTGTGAGTTGTTGAAAATTTGAAGATATGCTGAGTTAGTGGAATTACTAGTGCTTGGTGACAGAGGCGTATCCAGGATTTCGAGATGAGGGGTGCACTATTGTAAAAGGTAGATCTAAGATGTAAATTTGATCGGATATATCTATATATATATAAGATTCAAATTTCTAACCTCACTTAAAGAGTTGCACCCAATCATCGTCACATAATATGATACTCCGAGTATGGGTTCACACATCTATATTTCAATATTTTTTTTAAAATATAACACCATTATATATGATCTCGGGAGGGGAGCATGGGTTCACGTGAACCCGGTGACCCCCCCTTAGATACGCCCCTGCTTGGTGAAGTTTATATGGAATCAAGAACTTGATCTTCAAAGACTAAGTCATATCCATTAGGGATCTCATTTTAAGACAATGCGTAACTTTATTTCTTTATTGTCATGTACTTGAAATTCTTGCAACGAGGGTTCAAATTATCATGTGAAAGTAATGACAAAAGGTCTAGTGGACAAATAAGATTATATGAATTTGTATATTTGTTGTTGAAAGTGTTGGCAATTACATATGATTTTAATATGCTTAGAAAAGACCAAGATATTGTTAGTGCTATGAACCTTGTTGATTTCACAAAGAGGCAATTGCAATAGAGGTATTCTAAATGGAACTCTCTCATTTTGTAAGCATGGTATTGTCATCTCAGAAATGGATAAGAAGTATGGTCTTGGAAGTCAAAGCGTAAGAGGTCAAGTGTTACATACTCTCATCATTTGTGTGTAAAAGTTTTGTATGTTGTGATTGATTTGGAATTCTTAGAGCTCAACAACGCTTTTAATGAAGTGAATATTAATTTGCTTCTTGGTATGGCTAGTTGAGCCCCAATTATTCGTTTGCAAATTATGATAATAACAAGATCATGAAAAAATGAGCCAGTCTTTCAAAGCTTAAAGATCTCAGTTTTGAGATTAACAACTATATTGACTATGTGAACAATTAAAAAAAACTATATTGACTATGTGCAAGAAGTAGACAATGCTTTTTCTAACTTGGAGTTCTTTCAAAGACATTTCTTGAAACAAATATGCATACTTGTTTCTTTGCTTGTTAAGTTTGATATAACATGTTGCTACTGCAACAACAAAAAGAGCTTTTTCTTCAAGGAAGTTTATTAAAAATGACTTGTGAAGCAGCTGGTGATGACTTTTTAAATGATTGTCTAGTTTATCATTTAGAGAATGAAGTATTTGAAAGTGTACCTAATGAGGTGATTGTTGATTGTTTTCAAAATTATGACAAGTCGTCGAGTGCAATTGTAATGTTTATATTCAGATATTGTGTTTTAATGGTTCGTTACTTTTTTAAAATATGTTGAATATCAATACTCATTCTTTAGTCTAGTTATTACTGTATGTTAGCTTGAGGTCGATGTCCTGTCTTATAATTTGGAAACCATACATGTTAAATCCTAGTTCCATCCTTGGACCAGTGTCTTGCTGGCAAGAATTTCCACTGGTAGGTGGCTGTCCTGGTAAACTGGTAATGTGATTTAGGGAGAGAGAAGTTGGGTTGGAATAAGAATTCCTAAATTTCTGATCTCTATTGTGACAGAGAATTGGCCTTAGGACTTTTTGTGTAAGGGATTTAATCCAAAGAAAAGGAAGGTGGGGGAATCTAAAGGAAGGTGGGGGAATCTAAAGAAAGAAAAAGGGAAAGAACTTGGTATGCTAAAGAAGGGTCCTCAGACGACAAAACATATATTGTAGTTGTTAGAATAGGGAAAGGTTTACAGAATCCTACTTGGAATAGGAATTGTTTATAGTCTCCTACTTGGTAAAGAATTGTATTATTATAGTGTCTATAAATAGGGTCCTCTATGTAATAATAAAAATACACAATCAATAATATTTTCTTCAGATTTCTCACATGGTATCAGAGCGCTGGTGAGAAACTTCAAGTCACCGTGTCAAATTCCGGCGACGGTTAGGGTTGATTTGTGTCAACTTTTGCTCTGAAGGTGTTGTGCGTAAACCAACACCATCACGAGGCTCGGAAAGCTCAGGCGACCAAACCCCAGCCAAAACCTCCGAAAAACAACCCCTCACACGCTCTCACGCGCCGTTCGAAGTGGAAGTTTTCCGGCGAGATTTGTCTCATGCCCCGACGCGTGAGGGCTTCTCCAGTCATCTTTTTTGAGTTATTTTTTTCTGTTGGGGTCGTCTGGTATTTCCGACCACAGCCCATTCATTTTTCTCGCTTTCCAATCATTGTAATTAGGGTTTCGGCAGTTTCTGGCAAAATCAGAATTTCCAGGCAGTTTCCGGGCATTGAAGGCCTAGTTCGGCAGTGTCTTACTATTTTCAAGTCAAATTTCTTACTATGTCTTTTGGTTGTGATGTTTTTGGCTCCAAAAATACGGGGATTGGAAGTTCAATCCCTATAATCACTTCAGAACCATTGATATGAAGTTCAAACTATTTAGCTTGGGCTTCGTCAGTTGAATTGTGGTGCAAAGGTCACGGTCTCCAAGATCACTTAACGAACAAGACTTATGTGGTAGATGTAAAGGCAAAGATGAGTGAGGAAGATGTAAAAGCCAAAGCACAATGGGAGAAAGTGGATGCTCAATTATGTAGTCTCCTATGGCGCTCTATTGATTCCAAGTTGATGCCCTTGTTTCGCCCATTCCAGACATGTTATACAGTTTGGGAAAAGGCTCGTGCTTTATACACTAATGACATATCTCGATTCTATGATGTGATACCTCGGCTGACCAAAGAAACAAGAATTTGATATGTCTACTTACTTGGGACAGGTACAGGCAGTCATGGAGGAATTTGACACGTTGATGCCAGTCACTACGAACGTGGAAAAACAACAAGAACACAGACATACATTGTTTCTAGTTCTTACTCTTGCTGGACTTCCTACTGACCATGCTTCAGTGCGTGATCAGATTTTAGCTAGCCCTACAGTTCCTACAATCGATGAATTATTCTCTCGTTTACTTCGTCTTGCTGCACCAACAAGTCACAAAGTAGTTTCATCTCCCATTGTTGACTCCTCTATTCTCGCATCTCAAACCATCGAAAAGCATACATATCAGTCTATGGAGAATCGGCGAGGGGGAGGGCGTTTTGGGAAACCTCGATCCAAGTGTAGTCATTGTCATAAACTTGGACATACTCGTGTCATATGTTATATTTTGCATGGTCCACCACCTAGTCATAATCCTACTGTTGTAAAGGAATATAATGAGTCCCTTTGAAATCGCGCAAGTAAGCAAATATCTCCACAAGTAGCATCTATTGCTCAGCTTGATCGACCACCCAATAACGCTCATATTGCTCAGGTAAAATATGGTGAGTTCCTTCAGTATCGAGCAAGTAAGCAAACATCTCCACAAGTAGCCTCGGTTACTCAGTCTAATGTTCATGTTGCGGGTAATTCGTTTGCTTGTGTTTCACAGGCTAGTACTCTTGGATCATGGGTCATGGACTCAGGCGCTTTTGATCATATTTCTGGTAACAAATCACTTTTGTCTAATATTGTTTATTCACAATCTCTTCCTGCTATTACTTTAGTCAATGGGATCCAAACAAAACCAAAAGGGGTTGGAAAAGCCACACCCCTATCTTCTGTCACTCTAGACTCTGTTCTCTATGTCCCTGGTTCTCCTTTTAATCTGGCATTTGTTAGTCGCTTGACTCGTGCCCTAAATTGTGGCATAACCTTTTTTGATGATTTTTTTCTCATGCAGGACCGCAGAACGGGACAGATGATTAGCACAGGACATGAATCATAAGGCCTTTACTATCTTACCTCTTTAAATTCCTTCACAGCATGCGCAGTTACAGATCCTCCGGACCTAATTCATAAACGTTTGGGACATCCGAGTCTATCCAAATTGCAGCAGATGGTGCCTAGTTTGTCTAAGTTATCCACATTAGATTGAGTCGTGTCAACTTGGAAAACACACTCGTGCCACATTTTCACGTGGTACTGAGGATCGTTCAGACTCTATTTTTTCCTTAGTTCATTATGATATTTGGGGTCCTAGTAGAGTCGGTTCAACCTTAGGATTTCGTTATTTTGTTAGTTTCATTGATGACTATTCAAGATGTACTTGGGTTTTCTTAATGAAAGATCATTCTGAGTTATTTTCTATATTCAAAAGTTTCTTTGCTAAAATACAAAATCAGTTTGGTGTTTCTATTCGTACTTTTCGTAGTGATAATGCCTTAGAATACTTATCCTTCCAGTTTCAGGATTTTATGTCTCACCAAGAAATTATTCACCAAACATCTTGTCCATACACTCCTCAGCAAAACGGTGTAGCAGAAAGAAAGAATAGGCATCTCATTGAGATTGCTTGCACTCTTCTCATTGAATCCCATGTTCCGCTGCATTTTTGGGGCGATGCAGTCCTTTCGTCGTGTTATTTAATTAATAGAATGCCCTCATCTTCTATTCAGAATCAGGTTCCGCATTCCATATTGTTCCCTCAGTCACATCTCTATTCTATCTCCCCTCGTGTCTTTGGGAGCACATGATTTGTTCATAACTTTGCCCCGGGAAAAGATAAATTAGCCCCTCGTGCTCTAAAATGTGTCTTTCTTGGTTACTCTCGAGTTCAAAAAGAGTATCGTTGTTATTCACATGATCTTCATCGATATCTTATGTCTGCCGATGTAACATTCTTTGAATCTCAACCTTATTATACATCGTCTGACCATCTTGATGTCTCTGAGGTCTTACCCATACCTCAAGTCTTACCTATACCTACTTTTGAAGAATCTACGGTTACTTCTCCATCTTCAGTTGTAGTGCCACCACTCATGACTTATCATCGTCGTCCGCGTCCAGCACTAGTCCCAGCTGATTCATGTCATGTGCCAGACCTTGCTCCCACTGCGGACTTGCCTCCTCCTAGCCAATCGACTACGCTTCAAAGAGGTATACGATCTACTCGAAATGCTAACCCACATTATACTTTCTTGAGTTATCATCGTCTATCTTCCCCTCATTATGCATTTGTATCATCTTACTCCTCTATTTCCATTCCTAAGACTACAGGAGAAGCACTTTCTCATTCTGGGTGGAGGCAGGCTATGATTGATGAGATGTCTGCTTTACATTCGAGTGGTACTTGGGAGCTTGTCTCCCTTCCTGCAGGTAAATCTATTGTTGGTTGCCGTTGGGTCTATGCGGTCAAAATTGGTCCAGACGGTCAAGTTGATCGGTTTAAGGTTCGCCTTGTTGCCAAAGGGTATACTCATATAATTGGGCTAGATTATAGTTATACTTTTGCTCCCGCGGCCAAAATAGTATCGGTCCGTGTTTTTCTATCTGTGGCTGCCGTTCGTCACTGGCCTCTTCATCAGTTGGACTTTAAAAATGTTTTTCTGCATGATCTTGAGGAAGAAGTCTATATGGAGCAACCACCTGGTTTTGTTGCTCAGGGGGAGTCTAGTAGCCTTGTATGTCGATTGCGTAGGTCACTCTATGGTCTGAAACAGTCTCCTCGAGCTTGGTTTGGAAAGTTTAGCACAGTAATTCAGGAGTTTGGCATGACTCGTAGTGGAGCTGATCACTCTGTGTTTTATCGACATTCAACATCAAATTTGTGTATTTATTTGGTTGTTTACGTTGATGATGTCGTTATCACCGGCAATGATCAAGATGGTATCGCTAATTTGAAGCAACATCTCTTTCAACATTTCCAGACTAAAGACCTCGGCAGATTGAAGTATTTTCTAGGCATTGAGGTTGCTCAGTCTAGATCAGGTATTGTTATTTCTCAGCGCAAGTTTGCCTTAGACATTCTTGAGGAGACAGGAATGATGGGATGTAAACCCATTGACACTCCTATGGATCCGAATGTTAAGCTCCTTCCAGGACAGGGGGAGCCACTCAGTAATCCTGAAAGGTATAGACGGCTGGTTGGGAAGTTAAATTATCTCACAGTGACTAGACCTGACATCTCTTTTCATGTGAGTGTTGTAAGCCAGTTTATGACTTCTCATTGTGATAGTCATTGGGATGCAGTTGTTCGTATTCTACGATATATAAAGTCAGCTCCTGGTAAAGGACTACTCTTCGAGGATCAAGGCCATGAGCATGTCACCGGATATACAAATGTTGATTGGGCAGGATCACCCTTTGATAGACGTTCTACTTCTGGATATTGTGTTTTAGTAGGAGGTAATTTGGTGTCGTGGAAGAGTAAGAAACAGAGTGTGGTTGCTCGATCTAGTGCAGAAGCAGAATATCGAGCAATGGCGGTAGCAACTTGTGAGCTAGTTTGGATCAAACAGCTGTTGAGAGAACTGAAGTTTGGAGAAACCAATCATATGGAACTTGTGTGTGATAATCAAGCGGCCCTTCATATCGCATCAAATCCAGTGTTTCATGAGAGGACTAAGCACATTGAAATTGATTGTCACTTAGTCAGAGAAAAGATACTCTAAGAAGATATTGTTACCAAATTTGTGAAGTCAAGTGATCAACTTGCAGATATCTTCACCAAGTCCCTCACCGGTCCTCATATTAATTATATTTGTAACAAGCTAGGTACATATAATTTGTATGCACCAGCTTGAGGGGGAGTGTTAGAATAGGGAAAGGTTTACAGAATCCTACTTGGAATAGGAATTGTTTATAGTCTCCTACTTGGTAAAGAATTGTATTATTATAGTGTCTATAAATAGGGTTCTCTATGTAATAATAAAAATACACAATCAATAATATTTTCTTCGGATTTCTCACAGTAGTGAACACAAATCATTGAGCCCATGGGGAGAGCTAAGGAGCCCCGTCGACCAGTGACCCATTATAACGTTTGTGTATCAGGTGCCTAGTAAAATATATCTCTGCTTTTGCAACCCCATGTAGCCACTAAACAAGAAATGCCTTTTTGTGGTGAACTTAAGGTTTCATGTTGAGGGTATCAGGTTTAGATACTAATTTCAATTTAGAGAATGAATTGATAACAAGTTTCTCGTTACTAACTCATGAGAAAATCAATCTCCTTGTTACCAGATTCTGTTGCCTTCTGCATCATGATTACTAAGAACTAAGAAGTTCATCTGACAGTTGCACAAAAACCACACGGAGTTTCAAACTATAGGTTCCATTGATCCCAGTTGGTATTTCTTTCAGATTTTTGAAAACCATCAGCTTCTCAGTTAGCTACATCCTATATATCTCAGAAGGAGCTAGTTTATCAACAATTCATCCTTAATAAAGTACAAGCACATGTTGTATTGTTGTTGTCCACTATTTCATGGCATAATATCCCATCTACTTAGTGCACAGACTTCTTATTTTAATAGAATGATCAGTTGAAGTGATGAAGATTACTTAGCTGGATGGTTTTACTGATTTGGGTGTCTACTTCATAGTAGTATATGTAGTTTCTCATGTAAAATTAGAAGATTACACTAGGACCCCTTGGAGGGGGTGGAAGACAGTTCAGCGAGTAAGAACATGATTTTACATGTGTGATTGTGATCATCAAGAATACTATCTTGTATAGATGCGGGTTAGCTGCCTGGCTAAGATACACCAGAAAATCTATATTCTGATCATCAAGAATGCTATCATCTTGTAGATACTCGTTAGCTGCCTGGCTAAGGTACGTCGCCCAACCTTTGCTACATATTAATCCTCCTTTAGAAAGTTAGTCTAGAGGTTGGGGTGGCATGTAAGATACTTTGTGATGATCTTTTGCTAAAAGTCGATCTGTTAATTCTACTATCCTTCTTGAACCGCTCTACTGTAGTGACTGAGATGTCATCATAATGGAGTATCCTGTACATCTTTTCCAGCTAAAACAATAGAATAAACATAAGTAATATTGATCATGTGCTGTCTTTTATTTTGGGATACAATTTTACCATCTTTCTTTTTAATAAAAAATGAGTTGTAATTTTCTTCCATTTTCTCACTATTTTTATAGCATATTGCAATGTAAAAAATTGAACTGCCTTCCACTTATACTTGTATTTTTTATAAGGTACACTTTTGGGCAACTCATGGCTGAAAAACTATAAGTATATGTGTTATAAGATAGAATTTGCTCTTGAAAGTACTACTTGGACTCCGGGTTTCAACTATTAGCGATCTGCAAATGTTGAGGACTTCGCCCTTTTAGGTGGTGGAGGCATTAGTAAATGAACATGGTGATGATTTTTTCTTTCTATACTAACAAGAGCCGCTTCTTCTTTTTTTTTTTTGAAAATGTTAATTGTCTAGCAAGAGCTACTTTAACGGCCAACTTTTCCTTCAAGGTTGGTACCTCGAAAAGTGATTTGCTAAACTGCACGTCTCTGCATCTAAATTGTGAAAGTCATACTTTGGTAGACCAATGGAATTTGTGGTAGCTACCTGTATTACATAGTTGTTGAAAAGTTGGTTGAGAAAATAACATATAAAAAATTAATTTGAACAGTTAAATTAACCAACATTTTTTTTCAAAATTATGAGAATTGTATGATATAATATTAATACTACTTTCTGTATCTCAAGTTGACCTTCCTTCTTTCTATGTTGGATTATTCCAATTTGTTTCCCCTTTCCTAAAATAAAAACTAATCTAAAAATTGTTCCAATTTTTCAAAAGATTAAGTTTATCTGTGCTTTTGAAGTATAATGAAATTTGAGCTCTTACCTTAATAATTGAGACAAAATTAGATGATAGTCCTAAATTTAGATGAAGGGATTTTAGTAGAATTGTTGAATGTATTTGGATGTCCTGAAATAGAAAGTTTTCCGTATTAATGGGGATGGATAGAGTAATAGTTAAGCTCTGATGATCAAGAGCTGAGGATAATCATATAAATTGCACTCATAAATTAACCTAAGGTCAGTTAATATCGGATAGAGGGAGTATAATGTATGTCATGACTGCCAAAATTGCAAGCCTTTTGGTGGTAAACTTCATAGGAAATGTGAATTATACTGGGTGAGATGGACTTTAGGTGTCGTTATTTACCTCTCAGGTCACTGCATGGAAGTCATTCAATCAGATTCAATCCCCCGAAGGCTAAAGAAATGTAGTTAGTACTTAGGAGTTGGTCATTCGTCCGAGGGGAGGTATAATGTATATAAATATACCTTGTAAATAAAAGGGTGAGGTAGACATCGTAACTTAGCTCCTTAGCATTGACATGAAGTCTTGTGATTAAGTTCAAACATGTGGAAGTCATACAATCAGATTCAATCCCCCGAAGGCTGAAGAAATGTAGTTAGTCACTGCATGGAAGTCATACAATCAGATTCAATCCCCCGAAGGCTACAGAAATGTAGTTAGTACTTAGGAGTTAGTCATTCTTCCGAGGGGAGGTATAATGTATATAAATATACCTTGTAAATAAAAGGGTGAGGTAGACATCGTAACTTAGCTCCTAAGCATTGACATGAAGTCTTGTGATTAAGTTCAAACATGTGGAAGCCTAAAGATGTAGATAGGAGTTTGCCATTCTTGGAGGGGTTCTGTAATTGACATCACGATTGTCAAAGTTTCAAGCTTGTTTTGACCTCCAGGTATCAAGTTTCTCACATATACCTTGCAGGTAAATGCAATGCAGAAGCCCTTGTTTACCTTTTAAGCAGTGACATAAAAATCATATGATCGAATTCAAGTATGACAGAAACCTGGAATAGGTTCATAGGAGTTTATCATTCTTCAAAGAGGACAGATGCATGATAGAATCTGGCTTGAATTCCATAAATTTGCTATGAAGTCCTTGAATTCCAATATATTGTTGTGTATGTGTGTGTGTACATATACAATCTCCACAATGTCTAATGAGCAGATTGTGTTATAATGGGAGTCGTCACTCATTTGATAAAGGGGAAAACATCAATGAATATCTAAAGAGATCTGTAGTAATTCATCCTTCTTTGAAAAGGAAGCACATGTGTAGGCTAGCATCGATTGCTAGAAGTGCCTGACTAATTATCTTCTTGAGAATTGAAACTGACTAAGTGACTTTTTGAGTAGATACTCTTCTCGTTTTTCAAATCTTTTTTAGCAGAAGCTACACCGAGTATGCTTTGAGCTGATGTGATTGGGCATTGTTTGGTACGTGGTTATGAGCTAAGTTATTCATGTATCCTGCATAAGTAATAGCATGTTTTGTAGCAATTTTTTGCTATGTATAAAATCCAACAGACCTAGTACAATGTTTGGTTTGCAATTTAGAAATCCACATAACTATACATGTATAAGTTGTTAGGGAAACTATGTATTTAACTAATACAATAGATCTCATAACCAATCCTTGTTTTAATAATACTGGGAATCAATGTATTTAACTAATACATGAATAACTAAATCCTGCATAAAATATTACATAGATTCCCTCATAACTAATTTCTGTATTACTAATACTTGCATAACTCTAACCAGCTACGAAAGGACCCCTTAGTACATGAAAAGGAATATTTTATTGCTGTTGCAAGATTTGTACTCTTTCTTTTCTCCTCTTTCATGTATGACATATAGGTTTTTTTATTCACAACTTCATCGACACGGAGCCAGATATTCACTTTACAACATGGAGATCTTCCTTGCTCCCAACCCACCCCCCAAATAAAATTATTTTAAAAAAAACAGTAGGAAATAGTAGAGTTCTTTCCCAGCTTTTTTCAGTGGTTTGGGGACGGCAATGACATACACAGAAAGGAGATGTGTATCTTGTTTCAACGAATAAACAACATGAGAAGGAAATGTATCTCATTCAATGACTGATTTATGTTGCTAATTTTGCTGGCAGGATGTTGGTCTATGGTTGGAAGAAATAAATCTGGGTGGCTATCGTCAAATTTTCAAAGAGAATGGTGTTAATGGGGAGTACTTGGAAGGTATGTCTATGTTCACGACTGAACAGATACTAAGGTTTATAAGAAGGTGTCACATGAAATGGGGAGACTTCATAACACTATGCAAGGAGCTCAGGAGGATAAAAGGTGCATCTAGTCCCCTACCCCTTCCATCTCTCACTCTTTCATAATTTTATCTGTAATCTTCCCAATTTCTTGACGAAAAGTTTGTCCATGGTTATGAATCCTCTGAATAGTTCGATACAGCTATTCTATTAATAATCATAAGGAAGTATGATTTAGTTTTGATCATGTCGTTAAGAGTGCTGTTAACAGTAACCATTGATAAACAAAACATAAGTGAATCTTCTGTTGCTTTAAAGGATGTCCATAATGTTATATATTTTAGTACACTTTCATTGATTCAACTCATTTCATGTAGTGGCTTGCTTGAAGGGAGAGCAAAAAGTTCGCCAACCTTGGTGGGCACCATCATGTCTCTCTATAGTATTTACCAAGGTGGCCAAGCGTAACAGGCAGTCTAGGGTGGTTTCTCTGAAGCTGGAACCTTGACACTGATATTGCCCTTGTGTATGGATGTTTATGTTGTATCTTAAGAGGACGGGGAGTAGGAAAATCACTTGTCTAAGTATAATTTTTCGCTTTTTCTTTTTGTTCTTTTTGGCTGGTTCTTCTTTGGAGAACTTCTTCCCCTGTCCAAGCATTTCTTATACATAGTTTTGTAGTTTGCCTTTGTTCTAAATTAGTTGTGATGAATATATACTTAAATGAAGCTAAGAGATACACTTATGTAAATCTCAACGTGCACTATTTGTATTGAAAAAATTAGCCACTCCATTACTTTGGTGCAGATTTGATGATGTTGTAATAGAAATTTGCTTATTTTGGAGTGAGACTGAATCCTAAAATCTGGTGGCCACCTTATGCCAAACAGTTCTTTTCAAAAAATTGAATCATCATTTTTTTTTAAGAAAATTAATCTTTATATTAAAATTTCTTATAATAACGTTTGGTTTTCATTATATAATCTTCGTATACGGTATAACTAATAAAATGTTTGTTTCTAATGTTCAATTCTATCTAAGTTATGACGTAGAGTTAAATACCTAAAATTATTACTATTTCAAAGTAACTTATACATGCAAGAATAAAAAGTGCAATCTAGTGTACTAAGCTTACGTTGTGTGCCAAATCAAGGAAAGGATCGAATCATATTAAGCTTTCTCTACACAGTCTTACTTATAAGCATTTCGATAAAAGGTTATTTCATGCTTGAACTCATGATCTTTTTGTCAGGTAGAACCAATTCTTATCGTTACACGAAGGTTCTCCTACTACAACTTATACGAGAATTTATGGGATATTTTATTCGGGATAATATGTTTAGTACTAGTTTTCCTCAGACAATTAATTAATTACCATAACGTTAGTCTTCTTAATCACATTCAACTCTACTATGCTTCTGGCGTTTCTATTTTGTAAATGTGATACATTAATTACATTCATTAACAATGTATATATGTTACCTTACCACTAATCAATAGTATTTAAATCGTCCTAAACATCTCAGATTATTCATCCAAGTGCTAATTAGCTCTTCTGTCAGGTCACTTCAGCTCAAAACATAAACGAGAGAAAGAGCTAGGTAAGAAGCAATTCTCATCTTAATTTGTTGTTAATTCTACATAATTATATTTTCCATTCTTACATTGCGCTAAGAAAATAGAAAAAAAAAAACTGATTTTTGTTGCTTTTTTTTTTTCTTTCAAATTTCAAATATTTGTTGTACATGCCGCTTTCCGAATAGTACGAATACTTACTAACGAGGTTGTGCTGCTTTCTGATGCAGTGTTAGCAGCAAAGAGGAAGATGAGTAGCAGGTTGATTCTTTTGTTTGTTGTGTGTGTTCTCGTGCAAGCGACATATGCAAGGAAGCTTCTTCAGTTTCCATCCATGGACATCCCCGGCATAGGTGGAATCGACAAAATTATCGGAGGTATTGTAGGCGGTGGTGGTGGAGGCGCCGGCGGAGGAGGAGGTGAGAATGGTGGATCTGGTGGAGGGATGGGAGGTGGATTTGGTAATAGCGATGGAGGTGGTGGAGGCGGAGGCGGTGGTGGAGGAGGAGGAGGAGGGGAGAATGGTGGATCTGGTTGGGGAATTGGAGGAGGCTTTGGTATTGGATCAGGTAGAGATGGAGGTGGTGGAGGCGGTGGAGGCGGTGGCGGAGGAGGAGGTGAGAATGGTGGATCTGGTTGGGGAATTGGAGGTGGCCATGGTAGTGGATCAGGCAGCGAAGGAGGCGGCAGTGGTGGTGGCGGAGGAGGAGGAGGAGGTGCGGATGGTGGATCTGGCTGGGGAATAGGAGGTGGCTTTGGTAATGGATCAGGTAGAAACGGAGGCGGCAGTGGTGGAGGAGGTGGTGGTGGTGGAGGTGAAAATGGCGGTAGTGGTTTTGGTGTCGGAGGAGGTGAAGGCCATGGAGATATGGCGGCAATTGATCTAATTGAAGTTTAAAATAAGGCCTCTTTATAAATAGTTCAGATATTAGAATAAAGAAATAAAGATAATTGTCATTAATTATTAAACCATATTCTTTCATGAAACATTTTTCACTAAATAAATGGTGATTCATAATTTTGTGAATTTTGAGCTTAAGAGTTGTTCTTGAAATTATGTATTAAGTACTCTTCATTTGACAGATATACCTACAATATAGTAATAAAATTTAAAAAGCACTCTATTTTAATTACTGCATGTCAAATCAAATTAAGTCGCAAAATTCACTTTTGATGTTGCCCTTCCGTCAATTCTTTAAGTTTCAATCTTGTGACCATATTCCCTCGAAATCCACTTTGATCCACCCATTTTAGTTAAGTAGTAAAATTTAGATGGATTATTAACTTGCCAATTTGATGATTGAGCCTATTTTAACGGTTCAATCAAAATCGTTTATTTGCCTAGTGACAATTATACTTCTCTAAATATAAGTGATTTAATATAAAATAAAAATACATAAATATTTTGAATTGCTAAATAGAATAAGATGTATATTTACGGATCATTTTTGAATTGTGCCACGAGTCAACTTGGACTAGGAGAATATAGCAAGTCAAGTTAAACATTAACCCATCAATAGATACAACTCTTGCCAATTCGTTAAATTTTAAACGGATTCAACAAGTTACTCCCTCTCTTCAACAATAGTTGTCCACTATTGACTTGGCACATTTCTTAAGAAACAATAAATAATAGGGATAATTTTACTATATTATCCTTTGACTTTATTAAATTTTATACTTTGAGAAATGTGTAGATGATAAATAGTTTTTAATAGCAAGGGTAAAATAGACACAACAGATAAATTATCTCTTGATTTTCTAAATTGGACAAGTATTGTTGGACAACTATTTTTAGTATATTGGACAACTATTATTGGACGGAGGGAGTTTGATTTGTTAAGCTGATTACTTGTCATCTTTAATTATACCTAATAAAAAAACAAAACTCTTCACATTCTCCTTTCAAAATAAAAGAAACGGTAAAATTCAAAAAAGAAAAGTGAAGAAAAAAGACCACACGAAGAAATAAGAGCAACCTAACTGCTGTCATATTTTTAAAAAATCTGAAAGTTTTTTAAAGGTTTCTAATTACTTACTAGTGAAATTTTATATTTAGCTTTCACCATTAGAGAAACTAGCAAGCATTAATAGATCCTTTTTATGCATAACATTTAATACATATGCATAAAGATTTATTTGAGAATATCCATTGATATTTCAGAAGTTTCAGAAAAAGTTGGGTCAAGTTGGGGATTGGATTATGGCATATGTTTGCGTTTACTAAAAATTCCTCATTGAAAACTAATATTATTCAACAATACTTGTCAACTATTGACTTTGCACACTTCTTAAAACTATAAATAGAAGAGTAATTTTAGTACATCACCCTCTGAATATAATAAATACAATATCTTGAAAAATATAATAGAGAAATGACTATAATTAATGATAAGGATAAATTAAGAACTAAGTGTAAAATTATACATTGATTTCATATAGTGGACAAATACTGTTGAACATTTCAAAATAGTATAGTGGACAACTATTGTTAAATGGAGGGAGTAATTATAATGGTTCATTCTATCATCATAAAATTTTAAAGATTACTCGAGTTCATCAATTAAGGCTATAAACTCGTTGAATATAATTAACTAGAGTGTATGCAGCCAAGAACATGTAAGGGCATAACAAATTTGTTATTATCTTAAACTTTTATGGTCTAAAAGGTCGTAGCACCCCTAAAAAGGTATATAGTTAGCAAGATGAGGTCTCATTTGTTAACACAATCAACCAGACAAACCACTCAACCAACTAAAAATGATCACACACCCATAAAATCACAAAAAAGCTCTCAGTTTGTTAATCTTTACTATGTCCAAACTTAGTAAGTTTCTTCATGTTAAGTCAAATTAAGTCGCATGATCTACTCCTATAATGGTGTCCCTCCGTCAAAGTTTCAACTTTAATCATACTCCTCCCGAAATCCACCTTGATTCACTCATTTTAGCCAAATAAAACTTGGAGGGGGTGGGGGTCATTCGCCCGCCTATTTGATAATTGAGCCTATTTTGACTCGTCCAAATTTAACTAAAAACGTTCATTTGCCTACTGACAATTATACTTTCCTAAATATAAGTGGTACAATTTAAAGTAAAAAATTGTAACTATTCATAATTTGCTCATTCGATGATAAAATATATTGTTGTATATTCACGAGTCATGTCTCACGTGTGGATTTGCCACAAGTCAGCTTGGACTAGAAAAATATAGCAGATCAATTTAGGCATCGTCCATCTTAGCCCATTAGTGAATACTACTCTTGTGCTAACCCATTAAATTTTGGAAAATTTTCACATATAGCCACTCAAAAATAACTTAATTATGCTCCATAACTATAGTTTGGTAATTACGATTCGTAGCTACATGTTATAGGGAGGAGAGTGGCGAGCGAGACTGGGAGAGAGAGGAGAAAGGCGAGCGAGAGAGGGCAGAGAGTGGAGAGAGGTGAATTGTATATGTATATATGTCGATTTATATATGTATATCTGTCAAAATAATTGTATATACGTATATGTATCAATTATTGTATTTGTATATCTACATATAATTTGAATTCGTATATAATTGAATCAAGTTCAAACATTTGTATTGTATATCCAATCTCTCTCGCTTTATACAAGCACAAATTATACATTTGTATTTGTATAAAGCAAGCGAGAGAGAAAGACAAAAAATAATTGGGCAGGAGAAGATCCAATCTCTCTCGCTTTATACAAGCACAAATTATACATTTGTGTTTGTATAAAGCAAGCGAGAGAGAAAGACAAAAGAGAATTGGGCAGAAGAAGATCCAATCTCTCTCGCTTTATACAAACACAAATTATACATTTGTGTTTGTATAAAGCGAGAGAGAGAGAAAGGCAAAAGAGAGCTGGGCAGGGGAAGATTTATATATGTATAATTATAAGTGTATAAGATAGATAGATATGTATTTGTATATCCCGTCGCTCTCGCTTTATACAAACACAAATTATACATTTGTGTTTGTATAAAGTGAGAGAGAAATTGGCAGAAGAGAAGCGATAGAGAGACTAGGCAGGGAGAGGAGAGTGGCGAACGAGATTCCAGAGAGAGGGGGGAGAGGCGAGAGAGAGAGGAAGAGAGGAGAGAGGCAAGAGAGAATGAAATTATAGCTAGAAGTTAGTTTCGAATCGTAATTAATGCAAGCTATATCTAAGTTAGCTAATTAACTAGTACATGTTTGCTTCACCGCGTAATTTTCCCATAAATTTTAAACGGATTAAACAAGTTATGATTTGTTGAGCTGATTTTCTTATTACCTCTAATTATACCTAATAAAATTAAAAAAAACAAAGCTCTTCATATTCTCCTTTCAAAATGAAAAAAAAGGGTAAAATGCAAAAAAGAGCACCGGAGAAAAAAGAGCACACTGCACAGCAGCCTAAGCGCTGCCATATTTTTAAAAAATCTGAAAGTCTCTTCAGCTTCTGCTTTTCAAGTTTCTAATCTCTTACTAGTAATAATAAAGTCCTATATTTAGCTTTCGCCATTAGAGAAACTAGCAAGCTAGCATTAATACGCCCTTCTTATTCTCAAACCCCTTAAAACCCTACTTCTCATTCCCTTAACCAAAATGTTCTCTCCGGGAACAAAGAGATCAAATTTCAGTGCTCGCAAGAGCGGCCGTGAAAAACCTACTGCTGGCTCACCGGTGACGCCGTTCACCGAGAATAGAAAGCCGCTTGATGATAATTCTCCTATACCTAATCGCCCTAGTACTGGTACTCCTGCTCCCTGGGCTTCCCGTCTTTCTGTTCTTGCCAGGTAACCCACACACACTCAAATTCACTTCTTATATATAAATTGAACTGATGTTGATGTGTATCTCATTAGGAAGTTCGCGTTTCTAGTTTAGATGTACTGTGGATCGTGAAATGGCCATGTAACAATCCTGGTGGTAGTTTGGATTGGGTTATGTAATTCTATAATGAACTGAATGCTTTTGCTTGTTTTCATTTTTTTTTGGTTGTTGTGTTTGTTTTTAGATAATGCTATTCTGCTCAGTTTTTCAATTTGCTGTTTACATGTTTATCTCACTAAATTAAAAGATTACAGTGTCAAATGTTGCCTATTTGTTTGTGTTGAGATTTCTTACTGCGAAACAAATGTGTGGTTGGACCTGCACATTTATTGTGAGGATGGTTGTGGTTAGTTAATTGTTAATGAAGGGATATAAGTTGTAGAAGTATATTAGAATGGAAACTGATTAAGATAGTGTTTGTTGTTAATTATGATAGAATCCCGCCTGCGAAGAAAAGTGATAAAGGAGAAGAGACTGATCCAATTCAACCTGTCTATGTTGGAGAGTTCCCACAAGTCCTACGTGATGAACAGGCCATTTTGATTCAGAAACATGCTCCTGGTTAGTGAATGAGCTGATAATCTGTCTTGTTTGCTTTCACTTTTTGTCAGTACTGCTTTCAGAAAATAGTTTTTCTTAGTTGTGTCCCATTTTTCAATAATCAGATAGAGTAATAAATTCCAATATTCCAGTGCTTTGAATGCCTGCTACCATGAAGTGTTATCTACTTAAGTGATTGATTTTGAGACGCACATTTGTTTTTGTTAAGGTAATGCATCCATCTCTGGGGGAATGGATAAGGAAACTTCCTTGGCGTGGATTATATGTGGCAACAAACTCTTTGTCTGGAGTTACTTATCACCAGCAGCTTCCAGGAACTGCATTGTTCTTGATCTTCCTTCGACTGAAAATGAAGATACTGGAAAATCTTCTAATGATTGGTTAGTTTGTCTCATCAATTGGGATAGGAATACCAATAAAGTTTCTCCACAGTGCAGTTCTGCTGGTATTGTTGCCTGTAATCGGAAAACACGAAATCTCGTATACTGGCCAGATATCTACTCTGCAACTCGGAATAAACCAGTAGTAAGTTTTCCCGAGGAGTCTGAGGTGAGTTGTTCTTCTTCTGATGTGAAGGGCACCCCAACCAAGTTGCGGCAGCAGAATAAACTTGGGAGCAGTGTTACTCGTTCAAATTCTCTCAACTGTTTGATTGCTTGTGCCATCCCTGAGACTCATCACAATCATGCCTCTGTTGCTCTTGCTTGTAGTTCTAATGGCGAACTTTGGCAATTTGTCTGCAGCACCAGTGGTATTCAGCGCAGAAAGATGTATGAGGACATGTTAAGTAAGAACTCTCAAGGAAGTGCTGGTGGGCAGTTCTTTGGAGGCAGGGGTTACCCTGGGTCACTGGTTTGGCAGTCTCGTTCCCATTCTTTGGACAAGTCCAACAGACAGTTTCTTTTATTGACAGATCATGAAATACAATGTTTTGCTATTGAACTTTCTCCCTCTTTCAATGTTTCTAAGATCTGGACTCATGAAATCGTTGGCACTGATGGTGATCTGGGTATCCAAAAGGATCTGGCCGGGCAGAAGCGAATTTGGCCTCTGGATTTGCAGATTGATAATGATGGCAAGGTTATTACTATTCTCATTGCAATTTTTTGCAAGGATCGGATCACCAGTTCAAGCTACACTGAGTATTCACTTTTAACCATGCAATATAAATCTGGAGTGAATGTCTCCTCAGAATGTGTGCAGCCACATGAAAGGATTTTAGAGAAAAAGGCTCCTATCCAAGTGATAATTCCTAAAGCTAGACTTGAGGATGAAGAGTTTTTATTCTCTATGAGATTGAAGGTTGGGGGTAAGCCAGCTGGTTCTGTGATCATACTTTCTGGTGATGGCACTGCAACTGTCTCACATTACTGGAGAAATTCTACCCGTCTTTATCAATTTGATCTTCCATATGATGCTGGAAGGGTTCTTGATGCATCAGTTTTCCCTTCAGATGATGGCGAGGATGGTGCTTGGGGAGTACTAACTGAAAAAGCTGGAGTTTGGGCTATACCTGAGAGGGCAGTTTTACTTGGTGGAGTTGAACCACCAGAGAGAAGTTTGTCACGTAAAGGAAGCTCTAATGAGAGGTCATCTCTGGAAGAGAGGACAAATTTATCTATTGCAGGTAATATTGCTCCAAGAAGGGCGACTTCAGAAGCATGGGATACTGGAAATAAGCAAAGGCCTGGTCTAACTGGAATTGCACGTCGAAATGCTCAAGATGAAGAGTCTGAAGCTTTACTAAATCAGCTTTTCCATGATTTTCTTTTATCTGGGCATGCAGATGGTGCTTTCGATAAACTGAAGACGTCAGGGGCATTTGAAAGAGAGGGCGAAACAAATGTTTTTGCACAGACAAGCAAATCAATTATGGATACCCTTGCAAAACATTGGACAACCACCAGAGGTGCTGAGATTGTGACTTCGTCTGTCGTGTCCTCACAACTTTTGGAGAAGCAGCAGAAGCATAAAAGATTCCTTCAATTCCTGGCTTTATCCAAGTGCCATGAAGAACTATGTTCTAGACAGAGTATGACCTCTTTGCCATATTATATTTGCTTCTTCCTCTTAGGCCTCCAAGTGTGGTTGAACTAAGTGTATTTGGTAAGACGAAAGTAATATTTATGGAAGTATATACACACTGATACACATATTAAGATAATATCCACTCTATTATTCTTACCAATAGTTAGTCCTTGGTTAAGTTCAACTGAGAAAAAAAACATCATTTACAATCAAAAGATTAGTTAATGCTTCATGGCTCACAAAATACTCGTCAAAAAACTAGTCGAGAGGATTTAGAGGATAAAATCTGTATATATAGCAAAAGAAAACATTATATGTAATGCACAAAGAAATGAAGGGTATAAATCAGTAGATTTATATTCCCTCAAGTGCAGCAACATTTCTATGCCCAGTAGCTTCACCTGCAAATTAGATATTCAAAAAGATGTTTCAGCCTGTCCTGCCCCGCTCCGCATAGGGTGAAACCTGCCCCGTTGCCATCACTACCCTTGGAGATCATAGGTTCTGCTGAAGCAAGTCAGACTATCTAGCTTCCGATATTGCTTGAATGGTCTAATTAGATGATCAATTACAGTCCTTACCATGATTAATAAGTAGATATTGCCAGGATGCTATTTGCTTATCTTAAATCATTTTACTGCAACAGCATAAGTTAATGACTGCAAAAGCATATGGTCCACATGCTTTTCTGTGCCCTTATATGCTAATGGATTATTTTCTCTTAGAAACCATGGGCCTAAGAGTTTTACAATCTGTGCCAGGGCATGCTTTGCATATTATCATGGAACATGGTGAAAAACTTGCTGGCATGATTCAATTGAGAGAGTTGCAGAACGTGCTCAATCAGAACCGTGCCTCAGGAGCTGGCTCTTATTCAACTACTGAGATGTCGGTTTCTGGTTCCCTGTGGGATGTCATCCAATTGGTAGGCGAAAGAGCTCGCCGAAGAACAGTTCTTTTGATGGATAGGGATAATGCTGAAGTTTTCTACAGTAAGGTCTCAGACCTTGACGAATTTTTTTATTGCTTAGAGAGAGACCTCGATTACATTATCAGTGAAAAGATGACAGTTTCTGTTCTATTCCAAAGAGCATGTGAACTCTCCAGTGCCTGTGTGACTTTGCTTCGCACAGCCATGACTTGCAGAAATGAAAATCACCTTTGGTATCCTCCGTCTGAGGGCTTGACACCATGGACTTGTCAAGAAAAGGTGCGGAATGGGCTCTGGAGCCTTGCATATTTTATGCTTCAACTGGTGAAGGAAAATAATTCCCTGGATGATACCATAAAATTAGATTTTCATTCACACCTTGAAGTGCTATCTGATGTACTATTGGAAGCATATTCTGGTGCTATCTGTGCAAAGGTTGAGCGTGGAGAAGGACACAAAAGTCTGTTAGATGAGTACTGTAATAGAAGAGATGCACTCTTGGAATGTCTTTACCAGCAAGTGAAAGATTTAGTTGAAGGCAAACTGCAGGTTGATCTCTCCTTACCTCTTATTCATTTCTCTTGGAAGGTTTGATTTATGTACCAGAAGATATCCCAGCAAAAAACAGAAAAAAAAGAGAGAAAAAGAAAAAAAACAAGAAAATGCAGTAGGTCCTTTTTTCTCCCCTGTACTTGTCTGTTAGTGTCAGTATATGTAATAAAAGGATCTACCTAAGGATGAGATATTCTTGAAAAGGAATATGGCATAGTCTTATCCAAGTCATTTTTTTTTGCTCAAACATATTCACCGGTGCAGGATTTAGGTGAAGCAGCTGAGGAGCAAAAGTTAGAGATTTTTGGAAAGCTTTCCTCAGGCTTGTTGTCTCTTGCAAAAAGACACGAAGGTTACAAAACTCTATGGAGTATATGCTGTGATCTCAATAATACTGAACTACTTAAAAATCTTATGGTAAATATTTATCTGTTCTGTATGTGTTTGGCTTGTTCTTGTTTGTCTTAGTAAGCTGATTGTAGATCACATGCTTCTTTAGATGTTTGCCTACTTCTGTTTAAAAAGCCTTTTCTTGTTCAGCATGACAGCATGGGACCTAAACGAGGCTTTAGTTACTTTGTGTTTCAACAACTGTATGACAATAGACAGTTCTCTAAGCTTATGAGACTTGGGGAGGAATTTCAGGAAGACCTAGCAATATTTTTGAAACAGCATCAGGATCTCCTTTGGCTTCATGAAATATTCCTTCATCAATTTTCTGAAGCTTCTGAAACTCTACATGTTTTGTCTCTTTCACCAAATGATAGCTCCGCTATGGATACTGAAACCGACTCATTTGGCACCACCATAAAAACAAGTTTGGTGGAAAGAAGGCGGTTTCTGAATCTCTCGAAAGTAGCTGCATTGGCAGGTATTCTTTCCTTTAACTATTTAAATCAAATAATTTAAAGAAGTTTTGGGTGTAGTTTGATAAAAATTTCCAAATAGCAAAAATGGCTGATTTATTCTCATTGTATCAGTTGATTCCAGATCTGTTATAATTATTTGAGCTTATTGAATCTTCATCTTCTTCATTTTCCATATGTTTTGGACTTTGGATCTTTAGAATTTAGCAAATTTCATGTTTCCAGTTTATCATTTTCATATTGCTTCTATGCTTTTTACTGGTGACAACTTATGTTTACTTCATCTCTTGGTAGGAAGAAGTGCTAATTTTGAAACAAAGGTGAAGCGCATAGAGGCTGATTTAAAGATTCTGAACTTGCAGGTATCATTTTAGTTTTTTGCTTATTCGGTTATTGGAGCTGAGGATTTCTGTGTCTCCTAAGTATAAGTTGCTCATTTTTGAACAGAAGATGTACAATGATAAACATACAAGTTATTAGGACATTAGCCATAATACTAGCAGTGACTACTCAAATTCTACCTTACTATCTTGTGGGTTGTTACCCTTAATATGGTCCATCTATCTCTTGATATGAAAATGTGTTGTATGGTTTACTGTTAGGCTGTTCTCAGCCAGAGACAGCTTTTCCAGAAGAAAGATATGAAAAGCTAATAGGAAATGAGAGGTTTGTTTTAGTTCTGTGGTTGAACAAGCCAAATTCAGTGCCCCATCCAGAAAAATGCAACCAGTCAGTGCCCCACTTTCCGTTTTTGTTATTGTTTTCTGTTTTTTTCTTTTAATGGTCCAGTTGGTTGTTGTGGTGAGGGAACTCTGTTAGATGAATATCCTCCTATTCTCTCCGTCTCTGTTAACTATATTCTTTTTAAATAATGGTGTTGTTCGGGCAGTTTGTGCACACCTCAACTATTTCATCGAGTACCTGGTACCTCTCACCTATGTTGCTTGCACTTTTCAAAAATGATGCAGCACCCGTGTTGGATTCTTCAAAATACACTTTTGTAGAATCCAACACACACCCATTGACATTTTTGAATAGTCCAAGCAACATAGCCTCTCATTAGCACATACACCAGATAACTTTGCCTACCAAAGGCTTAGGCAGATGGGAAAGAAATCACTTAATATTTTCTTGATCTGTGTTGGAATTTGAGTCGTGGCCTCCAAGGTTTTCACCCAATTTATTGAACACTAAGCCACACCCTGTGGGTGCCCCTCTATTATCCATATCCATTGTGCTTGATCACCTGTTCTTTGTGTGTATGTGTGTATGTGTGTATGTGCAGGCGTGTCTCTTATCGTCAATTTTACTTCTCTCGCAGGAAGAAATAATGAAACTCCTTCCGGATGATGAAAGGCAAAATATTAGCCAGCGGCTTCTTCCTCCGGTGGACCTTATTGAATTGTGCCTTAAAACTCAGGATAGGGAGCTTTCGTTGAGAGTTTTTGACATTTTTGCATGGACCAGCTCCTCTTTTATGAAGTCTAATGCAAGCCTCTTGGAGGACTGCTGGAGAAATGCCTCCAATCAGGACGATTGGGAGAGGCTGTATCAAGCATCAGTAGATGAGGGGTGGGGTGATGAGGAGACTCTGAGCATTCTAAAAGACACCATTCTTTTCCAGGCTTCCAGCAGGTGCTATGGCGTCAAAGCTGACACTTTTGAGGGCAATTTCCAGGAAGTGCTGCCATTGAGGCTAGAAAATTCCGAGCAAGTGACTTTAAAGAACATGGGATCCTCTGTGGAAACAATCCTGATGCAGCACAAGGATTATCCTGATACCGGCAAGTTAATGCTCACATCAGTTATGCTAGGAAGTGTTCATTCCGATACCATTAGTATTGTGGAGGAGGAGGGACCTACCCCAATGGAGTAATTGTCCTAGTATTCTGAATGATTGTGGGAAATTTGAGCTAACCCTGCATAATTGTAGTGTTTCTTTTGCTGGTTGAGCATGAGTAGCTTGATCTGCAGTTCTTTAACATCGATGGATGAAATTTTATATGGCAGTCATGTTTCTTGATCAGTGCTCGTTGAAGTTAAATCAATGTAGGGTGAGTGCGTGGTGGTGTCAAACAAAGTTGGTTTAGAATGATTGATGAGCAGTGCCGGAACATTGGGTTCTTCTAAGAGTTCTAAGTCACCATGCAGAGGAGATTTCGCCTTGTAAATTTAGTTTAAATGTGCTTTATGATTTTCTTTTTTAAAAAAAACTTTTGCCTACTCTCCTAGGAGGTCTATTTTGCTGTCATTCAGGCGTACTGCGTGTTTATCACAAATCCAGGGTATTTTGGCTTGATGTTCACAAAAGTCACAACTATTAGTCATGCATATGAGTTTCAGAGAGTTAATACTAATTCTTTCAAAAGAAAACAGTGCATTTTATGTTGATTGTGTCTTGTTTGTACATTGTTACAACAAAAGAGAGCATTTCTTTTCTTGAAATAGATGAGGGTTATTCACACTTGATATGAGGCGTGATCGGTTCTAAATATAAAAAGGATCAAAATTACCCCAACTATTCAAATTAGAAAAAGAGTGGATAGGTGGAAAATTTCTTAAGCAATATTATGTTTTTGAGTTTCATATCTAAATTATAATTACTTTGTGAATTTCATACTTAAAGTCCTAAACTATTGGTATTTATTGAACCCTTGACTACCATAAACTCATGTTAAAATACCCTCAAAAGCAATATGATGTTCTACGCGACATCATGCTCCAAAAACTCCACCAAAAAGTTTGAAGTGATGGTAGATGTTGAATTTTCTTGAGGATAGGTTAAAAAATCCACCCAACTATCACTGTTGTATAAGCATCATATCTAAACTATTGAGTGTTCAGAGAATCCCCTTAAATTCGTAAGCTCATTGTGCAAGGTGAACTCAATTTAAGATTTATTTTTATGTTGCATGTGTCTCTCAACCAGTTATCTCAAACATTTTGCCACATATTTATTCAGAGGATTTTAATCTAAAGGGAGTTATAGTCTTGTATCAGGCAAATCTTGGTTGAGACACGTGGCTTGCAGAGGAATGGACGCATAGTGATAGAGTTTGATTGAAGGCAAACAAACGAAGAGATCAACCTCTTGGAGAGACGTTTTCATGAAAGAAGGAAGGAACGCGTCGATGCCATGGAGAAGAATTGCGCCATAATAACGTGGACAAAGGGGACAAGGAGTCATAGAGGTCAGGTGCGTGAATGAGTCTGTATGGTCCACCTGAATGAGGCAATAATATTAGCTGGCACCACTAACGAAATGACCATGTGGTCCATGATCATTATTAGTCTTGATATTTTAAAGCTTGAGTAGAGCTTTCTTATTGGCTGATACCTCACTGTTGTAATCTATAAAATTTATTCCACTCATTTATAAAGACATTCTTAATTCTAGCAATTCAACATCATTATACTATTTCTTGAGCTCCAACTTTATATTTTTCACTAAGTTATTATCTTCCAAGCATATTCATTCTCATACATCACCAGAACTAAGTCCAACGTTCTCGGACTCGAAGTTCCATATGCTTTGCTGTCTTACTCTTTCACTTATTTATTTACTTATTAATCTAAACAATATTCAAATTGCTATTAATCGGATCTAAAAGGGTCAAATTAAAACATGTGTTCTTGATCCCATATAAATTTAATTATATCGTTTTACTGATAAACAACTAAACAAGTCCGAAGGAGGTAATATTAGGGGTGTCAATGGTACGCTTCAGTCGGTTATTTTTTTTAAATTGTACCATCCCAATTTTTCGGATATTTTATAATACATAACCAAAATTAGATTTTTTGAATCATCCCAATCACATCGGTTTCTCTTCGGTATCGGTACAGTTCGGTTAATTTTCATTTTTTTTATTTTAAAATTTCACCTCAAAATATACTACTATTAAAAAATTTCTCTCGCAAATATGTTCTTGAAGAAACACTTTAATTCTTCACCAAGAAGACAAGAATTTAAAACCTTATAACCGTATTGTTTGATCT
Organism: Solanum appendiculatum; assembly: GCA_018342035.1. Lineage (NCBI taxonomy): Eukaryota > Viridiplantae > Streptophyta > Magnoliopsida > Solanales > Solanaceae > Solanum > Solanum appendiculatum. Next base: position 1,426,130 of record JAGDQO010000583.1, on the reverse strand, counting down.
TAAACATTTAACAGGAGTGTTTGCATAAGTTTTGTTGTATTGTTTGATAGAGTATCTATTACAGTATCTTTTAATTTTAAACCTAATTAAGTAAAGACTAATTAAAAAGCAAAGACCCAAAGTCGTCTAGTCATCAGAGGCCTGGGATCTAGATTATATTTATATTTGAAAAATGTTATAAAATATATTTATATATTAAATTTAACATACTTTTAATATATAAAATATATTTACATATAAGGTTATTCGGTTCGGTTCGGAAATTTTTCGATTTTTTTCATAAATTAAAAAGACCATCCCAATTGTTCAGGACGGTTATACATTTAAATAAAAGTCCACAATTTTATTTAAAAAATAACATAAATCGGTTCGGTCGGTTTTTCATATTCTTTTGACACTCCTAGATAATATGACCACCCAATAATTTAGACGTGAAAATAAAAAAATTAACGACGGTTTAGGAGGGTTTTATTAACCTATTCACTTAATTAAAAAATTTATACCTTCTGTTCGATTTTTGTCCCAAAAAATTCTAGCCGTTAGTTTATATTGATTCATTTTTACCCCTCAATACTAACAGCCACATAAAATAATTTTCATTTGCTGAGTTGGAATATTGTTGGGTCCTTGTAAAACTGGTACATTTGTGAAAAATTCTTTTGAAATATTTCCTCTTTCCCATTTTTTTTAGTTCATCCAAAAATATTATTATTCGATTATAGTTTAAAATAATTTATAATTATATAAATATCTAAAATTATTTTAGACTATAAATTTTAAAAATCTTTCTTTTTTATTAAACATTTCACTAAATTAAATAGTGTCACAACGGAGAAGTAACATAGAAAATTATTCAGTAGCTGCATATCTGAAACTGAAAGAAAATCTCACCCAACAGATGCCTCAACTCTACGTGGCAGAACAGAGGCCTCTATATGTTATAACAAAATCACAAGGGAAATCCAAAAACTAAATCATAACCAATCAGCAATTGCTTAGTTGTACAACTTGTAATCCTCAAAATCCATTAATTTGCATATATATAACCCCACATCTCCTTCTTCCCTTGATATCATCAGAAAAAAAGAAAAAGCTTCAGCAAATTAAAGAAAATGGCCACTTCTGCAGTTCAACAATCAGCCTTTGTTGGTCAGGCAGTTGGTAAATCACAAAATGAGTTTGTTAGGAAAGTTGGCAGCTTGGGTGAAGGCCGTATTACCATGAGGCGTACTGTTAAAAGCGCTCCTCAAAGCATCTGGTATTTCTTTTGATTCAGTTTGAATCATCTCTACTGGTTTAATAAGTATAATTATGGAGTATTTTTCGTAATTTTTAAATATTATGATAACAACATATGGTTGCATAGGTACGGAGAAGACCGTCCAAAGTACTTGGGCCCATTCTCTGAGCAAACTCCATCATACCTCACTGGTGAATTCCCAGGTGACTACGGATGGGATACTGCTGGACTTTCAGCTGACCCAGAGACATTTGCTAGAAACCGTGAGCTTGAGGTGATCCACTGTCGTTGGGCTATGCTTGGTGCTTTGGGCTGTGTTTTCCCTGAAATCCTTTCTAAGAACGGTGTCAAATTCGGTGAGGCTGTTTGGTTCAAGGCTGGATCTCAGATCTTCTCAGAAGGTGGGCTTGACTACCTTGGAAACCCAAACCTTGTCCATGCCCAAAGCATTCTTGCCATTTGGGCTTGCCAAGTTGTTCTTATGGGCTTTGTTGAAGGATACAGAGTTGGTGGAGGCCCACTTGGTGAGGGTCTTGATAAGATCTACCCAGGAGGTGCCTTTGACCCACTTGGTCTTGCTGATGATCCCGAGGCTTTTGCTGAATTGAAGGTCAAGGAAATCAAGAACGGACGTTTGGCTATGTTCTCTATGTTTGGATTCTTTGTTCAAGCTATTGTTACTGGAAAGGGCCCAATTGAGAACCTCTCTGACCACATTAGTGACCCAGTAGCTAACAACGCTTGGGCTTACGCCACAAACTTTGTACCCGGAAAGTGAAGTAATCATTAGTAGTATGTAATATGTAAAATTTGGGCTAATTAATGAAGTTTTATGCTTGTGAAAAATTGGTTTGTACCATCATGTGCTATTTAACATGCTGATATTTTACCAACATATAGCAGTACTATGTTTCGTGTTTCTTTTTTTACCCCAAAGTATAATATTTGCTTCAAGGGTCGTTTGGTACGAGGGACAAGATAGATAAAGTTCTCTCATGAATTGGGATATCTCATGTGATTAGTTGTACTTGTCCATCACAATAGTATCAATGGTGGGATAAATAATCTCGAAGCTAACTAATACCTCTAACCAAATGCAAGATTAATAATCCAACATTTTGTTCCGGAATTATTATCCCTCGTACTAAACTACTCGTCCACACAATGACCTTTGAAAACTAGATTGAAACATAATTACTGTATATTTTTAAAAAATAAAACCAGTGCACAAGTATGTTTTTCTTTATTTTTGTTTTTTTTGTTTCCCATTCGGTGTTTATTACCCACATTGAAGCCCTAATAAAACCAAATTGATGCCGAAAAGTCCCACTTTGAGGAGTAAAACGCTCCCTAACAAAAGCAACTAGAGAAATCACCTGAATGAAAAACGAAAAATATGAAATAAGAAGGATCAATATCATTAACATGTAACTTTACTTTGAACTGAGGAAATAAATTACTAAAATTCATGTTTTAGTATATAGTTTCATGCCATAAATTTGAAATTTAAGAAAAGTAAGGTCAAAGCGTTAGATTAACTGGTGGTTAATTAATATTTTCAGTAACTATATTCAAAATATAAGGAGGTAAATATGATAAGAAGGGAAGGAAATTCAACATATAATATATACGTATAATGAATTTCAACCAATCATAATTTTCTAACGTGATAGTGACTATGTCAATTAATTCCTTTTGGACAAGTATAGCTCCGCCACATACTGCATATAGACGAAATTGAAAAACTTCTATGATATTTTTCTCATTTTTGGATTGGAACTTGACGTTGGAAAATGGAGAAAATGACCAAAATGTTCCTTAATATATGAGGTTTAGATCATTTTGGTCTGTATTCACTTGACTTAATATAGTTCATATTATATAAGACAATTCATCTAGATTAAGGGAATGAATTTGCTAGTCTTCTAAGATTTTTAAAGAAAAAATATCTTATTTGCATGAGTGAAAGAATGATTGAGTCACAATAAGGCCTAAAGGTAGGGTATCATGGCGGCTTAACATAATTGAAAGTCTAAAATAAAATTTTATTTAGAGAACAAAAATCTAAATAAATTTCTTTGACAAGAAATATTTATATTCAAAATGGAATTTTCTGATGTAAATTCAGATTAATTGGCCAAGATATATTTATCAGTAGGGGTGGGCATTCGGTATTTGGTTTGGAATTCTTAAATTTTGGGTTTGGTAATTTGGTAATTGGTAGTTAAAAGCAGATATCAAATACCAAAATTTTAAATTTCGGTTCAGTAATTCGGTAATCGGGAAATTAAATTTCAGTTTGGTACGGTATTCTGTAATACCGTATTGAAGTAGTAATCGATTATATTACAAAGTTAACACTATTTCTCCAATTATTTCTAATTTTTTATGTGGAGACACGATATAATAAAAGATCAACAACTAAGAGGACATCAAGAAAAGCAAATTGATACAATTAAAAGACATATGTATTTGATTGTTTATGTTTATTCTTTAACTCTCTGTTTGGACTTGTACTAATGAGTAATGGACATATTGATATATGACCTTCGTTAAGTAACTAATTCGGTATTCGGGAAATACCAAATACCAAATGGTACTAATGTCTCATACCAAACCCAAACCCGAATACCATAATTCTAAAATTTTACTCCCAAATATCATACCGAATATTGAAGTACCGAATACCAAATTACCAAAAAATTTGGTTCGATTCGATAATTCGATATTTTATGCCCAACCCTATTTATCAGAAAGAAATTGAGAAACAAAAAATTGATAAATAATTTTCTCTGACCTACTAATTAATTATGAATATCTCTGATGTTTTATTTACCAATGTCTAGATATAAATAAAATGATAATACTATAACTAAGAATGTGTTGCCAAAGGAGTAATTTCTATAGAGTGATGGTTAGATCAATATTGTTGTACAAAGTAGAGAGTGGGAAAGACAAGAATGCCCAAATTTAGAAGATAAATGTAGCGGAGAAGAGGATACTTATACAGATAGATGTGTGAGCTTATGAGGAGAGATATTATTAGGCACGAAGTTATATGGAGTAAGGTGGAAGTGACCTCCATGGCAAATAAGATGAGAGAAGCAAGATTGACATGGTTTGGACATGTAAAGAGGAGGTGTGGAGATGCACAAGTTATGATGTGTGAGAGATTGATTGAAGCAGGAGTCAGAAGAGAGAGGTGCCCCGTAGAATTAGTCGAGGTGCACGAAAGTTAACTCTGACACCACAGTCATCAATAAAAGTTAGAGGTATGTCAAAAATGAACAGAGTGGAGGTGAGGTGGGATGTGTGTGATTACTGATTAGACAAGACATCACACAACTTCAATCTATTGAGGGCACGACCTTAAATAAGAAGATACATAGGTTGAGCATTAGGGTAGAAAATTAGTAGCTAGCATAGGTGGGAGAGGTAGGAAGCTAGCACCATATCTTTTTCTCCTTTTTAGTACTAGTATTTAGTAATCGCATAGTTTCTTATTTTTCAATGTGCGTTTACTAGTGTTGATTTATTTACTTTGTATCTTGATATCTTGCTGTCATTTTTTCTACTTGCAATCCTTCTCCGAATAATTTCTTTTTTGAGTTGAAAATCTATCGAAAACAATTTATCTACCTTACAAAGATAGGGGTAACCCTTTCTCAAATTTCATTTATGAAATTACACTAAATATGTTGTCGTTGGATCATAAAATCCGAACTCCCCATGGTAGCTCATTGGTTCACTTTATTTTCCTTGTCCTAGATCTCTCTACACCAAATTTAAGCTAAAAAAGAAAAAGATATATTTGCAAAACAAAACAACCCCAAATATCTTATCCAATAGTAGTTGAGATAAGAGATAACTGCTTTCTTTTCCAATATATCATCTCTTTCTATTTATGCAATTGTAAACATTAATCCAGCAGAAAAAAAGGGGAAAATGTTCGAACACATAACAGCAAGTGAAATAGCAGGATTTGGAGTGGGTGCTTTACTACTTGCAGCCACCATTTATGCTCCCAAAATTGATTCCTTCATCTCTACTTCTCAGCGCAGGTACTATGCACCATCACTACTTATTTCTTGTTTTTTCCTTTTTGGGTATTTTTATCCATGTGAATGAATTAGGATTTGAGTAAATTAATACCAAAGATTGAATCTTTACACATTATCACCAAATATTAGCTTGGGGTGGGGTGCCAATTACCAGTTTTACCTATAGGCGGAGCTAAGTGGGGTTCGTGGGTTCGGACGAACCCACTAGCTTTTTCGTAGACCTTATATTTGCATTAAAAAATTAAATAAATATATATGTATATTAACCCCCAAACTCTTAATCCTGACTTCACCTCTGGACTTTTACCATATTACATAACTAATAGTACTCCAAATTACCTAATGTGTGGATTGAACAAACGTCATGGGTTCAAACCCTGTCGCAGATACTGCTACTCTCTGCGTTTCAAAATGAATGACCGCTTATCTTTAGTTTGAGCGTAAAACTTAATTATAAAACTACTCATTACTAAAATGTACTATTTACTAACTTTACTAATATATCTTGTAAAAGATGTAGCTCTTTAGTAGTTTCATGGTCATGAATAAGGGTAAAATTGGAAGAAAATTAGTAATATTTTTTTATTTATGTAAAACACCCCTTATTTTGAAACGAAGGGGGCAACATTTAAGGGGAGGAGTTATTCACCGAGTTTCGAATAGTGTGCCACTGCCTGTGGAATTTCTCGATTATAAAAGAAATTACTACTTTATAAGTGGTTTGAATATTAGTGCATACAACTTAAACTCAGCGAATTATAGTTCATAGCTCTTATTGATCATCAAGAACCTAACTGCTTTTTTGTTTCAGTGTTAATACATATTGTTTCAGTGTTAATGCATATAGTATTATTTTTGTTAGAAAAGGGAGTAAACTGTTTTGCTGCAATTTTTTTTCTTCCTATGAGCAGTTCACTTGGTATGTGCAAAAAATGTGGTGATTTGAGACTGATAGCATGTTCAAGCTGCAAGGGATCTGGTACAATTAAAGGAGGACCATTCAATTTCATTCTTTTGGAGGACAAATCAAAAGTAGGATCCTCTTCTTCTTGTAGGAAATGTCGAGCTAGAGGACACTTTCAGTGCCCTGAGTGTTCTAAACTTAGTCAGGCTTGATCTACTTTACACTATACAAGCTTATTATATTCAAATACTTGAAAAGATAATTGTTGCTTCTGTAGTAGAATCTGTCGAAATTTGATCATACACAAAAGTTATACCTGAATGATGGAAAGGCGGCAACTTTGGGCTGAGTTCTGGATATGTTATCTACTATTATATGAAAATTCAGCTTGTCATGATACTTTTGATATTCTGATTCCATATAAGGAATAAGGCATCAGTGTGCAGTTACTTACTAGTAGGTTTCTTGGTTCATGGACATTATAGACAGATTATAATGTAGGATTTGGTTGTTTATTTTAGAATCTGGATGTACAGTGAATTGAATTTGACATAAATAACATTGAGAAATCAAACAGCTGATTAATAATGCAGAGTTTTATACCTCATACCAAATGATGCTTTCAACCACATTTACATTAGAAAAAGAATATCCTCGGTATACATAATCTTTCTTATAGCAGTAATGAGAAAGGAGTCCTGAAGGAATTGGAGGAGCAGTAGGTATGGTGCCACCATGATCCACGACATATTTTTGGCATTTAGGGGTCAATTTATAGAATTGAGCGATTTCTCAGATTTTTGTGTGTGTTAGCTAATGAATATTTTGGCGATATGACTTCTGATCGATTTTTATGCAAAACCTATACGGAAACCTCCCTGGGGACTTGAATTTTAGGAATTACGCGATTTACTTGGTTTTTCGTGGGTAATAGCCCATGGATGTTGGTGCCTTATGTCGCCCGAAAGGTTTTTATAAAAATATTTATGAGGACCTCTGTAATGAGTTGGGGGAGCATTACGTAGGGGTGGGCATGGTATGGTACGGTATGGTATTTGAAAATTTTGATACCGTAATTTCGGTATTCGGTTTTTAAAACATTATACCATTACCATACCAATTTAATTAGGTATGGTTCGGTATATTGAAGTTCGGTTTCGGTATTCTACGGTATGGAAATCGGTAACCATAATTTATTCAACTTCGACTAATATATACTCGTATAATAGAGTATTATGATTTCGACAATTAAAAAAGATCTCAATTGTATCATATTAATACATTACACATGTAGAAATATATATGCAAAATAAAGTACAAACAACTCCTTTTGTTAATCAATTACAATTCAAATACATTTCAATCAAAATAGAGCAGTTAAAGTTTTAACTTCTAAACATTTAGTTTATACTAATACTAGGTTACATATTTGTTAGTATTTTAATAATATATATATGTTATTTGTGTAACTATATACTTCGGTTGGTATTCCGTATTTCGGTATGTTATTTCTAAATACCAAATACCGTACTGAATACCAAAAAAAAAAATGTATACCATATACCACACCAAATACTATAATATCAAAACCATGGTATTAAAAATTTTGGTATGGTATGGTAATTCGGTATATACCATACCATGCCCACCCCTAGCATTACGTATAGTCCCATAATTTTTAAGACATATTTTTGCATTTAGGGGCCAACATTTAGAAATTACGCGAGTTTCTTGGTTTTTCATGTGTATTAGCCCATGGATGTTGGCACCTTCTGGCGCCCATAAGGTTTTTTCTGAAAATTTTTTATGAGGACCTATGTAATGAGTTGGGGGAGAATTACGTATATTATCACCATTTTTAAGGCATATTTTTGCATTTGGGGGCAACTTTTAGAAATTACGCAGCTTTCTTGATTTTTCATGTGTATTAGCGCAAGGATGTTGGCGCCTTCTGGCGTCCGAAAGGTATTTCTGAAAAAACTTTATGAGGACTTCCGTAATGAGTTGGGGGAACATTACTTATAGTCCCACAATTTGTTAAGGCATATTTTTACATTTAGGGGCCAACTTTTAGGAATTATTTGACTTTCTTGATTTTTCGTAGGTATTAGCCCAGGGATGTTGGAGTCTTCTGGTGCCCAAAAGTTTTTTTTGAAAAAACTTTATGAGGACCTCCGTAATGAGTTGGGGGAGAATTACGTATAGTCCACAATTTTTAAGACATATTTTTAAATTTAGGGGACAACATTTAAGAATTACGTGACTTTATTGATTTTTTGTGTATATTAGCCCATGGATGTAAGCGCCATCTGGCGCCCAGAAGGTTTTTTTGAAAAAAACACTTTATGAGAATCTCTATAAATGAGATGGGCAGCATTACGTATAGTCTCACAATTTTTAAAGCATATTTTTGCATTTATGGGCAAACTTTTATAAATTACGAGAGTTTCGTGGTTTTCGTGTGTTTTAGCCCATGGGTGTTGACACATTCTTGCGCTCAAAAGCTTTTTCTGGAAAAAACTTTATGAGAACCTCCGTAATGAGTTGGGGGGAGCATTACGTATAGTCCCACAATTTTAAGGCATATTTTTGCATTTAGGGGCCAACATTTAGAAATTACGCGACTTTTTTTATTTTTCGTATGTATTAGCCCATGAATGTTGGTGCCTTTTGACGCCCGGAAGGTTTTTCTAAAAATACTTTATTAGGACCTCTGTAATGAGTTGTGGGAGAATTACGTATAGTCCCATTATTTTTTAACGTATATTCATGCATTTATGGGTGAACATTTAGGAATTACGCAAGTTTCTTGATTTTTCGTGTGTATTAGCCCATGGATGTTGGCACCTTCTCGCGCCCAGAAGATTTTTCTGAAAAAACTTTATGAGGACCACTGTAATGAGTTGGGAGAGAATTACTTATAGTCCCACCATTTTAAGGCATATTTTTGCATTTGGGGGCAACTTTTAGAAATTACGCAGCTTTCTTGATTTTTCATGTGTATTAGCGCAAGGATGTTAGCGCCTTCTGGCGTCCGAAAGATATTTCTGAAAAAACTTTATGAAGACTTCCGTAATGAGTTGGGGGAACATTACTTATAGTCCCACAATTTGTTAAGTCATATTTTTACATTTAGGGGCCAACTTTTAGGAATTATTTGACTTTCTTGATTTTTCGTAGGTATTAGCCCAGGGATGTTGGAGTCTTCTGGTGCCCAAAAGTTTTTTTTGAAAAAACTGTATGAGGACCTCCGTAATGATTTGTGGGAGAATTCCGTATAGTTCTATAATTTTTAAGGAATATTTTTATATTTAGGGGACAACTTTTAGGAATTACGCGACTTTCTTGATTTTTTGTGTATATTAGCCCATGGATGTAAGCGCCATCTGGCGCCCGAAAAGTTTTTCTTAAAAAAAACTTTATGAGAATCTTTTTAAATGAGTTGGGGAGCATTACGTATAGTCTTACAATTATTAAAGCATATTTTTGCATTTATGGGCAAACTTTTATAAATTACGAGACTTTCTTGGTTTTCATGTGTTTTAGCCCATGGGTGTTGGAGCATTCTTGCTCTCGGAAACTTTTTCTGAAAAAACTTTATGAGAACCTCCGCAATGAGTTGGGTGAGCATTACGTATAGTCCCACAATTTTAAGGCATATTTTTGCATTTAGGGGACAACACTTAGAAATTATGAGATTTTTTTGATTTTTAGTATGTTAATATTAGCCCATGGATGTTGGCACCTTCTGACGCCCGGAAGGTTTTTCTAAAAATACTTTATTAGGACCTCCGTAATGAGTTGTGGGAGAATTATGTATAGTCCAATTATTTTTAACGTATATTTATGCATTTAGGGGCCAACTTTTAGGAATTATGCGACTTTCTTGGATTTTCGTGTGTATTAGCACATGGATGTAGGCACCTTCTGACGTCCGATGGTTTTTCTGAAAAATATTTTTGAGGACCTCCGTAATGAGTTAGGGGAGCATTACGTGTAGTCCCTCAATTTTAAGGCATATTTTTACATTTACGGGCCAACTTTTCGGAATTACGCAAGTTTCTTTATTTTTCGTGTGTATTAGCCCATTGATCTGGCGCCTTGGAGCACACAAAATGTTTTCTGAAAAAACTTTATAAGGACCTTCGTAATGAGTTAGGGAAGCCTTGCGTATAGTCGCACCACTTTTAAAGGCATATTTTAGCATTTACGAGCCAATTTTTAAGAATTACGCGACTTTCTTTGTTTTTCGTGTGTATTAGCCCATGGATTTGGCGCCTTGGAGCACCTGGATTTTTTTCTGAAATATATTTATGAGTACCTCTGTAATGAGTTAGGGAAATATTGCTCATAGTCATACCATTTTTAAGGCATATTTTCGCATTTACGAGCCAACTTTTAGGAATTACACGACTTTCTTGGTTTTTCATCTGTATTAGCCCATGGATCTGACGCCTATAAGCACCCGAAAAAAATTTCTGAAAAAACTTTATGTGGATATCTGTAATGACTTAGAAAACATTACATATAGTCGCACCATTTTTAAGGCATGTTTTTGTATTTACGAACCAACTTTCAGGAATTACGCGACTTTCTTGGTTTTTCGTGTTTGAGCCCATGGATCTGGCCTTTGGAGCACTCGAAAAAAATTTCTAGAAAAAACTTTATGAGGACCTCCGTAATGAGTTGGGAAAACATTGCGTATAGTCGCACCATTTTTAAGGCATATTTTTCGCATTTACGAACAAATTTTAAGAATTACGCGACTTTCTTGATTTTTCGTGTGTATTCGCCCATGGATCCGGCGCCTTCGAGCACCCGTAAATTTTTTCTAAAATATTTTTATAAGGATCTCCGTAATGAATTGGGGAAGCATTGCATATAGTCGCACCATTTTCTAAAGACATATTTCCGCATTTACGAGTCAACTTTTAGGAATAACGCGACTTCCTTGATTTTTCAAGTTTATTAGTCCATAGATTTGGCGCCTTAGAGCACCCAAAAAAAATTTATGAAAAAAAATTCTGAGCACCTCCGTAATGAGTTGGAAAAGCACTGCGTATAGTCGCACTTTTTTTAAGGCATATTTTCACATTTACGGGCCAACTATTAGGAATTACGCGACTTTCTTGATTTTTCGTGTGTATTAGGTCATGGATCAGGCGCCTTGAAGCACCCATAAATTTTTTAAGGAATATATTTTGCATTGCTTATAGTCGTACCATTTTTTAAGGAATATATTTACATTTATGAGCCAACTTTTAGGAATTACGCGACTTTCTTGGTTTTTCGGTTGTACTAGACCAAGGATCTGCCGGCTTGGAGCACCCGTAAATTTTTTTTGAAAAAACTTTATGAGGACTTTCGTAATGATTTGGGGAAGTATTGCGTATTGTGTATTAACCCATGGATCTGGTGCCTTGGAGCACCCGGAAATTTTTTCTAAAAAAACTTCATGAGGACCTACTTAATGAGTTGGGGAAGCATTACGTATAGTTGCACTATTATTAAGGCATATTTTCGCATTTACAAGCCATTTTTTAGGAATTATGTGGTTTTCTTGATTTTTCGTGTGTTCCCATTGATCTGGCATTATGGAACACCCGAAATTTTTTGCTGAAAAAACTTTATGATGACGTCCGTAATGAGTTGGGGAAGCGTTATGTATGGTCACATCATTTCTTTAAGGCATATTTTTGCATTTACGAGGACACTATTAGAAATAACGCGACTTTCTTGATTTTTGTGTGTATTAGCAATTGATTTGGCGCCTTGGAGCATCCGAAATTTTTTCTGTAAAAACTTTCTGAGGAACTCCGTAATGAGTTGGGAAAACATTACGTATAGTCGCACTATTTTAAAGGCATATTTTAGCATTTACGAGCCAACTTTTAAGAATTACTCGAATTTCTTGATTTGTTGTGTGTATTAGCTCATGGATCTGGCACCTTAGAGCAACAGAAAAAATTTTCTGAAAAAACTTTCTAAGGAACTCTGTAATGAGTTGGGGAAGCATTGCGTATAGTCGCATCATTTTTAAGGCATATTTTCGCATTTACGAGCCAACTTTTAGGAATTATGCAATTTTCTTGGTTTTTCGTGTTTACTAGGCAATGGATCTAGCGTCATAGAGCACCGAGAAATTTTGCTGAAAAAACTTTATGAGGACCTCCGTAATGAGTTGGGGATGCATTGCGTATAGTCGCACCATTTGTTTAAGGTTTATTTTGCATTTATGAGCCAACGTTTAGGATTAACGCGACTTTCTTGGTTTTTTGTGTGTATTAGCCCATTGATCGTCACCTTGAAGCACCCGGAAATTTTTCTAAAAAAAATTATGAGGACCTCCGTTATGAGTTGGGGAATCATTACGTATAGTTGCACCATTTTTAAGGCATATATTCGCATTTACGAACTAACTCTTAGGAATATGTGACTTTCTTGGTTTTTCGTGTGTATTAGCCCATGGGTCTGGCGCCTTGGAGCACCCCGAAATTTTTTATGAAAAACCTTTATGAGGACCTCCGTAATGATTTGGGGAAGCATTACGTATAGTCGCACCATTTTATTAAGGCATATTTTTGCATTTACGAGCCAACATTTGGGAATTACGCGACTTTCTTGAATTTTCGTGTGTAAGCCCTTAGATCTGGCGCCTTGGAGCACCCGGAAAGTTTTATGAAAAAACATTATGAGGACCTCCATAATGAGTTGGAGAAGCATTGCGTATAGTGGCACAATTTTTTATGGCATATTTTCGCATTTATGAGCCAACATTAATGATTTACGCGACTTTCTTGGTTTTTCCTTTGTATTAGCCCATGAATCTGACGCCTAGGAACATTCTCAAATTATTTCTGAAAAAACTTTATGAGTACCTCCGTAATAAGTTGGGGAAACAATGCGTATAGTCGCACTATTTTTTAAGGCGTATTTTCACATTTAGGAGCCAACTTTTAGAAATTACGTGACTTTCTTGGTTTTCGTGTGTATTAGCCCATGGATCTAGCACCTTGGAGATCCCAGAAATATTTTTTGGAAAAAATATTATTAGGACCTCCGTAATGAGTTGGGATGCATTACGTATAGTCGTACCATTTTTAAGGCTTATTTTCACATTTACGAGCCAACTTTTAGGAATTACGTGACTTTCTTGATTTTTCGTGTGTTTAGCCCATGAACCTGGCTCCTTGGAGCTCCCCGAAATTATTTCTGAAAAAACTTTATGAGGACCTCCGCAATGAAATGGGGAAGCATTACGTATAGTCGCAAGTTTTTTTAAGGCATATTTTCACATTTACGAGCCAATTCTTAGTAGTTATGCGACTTTCATGGTTTTTCGTGTGTATTAGCCCATGGATCAGCGCCATGGAGCATCCAGAAATTTTTTCTAAAAAAACTTTATGAGTACCTCAATTATAAATTGGGGAATCATTGCGTATAGTCATATTATTTTTTAAGGTGTATTTTCGTAACCCATGAATCATATTATTTGATTAATATATTAAGAACATTTTTTGTGCAACATAGAATGTTTACTTGGTTAGAATGGGATTATACCTTAAAGTTGGTGTAGATTTAAATCTACAACACTTTAGATAAAAGAAAGCAACTTACACTTTCTATTCCTTCTGTGTTCTGCATAATCAGAAGCTCAGATTGAAACTAATATATATATATCAAGGCACCTCTATATAGCTTTCTATTTCTTCTGTATTCTGCATAATCAGCAGCCCAGATTGGATACGGCACCTCTATGGCTCAAGTTACTCAACATATAATTTACATTGCATTCCTTCCTACCTAACCTAATATTTTTAATGTAAATTACACTGCATTTTGTGGCTGTTTGATATTCTCACAATTCTTTACCAAATCAGTATATCCATCAGCTGAAGCTATGGCAAACTCTGTCAGTGAGCTCAGAGCAACTGACATTCCTGCACATAGCACTCTAATGGCAACCTCTGCCATCTTTTCTGCTGTCATTATGTCCTCATCAAGCTGTCCAACTTCCACGATATCCATGTTCCCATCAGATTCTCCGCCGAGTCTCTTTGACCCACCAGGAGTCCGGCGGGAATCTTCCTTTAGTTGTTGTGCATAGAGTGAGCCTACTCCTGCTGCGAAAAAATCTAGTCCTTCAAGCACTGGTGTCTCCCGGATGGAGTCTAATAACCTGGACCATTGGATGCAAATGCTGAATATTGGTGGAGCTCCTGTGGAATGACGAGGAGAGAAGGGAAATTTTGATGTGTCAGAATCTGAACGAGCACACCGCAAAAGCCAGCTTGCTAAAGCATGCAAGTATGATCGTTGAGAAACGATCCATGACTCGAAACAGGCTCTCCAATTTCTGAGCTCCATCTCAAGGTTAGCAGCAGAACGGGCTAGCCTATGAGGCTCAGAAGGTGACATGACCGTGTACTTCCTTATTCCGGATTTCTTTGAAGGTGTGCCAGCTAGTAAGAGCTTGGCTTCATCTAGAGTATGCTTTTGCATTTGGTGGCACTCTGTCATAACCTTCCACATTCTTCCTAACCTGTTCTTGCCATCAAAGGGCTATGTTGTAAGTTTTTAGTACATAGCAGCAAATAACAGTTTATAGCAGAAGAAACCTAACTTCGATCATTGAATTTTAATTAGCAACTAACTATATTGATGTCAAACTTTAGCTCCAATAATTGACTAACCGAACCAAATTGAGAAAGTTTGGGGGAAATCAAAAGAACAGAGTCTCCGAAGCTCTAAATAACTAAATGTGAAAAAACCAAAACCTAGTAACTAAATGTGAAAAAACCAAAACCTTAGGGATCCTTCTGGAAAATTTGATATGAAAGAAATAAACATATTTGATACGAGCTGTAAATAATTCTAGTAGACAGCTAGGGGTGGATTAAATGGATAAAATTTACAGTTATTCGCTCAACTCACATGTCCGATCATTTCAGAAGTTGGTCAAATATGTATCAACCCATATTATTTACCGAGATAATATCTCAGATGGTCACTCAACTATGGACTATTTCCTCAGAAAGTCACTCAACTTTGATTTTTTAACTCAAAAGTCACTCAACTATGAGTTTTTTTCTCAGAAAGTCACTCAATTATGCGTTTTTTTCTCAGAGAGTCTAGTAACTTTGACTTTTTAACTCAATAGTCATTCAATTATGAGTGTTTTACTTATAAAGTCACTCAACTGTGAGTGTTTTACTTATAAAGTCATTCAACCTATTTAATTTATTTTTCATTAAAATTTAGTATCATGAAAATTTTATTTTTTAACCAAAATTTTAAGAAATAAAAAGATATCTATTTAAATAATTTCGTAAGTGACGATATAAAATAACTACTCAATTTGCATCTAGTTATTTTTAAAAAAAATAATTAAGAAACCAAGAAAGAAGCAAGATAAGGAAATGATCGCCTCTGTTGTGATCTTTAAGCTAATCTGCTTTTGAAATCATATAATAATCCAAATAACGAAAAGTTGTTTCCAACTTGAGCGGTGAATAGTTTGGCAGTAGCAAAAAGTTTGCCAGTAAAAGAGAAGATCACTTACTAAATTATTTAAATAGATCTTTTTATTTCTTAAAATTTCGGTTAGAAATAAAAAACTTATGTTGGTAAATTTTAATGAAGAATCAATTAACTAGATTGACTGACTTTGTAAATAAAACACTCATAGTTAAGTGACTTTGTAAGTAAAACAATCATTGTTAAGTGACTTTTGAGTTAAAAATCAAAAGAGTCCATAGTTGAGTGATTTTCAGAGAAAAAAACTCATAGTTGAGTGACTTTTGAGTTAAAAACCAAAGTTGAATGACTTTCTGAGCAAAGAGTTCATAGTTAAGTGACCATCTAAGATATTATCTCATTATTTACATCATAAAATAAGGAAACCCATGGATGGATTTGGTTGTAGTAACCTCAAAAAAATATACTTATTAAGGATGTGTTTTGTATGAAGGAAAACATTTTATGAATTTCTTTTTTTCAATTTTCTCATATTTGGTTGACTGAAATGTTTTGAAAAATATTTTTACAATGAAATTATTTTCCTCTAATTTAAGAAAAATGACTTCCATAAAATGGAATTATTTTCCACTACTTTAAGAAAAATGACTTCCATACTCCTTGCAGATAAGATGGCCGCGATACGGAATAGGGAACTCGCTCGCTTCAGAAGCCCTTTCAGATAGGAGGACCCTTTTTTGGGTAGACCAACCCCTACTCGGGAGTGATAGCAAAGCCAATCCGGGTATATAAAGTAAAACATTTTTAAAAAAATTATTTCAACCTCACCACCCCAAAACGGGTACCGAACACCCACAACCCTCATACAGGACATGTCTCCTGACCCTAATTCTAGACCCAACTCTCGAGCTCGACCTGAGACCCAACACAACACCAAACCCTGACCTAGGACCAGAATCCGACCCCAAGTTAAGACCCAATCCAGGACCTAGCTCTCGAATCTCGACCACAACTTGAGACCCGACCCGGGACCTAACTCCCTGACCTAGGACCCGACTCCAAACCATAGACCCAAATCCCAACCCAACCTTGACCCCCAATCCAGGACCTAGCTCTCGAATCTCGACCACAACTTGAGACCCGACCCGGGACCTAACTCCCTGACCTAGGACCCGACTCCAAACCATAGACCCAAATCCCAACCCAACCTTGACCCTAGACCTAACTCCCCAACTCTCAACCCATGACCTAACTCCTTGACTCTTGACCCTAGACCCGAATCTCAACCCCAATCAAGACCCAGACCTAACTCCCCAACTCCTAACCCTAGACCCGAACCCCAACCCTAAGTCGAGATCCAACTCTCAACACGAGACCTAACAACCCCAATACTCAACCCGAGACCTAACTCCCGACTCTTGACCCTAGACCCAAGACCCAAATCCCAACCTTGAGTTGAGATTCGACTCTCAACTTGGGACCCACTGCCCGACTCCTGACCCTAGACCTGGACCTCACTGCCCGACTCCTGACCCTAGACCTGAATCCCAAACCTAGATCGAGACCTAACTATCAACTCGTGACCTCACTCCTCTCCCCGACTCTTGATCCTAGACCCGAATCCCAACCCCGACTCGCTACCCAAGACCTAATTCCTCTACTCCTGACCCTAGACCCGAATCTTAACCCAAGACCTAACTCGCCGACTCTTAACCGTGACTTAGTACCCAACTCTCGACCCCGACCTAGGACCCGACATCCAACCTTAACTTGATTCAACCTCGAATTAGGACGCTTATCCCAACCTTGACATGAGACCAAAAACCTAACTCCTGACCCTATAGCTAACCCTTAACGCGACCCTATATCTAACCCTTGATTCCCTACCTCCAACATAACTCCTAACCCTAATCTAGGACCCGACTCCTAATCCGACTCTAACTCCTCAACCCAACCTTGACATGAGACCCAGTACCCAACTCCCGACCTTATACCTAACCCTTAACTCTAGACCCCCTACCCCAGACCCAACTTCTCACTACTAACCCTGATCTAACCCTTGATTCCCTACCCCAAACCTAACTCCTAACCCTAATCTAGGACCCGACTCCTAATCCGACTCTAACTCCTCACCCCAACCCTGACATGAGACACAGTACCTAACTCCCGACCCTATACCTAACCCTCAACTCTCGACTCCCTACCCCAGACCCAACTCCTGACTACTAACCCTGATCTAGGACTTGACTCCGACTCCTCACCTTGACCTGTGACCCAACTCTCAACCCCAAACTGGGACCCAACTTCTAACCTTGATTCGGGACTCAACTCTCGACCCCGACTCAGGACCCGACACCCAACCCTGATCTCTCGAACCCGACTCCCTACTATGTTTCAAGACCTGACTCCTAACCCTGATCCCCATCCTGAACCCAATTCCGAACTCTCCGTGGAAAATATTTCCCTTCATATCAAACACACCCTAAAAAGAGAAAAAAAGAAAGAAGAAATGTTTGTAATCTTTTTAACCCATTTTTTATCCATATCAAATATGGGCAGGTCATATACTTTATCCGTTTTCACCTAACCCATTTTTTAAACGTCCATATCCGACTCGACCCGCCCATTTGCCATCCGTATAGACAACTAAGGGCAACTAAAAATCAATAAATGGAGCTCTTTGTCAACCTTGTGTTATAGTGACTAATGATCTATGCTAATAACAACTTGTTAACATTTAAAAGGTTTTACTTTTTTCTCAATTCAGACATCAATGTAAAATGTCTTGCTTGATTCTATTATTAAAGGAACTTCACAAGTTCTCTTTTGAATCTTTTTTTGGTAACATATATATACAATTAAATTATGTGAGTAGATGCAACCATACATACGTACATGTGTATGTATTGATATGGGGGGCAGCTTCAAGAACATGACAGTTTGAGCAAATAAATCATAGCACTGGAATGATTGGCAAGTATAGATAGCTGAAGAACAGTAAGAGGGATATCATATACATACCCGTGCACTAATTCTAAAAGCTGAGGCTGCAATTCTTCATCCCTTAAAGTTTCAATCCTTCTTGAGATAGATTCAACAGAGTGGATTGAAACCTTTATCTGAGTATCCAGATTCCTAATGGCTGCTCTCGTTTTATCCACAGACGAAGGGTCTGCTCCATTCACATCTAGATTTCTGAGTTGAGCCAATTTTTTCTCATAAGCTAGCCGGATCCGCTCACCTGCCTATCAAACATTATAATAGTGAATAACTGATGTTCACGATCAACATCTTAGAATAATTAGGTTAACAGGAGAATGTTACTTAAGAGAAACATGTTTGGAGGTCAGATAAATTAAAGAAATTTTAAGCAATAATTTTGTCTTATTCATACATGCATGTCTTACATTTTCCTGTTATTTCTGGAATGAACAATAATAATTATCCTTCTTGCTCAAGAATCACATTTGAATTCATTCTACTTTTCAACAGGTTGTAAAAACAAATGGAATTCATGCATCCCTTTCATTTTATATATACATGCATGTCTTGCATTTTCCTGTTATTTCTGGAATGAACAGTGATAATTCTTCTTCTTGCTCAAGAGTCATATTTGAATTCTTCTCTTTCCAACAGTTTAGTGACTCATCCTATTTTTAGACAGAAACTAGTCGAAATTGATTTATATCTTAAATTTTCTTTTAGAAGCAGAAGCATACCCTGACTTCCTCATATAGTTTTTTCTCCCAGGCATATAATCTGTCCAAGGTTGATTGATGACTGCTTGAGAGCATACTAGATTCATCGGATAAGTCACTACTGCTCTGATAACCCTCATCTCTTAAAGTTGAAGGATTAATCAAAAATCTCGACGAGGATGATCTTGATGATCCTGAGCGAAACAGAGCTACTGGATTCAACATTTTCATCGCTGCAAATAAAATAAGAAGATAAGTATCCAAACATAAATATTTCAAAACTTTGACCAAATAACATGGCGACAATCCTTTGAATGACAAATCTGGAGGTGTTAGGACTAATTGATGACAGACAGAAAAATAAGCATTTGCTTACTTCTTTTAACAGAAAAAATGGGCATTGCTTCTAGTTGACTTCTATATCATTTGCATGAGAAAATGGCATAAGAAAATTTTATAAAAAGCACATCACTTCGGAATAACATTGAGCTTCAAAGTGAAAAAACAATTCTTCTTATTAGATTGTTCCTGCACAAAGAACCTTGGTTTCTTCTAACAATGCGACTGTATACTGTTCTGAAGCTTGCCATTTCTCCCGAAATATATCAGTTACTTTTGACAATAGACCTTAAAGAGAACTCCAGATTAGAAGCAATAAAAAAACTAGCATTTTCCATGCTACTAGGAACATGCAAGGACCTAACTCTTTGATCTTGAACATGCTAAAATAATGTGACTGCTACTTCCACTGCATGCATATTTGACTCAGGGTGCACAGTCATGAAGAACAAGAAAATCAGAAAAGTGTTGTGAAGCATTTTATGCAAACACCTTACCTGACTGATCATTCGATTGCAATGAGTACTGAGCCCTGATAGCTTCTAACACAGTTGACACCTCTTTCGCAGAATTACAAGCAATCATAAACTGACTTTCAAGATCCTTAATAACTTCTGACATGCTTGTAGGTCTTTTATTTACATAAACAGTAAATCCAGGTGTTTCCTCTTTTGCTTCAGGATCAGCAACTGCTGTCTCCTTATTGCTGAGTTGCCCTACATTCTGTGTCTTTGCCACTGTTGTGGTTTGGTTGGGCTTAGATAGTAATTCTTGAATATGGGGAACATTTTCATGTTCATCGTCGGTTTCTTCCTCATCGCTATCATCATCATCGTCGTCGTCGACATCTTCCACCATAACTTCATCTTTATCACAACTGTGAGCTACTTTGGTCCTCTCCTCTTTCACATCCTCTCCATGATCAGTTTCTTCTACCTCTGTTTCCTCTTCTAGTTCAGGAATTCCTTCTTGCTCCCTAACTTGTCTTAGCCCGTCATTGTCATCGTCGAGAATCGTCTGCTCAAGGTTGTTGTTTCTCATAGGATAACCATAATAATCAAGTGAAGAAAATGGATTCCAAAAAAAATCCCACTGTGATGTTTGTGGTGAAGGGGGAGGCAAATTAGGCCTGCTGTTGGGGGAATATTGAAAAATTGAAGGGTTCATCGGTGAGGATTGCACAGAAAAGAAACTATCCATCCCATATTGATGCACTGGGGAGTAAGCCTGCATTCTAACTGTTTCGGGTGACCGAGGTCTTTCTTCAACAGAAACAGCAGGATTCCCACCTGACCTAAGATAATTTATTTTTATAGTAGATTTGGGTTTTGGTTCACGCTTCAAGTGTGTTATGGAAAAGGATTTTGGTTCTATGGAGATGAAACCAGGACTTACTTTCTTAACAGGTGTAAAGGGTGGAGTTTTAAAAGAATCCAGCGAAAATTCACGAGGCTCATCGACTTCAACATAATCTCGAAGAGCAGCAGAAACTCTTTCCATGGCATGGATATAAGCCAAGTGTCCAGAAGCAAATCGCATCCTCTGTTCCACTGCTTGTTTAATGAACTTCTTTCGATCTTTACAAAGTTGAACAGCTTCTTCATCATCCAACTTGGATGAAGAACATCCCATCTCTCTCAAAATTAACTTTATCTCTCTTCTATTCTAAAAGCCTAAGAATTTTTCAGGCCCGAATCAAAACAGGAAAGGAGATTAAGTCCTCTTAATATGGTCACCAGATTCATATGGAAACCAGCAAACTGTTCAAAACAAGAAAGCGAGTTTCAGAAGTTACATTCTCAGAGAGAATCAAAAGATATATAACCAACAAGAAAAGAAACAAACAACAAGCTATTCTATGCATAAATTATTGGAAACAATTGACATATTTAGGTTCTTTGCCTTGTTAATAAGCTAAACGGATAAAGAAAAATTGAAAGCACTTGTAATAGCTTGGTCTAAAGAAATAGAAATGCTTTATCTCCAAGAGATCAAGATCATATCAGGAAAAATGTTGAATTTTATATCAAAAAACCTATCAACAAATTATTACTACCTTCCTTTTCTGCTTGAAAAGGCAATTATAAATTACAGAAGATCATTAGCAAAAAAATAAGAGCAAATTTAGCAAAGATTTTGAGCAGCTTACTACTACTCCACAAGCCAGTAAAACTAATGAACCCAAAAAGGAAAAAAAGAAGGGTTCTTAAGGAAAAGTATGGAGATTAAATAATCTAAATTACTCATTAATTCCAAGAACTAAAAACTGAATTTGCAATGCACCCTCACGCATTAAAGCAAAAATAGCAACTGGGTTCAGTACATTCAGCTAATAAATCACAAAAAAGTGAGTAACCCATTTCAACTTTTTCCAAATTAACCGCAAAAATCAGCAAGCTAACACAGAAACCAGTAGAAACCCCCCTCTGAAATATCATCCATTAGAGGTATAAACACAAAAAATCCCACAAAAATGTTAACATTTCCTTTTAAGAAATTAACAATAAAGGGTTAAAATCTTAAAGAAGAAGAAAATAGATGCCATTTTA
Source organism: Solanum appendiculatum (assembly GCA_018342035.1). Lineage (NCBI taxonomy): Eukaryota > Viridiplantae > Streptophyta > Magnoliopsida > Solanales > Solanaceae > Solanum > Solanum appendiculatum. The sequence goes on along the minus strand of JAGDQO010000583.1, from coordinate 1,403,862 downwards.
AAACAAAAACTGAATCAACGAAGGTCACACAAAAACTGAACTTGCTTTCACGATTTTCTCATTCTCTGACAAACCCATTTATCGAACAAACAAAATGAAGATAACACAGAAGAATTGTACCTGATAAAAAAATCCGTACCTGGCAAAAGATGGGTAAGAAGATGAAGAAGAAAGAATAACCCAAGTGGGAGTTAATGAGCAATGCTAAGTGTGTGACTGCGTGTGAGAGAGAAAGAAAGAAGGGAAAAAACAGAGAGACGTTGTGGGGGTGGAGAGAGAAAGCAACGGTCAAAACAGATTTAAAGTGAAAGAAAAAAAAAAAAGCAAATCCCACAAAAGAAGAAGAAGAAGAATAGTAGCACCGAAAAGCAAAAATAAGGTAAAGGAAAGAATATGGTGAGGTTTCAGAATATTGACGCTTTCATACTTACTGCCATTCATGTTCTCTTTATTTACGCAAATGCCACTCACTAAAAAAATTCACTTTATATTTGTTTGTGTCATGTTATTAGGGATAAATATTTTTTTATAAAAAAGGGTAAACATTTCATTTACACATTAATTGGATTTCGGTTCTTCTCTATTTCTCCTCTCTTTATTTTCTTCAAGTTCTTTAGACATAAACTTTAGGTAGAATAAGCTAAATTTCATTTAGCGGTAAAAGTAGCTAAGTTTCAGTTATATATAGTTGAATTTTAGATAAAAATAACTAAGTTTAGCCATATTGAATTTTATATGAAAAATGGTCAAAAATGTCCTTAAACAGTGCGAAGTTGAATAAAAATATCATCAGTTAATATTTTGGTCTAAAATTGCTCTTGCTGTCAATAGTTTAATCCAAAAATATCTCTATTATAGGATTGACCGACTTAGGTATTATATATGAACACTCATTTGTAATTTTTTAGACATTATGAGTATGACTTAAATGATGGTCTGTATATATCTCTACACTTTGGCATAACTATAGTGGTGGTACACGAATAATTAGAACTAGATTTAAGTGAAGTAAAATAAATTGAGTTTAATAAATGAAAAATTATTTGTAGAACCCTATCTAAAGTTATCGGCTAAGATGTACTTGATCATATGCTTTTGCTTGCTGGCCATACTGTTCATATGATTTTTGACACTTGTTATTATTATTTGTTTTTGTTTTGTTTTTTTGAACTTTTTCCTCTTCTTTTTGGTGGTTCATAAAAATTCATAATATCTGTATGATTTGTTGTGTGTGTGACTAGATATGACTTCTCTTCCAAGTTTTTTTCATTTTTTTTGGGTATTTTCCCCTTGATTATTTGGATTAATATTGATTCTAGCGTGATAATTCATCTGCTCAATTAGTGTATTTTGTAGGGCCAGGGGCAGAGCTAAGTGGGGGATTTGAATGAATCAGTAGCTTTTTCGTAGACCTTTTATTTGTATTAAAAAATTAAATAAATATATATGTATATTAACTTGTGAATTCCTTAATAAAACTGATTGAAACTCATAGTAAAGAAAGGTAAGCATGGTAGAGTTGTGGATTCGAACCCCACTATCAACAAAAGTTTCTCTTTTCTCCAAACTTTTAATTCTAGCTCTGTCTGCTCTGCCTCGGGTAAGAGTTGATGTCCCTGCATAACTTCTTGAAGGATTTCCCATACAATCAGCTCTTTTTCTCGAATTTTACTCTTAGCAACTCCTATGTTCGATGCAAGGTGTTGTCTAATTAGACCACGAATTACAAATGTCTGGAAAAGTTCAAGTTGATAGGATCCAAATGAAAAAAGGAAATACAATGGTAGGATTTGCCATCTTTCTTATTAAATAATGAAAAACCAATTGATCGGGAAATGTCTTGTTCGTGGTGGTAATCTCTTCCTCTAGGGAAAGAAGCCATTGGCTACAAGTGGGTCTATAAAGTCAACAAAAAGTTGATGGAGCAGTTGAGGGGTTGAAGGCTAGATTGGTGGCCAAAGGATACACACAAGAGTATTGAGTCAAACCCCTCTCCTTACAGTCAAGTGGCCCTTTAAATTGTTGATACCATGAGCAAGTTTTCGAAATAATTCGAAAATAATGATGAACATTTGTAGAGATAATTGGTGTTTTTTAGTAATTTTAAGTAACTTTTTTTTATAAACATTCTAAATTCGTAATGATACGTATTATGTGAAATTGTGAAATTATAAAATTAAAAAAGAAGGATAAAAAAGAATAGTAGAACAAAAACTACAAAGGAAAAAAAATTAAATCTAAGTCATTTTCAAGTAAATGCTCTGAAAAATATAATTAATTTCAAATCAATAACTCAAACCTTTTTTGTAAAGCTCGTTATAGAGGGGTCATTTTTGAACTGTTCTTATGTTCTTAAAGAGGGTTAGTTCTGTAAATTGTGATAGCCCTCTAATTTGCTTTTATTCATTTTCAAAAGGGAAAAATACACAAATTAGATCCATTAGACAAAATATTTATCTAAATTGAACTCAACCCAATATATTTACTCTAATTGAACCCACAATACAAATTATTTACCTTACTGTCCTATTGTTCTATTCACTGAACCACTGTTGATACCATCAGAGTATATATATATATTTTGATAATATCTATATACTCTGATAGTATCAAACAGTAATTGAACAATCTTTTCAGTGAAACACTGTCTCTTCCTCCTGGATGCCATCAGAGGAAGCACTTCTTCCTCTTTGATACCATCAGAGTATATATATATACTTTGATGGTATCAACCAGTAAACGTGAATTAGTAGTTAAAAATAGGAGGTATGAAAGTAAAGAGATAGCCGCTTGTAAATAGTTTGTGTTCTTTTGCCTTTTCAAAAAATGATGTTCATCATTTTATTATGAGTTTAAGTAGGCATTTGGTCATAAATAATTCCTAATATTTATTATGCTATTTGAAATTTATGAAGTTGAAATTAAAAATAAAATAGTGTTTAGTTTTACTTTTGTAAAGAATATTTGAATAGGAATAATATTCCTCGTCATTCCTTCATTGACCCCTAGGTGATTTGCAAATAGAAATATAAAAATTAAATCCTCTATAAATAACATTACGTTTGATAATTGGTTAAGAGGTAAATCATTCATGTAATATAGAATTAATATAATGTTTGGTTTGTAATTTAGAAACTCACATAACTAATAGATGTATAAGTATGGAATTTATGTATTATTTTATGCATAATAGAAGAAGGAAAGATTAACACATGAATAACTGAACCTTGCATAAAATAATATATCGATTTTTGCATAACTAGTTCTTATATTACTAATACGTATATAATTCTAACCAACTATCAAGAACCTATAGGTATTGGAGTGGAATTATAAGTACTCTTTCATGATTATTCATTTTTGAATTCGAGTCCTATTGAGTAAGAGATTATCTCTGTCTTTTACTTTCAATTTGCAACTTTGCGACATAAATAAATTTAATCAGGTCTCAATTCAAATATTAAATGCCCAATGAATAGTCAAAAAAAATGAAGAAAAAAAAAATAGATAGGTGGTACTCAAGCATAACCACTTTTCGTAGTATGAACTAAACTTCTACTTTTAAATCTTCCCTTTTTTTGATTCGTAAGGTGTTTGCTATATACTTTTAAAATGTTTTTTTAAGAACCAAACGTGATCTTGTTATTAATTGCAAAAATATAATCCTTTACTTTTTTTATATTCTCCAATTTTGAAGATAAAGTTTTAGTAAAAATTGGAAATCAATAGTACAGTTTTCAACACAAATTTACATCGAAACAAGAAGTAATATATCATATCTTATTGTAACAATTGAGTGGTAAAAAAGAGTGCAGAAACAACGTATCAACAATTCAACCAGCTAGTGCTTAAGATAAAAAAAGAATTCATCATATAACTTTAATATAAATATGTGATCTTCTTTTAACTCACTAATATTAAAAAGATAACGCTTTATGTGATTATGTCTTAACCTCTAAAATAAGATTAAAATATCATGTATGAGTCTATCATGAACTCAAGTAAATAAAATAAGAGAGTTAATCTTTTTCAAACAACCATTCTCTTAACAATTGTAATACATTTATTTACTCTATTGAGTTTTTAAAATCTTAAAATCTTATTATCTCCAATAAAATGAAATCACGTAATAAAAAAATTATAGGAACATTATTATATCTTACTCCTAAAAAGAAAGAAAATTATTTTGAAGAAAACAAAAAAAAAAAGGTGCCCAATAAAGCAAAAAAAGATAAAGCGAAAACAGCTTTAATTAATACTAACACCAGATGCCTCGAAAATGTTAATGGAAATGCCACTCTTTCATTACAAAATTTCAATAATGCCATTGCCTTTAGATGATGATCCATTTTGAAATTTAATTAGTCCATCATTAGTTCTAAATTATGTATACGTTAATTAATAATTTCCATTTTGACGAAGATAATATGGGACAAAACAAAGTCATTATAAAAAAACATAGTCCTACAAATTTTTCCACTTGCTCATATTCCAAGAAAACTGCCTCTCTTATTCAACCATTGTGGGACATTAACGTCCTTTTCCTATTTAATAACCACCTTTAATTCATATTTGTCTTTTAAAGGTTTTATATATTCCTATGAATAACTATATACTTCTTCCGTCCAATAATAATTTTCCACTATACAATTTTAAGATATCCAACAATACTTATCTACTTTATTAAATCAATGGATAATTTACACTTAGTTCCTAAATTTACACTTAGTTCCTAAATTTAACCTTATTATTAATTATAATCATTTCCCTATTACATTTTTCAAGACATTATATTTATTATATTCAAATGTTGATATAATAAATAACTCTTCTATTTATAGTTCCTTAAAAAATGTGCAAAGTCAATATTGAAAAAGTATTATTGAACAGAGGGAGTATATATATTACTGTTACGAGAGGTAACCGTAATATTGGGGGTATCAAAATCAAGCTCAATCAATTCAATTTGCTCAATCTTTTAAATTTGGGCCGACCAAAATTTATTTATTTATCAGCTCAATTCATTAAGAATTTGATTGATATGTAACTCAAGTTGATTTATGAAATTTTTTATCAAAATATTTTTTATTTGATATGTTATATATAATCATAATAAAGAAAAAAAATAATTTTATTAGGTATTAAAAATTATAAAATAAATAAATAAAGCAATTAAAGCCTTAATAAGAATTGAACTAAAATTTGATTAATAAATATTAGTATTTTTTTTAAGAATAACTTTGTCATAGAGTATTGTACTTTTGTTATGAACTTTGCTTATTTGGTGTATAAGGAATTGGGGCAATTTTGATAATTTTCACAATTTATGGAATTTTTACGATCGAAAAATACAACTTAAAAATTCATATGCATGTCCAAACAAAACTTTAACTTCATCTTATATGATTTTATGTTATGATTTTAAATCAATATTTTATCTCACAATGCCAAACTAGCCCTAAGAATAGTTTTTATTGTTTTCTGACACTCTGCACTATGAGTTATACTCCCTCAGTTATTTTTTTTATTTGTCACCATTTTTTTTAGAGTTAAACGATAAAGATTTTGATCAATATTTTTACTATATTTAATATATCAGAAAAATTATATTTATAATATTTTCTGAATAGTTTTTAAGTATCTAAATTTTAGTTTTAAAATATTAAATTAATCTAATTAAATAATTTTGAAAATTAATAAAATTGACTTTCGAAAATAAAACGTGACAACTATTTTAGAATTAAAAAATATTTGCAATATTAGTTACTTTACTTTTTCACGATCCAATTTTTTTACAAACTAAGCTAATCAGATCAAATCTTGAGAAGGACAAAATATTATTATTAAAAAATGAATGCTGCTGTTATTCTTTAAATTAAATTAAATGTTGTCTATTTGAAGTCAAAATAAAAAATAATGAAATATTTGACTTTGGGGTAAAAGCTCCATTATTATTATTTTTGTATTTTTCTTGTTTTTGCTGTTTCTCTAAATTTGTCATACAGCCAAAGAATAAGACAATATTATTATAACGGGTGGGACGGTGTTCAAAATTGGTACTTTATGCCCAGGAAATTGGATATGCTGTTATAAATTATTTTATTATAGCATTTTACCCTAAATTTTAAAATCAAATTTATTTTAATAATAATTTTTAAATATTTATTTGACCATAAAATAACTTGATCAAATTTTAAAAATTTATTTTCAAGTTAAATACATGTGCAAACATAATTATAAATTTCAAAAATTCAAATTTTTAAAATTTGAAGTTTCAATTTCAAAATATGTTAACAACACTAAAGTTTTTTAAGGTGAAAAACATCTTATATTTTATCCTTGTATGATAATGTCCGAGTTAGTTTTTACTAGGGGTGGCAAAACTAAACTCAATTCATCTAATATGCTTAAGTTTGAACGGGTTATTGACTCACATGTTTATTAGCTTAATCTATTTCAATTCAATTCATTTAAAAGTTAAGATGAAATGTAGCCCAAATTGATTAATGATAAATCTTGTTAATATATTTTAAAATGATACTTTTTTAATTTGATATATTATATATGGTCATGATAAAGAAAAGTAATAATTTGATTAGGTACCAAAATCTTTTGTAAAAGAACAAATAAAATAAATAAAACTTAATAAAAATTAAACGATTATAACTCGTTACTTGACCCCTTTTGATCCAAGTAAATTTTAGTTGGGTTAGATCTTAATATTTTAACCCACCCGAATATGTTCCAATTCGCCCAATTGTCATCCCTAATTTCTAATACACCCAACAAAGAAATGTAAGTATATATAGTGGATTAGTGGTGAATATAGCCTTAGTGCTATTGTTTCAACCAAATTCAATATTGTAGATCTATATGAATTTAATTTTATTTTTTAAAGAAAATCAAATATGAAATTCCGAATCTATGATTTTAAAGTTGTAAGTAGTGTTAGAAATTTTTAAAATTTTACTTATCGAATTAAAATTTTGAATTTCTCTCTAAATATGTATGTAGCGAGTTGTCAAGATCGAAATTAAAAAATTAAATAGTGATAAAAGCACAACTATTTCAGGATTTAGATGAAACTAGAGGTATCAATTTTGACAAGAAAAATGTATAAGTATCTCAAATGCATGATATTTTCTTGTATATCTTGTTCTAGAATATCATTAATTAATAAAAGTGTGCTCTCTCTAACAGCTTAAGCTTTTAGATGAGAAGGTTACACACTTCAATATGGTATCAGAGTCAGGCCCATCCCAATTTGTTGTTCACCGATGTTGGGCCCCCATTTAGAAGTGTCCATGCTCCAGTTGAGGTCTGGATGTGCGGGGGAGTGTTAAGAAGTCTCACATCGGTAGAGGGATGGGAATTTGGTCTCCTTATATGGACTTGGACAAACCTTCCCTCATGAGCTAGCTTTTGAGGTTGAGATAGGTTGAGTTAAGCCAGGTGTCATATCTCAACATGGTATAAGAGCAGGCAGAGGTCTTGAGATCAAAAAAAGAATCAGGCCCGCATGTGAGGGGGTATGTTGAGAATATTATTAACTAATAAAAATGTGTTCTCTCTAACAGCTTAAGTTTTTTATTACACACTTCAACATATCTAAATTTTGATGAATAATTTTTTATATATCTAAATTTTGATGAATAGAGTTATCGATAATTATATTAATTGAAAAAGTGATACTTGATAAAATAATTGAAATACATGTTCCATAAACTGACCCAAAGTCCCAAACACTAGTTATAAACAAAGGTATTAGTGTCACAACAAACTAGTATATCACAGGATTCTCTTTTCACATGTTTATTTAAAGACAGAAAGCACAACAAGTCCTACATATTTATATTCTTAGAGTTAAGACTACAAATTCCTTTCACATGTGCATTTAATTCTTGATTATATTTTAAACTTCACTAACCTCTGACAAATTTAATCCTGTGAGTTCTCCAATGCAAAATTTTACTTGTAATTAATTGGTGGTCTTGCTGCTTAGGAATCGTTTGATAGGGTGTATTAGGAAAAATAGTTCATATATTATGTATGGTATTATTTAGGATTATGTTTGATAGGAATTATGGATCTATCTATAACTAATACGTGTATTAGTTATACACCTTACATGATATTATTGGATATATAACTAATACTTTTCATTTGATGGAATTAGTAATACATACTCCCTTCATTTCAAATTAATTGAATTATTGAGGTGTTTTACACCTTTTAAAAAAAGAAGATTAAGACATAAATTAGGCATAGTTTTTCATTTTTACCCTTCTTAATTATTGTCAAATTTATGATTAAAATAACTAAATGTTAATTATATAACTAATTCCAATACTAATTAATGAAGGGTAAAATTGGAAGAATATTCCAAAAGTAGTCTTGAAGATCGAAAAATTAAGTTAATTTGAAAAATGAAAAATATCTCAACAATTCAGTTAATTTGAAATGGAGGGAGTAAGATTTAATATCATGAGATTAATATATGTAAAGGCAAAAGTATTCCTCAAATCACTTTAATCATTTTGTTTATTTTCTTGGTTTTATGTTCTATATTTGTACTAGTAAATTTATTTAAATAAGTTAGCTAACAAATTTTATTATTTAGAAAGAGTTATTTGTTGCTAAATAAATCTAATACAATATTTGAAATGTGAGTTGTTTAATCAGTACTATATTCATTCATTTTTTATGTGTGTATTGGCTGCATACTTTTATACAGAATAATATATAAATAATAATTTTACTATATTACTGTTTAAATATAATAAATATAATATTTTAAAAAATAATTATAGTTGATGATAAAAGAAAATTAAAATTGAGTAATAAATTATCTCTTAATTTTCTAAATTAATAAATTAAAATTAATAATATTTATTTTTAATATTATGAACAATTAAAATGAATGATAAAAAGTATTGATTAGAGTCTAGGAAATCACATAGTATAGAAAAAAGGAAGGCAATAGGAAGGTAAGGTTAGCATATTATACATTGGCACTAACTAAAGTAACTACATTATACTCATTAACCTCGATAAGTTGTAAAATTATAAGCCTATTTTAATTGATATTGATATGTATAGTTAAAAAGGATAAAATATTTGAAGTGTTTAACTTATCTATGAAATGACTGTTTAATAATAAGCGTAGAAGTTTTTTTAAAAAAATTGAGTCAAAGTATCTAATAAAAATGTTTTACTAGCTTTTGACCATAAATTATAAATCAACTATTCAAGATTTATGTTCAAAAATTCATTTGACCATAAATTTTGAAGATTTATGTTTAAAATTTTTTATCAATATATTCAAAAGGTAATGTGTTAAAATTATCATTTTATTTCTTGCTTCTTAAGGTGTGTATTAAGTCAATACCAAATAAGTAAAAATAAACCGAGGAGGTACTTCATTCTGACCTTTAGTGCATTTAATTTAATTATTGGATTATATTTTATTTATTCTAAAATAAATATCATTTTAGCTCATTTTACACTTATTAAAAATATATATAAGATAAAATCTAGTAAATTTATATTTATTAAATACTTCTTGAGAATCGAGCACTTCTAAAATATCAAGAAGAAATTAAATAGTTCTTTAATATTTATAAATGATAGTTGAAAAGAAGTATATTATTTTTGTCTTGAATTTTTAAAGTGACACCTACTTCAAAATATACATATATATTATTAAAACGATACTTATTTTAGATTGAGGGGTATATTTTAAACTTCACTACTTCGGTCAAATTTAATTTAGAGATATAAATATTTATGAAAAGGTAAATCAGAAAGTAATTGGAAATGGAAGGTGATAAGGACATTGACATATATTCGCACTAACTAGATCAATTAGGATTAATAATTAATAGTAACTTAACAGGTGGATTAAAGTAACTTAGTGAAGAAGTATGGCTTTCAGAATTATAAAAATACAAAACTAGAAAAGGAAGATGCATCATTTTTGCATAATGGTTTGAGTTCACAATAACTTTAAGAAGAAAAAGATATTGTAAATTGTGGAAAAGAAAAAGAAAAAGAAAAACATACCTAAAAGGCTAAAACTTTATTTGTTTTTTCTTTATCTAACTTTTCAAGACTTGTAATATATGAAAAGATTAGCAGGAAACACATCTAACTGCATGTGATTAAGGATCATTACTTACTAATTTTTTTCTTAATTAATTAACACAAGTGGATGCTTGGAATAATTAAAAATGTAATTCTCCCCAAGTGTTCCCAACTCAAAAAATAATAACTTATCTTCTCTATTTTGTGGGACATAATTCCTTATTTATCTATTACAATTTTTTTTTTGATTGCTTCATCAATTAATCAATTATTGTTCCTATAATTTTCCCATAAGATATATGTCTTATGTGATTAAATTCAGTTTAAAAAATAAAAAAGCTAATTAAAAAATAATAGCTAAAATTTATGAAGTAATATTTAAGACAATTAAACAACTTCTCACATCAATAGAAAAATTAAGTGATTATTTCATAATTGAGAGGTCTCCATATTTTTTTTAAAAAAATGTCTAGAAACACAATATATGTCAACATAATTAATCAGCTTGACACATATCATATTGCACGATATACAATGAGCAAATATTATATTATATATAAGAGTCATAACCACTTTGGCACATGTCAAACATGCTACAAATATGTTCAAGAAAATGTCATTAATTCAAATATATATTTTTATTAAAGTAATATTATATGATGTGTTATAAAAATTAGAGGAACTTTCTCATATAGCCACTCGAAATATTTTAATTATGATCAATAGCTATAGTTTGATAATTACGATTTGTAGCTACATGTTATAGGGAGGAGAGTGGCGAGTGAGACTGGGAGAGAGAGGAGAGAGGCGAGCGAGAGAGGGCAGAGAGTGGAGAGAGACGAATTGTGTATGTATATCTATCAAAATAATGTATAAATGTAACTGATATACATATGTATTTGTATATCTGGCGAGCGAGATTGGGAGAGGGAGGAGAGAGGCGAGCTAGACTAGGAGAGAGGCGAGTGAGAGAGGGTAGAGAGTGGAGAGAAGCGAATTGTATATGTATATATGTCGAACTATACATATATATATATGTCAAAATAATTGTATACATGTATATGTATCAAGTATTGTATTTGTATATCTACATATTGCTGACACCCAATTTTGGACCTCCATAATATGAATTATTCATCGAGCTTCTTCAAATTCCAAACAATTTGAAATAATTAATTTTTATAAAGGTCAAAATATTTTTCAAGTTATTTTTAAGTAATTTTTGTCGCTTTTTTATAATTTTTAAATAATATATATATGTTTTATATATTTATGTATATAATTAGTACATTTTATGAATATTTGAAAGTCAACTCAAAAAGATTTTATTTTTAGTTAAACAATTTATTAAATTAGTTTTAGTATAAATTGTAATTTATACTTTTGAATTAATTAGTTTATAATTAAGCTAATTATTTTATTTCATTAAGATTAAGAAGCTCATTAATTAATTTATATAAATTCGTCTTATTTGAATTTTGGCCGAATTCACCAATTAATTCAATTTAGCTACGTTTTGAGCGTTATTCCTTTATTACAATTATAGCCAATTCCTTACCTTATCCTCAACTCAATTTTCAACCATTTTGGGCCAAAATCACCGACCCAATTCTTTCACACCAATTTCATACCAATACTCAAGCCCAAATCAATTCCATCAGCCCACTCATACAATACCCAGCAACCCATACGTACAACAGCAATATCGAACAACAACGTCAACATTCAAACTGATATACGTATCAAGAAACATACGCATACATACAAATAGGCTAAAAACATATTGTGAGTACTCATAGTCGGAATTTCAGGTTCTCTCGTTCACTTTGTGCTGACTGAAGCTGGTTAGACTCTCCGTGTGGTGGTGAAGTCGTAGCTCATCCAAGCCCGTCTCGAATCTCAGTTTGCTGCCTCAAGAAAGGTAATTTCATCTTTTTCTTGTACCTCGTTTTCAATATGGTCCGTTCATGAAGTTGTTTGTCTTGAAAAATGGATGTGAGGTCTCTTTGAGTACATAACTGTCGTAGTTCATTTGTTTTATAGTTGCCAGTTTTACTTTGGTCTGTTGATATGATGTAGCCATTTGCGTGAGTCAATCGAGTGTTAATTTGTGTTTAAGAGCACCTCAATGCAGTTTTTATTCTCACTTGATAGTAAAGCATGGTTTGGTATGAAATTCAATCATTTATTAGCCTCTTTACCTGAAATGAGCTTAGCATGTTGGCCTATTCGAATGCTTTACATCATTCTCTATCTGGTTGTTACTTGAGTGCTTCGAATACCTCTGTTTATATTCGATAAAATTTAGCTTAGTCATTGTCTAAAACCCCCGGTGAGTGTTTAGTTGGAATTGCATCTGTTATGTAAAGTATTAATTACCTCTTTGCCTAGTCTTCTTGTCATTATTAAGTTTCAGATGCATGTTTGTTGATTCTTCTTGTTGTTAAGCAGTAATTGCTTACCTATTGACATACAATAGCTTTTTTTTGTGACATTTAGGTCTTGAAATGCTTAAGTAACTTTTATTTCAATTATGTCTCATTTGTCTCTTTATTTCAAATCCTAATTTTGTTTCTTTTGTTTGTTGTATGAACCCTTTCGAGTTTTGTGGTGGACTTCTGTCCTTTGCATTCCCAAGTCGAGCCATAGAGGCTCAAATTTCTTTCTGTCTTTGAGTCGGCCAGGTGGTCGGATGCAGCAGATACAGGGCTGGAAATGCAGATTTGAATCTCGAAAAGTCCAAAAGGGGCTGTATACTGCGGTATACAGCCGTATACACTGTGATACAAGTCCAAATACAACAAGCGCAGGGCCCAAAATTGAATTACAGGTTGCAGGGGTTGAAGTGGGTTGTATACATTCGGTATACAGTCCGATATACAGAAAAAAAAGAAGCCAAAATACGGTCCATATACAGCAATATATACTTGGTGTATACACAGTGGTTTGGGAGCGAAAATGGGCCAAGAAGCCCAAGTCCAGCAGCCCTTTTTCTTTTGTTATTTGGGCCCAAAGCCTATTTATTTTGTGTATATTTATTATTAGTTTAAGGCAGGTACAAGTGGGCCAAAGGCCCAAATCAGATTAGGCCCAAGTCCTGGCCCAGGCGGACAGGATCCAGACTTGGGCCCAAAACTAATTCTACCCTTATTTATTGTTTATATTTAAATGTTATTTGTTTATTTGATAGTCCATCTTAAAGTTAAAACTTAATTCATAATCCCCTTAATTTATAATTACTATTCAACCGATTTTCAAAATGCTTTAAACTATTTATTCAGTCATTTTTAGACAAAAAAATGTCCCTTTCCCTTAAAGAATTTTGTTTAAGCATAAAAAATTAATATTTGTTTTAAATTTGTAAGTATGCCTAGTTTTTTTTAAGTTGGCCAAATATTATTAAGTTGTCGGTCAACCGCAAGTTAGTGGGCATTTCGAGTGCCTAACACCTTCTCGAAATGTATATTGAACCCCCGAACCTCTTTGGTTATTTCAAATTGATTTTTCTGTTTTTAAATCATTTTTGAAATTAAAGTTTTCTTGATTTTTCTTTAAAAATTAAGTGGCGATTTTAATTTAACTAAACTCTTTTTCTTTTTAAATAAAACACATATAATTTGAATTCGTATACAATTGAATCGAGTTAAAACATTTGTATTGTATATCCAATCTCTCTCGCTTTTATAATTTGTGTTTGTATAAAGTGAGAGAGAGAGATAGACAAAAGAGAACTGGGCAGGTCAAAATTCAATCTGTCTCGCTTTATACAAACACAAATTATACATTTGTGTTTGTATAAAGCGAGAAAGAGAGAGACAAAAGAGAACTGGGCAGGGGAAGATTTGTATATGTATAATTATAAGTGTATGGGGCGGAGAGATATGTATATGTATTTGTATATCCCGTCTCTCTCGCTTTATACAAACACAAATTATACATTTGTGTTTGTATAAAGTGAGAGAGAGATTGGAAGAAGAGAAGTGAGAGAGACAGACTGGGCAGGGAGAGGAGAGTGGCGAGCTAGAATTCCAGAGAGATGCGGGAGAGGCGAGAGAGAAAATGAAATTATACCTTCAAGTTAGTTTAGAATTGTAATTAATGTAAACTATAGATATGGTAGATAATTAAGTAGTATAAGTTTGCTTAGCTACATAATTTTCCCTAAAAATTATTAAGTTCCATGATTTTAAAATCATGTCGGGTTTTCAGTTAGATTGTTTATATTTCCCAATTTAAAATCGAGAAAATCTTAACATATGGTATCATAGCATAATTTAGGAACTAATTATTTTTCATCAAATGTTTCCAACCTTATGAATCTTAATTATGATATTGAGTTGGCCAGTTCATTATATTAAGATTCTGGTGTGATAAAGATCAATTCATCATTAATTGTTATGCTGGTATGAATTCAACATAGATGTTATTCATAATTTATTTAATTTTTTTGAAATTATTATGTATGATTCTTTAATAATCAAAGTAACCGAATATGATAATTAATTTTAAAATAATAAATAAATTTATGCTCAATTATCCATGATCCTAATGCTTATAAATGAATTTATAAATAAATTGAAGTTCGCGATCATAATATATTTCTAGATGGCTCAAAGGTTGATTATTTGTTCTTATAATCATTGAATATTAAGTCGATAACTTAGATGTGCAATTAGTTTTTTTTCGTATATTCAAAGATAACAAATATTAACCATTGACACATTAAAGATTATCAAATCATGTTCTTTCTGCACCATAATTATGTTCAAAGCTATATATTGATGTTTGTCCCAAATGAAGACACTAAAAAAAATAATTAACAGTACATAGATCATCTATGAATATGAAGTATGTTCAAATTTATAACTCAAGGCATTAACTATCTTGCCCATTGCTTGAAAACTATCTTCAAAACTAAAAATCGGATGAACAAATAAAATTTAATGGAAACCCATTGCTTGAAAACTAAACAAAAAAAACTCATTGCTTGAAACTTTAATGGAAAAAATTTAATTTTTCTCTCAAAACTAGGGTTTGATTTGGGAAGATGAATTGATGGGTTAGTGGGAATCCTAGCTGGTAGCTTAGGGGGAGCGAGTAGTCCCATGTGGCTTTCCACGTCATTAAAAATTTGGGGTGTTAACTCTTGAGGGTATTTGTGGTCTCTTGGGATAACCGCGGGGGTATTTTTGATCCCAAAATATAGCGAATGGTATAAGTGATATATTTCGCATAGTTCAGGGGCAATTTTGACCCTTTTCCGAATTAGAAGTAATGATGGAAGAAAATGAGAAAATTGCCTTTCGTAATAAATACTGGTTGGTTAGTGATTCAAGTCAATTAATCAAATCAAAGAATAAGAGTGTAATCCAATAACAACTCTTCCATCCTACAATTACAAATAGTAATACTTATAATTTTAAAAAAAACATAAGAATTCATATACAAAGCTAAAGGTAGCTCGAATATCAAACGCCATAAAAAATCCAGTACTTAAGATTTTTTACATAAATAATATATCCTTACTTTTTATGATTTTTCTGGCTCTTTTATTTTATTTTTGTTTTGTTTTTACTTAGGTTAATAAGGAAATGATTTACTCTTATTTGATATTAATATTAATCTTAAAAAATACATACAAAATCATTACTAAACTATAATAAAGTAATTACATTCTCACCTCATAAATAACTAAAGTAGCAAAAAAAATAATCCGAACTCTCACCTTTTTATTGTTTATTATAAATAACCATTTTGATCGATTTTGTTTGTCCATTCTTTATTTGTACTTTTTTTTGTTTTGATTTTTGAATTATTTTTTTAATTGTGGCTCTTCACAATTTACAGTAAGGAAAAAAAAGCTTATATTGTTTCTTTTCTCTTATGAATTTTGAGGATTTCAGTTAATCTTTTTTTTAAAAATGTAACACTCCACCTTTTTAGAATGTTTAAATTGATTCATATCTTTGGAGTGAGATTAAGAGTGATCAATAAGTTAAGAAGGATGTGGTATAACGTATTTGAATTGTTAAATGATCATACTTTAAGTTTTGATGTCAAGCAAGTTGTAAAATAATAGTCGGCAAAAGTTATCGTAAAGTACTTTTTAAATATTTCTTTGAAATTTAGGCTAAATGTCTCAAAAAATTTCTCCCAATCTATAAAGAGTTACAGGACCCACAACCTATCAAATTAAAGGTCTACAAGTCTAGTTTTCAATACATTAAATTGTTTGTTCATACCACTTCAGAATTGAGAGATATTGATATTTTTGCGAGATTATACAAGCAAGCAGTGAAGTGAGCCCAAGTCGGCAGAAATTAATAAAAGGTCATCTTCTTCATTTTTTTTTTTCAAAATAACGTTATGAACTAGAAAACCCAGATGATTCAAATAAAAAAGGCAGAATGGTCTGGGAGGCCCCTGTACTTGTCTCCGTTTGTCACCTGTACCCTTCTACTCATGTCTTTGCCAACTGAACACTCAAACCCACTGAAACACAACATTTTAAACCCTTTTTTTGACCTGTCATCCTATGTGGCAAAAGCAGGTCAAGTGCGTGAATTACACTCACTTTAGGAGCGCGAGAGGCTTTTAAAAAGCCAATAACGGTCATTTTTGGCCATCTTCAATTTCCCAAATTTCTTCTCTCTCTCACTCTATCTCTCTCGAAATTTCTTCTCTCCAAATTTCTTCTGTCCCTTTTTTTACTCATTAAATTTTCTTGTTCTTCACAATGACTGTTTGTTTTTGCTATTGTGGGCTTCACGCTGAACTTAAGATGTCAAAAACATCAACTAATCCAGGTAGAATGTTTTGGGGCTGTCAAAAATACTTTGCAAAAGTTCTAAACCCTAAAATACAACAAAATTCAAAATCAAACACCAAAAACAACTGTAACACAAAGATAATGAAAATCAGTTAACAAACTTACAACTATCGAGTGAAACGCAAACTCAAACACCTCAGAAAATCGAAAAATATCGCCGGCGATCGATAATGTAAATCGGGACTAGAGAGAGTATGGGGGCCTGGTTGGAAATGAGAAAGGAAAGTTTGAAAGAGAAAAGAAATTACCCTAGTTTTAACATGTCATTTCCCATGTGGCATTTTAAAATGACGTGAAAATTTACGTGTGGGCATTTGTAGTTCACGCACCACTGAGTAGGTCAAAAAAGGGTTTAAAATGTTGCGTTTCAGTGGTTTTCAGTGTTTAGTTGGCAAAGACGTGAGTAGAATGGTTCAGGTGACAAACAGAGACAAGTACATGGGCCTCCCAGACCATTCTGCCAATAAAAAATAACCCTTAGCTATTGCTTTTCTTGGTCTAAGTCCTCAACGGAAGTTGTTCTACGCATTAAGCTCGTCACCGTGATATAATTTGTCCCATCAATTTCATAGCATTATCTCCGTTGGTATTGGGGCAGTAGGAGTTTGGCTGTATTTTAAAGTTTCGAGATACATTATAAGCTTAAGATCAAGGTAAGACTCTCCTTTCATCAATTCTAGCTTCGATAAATCACAAATAGTCATTTACAATGGAAATCTATATTTTTTATCGGATTATTGCGGTTTCTTATATTCTATGTGTTGATTGTGATCCTGCCATGTTGTAGTATCAAGGAAGGTTTGGGAATAAGTCAATAAGTCTCTTGGAATCGCCAAAAAGGTATGTTAAGGTTACTTTCGACATGTTTTCTTAAAGCTTAGGAGCGGTAACGTTCAATACAATTCTCCAATTAAGAAGGTGACAACGGTCGTATGTAAAATATTACTCAACTTTGAAATCGGGATCGAGTCCACAAGAATTGTATGAATTTACTAAAGTTTGTATTTTAAATCACAAGAGTATACGTGTTGTATAAACATAAAATAAATAGGGGTGGTGTTAATGGATTGAATCAAGTATCAAGTTGATTTTTCGCAATCACACACATATCATGATTGTTGTTTATCAAAATTGGAGAGACTAGGTGTATGCATTAGATGGGGTAAGACTTTAATATGTATTAACTAATGCCTTAGAACTAATTATTACATGGAGAACCTTGGTCAAAACTGCACCTATGGTCTTTCAGCCCAAAGAATGTTTATTTCGGATTTTCTCAAACCCCAAAATCACAATCAATGAACAACCAAATATTAGTTTGAGTGGGAGCAGATTATCTCTTGCTCAATCCTTAGATGATATTTAAATTGGATTTAGACTTTTTCTAGCTTTAAACCTTGGAAGAAAACCTCAAATCCTCACTATTAAAGACTTATCCAATTCCACTTCCCTTTCTCAAGTAGAAGTGAAATTAGAGGATTCAATTAATGTTTGCAACCATTAATTTTTAGATTAAAACTAAAGATATCAATAGATACATACAGTGTAATCAATTCTAAGATCATTTAGTCACTATCCAATCAAATCAAACACCATTCATACACACATACCTAGAAGAGAATTTAACTACCCATAATTAAAGAGAGAAATTATATCAAAGGAGAATTTCTCTAATATTCCACTCATCACAATCAATTATATCGTTGTAGTTTACAATATTATGCTTTCCACATATATTATTTAAATTGGAACAATGAATTGGAAAAATTACACGGATAAGCAAACATATACTAGTTAATTAGCTAACATAGCTATAGTTTGAATTAATTACGGCTCGCAGCTTACTTTTAACTGTAATTACGTCACTTATACATATACAAATATAAATTATACATATGTATATATACAATTATATGACAAATATACAAATACAATTAGCCTCTCTCCACTCTTTGCCCTCTCTCTCTCGCCTCTCTCCTACCTCTCCCAATCTCGCTCGCCTCTCTCCTCCCTCTCTGACTCTCGCTCGCCAAATATACAAATACATATGTATATTAGTTACATATATACAATTCAACATATATACATATACAGTTCGCCTCTCTGCCCTCTCTCGCTCGCCTCTCTCCTCTCTCTCCTAATCTCGCTCGCCTCTCTCCGCCCTCTCTCACTCTCGCTCGTTAGATATACATATGCATATGTATATTAGTTATATATACAATTATTTGGCAGATATATATATACAATTCGTCTCTCTCCACTCTCTGCCCTCTCTCGCTCGCCTCTCTCCTCTCTCCTCTCTCTCCCAATCTCGCTCGCCACTCTCCTCCTATAACATGTAGCTACGAATCGTAATTAGCAAACTATAGCTATGGAGCATAATTAAAATATTTTGAGTGGCTATATGTGAAAGTTCCTCTAATGAATTTAACATTCGGAGTGGGGATGGGGGTAAATATAATTTATTTCCGATAGCTAGTACATAAATAATTATGACTGTTTTTCAATAAAATAAAATTTTAAGTGATTACAAATGGAGTTAATTGGAACACAATAAATGAATTTTAAGAGAAAGTGGTCTTTGTTGAATAGAACTTAATACAATAAATGAATTTTCTAATTATATATAATTATGATAATAGAAGAGACTGTTTTTTTATGTAGATTGATGATCAATCGAATAATCTTTCATTGTTCAAGAGATCATCCAGAGCAGACCAAGATTGAAGACCGCCTTAAATATTATTGGTACATAATGTGCCTACTATCTACCATAAGAGAAGTGCACCCCAATAACAAATTTTCACTCTACTATTTAAGTTATATTCAATTTTTTCAAATTATTAACCTTTATCGCCAGTAGTTCAAAATGTTTAAAGTTTGCTTGCATAAACAATATGCCAAATTGTTCGAAGTTTGGCCTTGACAAGCCCAACATCAGTAAATATATCTAAAGCAGTTACACACTTAAACTTATAAATTAAACTATGCTTGAAAAATAATTAAGGAAACATAAGTACATATTGAAGATAGCCTGAACAATTAATGATCCTTTATTTACAAGTCTACAGAACAAGTAAAAAGGAAATATACAAGTCTAATTATAAAGAAAAATTAGTATCATGACTATAAATGAAGAGAAGTATCAACATCTGAGTTTCCAAATTTACGTTTTGGACTAAAACTTGACCAATATTTTTGTGTTTTCATAACTCTTAGACCTGTTTGATTGTTGTTACTATTCAAGCTAAGTCCAAGTGAAAGATTTTGATCTTTTTCATGTGTTATAATTACCCGTTGATCGCGTTGTAATCCTTGATTAGAAGGTACATAATTCTTGTTTGAAATCTTGATCACTTGAGCCTCTGGGAACAATTTTAATGTCTTGTCCTCTCTTTGTTCTCTTGCTCTTTCTAATTGCCTGAATCTTTCTTGTAAAAGTGCAATGGATGGACCTGCTGCTACATTAACATCATTATTATTATCTGGCCTTCCCATCGATCGATTTTAGGAGGGAGAAAAGAAAATGTGAGAACTAGTGTTTGATATATTTTTGCTTGTTTTGAACAACTTTTTGCATATGTGTGTGTATATATAGAGGAGAACTTATAGCTAAGTTGTTGGCTTTGTTTATCGAAATTTCAGTCATGACGTATTAAGGAGGCGAATCGGACGACTAAGGAAGAAAATACAAGAAGAAATGTTTATAATTTGATTATGTTATAAGGTTGTTTAGATGTGTATGTTGAAGGCATGCTGGAGGATTTTTTTTGGAAGAGGAAAATGGTGAGGAGAAATGTACAAAATATTGATGTATGTTAGTGTTTGGAAGAAAGTATTTGAAGGATCAAAGGGTTAGGTATTGTTACGTCTGTTTTGTTTTTTTAATATGTCTTTTGTTTGAGGTGTTAGTTTTATTATTTCTTGTCTTATGACTTGAACATACATAAAAAAAACTGTTGTTGTGATGTAATGGAGAAAGCCATGAACTAAAGACAAACTTTGTAGTGGTTATCTTTTATGGAGTTTTGTTTGTGTGAATGAACTTATTTTTCTTTTTTTTGATGATTGTGGGGAGAATCCAATCAAGAGAGGGCAGGTACCCGTGGAATTAGTTAAGGTGCGATAAGTTACCTCACCGGTCACATAAATTAATTATCGAATTGGACCAACAAATGGGTTCATTTCAAGATTACGCATTAATAGATCATCAACTTCGTTCGATAGAAGCCACGATTATTTTTTATAAAAACTTCTAGTTGAACCGTATTGCTTTTTTTTCTTCTGCTTTAAATATTGGTTGGCGGAGTTACACAGTACGAGTAGAGAAGCCAGAAATTTAGTATGGAGAGTTAATATATATGCATGAAAAGAAATACTTAACTCATATTCACAATACAATTTTTGTCGAAAAGATATTCAATTAACCGTCCTTTGTAAGCCGTAGCTCAAACCCCGTCTGGTACTTGTACCAATGGGAGGTAACAAGGAATCCGGAGAAATAAGTCAAAGTACATGCAAACTGACTCTAACACCGCCATTATAAAGCACAGAAAGTACCACAGATCAAGAGCAGTGTCCAGAGTTTCAATATTGTTCAGTTGATCTTTTCCTACTCTTGTTAACTACTATGTTTTTATTTACTTTAAAATAAAGGAAAAATATGGTTGTCGTTGCATACACGATAAGATACTTTTTTATCAATATTTTTGCCTTCATCTTCCTGGTTTTTTCTAGATAATAAAATACTCTTATCCCTTGATGCATACAGCAGTATTAAATAAAATTAAAGGACTGATGGGTATGTCATTGAAAATTGACAGGCCTCCAAATACTAATGTATCAAATTCACAAAAATCTCATTCATTAGAGACAATATATTTGCCATCTGTCATGGCATTATGAGCTAAAAGTACTGCATACTTGAATATAAGACAAGATTGGAATGCATGATTTGGATCTCTTTTTCAGACCCCATTCTGTTGGTACTATTTAAGAAAGTTACAGGAACAAAAAAAAATAATTCTTTTTGGCTCTCACCAACTCACTGTTTATTTCAACATACCTAGTACAATCCTACAAGTGGGGTCTGGGAACGGTGTATGTATGCAGACCTTACCCTACCTTGTGAAGGTGGTAGGTTGTTTTTGAAAGACCCTCGGTTCACTCTGTTTACATTATCTCAAATATTTGGCATCTCTTAAATGTTGAATGAATACATTGAATGTAACCCAAAGTGATCATAAGTAACTATTCATGGAATTGTATGCAAGTTGATCCAGACAGCATCTCTATCGAAAATAAATAAATAAAATAGAACACAGCACAAAAAAGAACCAAAAAGTTGTGTGAAGATACCTTATTACCTGCAATTATGACTGAAACAATACAAATACTACAACATCCTCTCAACTCTAAATCATGAATACAACTATGCAAATTAAATCATCATCAATGGCCATGTATTTCTGAAGTTTTCAACTCAGAGGCCAAGCAAGATTTATGTACATAAACTGCTCTGTTACACCTACATGCTAATTCCAAAAATAGACTGCACTCTAGTTTAATAAAATGAATCTTGTGTTAGAGAAGAAAAACAAGAGGGGAAAAATGAAACCTCTTGGCTGGGGTGTATGTGTTAGAAAATCAATGTCTGCTCTAGTCAATATCTTCAGGTCTGATTCCTACTTTGCTGGACATGTAAAATGCCATCAGCAAGTTAGAACTGACAACTATCGAAATGGATCCTGCAAAAGAACAAAAAGAACTAGGTTAAACCCAGATTAAATTCCATCTAAACACTAAAAGATATCAGTGCACTAAGTAAAGTTGTCGATCTCCTACTTCTTAATATATAAAAGTAGTGCATTTTTTAAGGATCCGACAGGTGTGCGTCATCATTTTTGGAGAGTCTGAGCAACATAACAAATCGATAGTGCAAATTTGAAAAACTCATTCATTTTCATTTTTTTACCTTCACATCTCTTTTTCCTTTCCTCATTTTCATGAGCATGGCTACAAGTTTTTGGATCAGTGAATAGCACACAGGGGCACCCATAAGAAATGTCAAGAGGTCCCTAGATGTCTATATGTAGAAAGTTACCTAGTTTCTTTCCTTAATCTCCACACTAAGTTCCATTACTTGGGGAATATACAGAATTAGATAGACAGGCAAGACAATGTATAATGGATTTTAATCATTCCCCCCTAGCCAACAACTTACCATCTCCTTCCCCTTCACATCCCCAAATACCAAAAACATCAATTTCTTCTCATCAAAATTCATGTCCATACAGCTAAGGAAATAAAAGCAAGAGGAACTTTGAAGCACCAGGAGAGAAATGGAAAATGAAAAACAAGATAAGTAGAACAAAAAGCTTCAGAGAAGAAGAGAGCAAGACTACAAAATTTTGCTCCATGTGCAAGTTGTGCTCCAGCTATTCAGATTATCAAATTCTTGTGATTCCATCTTCTCCTCCTTTTACCACTACGACTTTGCACTGATTATATAGGTGCTTCATTTTGAGTTTTCTAGGCACTTCATGGATAATACAAGTAGGTTGATGATTATCCCTATTACTAATACTGGACACTAGTAGAGGAGCTATAATGATAATAATAACATTACTCTTATTAATATGTTTCTAGGCTAATTGATTTTTTACAAAAGGAAATAATTTTGTAGAAGTGTGTAAATTATAAAAACGAGTCAAAGTAGATTGTCCCACACTAGAGCTTCTGGTAGCAAAACTAATTTTCTTGTGAGAATCTACAAATTCTAAGAAAATCTAAAGTCTTTTTCTTCTCTTCCTTCTAGTTGCCCGACTTAAAAACAAGCCTTTCAATTGCTGACTTTACCTATTTAATACCAAACAGGCTCCGAATCGTGGAGTCCAAGCTCTTATTCTTCTAACTGCCTGATGTTAAAACAAGTCTTTAACAATTGCCGACATTACCTATTCAGTACCAAACAGGTTCCAAGTTGTATTCAACCACCAATTGTTGTAGAAACTGGCAGTGAAACAATAAGTGGATCACATCTTTCCACTACCTTATAACACCAACTGAAATGAGTGATATTCCTCTTCCTAAGATTCTCGGTAGTAAAGATGACCCCCAAACTTCCAACCAGATAAAGAAGGAAAGTTTTATTTGCATCCTTGGTACCATACTGAGGAGTACAGAAAGGCCCTGTCTCATCCTTCACAGTAATCTATGAGAGAGAGACAAAACTGTGAAAATCCTTTGTTCTGTTCTTCTCACTTCCAGGACCTCTGACCTCGGTGAAATTCTCTGCTTGTGCATAGTACCTCAAGTAAGTCATGGAGTAAATTTGCTAGTGGCTCAGCCTTCCTAATTTTCTTCCATTTTAAGAAAAAGTGAATAAAGAAGTCCCTCTTTTTATTAGGGTACCAAGTTTCTCAGTTACTTTTATGGTACCAAACAGAAGGAATGTCTGTTAGGGTCAACTTGATTTCTGACTTCAATTTTAGGCTGGTAGAATTTTTGAACCACATGAAACTCTCGGATTCGATTTTAGGCTTGATTTGTCTCATACTGAACCCAACTTCTGTCAGTAGAAAAGTGTCAGGAAACCCAGTTAAGCTTCTCAGCTTGTTTACACCCCTCTATTGCAAACATTTACAACTCTAATTAGTTGCTCAGAGTCAAAAGTGTGAGGCTATGAAACAATTTACAAATATCCATAATGGTGCCAAAGGATCACATGCTTTTTTCTTCTTAGAGACGATAAACAAATACAACATTTATAGTTAATGACTAATGGTTGCCTAGATTGCAGGCCAAGAGAAGGAATAATAGGGATGAACACTGATAAGTGTGTGTGAGAACTACTGGGAGCACAAAGGGAAAATAAGAAAGAGGTGAGAAAAAAGGGCAGCCCCGTGCAACAAAGCTCCCGTTATGCATGGGGCCGGGGAAGGGCCGAACCACAAGGGTTTATTGTACACACCTTACCCTACATTTCTGCAAGAGGTTGTTTCCACGGCTTTAGCCCGTGAACTCCTGGTCACATGGCAGCAACTTTACCAGTTACGCCAAAGCTCCCCTTCAAGAAAGGGATTAGAGAAAAATGAAAATAGCAGTGTTGTTAAAGGCCAGTGTTTTATCGCTTAAAAGCGATGGGTCATCGTTGTATGGTGCAGCCATACACTTCAGAGAACATGTGCATGGTGATCCAACTAAGTAGCGATTAGTTCTTTGAATCTCAATTTTGAGGATTTGGACTAAAGTTAGCATCATTGTACATTGGACGTTGATCTGAGGCCAAAAATATATTTTCTTATAATTAATTGCCTCATATTTATTATTTATATTTGTCCTTTTTGAGCATGGATTTTATGGATTGTGCTAAATAGTGTATTTTATTTGTAGGATTAAATTGGTGTAAAATTGAAGAAGTTTGGAGCTAAAACGAATTAAATATGGAAGATTCTAGAAGAAACTCAAGCAGGCAGCTTAATGGATTAAGTTGAATATTATATTATATTTATATATATAATCAAACGCTGCAAAGAGAAGTAAAGAATAAAGAAAACATACCTGCTGACACGTGGCAGCTCATGAAGGACCAAGAGCAAATTGAGGCGGTTGGCTACTGTGCACGCGTACAACAGTTCCAATTCCTTTTGGTTTTGGGTTCTTAATTTGTTTTGAACTCAGTTATTTTATTTAGGATTTTCTATATCTATAAATAGTCCATAGAAATAATTATTGGGACTTGGTAAGGAGGATAGTTGGGAAGGAAAAGTTTTCAATACTTTTTAGGGTTCTTTTCTTCTTCTTTTTCTTAGGTATTAGTAGTTAAAGACCCTTGTTCTAGGGCTGCGGCCATGGGTAATTGTTGAACATCGATTGTTTTTGAATTAATTATTGGTTATCGCTTAAATTACTTTTGTGTTCTTGTTTTAGTATTTCATGTTAGGCCACCATAGAAATAAATCTATTATCTATTCTTGGACTCGAGAGATGAAGAGGTAGATAGACCAGAGAATGTAAAGAGCTTGTTCTAACTTTGTTTAGATTCGTGTTCAGGAGTGACGCCCGGACGAACACCTCGCTTGGTTACTAAACAGGATAAACTATAAATGCTCGCCAATTAGGACTGCCTATCCCCGCTCAACGATGTAGTTAGACAGCTAGTTGGAGTAGGCGATTAGAGGTCAAGAGATCGTGATCATAAAATCAACCCTGTAAATCAGTAATTTGATAACCGTATTTAATTCATTACATGAGATGCGATACATGAAACCTTAAGCATGCTGCAGCCTTGGAATTGTCTCATTTACTGTAAGTTAATCTATTAATTATTGCATTCTTTTATTTCTTTTGATACTCTTAAATAAATAATTAGACTAGTATAATTTAGTAAATAGTTAATTGACAAGTCCCTGTGAGTTCGATATTCCGGTTCTTAAAGAGCCACTTATTACTTCTGCGACCATGTACACTTGCGTGTGCATTTGGGAGCAACAGACGCTGAAATTAATTATTTCAATTGCAACTTGAATATTATAGAGCTAAATACATATATGTTTGGTACTTTATAATTTTCTGTAAATTGTGCGCTTCACTTTGCTTTGCTTCTTGCCTTTCACTTCAAGCCTCGTAAACCTTGTAGCCCTTTTGTGTTTTTCCTCTTTTGAAAACACTGGAAAATAGTTCCACGAACGCAGATTCACAAAAGTTAATGAAGACAAAGTGGAGAAAGACGTACAATGGTTCCATAAACTCACTTCACTAAATGTTCCAGACCATTTCATGTCAGGACTAGCTAATAAGCAACTTGGAAGAAAATTGAAGAATATTAAGAAAGAGCACATCATAGAACCTACGTTTCACTAAAGTAAGGAGTTCTTAAAATTTCTTTAGTTTTACCAAAAGGGAGTGTGTTATTCTTTACATTTCGAATTGAACATTATGTTTTCAGTTTCAGTTGAGTAGACCCAATGTTCACTTTCCAATAGCAACAACATACCCAATGTAATCCCACAAGTGGGGTATGGCGAGGGTGGGCTGTGCCCAGAAGGCCAGAACTTACCCCTACCTTTTGTGGGGTAGAGAGGTCATTTCCAATAGACCCTCGGCTCAAGAAAAATCGTGTTTCAGAACACTTTCCAACAGCAAAACAACAATCTACATCGTGTTACAGAAGATCTAATAGGTCTCACTTTTTTAACAATTCCAAAACCCATACATCTAAGATGGTACACTTCCACAAAGTCAGCAACTAAAAATTCTAAAATAACCCTTGGTACATGTTATAGAACTTCTACAGTTAGTTTGGGACTCTAATAGAGTCCTAGAGAAAATCAATTGCATTAACTTACTTTACCGATCTTAGCTACATTTATGACAAATGCCCAAAGCATTTTAAAATTCCCCGAAACAGACATCTTCCCTTGTATGGAGACAAAATATCTAGAGGTAACAAGTCTTTGATACTAAGATCCACTTCACTCTTCCTTACACAAACTACTCCCTCTATTCCTTTTTACTTGTCCCTTGTTGATTCGGCGCTCCCCTTAAGAAACTATTTATCAGAAGTTTGTTTACTAAATTATTTTTATTAATTATGCTTTGGAAATCTAAGTTTGATTACTAGAACTTTATTTTTTTATAAAGGTAACATAGATTACTAGTACTTTATGTAACTCCTTAAAGATAACGGGTAATACTCAAATAAAGTAATAAATCTCTCTTGATTTGCTAAAATGGACCAAGTAAAAAGGAAAAACTATTTTTAGTATAAGGGGCAAGTAAAAAGGAACGGAGGGTACATAGGTCAGTTACTCAAGTGATAGTGTGGCCACTTCCACCGTCTGCTTCTTTTGAATGCTACTCATCTATAGCTACAATATGAACTACCACATCCACAAGTGAGATGAAGAAATTCACTAGAATTCATTCTGAAGCTTTAGCCTCCACCCCCACCCTGTCTATAAAGCAAAAGATTTTGAAAGAAAGAAAAAAAACAAATATTGCAGTCATTGTTTTCTCCCTTAACATCCAAAAATTATATCATAGAAAAACAATTCCTTAGCACTTCTTGCATGTCAAAGCTAGAAGTTTTCAGAAGAGATCTTTTATTTTTGTCTCTCTAAGACTTTCCTATCTTCTACCTTGCAAGACGTTTGATCCACAAATCCAAACTAACTTTGAAATTTATTTTTTAATAAAAAAGTTGTACTACCAGGCACCAGCTTGTGCATACGTCAACTAATTCTCTAAGCCCTAAGGAACCTACTTCACCCCACAAATACAGATACGAGATAATTTTCACTACAAATGCTAGCACAGATACAAGACAACTTTGACCACCAAGGCGGCAGATAGGAAGAATTCATTCGCTGCTGGGATACAAACCTTAACCTCAGTTCCCAAAGTTGCCACTCCAACTTTTTGGGCGCAAGTGCACAGATAACCAATTTTGGGATCTCCATTGAAGCCACAGCCTAAGTTCATAATTTTTTGTAAGTTTAGACACTTCAGACTGAAGTTGCAAAAATCGTGTTTGAAATTACAAATTTGTCTGAAGTTTGGTATTTGCTTGTGCAAGCAAACATCCGACATATGCGTCAAAAGTTTGACTTGTCAAGACCAAACTTCAAACATGTATATCTGAAGTTTGAACTACCAATACCTCCAGTTTCGACATATTTGTTCAAAACTAAAAATAGTTTTTCTGAAATTTGAACTACCAATTTTCATCCTTGCCTAAAGTTACCAGTTTCAAAAAAAAATAAAAATATATCATCCCTGCCAATGTTTCCAAGCTTTTCCAACAACATCCACTTGATCGGAACTAACTGTTCATATGCGAAATTCAAAACTTACTTCTTCAAGCCTGCAACAATGGTGATTTTTAGATGGTGTTGTAATTTACTCCCGGATACGGGATATCTTGGATATAGGAGTTAGTGAATTAGTTCTTTTATGGTTTTGATAGGCTTTGATTCAAACATTATACTTCAATTGATGTAAAATAGATTCAAAAAACACTATTATACAACAACTAAGAAGAAGAAGAAGAAGAAAAGACAGAAGAGCGTCCAAGTAGGCTACCCCATGAACTAGTAGAATCTCTTCTTCTACTTTTTGAATCATTTCAACCCAAACCATTAAAACCAACAGATAGCTTTCTGTGTATTAAAAGGAAAAATACGAATGATAGAACTGGCGCGCTCTATCATCTATGGTTTTACACACAATCAAATTTCCAAAATGAACTCTTCACACTTCAATCTAGCGAAGGTTCACCACAGGTTGGACTTCCTCACACACCCCAGATTGATAAAGAGGGAACAGATTTCTCCAAAAATCATCTCAATTGAACCACTCTCCAGGGATGATAATCACGTGAATGGGGTTCACAGACACAAGAAAACCCTAGTATCTTTGAAGATTCCCGTACTGCAATAAAAAGCTAAATGCAAGTGTTGGAGGCTACATTTTGAAGGAGCTTTGTTGAGCCATGTAGAATAAATGTAGTTATCCCACTTAACCTGTGACTTCAAGAATTGCAGTCTATCTAATCTGGGTTTTAAATATTTGGAATTAAACATTTGATAGCATTTAACTTCTACGTAACCAGCAGTAAAATCAATTTATACTGCTTCATACATTTTTCTCCACTACCTCTTAGGAGTTATTAGGGGTGTAAATTGCTGAGATTCAACATTCAATCTAGCAACCAAAATATTCACTACAACTGTAACTTTCTTTCTCTTAAAATGCTGCTGCTTTCCTTCTACATGATTAATTTGATACGAAACAGGCTGATATTTAAAATAAAAGGGGATGAGATCGAGATTCGGCACTGTTCATAAATTCCAGCAAAAGATAAGTCAGCAGATATAATTAGGGTTTTATAGATCAAGGGAGAACACATTTCTTCTTCAGCGTTTACCACTACATTGAGCATGAAATAGGCTGATTATCTTATTCTTATGACATGCTTCACTTAAACTTCATTAAGAAGCATGAATGTAGTGGCGTGGGGAGGAAATTCATATGAACAGTGAACCCCAAAGCAAAAAGTGCAAAAGACAAATACCTATTCCGATAAGTTGTATGAAGAAGTTAATATGAAAATACTAACATGTCGGGATACATGACGAACAGACTGCTGCTATTGTTTATTATCAGGGAAACTTTGGTAATCTTTAAAGCTATCAATTCTAAATGACTATCAATTCTAAATGAACTATCTTTTCTCTTGTTTTTATGCTTGATGATCAAGTCTCAGAAATTCTAAAAGCAGAAGGTAGCAAAGAAAGAACTTAATTAATTTCTTGCTACTACGAAAACTTGAGGAAAAAACGAAAACAAGGGTTTTAAAGTCAATCTCACGCACCTTGTGCACTTGACCTGCAAAAGGTCAGTTCCATCATGATGAAGCTCAGCTTTCCAGCATTCACGCAGCTGCTTCTGAAACAGAAGATATTTTTCTGCTTAGCTTCCTCTTCAATTGAGCTTCAACGAGAGTAGTTGAAGAAACCATAGACGAGAGGCTATTCTAAGATTAGAAATCAACTCACTTATTTCTGATTTCTGGAGCAGCAGATCAATTCCCAAAAAAATCATTTGACTCATATCAGTTAACCATCTAGTTTGGACAATTCTCTTGCCAAGATGACATATGTCTGGAAACTAATATTGCAGCTCTTGGATTCCATGACATGAAGAAGCTTCATGCACAATTCAGATTCTCTCTCCTTGAGTAAACCATCAATCAGGATGGTCCAAACAATCTCATCATTGTTCCACTTTTTCCCAAGAATGTTTTCAAATAGCACTTCAACTTCTTTTAGTCGGCTACTTCTACAGAGAGCACAAATGAGTGATTGATAAATTGACAAAGGAGGTCGAAAGCCTTGTTGAATCAATGAATCAAATATTTCCAAAGCGGCATCTACTTTTAAATTGTTGCAATAAGAAACTAAAAGAGAGCAATATGCTGCACTAGTAGGACTGAAGCCTTTCTCTCTCATATGTTCAATCAACTGGTCTGCCTCATAAGTTTTACCTTCTCTATACAGACCAAGAATTAAAGTGCAATATGTGCCTGCATTCAGCTCAAAACCAATTTCCGACATTCTATTTAGTAGAGTACATAACAGTTCAATACTAACATCCTTCTTGCTAGCTGTGCTACTATACACTGTTTCACGCTTGACGGAGACCTTCCCTGAAATCAACTCATGCTCCTTTTGCAATCCTTTCAACAACACACCAAAGGTTCTATAATTTGGTTGACAACCCTTATCAACCATCTGGCGAAGAAGTAAAAGCGCATGATCTAGTCTATCCAATGCTACAAAACCATCAATTAGTGAAGTATAAGTCACATAATCAGGAGCTAATCCTTTTTTCTCCATTTCTCTGAGTAAGCTCTCTGCATTATCAGCCTGGCCTTCAAGACATAAGCCGTAGATTAGTGAACTGTAAGTGTACAGGTTTGGCATGCAATTTCCTCTCTCCATATCATGGAAAATCTTAAATGCAAGATGAGTCTCACCATTCCTACAAAGACCATCAATCAAAGTTGAGTAGGTGATTACATTTGGGAGCAGTTCACTTTCCACCATCTTATTATATAGTCTTTTTACTTCCAAAAGCCTGTTTTTTTTGGACAAACCATTTATGATAGCATTATAAGTTTCAATGCCTGGACGGCAACCACTCTCTTCCATCCTTTTAAGTAATGCAAGTGCATCATCCACTTTCTCTTCCTTCGAGAGACCATCAATTAAAGCTGTATAATTTACCTTGTTTGGACTTAAACCATGCTTTATCATTTCCTGGAAGAGAGCTGAAGCTGAATCAAGCCTGCCCCTCTTGCAGAAACCAGAAATAAGTTCTGCATAAGTCCATTCATCAGCTTTACATCCATTGTTCTTCATCAAATCCAGCAGTCTCATAGCATTGTCCAGAAAGCCCCATTTAAGGTAGCCATTAATCAGGGTATTATAAGTAATCACTGTTGGAGCCGGACCCACCTTTAGCATTTCACTGAGTAGAACCATTGCCCTTTCAATATTCCCAACCAAGCATAATCCATGGATCAGCGCATTGCAAGTTATAGTGTTGGGTTTGTATCCATGCGCTTCAATCCAACGAAAAATATTAAAAGCTCTGTCTATTTTTTTTGCTCCACACAATTCAGTTATCAATATATTGAATGTAACCATAGTTGGGAGCAAACCTTTTCTCAACATGTCGTGGTACAATCCAATTGCCACTTCAAGGAGTCCCGATTGAGACAGTCCACTAATTAGAGCTGTATATGTCTGGACATTTGGTTCACACCCCCTCTTTCTCATGTTTACTACAAGATCAACAGCCTCCTTCTCACGTCCAACTGCACACAAGGAACTAACTGGAACTGTGTACGTATACACAGTGGGTTCAACACCTTTCTCAATCATCTCGTCAAGCATATCCATAGCCTCATCGACTCTCCCCTCCGTACAAAGTCCATTTATAAGAGTAGTATAAGTTGCTGGATTCGGATCTATCCCATCCTGAACCATCTGATCAAATACCACAAATGCTGCATCCAAGTCCCTGTTCCTACAATGCCCCAGAATCAGAGATGTATATGTAAACACATCGGGACTCAATTCCCGCTGATAAATATGACTCATTATCAACTTGGCCTCTTCAACTCTCCCTTTCTTGCACAATATGTTTATCATAGTGTTAAAAGTTAATAAACTCGGCAGCACCGTTCCACTGCTCGTGATTTCTTGATAAGCACTCTTAGCTGCCTCAACCATCTCAAACTTACCCAATTGAATCAACAAAGTATTAAAGCTATATAAAGTATACCCAAGACCTTTTCTGCTAAGTTCACTTAAATACTCAATAACCCATTTCATTTCCTCCTGGTTTCTACAAGCTTTGATCATCAAGATCCTCACATGATCAGCAGGAGTAAATTTCTTATCAAAAACAAGCCTATTTAACATGGAAACATAACAGTTCCTATCATGTTTGTAAAAATGCCTCTTAGAAACCCAGTAAAAGAACTGCAAAGCTACTTCAGTATTTTCATGGATCTCAACGAGTTTTGCCACGTGTGGGGGTCTTAATGTGGAGCTCAATAACTCGAGCTCCGCGTTTTTCCGCCATTGCAGCTGCGGATTAGACAAAATATCCGATACCTTAGAAACAATAAACAAAAGCCTCTTACTTTCTTCTGTTTGTAGGGACTCAGATTGATCAAAAAGATCGGGTTTTGATGAAAATTGAAGACGACCCAGATAAGTAAAACCCCTGAACTTGCTCCTGCGATGCGGATTTAAGGAATAGAGAAATATGGGCTTGAGGGGCTTTACCATTTCGAGCAGTGAATGTGAGGATAACAGTGTGAAGAGTTCATGAAGATGTTGTGGTGGGATTGGTCAGAAGAAAATGGAGGATTGTTGGTGTGTTGAGTCATGAGTGAACGTGGTCATGAAGAGACCACTACAGAAATGGTGGAAGAGAAGAGAGTATAGGAAAGGGGGGCTGCGTAGGTGCAAATGCAATGGCATCAAACCTCAGTAGCCAAAGCCCAAAAGGGCCCCCAATGGCTTGCTTGGAGGTTTTGGACAGTAAACAAAAATTTTAGGGTTATTCTCGGATTTCAAAAGAATTCTGGGCAAGATGACGGCTAGTGTTTGATCCGGGGGTTTGTTTAGTTAGGTGGTTAGATTTATGTCGGTATTAGTGAGATTGAGATTAATTATGAGTAAATTTATATATTCATAATATTTTATGCATGTATTAGTTTTTATTTTTTGGCTTAAGTCATCTGCGTTCCTTAAAGTTGTCTGCATAATTCATTCAGACACCTCAATTAGGACTAGTAGCTATTGAATACTTTTACCAGTCAAGATTTGAACCGTTTGAGCATTTTTTGCCTACATAGCAAAACATTTGTGAGTCACGCAAAAGGGGCGCGTGACTCCTTTTTTCTCCCATCTGAAAGATCCATTTAACTCCCCCAACGTTAAAAGAAACAGTCATTTTTCTTCTTCCCTAAATCCCTTGTTACTGAACCCTAAATGCCCAACTCAGTCTCTCTTCTTGCTCTAAATCCCCAATGTTTCTCTTGTTTCTCTCTTCTAAATCAAACCCTCTTCTCCATTTTCGCTTTTGTGAAATGTCGCAAAATTCAGTGAAAATCGAGGAAGCCGATATATGTAAATGTGGTGATTATTGTCGTCTGAAAACTTCGAGGACTCCATTGAATTCAGGTCGTAGATTTTTTGGATGCAAAGAATTAAAAGTTTGTAACTATTCGAATAAAAACTATTGTTATTGAATTATTTGAAAAATCAAATTTTTGTATATTTATTACTGTTAGGTGGTTCGTAGGAAAATGATGGATGTGGCTATTTTAGATGGATTGATCCATTGCCTGAAAATGTTAATCAATCATCTAGATTTGTATCGTGCTTAGTGAATAGATCCATAGATGGTGAAAATTCGATTGATCGATTAAAGAGAAAAGTGAAAGAACTTGAAGATTAAAGGGATTCTTTGAAATTTCAACTGAATGAAAATGAAGAGGAGATATGGTATTGAACCAAAAGCTCAAGGAAGTTAAACTCCAGAGGAATTGGGAAAATGTCAAATTTAACCGACTTGTGATTGTTTTTTTTTTGTCTGCTAACTATAAAATGTTTCTTTAATATAGAGTAGCTTATAGTAGTCCAAGATTGTAGTACTTAATTATTTAGTTTTGTAGTAGTTTTGAATTAGTTGGTCAGTTTTGTAATAGTTAGGCCTATGTTAAGTTCACATTTTATATCAAATTGGAAGGTTGAATGTGGACTGATCAGTCTTTTTTGTATCACATTGAGTACACTTGAGTTGTCAATAATCAAACCGCAACATATCACAAAGACATTACTGCCTTAAAACGAGTTGCTCAAACACATTGTTGCATATATCTCAAAAATGAGCTAATAACACAAAGACATTGTTCAAAAATACATAATAGTAGTTGCTCAAAAATACACAACACTAGTTGTTCAAAACTAACGAGTTGTTCAAAACAAACAAAAGAATAAATTGTTCAAGACCCTTTTAACATAGGTCAAAATCATAACAGCTTTCCAGATGAACTACTTCTTAGAGGTTTCACAAGACCCTTTGTTTTTCTTGTTTGCTTTCATTTGCTGCAACGGTGAAGTGCATAATGCATCTTTTTCCTTTCATTTTAGACCACAAGGTTTAAAGTCAATATCTATATGGATTGGTGAAGTACTCTTCAATTTTGTTGGCCCATGTAAAACCTTCTCACTTGATGTACCAGGTTGAAATGGAAGAAAGAAGGCTAGTGTAAGATCAGGTTGCAAGAATTAAAACAGAATAAATATATTAAGTGAACATACATTAAATACTTGAGCTCCAGTTGTAGGATTAGAGTAAACACCAAAACCAGTTGTAGGCCTTCTGTTTCCTCAAGTAGCAGCAGCAAATGAGGCAGAACTGTATGGTCTCTTGTGACCTGATAAAGGTGACACTTGACTAGAAGAATTATCTCTTTCAGTAACAACTGGGGTCCCTCTTGCATTAGTTTTTTTTCTCTCCAATCCTTTTTCAATCCCATCTTGCATCTTTTTTTGAGGAGGTCTTGGCACAACTGTTGTGTCACCACAAATAAAGCCTGGTTGACTTGACTGTATAGTTGCATATGTGGTTCTGGAAGTAGAGTGTGATGGACCTCCCATTCTAGACTATATAGCAAAAATAAGGATGTATGAATAATTTGTAGAACAAACATTAAATGCAAATGAATATATAAATCTAATCTTACTCTTGTTTAAGTAGCTCTTGGTACAGCAATGGTGTCACCACAAACAGAACTTTGTTGACTTGAATGTGTTCTAGCCTATTGAACAGAAATAAGGAGATATGATTAACTAGTACAATAAAAATTAAATACAAATGAATATGTAAATCTAATCTTACTCCTGTTTGAGTAGCTCTTGGCACAGCAATGGTGTCACCACAAACAGAACTTTGTTGACTTGATTGTGTTCTAGCCTATTGAACAAAAATAAAGAGATATGAATAACTTGTACAATAAAAATTAAATGCAAATGAATATGTAAATCTAATTTTACTCTTGTTTGAGAATAACTTTGTTGACTTGAATTTCTCTGACTATCAGGTCGAGAAGTGCTCCCCCTCCCATACTATGTCACCACAAAATAAAATATATGATTATAAGATGTATAAACTTTAAGCAATTTACAAATTTGAATATGAATTATTACTTACTCTTGCACACACAACTCTGTTATGATCAATTTTCTTGCATATGAAACATGTCACATTTACTCCCCCTTTTAAGAGTTTACCAAATTTCTTTGGCTCATCCTTACTATTTCTTTAGTTCTTGCCAGGTCTGCCTGTCATTTTTCTTGATTTTGGAGGCTTTATTGATGGATTTGTAGTGTCAGGCCACATCCTCATATGGAGAATAAGTTGGATGAAATGGTTGTAAGCCTTGAGAAATATTTCTTTCTTATACCACTGCTCTACATGTTGATCGGGATCTTGATTCAATAATAATAAGCACAAATAACATGAGGACAACGAATACCTCTCAACATCCACAACCTACAGTCACAATGCTTCTTGTCCAAGTGAACAACAAATGAATATTCCCTCTCAATAATTTCAAAACCATTCACCCCATTCCATTGAACTTTACACTTATTAGAATACTCCTTGTTTTTTTTTCTAGTATTGTCCTTGCCATAGGTGCAATGTCTTTTATTCATGTTTTAGCAAATTTGATCATGTTTATATGTATGTCATCATTTTATGCCTAATATCCTCTAACATGGTAATTATTGATTTATGTCTAGCAGCTGAGATCCAGAAATTGAAAGTCTCACACATGTTATTTTCTACAACATCACACTTGGAGTGAATTTTGAAAAAAGTCCTACACCAAGTAGTGGGATCATAATGCAACAAGTCCTCTGTTATTTTCTTCTTACCTAGCTTAGACATTGCATGAATTTCTTCTCTAAACTTGACTTTAAAGGTGGACTTTGAGCATCTCCGAAACTTTTTTCTTCTTTCTTATCCTTTCCATTGTACATGCCAGTTACTTCATATATGTCTAGCACACATCTTTCTCTCAGCATTTGGTAACAACTCTAATAAGACAGGAACAAGTCCCTAACAACATATATATATATTAAAAGAAATTGAAGTAGTAAATATCAAATTAAAACTAAAAATAAGAAATTGTAATCAATACCTTTTGCATATATGATATTACAGTCAAACATTCACCAGTTCTCAAATTTAGATCAACAATTAAATAACTTATGAACCAACTCCAATTATGTTTTGTCTATGTATCCACAGCTGCCCAGGCAATGGGATACATTTGATTGTTCTCATTATTTCCAATAGCAACTAATAGCTCACCCTTATAAGCTCCTTTGAGAAAATAACCATCAAATCCAATTATATTTCTACACCCCTCCAACCATCCTTTCTTAAATGCATGAAAGCACATATAAAAATAAACAAAAAGGTTCATTTCTGGTTCAGTTTTCCTATCAATCTTTATCCAACAAAATCTTTCAGAATTGATTCGTTTGATCATATCTGCATAGTCACATAATTTGGCAAATTTCAAATTCCAATCACCCATGTTTTTCTTCATAACCCTCTGTTTAGCCCTGTAACAGACAATCTTACCAACATAAAGACCCAAGTTATTTTTTACCAAATCTTGAATTTCTCAAAATCTTATGTATGGTTGAGATACAATTATGTCCTTAAACTTTCTAGCAATTAACTTTGAATTACACAACTTGTTCTTGTTTAATGGAATATATTTGTGAACGGGATGATAGTTCTTCACAATGAAATCACCCGAGTCCCTGTCAATGAAAGCATATAACAACCACTTACAGTTATAATTTCTGCACTTTACCCTCACTCTATATCTTTCATTAGGTTTTAATTTTCTCTGCCTCCTGTATTCTATAGCATAATTTGACACTGCCTTCCTGAACTGATTTGCACCCTCAAAGACCATTTCAAGCTCAAATATTGATACTTCACAATCTTCATCATATCTGACTTTTTTGTTTCTCCTTCTAGCAGGTACATCTACCTCCTTAACAAAATCCACATCAAGTTGTTCATCACTATCATCACTCTAACAGTCAGCTATCAAGATATTCATCATCTCCACCCAATTTTTTTTTTTTGCATATTTGTTAGTTTTATTTTTTTCAATATCCTCAAAGCCTCTATCTACACCACCAGTCTCTTCAACTTATATTTCTTCATATTTAGTAGTTTTTTTCCTCTGTTTTTTATTTATTCTTTCTTGTCTAAAAGCTCTCAACTCCTCATCAATATCTGAGCCATCTTCTGAAGGTATATCCCCTAGATCTGAATCACTACTCAAGAAATCAGATTCACCTTCTGAAGATATATCCCCTAAGTTAACATCCACACCCTCTCCACCTAGGTAACATCCACACCCTCGCCACCTAGATTAACAGCCTCACCCTCTCCACCAAGGTTAACATCCACACTCTCTCCACCTAGGTTAACAGTCTCACTAACATTAAAACTATCATTAGTTAGATAGCACTAGGTCCTTCAGTGTCAAGTAAGGGTTCATCCAATACATGATAGACAAATACTTCAAAAGTGTCCTCATGTTTTAAGTCTTTAATTAGGTGTAGGAGATGTTGGTCAGATGTAATTAAGACAAATTGTTTATTCAATAAATCCTTGATATAAAAGCCTCCAACAGTTTCATACCCCAACTCTTTAGTATAATACAGTAGTCCAAAATGGAAAAGTGGTCACTTGAGTGCTGGCACACAATTTCCAACATAAGTGGAGACATAAATCTCGAATAAGCTTGCACGATGGTAAATGTTTGTAAATATAATCTCCTCTATGGTCAATTGTTAGGTAGCCCTATAAAAGATAACGGAATATACTCATATAACCCATACAACAACTAAAAATCAAAGCTTAAATGCATATTTAATGGAGAATTGTAAGAAAGAGAAATAATATTTGCAAAAATCACAAACTCTAGATATTTAAAAATCTTAGCTTTTTAAATTTATTTTCAAAAATGATTACACAAAAGAGGAGAGCGAACCCTAACTTACACGGAGAATTCTTTAAGATGATAACACGAACAAGACGAATCACACGAACCAGACAAATCACACGATTTTAACTTCGATTTGAAATAAATCGCGAAGAGTGTGTGAGGAGAGAGATAACTTTCTGTCAATTTTAACGATTTTGGGCTTTTGCCCATGTAACCCATTAACAATACATGTCGGATACACGTGGTAGTTGTTTAATGGCCAACATATACACGTCGGATACATGTGGTGCACTTATTAACATGCGCCACATACTTAATGAAAAGTGACAAAAAAAATGCTTAAACGGTGCAAATCTTGGCTGATAGAGGTGTTCAATAGGTATTAGCCCTAGTTGAGGTGTCTAAATGAATTATGCGAAAAACTTTAAAGGGTCGCAGATGACGTAAGCCTTTTTTTTGTTTCCCATCCTTTTTTTGTTTCACATTTGATGTTCGCTATCTATATTGGAGTTCGACTAAATTCGAATTCACGCCAGGAAGTTCCACATTGGGAGTAAAGTGCTCCCTAATAAAGGCGATTATGTACCTAGGGACTCGAATCTGGAACATCTGGTTAAGAATGATATGCACGTATTAGTTATTCATTTATTAGTTATACTTATATTAGTTATTTCATCATCTTTCATAAAATAATATAAAGATTCTTTCGTAACTTATATATGTATTCCTTATGCGAGTTTTTAAATTGTCAACTAAACATATATTAATTTTATACATGAATAATTTATTTCTTATTTATCTATTAAATGACACATAAATTATACATAAATTTATATATGAATAACTTATTTTATATCCGACTACCAAATAATCCCTTATTTATAACGTAAACATCATATCTTACACTATCACAGTATTCATGTTATTTACTATAGCAACATCTTTTACACTATCACGGTATTCATGTTATTTACTGATAGCAAAGAAGACATCAAACATTAGCCGGATAGATTTAAGGAAAAAATGAATTTGAATAATGATTTTATATATATACTCTTCTAGCTGTCAAATAACTCGGAGAATAATGTTTACGTACATAAAAGAAAATTGTCTAATGTTTTTACTTACATTAGATTTGAACCTATCATTTTATTCTTTTTCTCTATTTATCAATCATTAGATTATATACTAAAATAAATTTATATTGACCGAATAGATCGAATCTTTTTTCACTTGAACACTCTATCATAATTTTTATTGAATCACTTAGACATATCGATATAAGTATATGGCACTTGAAATGAAGTTAACGCGTGTTAAAAGAGATGAAGTGAAACATATTATTAGGGATCACTTTTTCTATTTGAAATCCTATATTTTACTGAAATTTTGAAATATAATATAGTCAATGACTTGTACTATCCTAACTCAAAAAAATAAAGTATTTATCTTGATTAAAAAAAAATTAGAATGATTAAATATCGTGTGAGTAATTTTAAAAAATGAAGATGCTACACGTTCTTGAAAATTTTGAGGTGTTAATTTTATTTGTGGGTCATAATTAAGTGGAATTGAAGTGAATATTGCAATCTAAGACAACAAATGGTGAAAATAATAAAAATATAAAGTTGGAGGATAGAGAAAATATAAAAGAGATTGCATAGAGTGAATAAGTTGTTATTTATTTACACAACAATTTCATAACATACAGAAGATACTAGTAAAAGCAAAGGCATTTATCAATATGAACAAGAATCAAATTTTTAATCTCAGATTCAAAATACTGGAAGGATAGAAAATTTGAGTTACTTTATACTACTAAGAAGAAAAAAGACTCCTTCCTTATTTATTGATATCGTTCATGAATACAAGTACTCGAAGTTGGCTCCCCTCCGGTAAATTAAATTTGAATTCGCACTAAAAAATCCCACATTGAGAAGTAAAACGCTCTCTAACAAAAGCGACTCCGGATCACATACAATTAACCAACCACAAAATAATCCATCTATGTGAGATCAAATTAAATTATTATACTCTAAAACGTTAAGCACAACGACGTAAAACACTAGTAGAATCAAACGTCATCAAATACTACAAATATCATGTGGAATTCAAAATTAGTAATTTAATTGCACGCTATGCATGTGACATGATCAAACCAACGTGTCTAAGTGAAACAATTAAGTTATGTCAAAGTGTTCGTATGGAAAAAGATATACGATTGAGATGTTCAAGTGAAATACTGGACTAGTTTAGAAGGTCGATTATGTATTCTGACATCTATTTGTATTTATATTTTATGCTAGAAACGAAAATTTTAAATAACCTAAATACTCTTTTTATAACCTAAATATCATAATAAAAAGAGAAAACTAATTCCTACAAAAAGAAATCAATGCCTCACATATATATTAACCTTGGTCCAAAGGAGAATAATCACAATTTAATTTCATTCACTACTAAACAGAAGAAGATAAAAGGCATTATCAAAATCAACTATCCTCAATCAATTTTTGAGGAATTTCTATCAAAAATTGACCTAAAATCATTGGTCGATTTAAGACTGATTTGTATTAAAATAAATAATTTAAACAATACAAAAATCACACATCAAAGGACTAAATCTGATTTTTAAAAGTCTGGGTTAGCAAAGTCAACAAAATCTTAATAACAAATTACATCATCAAGTCTAAATGAAAATTTATTTCAAAGTCTAAAGTCAAATTATATTTATAATAATCGCTTAATCATTTAAATGTCGTTTGATTGATCTATTACTAGATCATAGAAAAATTCGATGTTTGTTTAGCTTTTTCTTTTTGTTCTTATACAATACTCATATAAATTAATGAAAAAAATTATATTTTATTTTATACAAATAGAATTGAATAATGAATATATTTATAATGTGTGGATTAAAATATTAAAATGACAAAACTAACCTTCATAATACCAAATATACTTTTTAAACTTAAAAGTAAATAAATATCTTAAATTATACGCTGTATACAAATTTTGTAATATAATCAGACTAAATATCAAAAGAAAAAATAATTCTCTCATTTTGATTCTTACATCACGAATTTCTACGTAGCTAATTCTTGCATAACTCGTCTCCAAATTAACTATCAAATTCATAATTTTTCTTGTAAATTACAAATCAAACATCATATTAATTTTTATATATATATATATATATATATATATATATATATATGAATAACTTACCTCATAAACCAACTACTAAACATGATATTACTTATACAGAATTTAATATCTGCATAACTTTTCTTCAAATCAACTACCAAATCATTCCTTACAGACAACAATGTCATGATAAAATAAATAAAATACATAATTATTTTATTTTACATTTAATTAGAGATATTAGTTATTCCTAAAAGATTAAAATTACTTATTCTTATATATATAATGAGATAATTAATTTTTATAAAATATTCTAATTAATAAGCTAACTTTATTTATCTCATCTCTCGTGCCGAACAACATCTTTAATGTGGAGAATTTCCCAAGTGGAGAGTTGGAAATGGACTAGTCTACTAGTGGTCCACTAGCTTAGACCATTTATTGATTTGACTTGTATTTTCTTTAATTTTAGGGGCGACTTAACAACCAACAGCTTGACAAAATCAACATTTCCTACCACATTACTTGGATGTGTTTGATACGGAAAATGTTTTGTTAGAAATTAATAAATTTATTTTTTTAGTATTTGATAAATAAGTAAAGTTATTATTTCATAATTTATATGTCTAGGAAAAAATTGTGTGAGTGGATAAAGTGGAGCGTATGTAGGGGTTTAGAAGTGGCGAGAGTGGGATGGTCAATATGAAAATTGAGAGTGTTAACGTAATTCTGAAGACAATGAACTTGATAAGTTACTTATCTGAGATAAGTCCGGAAACAATGAACTTGATAAGTGATTTCATTACGTAACTTATTTAACCATTTTTTTTTAAAAAAGAAAAAAACATTTTTCAAAATATTTTATTAATCACATGAAAAGATATCATACACTACTACCCACTAGGGTATATTTGGTATAGACCTAGGTTCAGTTCGATTTTAAAGTTTATCAGTTTGTAAATATGTTAAACCGTTATAGAGTTATTAAGATATTAGTTTATCAATTATTGATCGCTATCGGTTCGGTAATCGATTTAATCGTTGAGATTTGACACAAAAAATCATTAAAATCCACTTAGAAACAAAGTGACAAAACTAAATGAACCATGCACATGAGTTAATAGATTGCATCTCGTGCAAAAGCAATCAC
The DNA here is from genome assembly GCA_018342035.1 of Solanum appendiculatum. Lineage (NCBI taxonomy): Eukaryota > Viridiplantae > Streptophyta > Magnoliopsida > Solanales > Solanaceae > Solanum > Solanum appendiculatum. The sequence goes on along the minus strand of JAGDQO010000583.1, from coordinate 1,360,521 downwards.
TGACAGATTGTAGAATAACCAAGAGTTTGAGACAATCGAAAATAAAAGTATGAAACTAAGCCCTAAGTCAGGGACTTTATATACCGAATGATATAAATATAATTTATTAATTTACTATCGGGTCATCGGTTAATCTATTTAAAAAAAACCTCAAACTGTTAAGAACCGATAACCCGATAATAAAAAAATTAAAATCTTTACTGAAATTGCTAAATCTATAACCCATTATTGATAAACCATGAACTTCTTTTCGATTCGATTTTGAACAAGGAAAATGTATTATTAAAAAATAAGTAATCTTTTACTTGATTTTTAATATTAGTTGGGCTCGAGTGGACAGTGAGAATTTATGGTGGTATGGTCAAAGAGTGTGACTTGCAATATGGGATAGATGAAAAAAAAAAAACTTATTTCACTATTTTAATTTAAAAAATCATTTTACTCTTTTATATAAAGCTTATTTTTTAAAAAAATAAACATTTTCTAAAATATTTCAATCAAATAAAGATAAAAAATATTTTAAACAAAATTTTCCAAATTGAAACAAACACAAGAAGAAGGGGTGTCGAAACAACATTAACTGCATCGAAACACGTGAACGTCTGAAATACGTCTATCTTGTCGTCTTTTTGTGGTTGATCCAAAGGTCCAATTTGGTGAGCTGATCAAATTTACTCTTTTTCTAGTCTAGTTGATTTTTAAGCTATATATTTATATATTATATATATTACAGTGTAGTTTCTTGACTATCTAAACTAGAACTTCTTACTTGTAAATTTTTCAGTTCAGGGTCTGCTGGGTAAGGTGTAGATCGGTGGAGTAGCTGGTAAAGACTTAATCTTTTTGTCTTTTTCTTTCAAGTCAAAATTTTTATTTTCAATCTGCTTTGTTTGAAATGAGTTGATGGGTGTTTTGTGTTTTTTGATTAAAGGAAATTGATGGGTGTTTTGTGATATGGGTCAGTGTTTTTGTGTGTATACCTGTTTACAAGAGTACCAATTGTTTTGTATTATTGTTGAAGATATAGCCTGTTTGTTTGTACCCACTATAGCACGAGTATGGAATAATTCTGCTCACTGAGTATTAGAAAGATGGAAAGAAATCACCTTTAGTGGGATCTGAACCTGGTTTCTTTATAGCTCAGTTGGTTGGCTACCTGAGCTCCACTTTGTTGGTGAGGGTTCATTCCCCAAGTTGTAATCCCCTTCCCATTTCCCCTAACCCAATTAAAAAAAAGGGGTTCTTATCAAGTACCAATTATACCAGATGAAAAAGAAATTTAGTTTGCTATAGGTTGTTCAATTAACTTTCTAAGGAGGAGGTTATGCATTAGGAAGGGAGTGGATTTTAGTTAGTCACACTAGTCCTGTTTATATGAGTGTTTTGTTTGTTTATGCAGTAACTTTTTGAGTTTCTGGAGGGAGGGGAGATTTACTGGGAATTGATGTGACTGAACCATAATTAAACCCACTGGTGCAGATATGTATGGTTAGGTATATGTCATGGATCTTGTGTATCTTTGGCGTGGTATCGAAAGAGGATTTTATTGAAAAAATAGATTGGTGCAGTATATTTGTTGGTGTGTCATTGCTAACCAATTTGAGCTGTTGTTTAAAACTCCAAGACCTTGGGATTCACTGGTGATTTTAGTGGTTAACTCCGATGTCTGCTTGAATTTATGGTGTACATCATCTGTACCAACATGTGTGCTGATGGTTGTTTCCTATGGTTATTGAAATCTGGAAGATTTCTGTCTCTTTTTGACGGTTGCCCCTTTTGATCACTATAGTGATCATTATGTATTTCTACCACAATAATCATGGGTTTAATAGGTCATAAATAAAGCTTTGTTTTTTCATATCAGCAATTGCTATTCCCATACGATGAATTAAAGACTTCTTATCAATCTGAAGACTAAATCACCCAATATCCTTAGACAAATCACACTTAATGTGACGTTTTCATGACCCAACATGAAAATTTCTTTTCTTCAGTGTGTCTAACATGTTTAATTTTAATCATTTTTATAGAATCTAACATTCAGTGATCTTCCGTAATCTTTTCCTGGCTGTATGTATTTTCTCTTTTCAGGAAAATCTGTTAGCTTGGAAGTTATTGTTCTTTGCCTGAGCTACTATTTTGGAGTCGGGGGCCTTCTTCTTAATTTAGCTTGAGAATGGAAAATCATGGAAAGAAGGTGTTGCTTACTTCCAATGGCGATGACATTTGCAATAACATTGCTTTCCATTTAGCTCAGAGGGGTTGCCAGTATGTACTTTCCCTGTCTTAGATATGCATAAAAGTCATGCTTCTATTCATACACGCATGCGCGCACACACACACAGAGGTTACTGTCTGTCAGATGGAATATAGTATTGGCACTCTGATACTCACATTTCATTGGCACAATTGCTGCATAAATGACATAGCATAAACTCTAGTTAATCCTTTTGTTGATTCTACCACTTAGATTGGTTTTGATGGGAAATGAGCGCCAATTGAAGAGTGTAGCGGAGAATATAAAGCTATCTCTAAAGGGTAGCGCTGCCATAGAAGTTGTGGGATTGGATATGATGGAGGATAGAGAAACTGCTTTTGATGAAGCTGTGGACAAGGCATGGAAGATATTTGGGAAGTTGGATGCCTTGGTACACTGCTATGCTTATGAAGGTACAATTCTGACCTTTGTTTCAAACAAATATTGTTATTCTTTAGATACAGAAGGATGTAAAATGGCAATGAAATTGGTGTTTGTCTTCATAAAAAAAAAGTGGTATTTGTGTGTTCCATCTTAAGGTAACGGTAAGGTTTGTGTACACTCTACCCTCCCTAGACTTCACTTGTGCGACTACACTGGGTATGTTGTATGTTGATGTCTGTTCCATCCAGTATATGGTGAACCGAAAATAATTATCTTTGAAATGTGAATGGCTAACTAATTTTGTCAAATTAATGACACAATAAAAGGTTTGGCAAATCACAGCAGATTAGGACTTAATTACATGAGCGGTCTTATTGATAAAAATAGTCCTTATATTATGAATAATAGTTGACCTACAATCTTGGTTAATTAACCGATTTCATGTCTACTCGGAGGTTTTGGCCAGAGAATATTAGTCATTGGGCCATTATCAAACTGAGTGCAATCTATTTTTGGTTGTGACCCGTTAGAGTATTCTAATTCTAATATGCTATGAATTAGATCATAAATCATCTACTGTAGCTTGGAAAAGACTAACAATTATCTTAGGAAAGCTATTATAAAAATAAAGAATTCTTTTCGACATGAAGTGAATTTGTCTATACATCTTATACCTTAAATGTGAGATGATAAAATATGGCAGAAGCTATACTAAAAGATATCATGACCGTATCCCGCATTCATTTTTAGCTGATCCTTTTGGTTTTATATATTTTTGTTGATTTTCTACAGAGAAAGCCATTTGTTAAACCACTTGTTTGAAAATTGTGTATCTTTAACATAGAATATTACCTTTTTGTGTTTGATAAATACCCTCCTTTATTGTTTGTGTTTTAGAAGAACATGCTATCTTGGAGTGTCCATGTTGTGAAATTCTGAGCGCATGCTTGTTGTTAACTAACTTGATGATAAATTGAGTGAAAATCCATTAAATTGAAGTAATTGTAAATACTAAATAGTACTTGAAAATCTATGATTTGTGAAATTTCTTCTTCATGAATTTAAGATTAATATACTTTCAATGTCAAGTTTCTTCTGTCTGTGGTGTAAATAATGTATGATGTTCTTCATTCATGTTTTGAGATTATTAAGTTGTTAGAAAGTGAAGATGTAACTTGGCTGTGGACTCTGGAAGTAGCCAAACTATGAAGAAAAAGCTGGTTTTCAGATCTCAAAGTCCATAGCTGCTATCACGGGGCATGTGGAATCTATTGGGCAATCCGTTGTTTCACGTGTTTTAATCCCCTTCTTTCACTTTACTGATTTAACTTCCACCATCTTCTTAATTTTTCTCTCTCCAATATCTCAATGTTAGCTGACCAATGGTGGACTAAGCTTTGTCAATTAAGGGCAATGCTAGTGATGTGTGTATAGAACACTTGTTATGTGTGTCTAGAAAACACAAGTTGCAATCCCTACATCTTAAGCAAGGAAAAGCAGTCAGGGACTCGTTCCCAAAATCTACTTTGTATTTAATGAAAAGCTAGTTGGCAAGAGAATTTATCTTAGATATGTTAGATTGAGTGGGTTCAAAAGCTTATTAACTGATCCTATCTCATACATTAGCCTGCGTGAGCAACTCGTTTCTTCTAGTAACATGATTGTTTTTTGCATTATGTTATTAATTATTTTTGGTGCTTGCTGGTCTTTTGATATGGACGTGCTAGTTTGTAGATGCGTCATTAGGCCTTTGTTGAGAGGTGCAGCATGTTTGACATAAGCTTCTTAATACTTGTCATGCTATGAAACAGGGAAAATGCAAGATCCGCTGCAGCTAATTGATGACGAGTTCAAAAAGATTGTCAAAATAAATTTTATGGCTGGATGGTACCTGTTGAAATGTATTGGTAACAGAATGCGAGACAGTAAATCCGGAGGATCCATTGTATTTATGACCTCGATCATTGGTGCTGAGAGAGGAATATATCAAGGAGCTGCTGCTTATGGTTCATGTGCCGCTGGAATTCAGCAGCTGGTTAGAGTAAGTACCTGTTCATATTCTCTTGTATAGTTGGGATGCATGATCAGATCGTGTAACACCATGTTTTATAAAATCATATGGGACAAGAGCTTACCCATCTTCATAAACATTCTATTTATTGTTTCTCCTGCTTATGGTTCCGTCTAATTACTTATTTATTCTATTAGCTATGGTTGCTTGTCAGGACATGTTATATCATCCTGTATAGCATTATGCCTTTGAGGTTTTGGGTAATTTGCCCAATTGTGTGGAAGAAATAGTGAATTTTGGGAGACATTATGTCGTTTAATATGATGCAATAGTTTCTCTAAGTTTACTATCTTGTTTCTCAAGCACTTGAAGTAGAACCACATCATGACATGTTCCCAGTTTTTCTTTGGGTTGTTGGGAAGTTCACTTAGCATAAGGGCTATAAGTCAATCGCAGGTAATTTGTGCTCCATTGGTAGGAATTAGGATCTTAGCTGTGCAAGGTCCAAGGTAATTGAAAGTTCGAGGATCATCCATATAACTTTGTTGTCCCTAGGTAGAGAGGTCCGTGAATGTTAGCGAGACTTCAATTTCCATGATATTTTTGAATTGTTCTTTGATAAAGCAGTTTTCATACTAGTTCTCCTGTTTTCCTTTTTCCTGGATTGTTTTAGCCTTAGTCTTATACTCTTTATTGGAAAAAAATCAGCTTAAACTCTACCGTTAAAGCTGCTTTAGCATCCAGAGCTATGCTCCCTTCGTTATATCACCATTTTTTTTTGTCTAAAGGTGTGCTCAATTTGATAATAGCATTTGTGTATACCTTGCTCAGTTATCTGCAATTGAATTGGGGAAGCACCAAATTAGGGTGAATGGCATATTGCGTGGCTTGCACCTCGAGGATGAGTTTCCTTTGTCAGTGGGAAAGGAGAGAGCAGAGAAGTTGACCAAGGAAGCAGCGCCTCTAAATCGTTGGCTTGATGCTAAAAAGGATCTGGCTTCCACTGTCATCTATTTAATCAGTGATGATTCACGATACATGACTGGGACCTCCATCTTTGTTGATGGCGCCCAGTCTCTAGTGAGGCCACGAATGCGCTCATACATGTGAAGTTTCTAAATTATAATATACATGATCGGAGCCATAGACACTGGAATTATATTGTAGTGTTGTGTAAATGCACAAGCATTAGGGGAAGTACTATCAACTGTCTGGATTTTCTTCTATTGTATTTGATTTAAGTTTTCAATAAGTATGGCATTCTTCTTTTTTTTCCTCCTTTCTGTTGTGATATTGCTCAAACTTTAATCTATTTTAAGTGAGAATTTGTTGTGTCTCTTCTTAGTTCATTGTCTCTCTTATATTGCTGCTTATTTATATCTAGAAAACAACTAATCTGATTGTGAAAACATTTCAAAATCAAGACTTTTGTCTTTGTATATCAATTTCAAAACCACACATGTGAGTTTGTCAATTGGATAAATTTTGTGAACAATTTAATAAGATAGGTAGAATGAAGGTATATAACATCTTGTTTAGTCCAAGAAACCTTATAAACAATTGAACACTACAAGCGTGTTTTGCCAATCTGATAAGACTCGTGAACAATTTAATAATATATGTTGTATGAATATAGAATGACGTCTTGCTAGTACGACTAAACTTATGAATAATTAGACAATACATACAAGTTTTAGTGTATAAAGTATAAAACATATTTTAGTGTATGCAAGATGTATAAAATATGGTAAATTTAACTAGTTTAGATGTGCTTTAACTTTTAAGATCTGAATTTTATATAAAATTGGTGCATCTTCACTTTGTTTTTACATGTTTGTATATATGACATTTGTATACAATCATGTATTAGTGAATGAATTGCGTATAAATTATGGTAAATTTAGCAAGACCATTGATCATACTAATAAAAATGATAATATCATTAAAATAAATAAACGATACCATGATCATCTATTAGAAAAAAAGATAATCCTTATCACAAACTACAAGACTCATTTGGAAGTGACATTCCTAACGTGATTGTTTTTCATATCTAAAGTTCGAACCTAAGACCTCTAATTAAGATTTTTCATATCCAAGGATCAAATCAATACTTTTGATTAAACGGTATGAGTAAAATGACGAAATTACCCACTCCACAATATTTCCATTAATGTCGAGAAGCTTCTTTAACCCCTCTCTCTAAAACCCTACTTCAAATCTCTTAAACCCTCGCTTCCACATATTTGTTCTTCTCACCTCTCCTCCTTCTCCGTTACTTGTGGAATACTCTGTTTCAGTGAGACCAAATGCATAGGCTTTCGAAGCGCTCCGTCAATTCTCTCCTTCGCAGCTCAAACGCTGCACGCTATCGAGATGTTGCTGCTCCAATTTCTTCTTCCCATTTCTTTTACCAATCGGTATCCACTTATCCCTATGCTTTCTCCGATTATACCTAACTTCTATTTAAATTTTACCATTTATCAGTTCTTCGCTTTGATCTGTGTAATATGTTTAACCTTATGGAAATATGAAAATAAGTGACATAAGGTAATACGTAAATGGGTATTGTATGCAAATAAATGATATAAGGTAATACTTCCAATTTCTTTTACGAATCTGTGTGATATGTTTTACCTTAGGAAAGATCATTTCCCTTGTTTGGTATTGTATGAAAATAAGGTATTGAATGAAAATAAGTAACATAAGGTAATATTATGAGGATGTGTTTCATTCATAATTTGCGTATTAAAAGTTGAAATAATGTCTTAAGTATTGGTTAAAACAGAGTTGGTGTATTTTCAAAGTATATTGCTATGTATGTTTTATTGTAACCCAGAAATGGACTTGGAAATGGGTTGAGTGAAAGGAATTTACTGATGTGAACAGGCGGATGCTGATAGTAAAGGTAGATGGTATTCAGCAGTGACTTCAGGAAGATGCAATGTCAATGAATCCGCCAAGCCATTTAAATCAAGAAATGAGACTTTTTTGGGTTGCCGATTTGAGTCAACAGCTGCGGCATCTGATGCGTCTGATTCACCATCTGAGAAGTTTGAGTATCAAGCAGAGGTAAAAGTCACTACAAAAGAGTCAGGATAGTAAAGCTGAAAAGTGTACTAGATCTTTGGAAATCTGAAAATTTATTTTGTTAACATGGCAGGTCAGTCGCCTCATGGACCTTATTGTTAACAGTTTGTACAGCAACAAGGAGGTTTTTCTTAGGGAACTTATCAGGCAAGTATTAGCTAACTTTCTCTTTAATGGTTATAAGCCCCGCACTTTTATATTTTATCAGTGACCTTTGCGAAAACCAGTGTTCATTAAAGTGTTTTTGTATGCCCTGCAACTTTTATAACAGTGTTTTTTTGTTGTGAAAAGTTTTCTCCTCCATTCTAGATTTCTATTGCAAAGAGGGAGGGTATCACTATTAGAGTCAGTTCTGGATAAAAGTAAGAATGCAAAAACAATATGAAGTTTAGATTATACTATGACAACTTAAGATTCAGCTACTTGGTTTTCTGCGGAAGGCTAATTTATTGCCTTGTAATACTTGGTCATTGGATTATACCTGGCTCAGTAAATCTAAATGCTACCAATAATCTGCCAACACTTTCCGTTAGTTGATATTATGTAAACTCTGGAGATCCTATTTGTGTTAGACTGAAGTCACTAAACAAAGGAATTAAACAATCTATATTGATACTTACATAGTTCCTTTTTGATGATGTAGTAATGCAAGTGATGCCTTGGATAAGTTGAGGTTTCTTGGTGTTACTGAGCCTGAGCTTTTGAAGGATGCAGTTGATCTTGATATTCGCATTCAAACTGATAAAGATAATGGCATTATTACCATAACGTGAGCTTCATAACCTATTAACTGTCTATTTTCGCTGTCTTGTCTGTCTATCACGCATGTCGAAGTTATCATGGAATATGATGTTGTACAGGGACTCAGGAATTGGTATGACTCGCCAAGAACTTGTTGACTGCCTTGGTACTATTGCACAAAGTGGAACTGCAAAATTCCTAAAGGCCCTGAAGGTGCGTTTCTGTCATGTAATTATCTGTTCTTAGTATTTTGCTTCATATAAGCTATAATGTCTTGTTACATGTGTTTTTACCACATAACAGGACAGCAAGGATGCTGGTGCTGACAGCAATTTAATTGGTCAATTTGGTGTTGGATTCTACTCGTCTTTTCTTGTTTCTGAACGAGTATGTTTTTTGTCTATGGTCCTACTTTAGACTTCCTCTCAATTTCTTGATAATAAAGTAAACAATTACCTTGATACATTTGTATCTCTCTTTTAATTTGCTAATGAAAGGTCGAAGTCTCAACGAAAAGCCCAAAGTCTGACAAGCAATATGTCTGGGTTGGAGAGGCCAATTCTAGCACATATACCATTCGAGAGGAGACTGATCCTGCAAAACAACTCCCTAGGGGAACCCGTCTCACTCTATATCTTAAGGTTGGTGAATCAATTTGTTTCAAAGGAAAGCTTCTTATCCTAGTTATTTTAGTACCTGAGGAGGACTGTTCTTTTGTTCCTGTTCGGTATATGTGCAGAGGGATGACAAAGGATTTGCACATCCGGAAAGAGTAGAAAAGCTTGTGAAGAACTACTCACAGTTTGTTTCATTCCCTATTTACACATGGCAAGAGAAGGGATTTACAAAAGAGGTATGTGCATAACTTTTTCAAATAAAACCACACTTGGTTTTACTACGGCCATGAGTTATGCTTGGGGTTCTAATTTTTAGCTTTACGCCTTGTGTAAGCTGGATATGACTCCTTATTGCCTTGTGGTGACATGATCTTGGCTTTTTACAGGTTGAAGTTGACGAAGATCCAGCAGAAGCGAAGAAGGAAGGAGAAGATGAGACAAGTGAGGTATGTGTTAATAGTACCTATCATGGGGGTAACATTGCTGATTCTTTTTTTTTTTTTTGAGGAAAGGTTCAAGAGGTAGCTTTCTTGATTCTACTGTTGTCTTTTCCCATTTCTGATGAAATTTCCAACTCTCTGCATCAGAAAAAGAAGAAAACTAAGAAAGTTGTGGAGAAATATTGGGACTGGGAGCTTACAAATGAGACTCAGCCAATATGGGTTAGCCTTCAGATTACTATCTCCTGTTGCCATGCTCCCCAAGTTTGTTCTTACTAATATACTGAGTTACTGCTTTTCCTTTTCCAGCTTCGAAGCCCTAAGGAAGTGAGTAAAGAGGAGTATAATGAGTTCTACAAAAAGACTTTTAATGAATATCTGGAGCCTCTTGCTTCTTCACACTTTACAACCGAGGTACTAAAAACTTCTTTGACGTAGAATGCCTTCAGATAGACTATTCTACTACTTCACCCTTCTGTTTTAATTCTAGTATGATATCTTTTGTTTGATGATAATATTGGAGGTTAAGTTTCAGTTTTGTTAAACAACTCCCCCGGTTTTTTTGTTTTTCGTTTTTTGTGTTTGTTACTTCATTTTGCCTTGCTTTTGCTATGGCAGGGAGAAGTGGAGTTCCGGTCTGTACTTTTTGTGCCATCTGTATCTGGAATGGGTAAGGATGACATGATAAATCCCAAGACAAAGAATATAAGGCTTTATGTGAAGCGAGTTTTTATATCTGACGACTTTGATGGTGAACTGGTAAGAGGAAGCCCTATTGTTATTTTTTAAGAGAAGTTCAATGCTCTAAATGGGAGCTGACTTGTGTTCCTTTTCTGTTGTATAGTTCCCACGCTACTTGAGTTTTATCAAAGGTGTAGTTGACTCAAATGATCTTCCACTTAATGTATCACGAGAGATTCTTCAAGAAAGTCGCATTGTAAGTGCTTCAAGCATACTATTCCTTTTGAGGCAATGGTCCATTTATCATTTGCATGGTAAGCTGTTCTTTTGACAAACTATTTCATGTTGGTTTGGTTTTAAGGTTCGCATCATGAGGAAGCGGCTGGTGCGGAAAGCATTTGAAATGATTCAGGGCATTGCTCTCAGTGAAAACAGAGATGTATATTCGCTTCTCAAGTCCTTGTGTCCACTGCTTTAGTCTTGTATATTTGTTGTGAAAAAAATTATTTAGAGTGAATGTTTGTCTTTTCCTGAAAGTTTTAGTTACCTTCGATTTGATGCATTAGCTGGTCGGGTCTTCGGACTCTCATTGCACTTCTTTGATATTATGTGCAGGACTACGAGAAGTTCTGGGAGAACTTTGGGAAGCACCTAAAGTTGGGATGCATTGAAGATCGTGAAAACCACAAGCGTATTGCTCCACTTTTACGTTTTTTCTCTTCTCAAAGTGAAAATGAGATGATCAGCTTGGATGAATATGTTGAGAACATGAAACTAGACCAGAAAGACATTTACTATATTGCTTCTGATAGTGTGACTAGTGCAAGGAACACTCCTTTCCTGGAAAAACTTCTTGAAAAAGATCTTGAAGTATGAGTCATTTGAACTAACTTTAGTTGGTTTCTTCTTTGCTGCTTCTTGCTAGTTTCACTGACATTGGCTGATTCTTATTCCAGGTTCTATTCTTAGTTGATCCCATTGACGAGGTTGCTATCCAAAATCTCAAAGCATTTAAGGAGAAAAACTTCATTGACATTAGCAAAGAGGACCTAGATTTAGGTTAGTGATTTGAGATGTTTGCCCTTCTTTTAATGTCAGTTCCCCTTTTGCTGACCTGCTTGTTTTGCAATTCTAATATGTTAGTTATCCTTTGTTGTAGGTGATAAGAATGAAGATAGGGAAAAGGAGATAAAACAGGAGTTTGGGCAAACATGTGATTGGATAAAGAAACGGCTCGGGGACAAGGTTGCTAGTGTACAAATCTCAAATCGTTTGAGCAGTTCTCCTTGTGTTCTTGTATCAGGAAAGTTTGGTTGGTCGGCTAATATGGAGAGGTGATGTGAATTTTTTGCTGGAGGCTGATGGTTCAATTTTGAGACCTATTCTTTAGTCTTTTATGAAATACTTGGACTTTTTGCAGGCTGATGAAGGCCCAAACTGTTGGTGATACCTCCAACCTGGATTTCATGAGGAGTAGAAGAGTTTTTGAGATCAATCCTGAACACCCTATCATTAGAACCTTAACTGTAAGCTGTTTTTTTTTGGCATGATGGTTCCTCTATATGTGATTTGATCTTGTGTGGGCCCTAATATTATTATTTGTCGAATATTGCAGGAAGCCTGCAGGAGTACTCCAGATGATGAAGAAGCCTTGAGGGCCATTGATCTTTTGTATGATGCTGCATTGGTTTCTAGTGGTTTCACTGTGAGTCTTCATATCCTTTTTCTTATATTCTTGGGCAACTGATTCTGGTTCCTGATATAATTGAGCTTAGTTCAGCAACTAGCATATGCTATTTGCGCTTGGTTAAATTCATAGTATTACTTTGTGCTCAAGTGATCCTTCTTTATTAGTCAAGTTGTGCTTGACATTTAGGAGGTCTAAATACGTAGTTCGTGCCCACACATGTCAAAAGTTGTGATGAACTTTGATCTCATGTAAGATTTAGAAAGAGAGGGTGGAAATCAGAGTCCGTACATGAAGTGCGAATTTAATCAGCGATATGTTTTGTTTTCTTATATGGGTTTAAACTGGTTGCGGTGGTGAGTTCCTGACAATGCACATTGAGTTCATCAGTTGATTTTCTTGAGTGAGTAATGAAAGGAAGCTAGCATGTGATAGTATGAACTGAGATTTTTCCCATAAACTGTGTATCAAACCATGTGCCACGGGCCACATGGGATCTGTTAGTTATTTTTTTCAGAAAAAGTTTGTACAAATTGTATTAGTAGTAATGATGTACTGATAAGCTAAGAATGAAATGACAAACATTGGTTGCCTATGCCCAGCGACTTTGATTCTTATATTTGCATCAATTGTTGCAGCCTGAGAATCCAGCACAACTGGGAGGGAAGATATATGAGATGATGAACTTTGCCCTTGCTGGTAAGTGGGGAACTGTCAGTGATTATCAGCAACAAGCACACCAGCAACCACACATCCCAGAAACAATCGAAGCAGAGGTCGTTGAGCCTGTTGAAGCTGGTGGACAGAAATAAAATCAGTAATTTTCCATTAGTTTGTAATATAATAGTTGAGGCTTCTTAGAGATAATATTGAGACCCTATTGGTGAGCAGATCAGTCTGAAGTAAAAGGGACTTAATAAGCATTATCATTCCGTTGAACTGAAAACTAAAAGATAGAACAAGAACCATTCGAATGGAGCTTTGTTTTTCTGGGGTTCTTAATGGAAGTTCAATTCCTCAGTAATTTTCTGAAAAGCAATTGCTTGTATCAGACCTGTAAGAGCAACATTCCAGCTTATATTCATAAACCAGTTTTACGTATTTTGTTTAATTGTTTGTAATTATGTTTTGGCTGAATTTGCATGTAACGTGATAGCGGATGCATCAAACTTGGACCTCGTTAATGAGGTAGGGACATATCTTTCATTAGTTGGCTAAAAACAAGATCATCTATGTCCTAATTCTAATAATCCAGGGCCAATTTTGAACCAAAACTGAAATGGAGGATATTTTTGTTTTATTTCCAATAGTTCGTGGGCATTTTAGCCTGTTTTTGTTTAAAATCTTTACTAATAAATTTAAGGGAAAAGGCTCAAATATGTCATCGAACTTTGAGAAAAGGTTCATCTATGCCATCTGTCAAAAGTTTGACTCGTTCATGTCAGTTTCGTTTGAGAAAAGGTTCATCTATGTCATCAAATTCAAGGGGAGTATAGATTTTTCTCATTTGTTTCTATATGTTCTATACAAAATGGCTTAGGTTTGACTATATTCCTAATGCAAATCCTTGATTAGCTTAACGAGATCTTGAATATTATTTAGGATTCTTGACTTTGTGCATTGTTGTGTCAGACATTTTAGAGACGATAAAGTTCGATCGATTTTGAATTGGATAAATTAAATAATTATTACAAGTATAGAGACATGTATACACGATGAATTTCAATTTATTTTCTTTATCAGTTAATAAGTAAAAGGATAAATAACACGAAAACAAAAAGAAAAAAAGAAATGATGACTACTACGTAGTTTAGACGTGTATTTGACAATTTCACCATCAACATTTTCTTTTTCGAGAATAAAAGCCAAAAGGAAATGAAGAAAAAAGACCGGTTTAATGGCCTCAGACCGGCCAAAACGATGTCAGACCGCGTTCTTCCGGTTCTTAGTCGTCGTCTACCGTTGACTTTTGTTATTCCTTTGTCAGCAAAGTTAAAAGGGAGAAAGACGAATCTTTTTTGTCAGAAATCTGTAATTGAACCCTCAAATTCTCTACAGAAATGGGCGTCTGATTATCTGTAAGTGGAAAATTTTCATATTTTAATTTCACTGAAACTTGAAACATTCCGATTTTCCCCATTTCTTTGAGGGTATTGTAATTGATTTTCATTTTTATTTGTCTTTTCTGTGAATTTAGAATGATCCATAAGCCATAAACTACATGGTTGTTCTTGAAATTCATTTTTGTGATATAATAATAGAAAAAAAATTATAGCTGATTCAGATATTTTATGTGGGTAATCGATTTCTCACGTTTTTGGCTGGAGAAACATGTCTAATCTTCATAAAGTTTTCATCTTTAGGAATATATTGTGTAAATAGGCAGCTCTAAGTTTTTGCTCGGAGCTAGGATTTGAAGTTTATGGGTACTCGTTTTAGTTATTGGGTTCACAATTAAATATTTTGTGTATTTAGTACAGCATCTAAGCAGAAGGTACTGGGTTTGTCTGAACGCGTACTTAACATTGTAGCTCTGCCCCTGAAGTGCTACTTGCTTGCATTGACATTAGATGGTTCTGAAAAGAAGGAAGTTGAGTTAGAAGTATGTGCAGTGTGATGCGTGGGGGTTGTTTGTGGTTTTTAAGAGGTTTAGTGTGAGATGCTGTTATTGAATGAGCTTCATCGATTTCTCACAATTTTACATTGTTATTTATTTGACATGGTTTTTCAGGTTGTAATATATCAGTTATCAAACTTCATTAAATATGCTGCCTCCACGTCCCAGCGGGTTGCCTCCATCCTTATTTTTTGCCTCTTCAGACGCCAGAGCATCAACTGGTAATCATGACCCTGGAATGAACTCTGATCAGAATCGTGAATCGCCTGCTGAGAGTGCTAATTCAAGAGACACGTGGCCTGTTATTGATGCTGCTACTCAAGTGAAGCTTGAGAATCAGAAAGCTGAGGATGGTTATTATGAACAGTCTGTGACTCACAGGCCTGCTAGTGCAAATAAGATTTCTCTTCTTGATATTGCTAGAGAACAAGTGGATATAATATCAGAAAAAATGTATTTGCTCCCCAATGAGTATTTAGAAGAGCTAAAGGGTAGGCTTCGAGGGATGCTTGAAGGGAATGGCGGTCCTCTGCAAAGAGATGAACTTTTGTTTTTACAGAGGCTTGTTCAGACTAGGTCTGATTTGACTGCAAAGGCATTGATTAAAGCCCATCGAGTTCAGCTGGAAATTCTTGTCGCTATTAATAGTGGAATTCAATTTTTCCTGCATCATAGTATGAATCTTTCTCAGACTGCCCTGATTGAGGTTTTTGTTTACAAGAGATGTCGGAATATAGCATGCCAAAGCCAGTTGCCTGCAGAAGATTGCCACTGTGAGATATGCACCACCCGAAAGGGATTCTGCAGCCTTTGCATGTGTGTAATCTGTAACAAGTTTGATTTTGAAGTGAATACATGTCGGTGGATTGGTTGCGACTCCTGTGCTCATTGGACTCACACGGATTGTGCAATTCGTGATAAACAAATTGGAACAGGTTCTTCTCCTGTGAATGGGCTGGGGTCTGCTGAAATGCAGTTCAGGTGTAGAGCATGCAATCGCACTTCTGAGCTTTTTGGTTGGGTGAAAGATGTATTCCAACAATGTGCACCTACCTGGAATGGGGAATCATTGATAAGAGAACTAACTGTTGTAAGTAAGATCTTTCGACTGAGTGAGAACACAAGAGGGAGGCAGCTGTTTTGGAAGTCTGAGGAGCTCATAGAAAAACTAAAGGGTGGAGTGGCTGAGACAACAGCTTGCAGGATTATATTAGCTTTTCTCCAAGGTAGGTCTCATATCTTGTACTTTATTGCTCCTGCACTTTGTAGAAATGTATGCATGAAAAGGTAGAATCCATCATGTGGTTGACATTGATGGTAAAAAGCATTTGCTTCTCCTATGAAAAGTTAGAAACAATTACAAAAATCTCAGACATGGAGAAAATTGTCCTTAAACGATTTACTTTCCATAGTTAGGGAATTGCGAGACCCTGAATTCATAGAAGTGGTGCTTGATGGTAATTTAATGCTGTCACATGCATTTTTTGAAACTTGAGCTATGCAAGTCTTCATTTTTCCGCAATATAAATGTGTCCTACATCTTCTTGGTGACATATTTACCCCCCCTCCCCCATAAGTATCCTTCAAAAGCATTCAAAACTGCTAAAACATGCTGAGGTGTAGTTGGTTGATTGATATGTTTTTGAGCTCAAGCTGTATCAAATATTTTCATCTCTAGTCTAGGTAACCTGGGATGAAACATGTAACAAGAGCTCATGACATGATTTTGAGCGTATAATCTTGGAATCAAATAAGCTCTTTCACATGTTAAGAACTTGGCAGAGATCAAAGAAAGGTTTGATACATAAAAGATCCCTTTCATGCTCCTCCTATGTTTCTCGCATCATGTTTTTCTGTGCATCTTAGTTCTCCCTCTGATTCATTTTGTTCATCTTACTTCCTTTTTAGTCCGTTTCAAAAAGAATGTTTCTTTCCATTTTTGGCAACTCTTGAGTTCTAACTTTTCACATGATATGTTCAAGACCAAAAGATAAAAGGACATTTTGGTACATTCTCCATATTTTTAACTTAAGACCACAAAATTCAAAAGTTTTCTTTACTTTCTTAATCTCCGTGCAAGTCAAAACCAACCAATCAAATTGAAACGGAGGGAGTATTTTTTTCTATGGAGAAAAGTAATTTTTATCAATAGGGAGAAGAAACAATACAAACGTGGAGTACCTGGTCCTCCTGGTATAAATGTCAGAGATCAGCATGTCATGATGTTCAGTCTCATACTACTTTGAGAGATATAAGAAATAAGAGGTATCACTTTCTAGATTCCAGTGTTTCAGATGAATATAGTTTTCATTTGATCGCAGCAAAAGCTAGGGTAGTGAAGACGACTGACTCCTGTCACATATTCCAATCCAAGCTCAACAGAAGTCTAAGTGTATAGCAGATGACCACACTTGTGTTTAATTGTGAAATATCTCAAATGAAATGACTAAATTTGCTTTCTCTCTTAATCTATGTACTTTTACAGTTTATAACATCCTGACTTTAGATTTGTGGTTAACTCCTCTTCAAGCATCCTTCTTCCGTCTGTTTTCTTCTCCTCTCGTATCTGCTCTTATTTTCTTCAGCTTCAGTATTGTAAATTTAAATCTGTCCTTGAATATGTATTTAGTACTCCATATTTTCTGCTAAAGTATCAACCATCTTGCGTGAGCTTCCCTTGGCTGAGCTCTAGTTTTGGTGCAATAGATGAGGGAAACAAAATTTCACACTTCACAATAGTTTAAGGAGGGAGCTATCTGGTGTGTGACTTGTTTCCTTTTTTTTTTGATTTGGGTGATAAATCTGTTGGTGTGTATTAGCTTGAGAAATATAATTAACGGAGATGCTAAGCTGTTGTAGATTCAAAAGAAATTCCTTTAAAAGTTCCTGGAGGAACTACAAAAAGATTTATATCATCCCTAAAGAGAAACTGCTGCCTCCTTGCCACCTGTGGTTCATGCTTATTACTTTTTTGTTCTTGGTGATCTCAAACTCTAATTTCCCTCGCAACTCTGTCTTCAGTCCTCACTAGTCACTGTGGTCCAATTTATCTCCTTTCTAAAAATTAGTGTGAGAAATTTTCCTGCAAAAAAGCCAAAAAAGGTGATTTACATTTATACTGGTAGAAATGTGCGTGTCACCATCAAGAACTTGCTTAAGAGTTTTCTATTTTCCACCTCATTAGGATTACCTTCTCCTACCTCCTTTACTGCCAGTTCCTTCTTTTCCTCCTCAGTAGCGAATTCCCTTTGAGTGATTGGTTCCCTATTGGAGTCTTAAATCTTTGAGCTTCTACAATATCCTAACTTCCCGTTTCATGATCCACATGCATCCCATTATCTAAGGCTGAATAGGTACAGCTTGGTGTAGGATCAAGAGATAACAAGATTTGGGAATTCCATCATTTTCCCTGTCATATATTTTCCTGCTAAGTTTTGGTGGAAACAGGGGAAAGATTACCAGATTTAATACTTGCATGTAGAAAATTCACAAGTGTGGAAAATGCTGCATGCAAGGGCATAAATAGGAAGGTTTATGTGGGAGGCCTCTTTTTCTTATCTCTTTCTATCTGATAAGACGAATTCATTCTTCTCGAATGGATAGCCCTTCTCTCTATCTTTTTCATTTTCTCAGTTACTCATCATGTTGTCACCCTGCCTGATCTTAAAATACTGAAAAGCGAATAGGCCTAAAATGCATGGCCTAATTTCTTCTTGTCTCTTCGTTTGTTTCTGAACTATTCTGAATATCATCAATTTATGTGCGCATTTTTATGAAGAGCTTGAGATGGACTCATCAAGGAGCTCTGAGGCTGGAAATAATGGAAGGATGATTCCACCCCAGGAGGCATGCAACCGAATTGCTGCAGTGGTACAAGAAGCAGTGCAGACAATGGGAGTAGTGGCTGATGAAAAAATGAGGATGCTAAAGAAAGCTCGTCAAGCTCTCGAGACTTGTGATCATGAACTGGAGGAAAAGGCCAAAGAAGTTTCAGAACTTAAACTGGAGAGACAGCGAAAAAGGCTACAGATAGATG
Source organism: Solanum appendiculatum (assembly GCA_018342035.1). Classification (NCBI taxonomy): domain Eukaryota; kingdom Viridiplantae; phylum Streptophyta; class Magnoliopsida; order Solanales; family Solanaceae; genus Solanum; species Solanum appendiculatum. The sequence goes on along the minus strand of JAGDQO010000583.1, from coordinate 1,341,960 downwards.
AATTAGAGAGCATTGCTAGGCTTAAAGAAGCAGAAGCAGATATGTTCCAGCTTAAGGCGGATGAAGCAAGACGAGAAGCTGACAGGTTGCAGAGGATTGCTCTTGCAAAATCAGGGAAATCAGAAGAAGATTATGCCAGCTGTTACCTTAAACAACGTCTTAGCGAGGCTGAAGCTGAGAAGCAATTCCTTTTCGAGAAGATTAAACTTCAAGATCAGAGTTCTCGTTCATCACAAGGCAATGACATCGGTGACACTTCACAAGAACTTTACTCAAAAATACAAGAGATCCTAAAGAGCGTGTAGAGCTCCAAGTAAAGCCGGAGACAATCTGCCAAATGAACATCTTTGTAAGTTGCCTGATCATTGTTCATGGCTTTGTGTCATTTTAACTTATACTTTAAGACATTTGCAATATGACGCCCTAAAACCTTGTATTAATTTGCTTCTTTTGGTTGAATTAATTTGTGAAATTGACTAAAAGTACCACTATATTATTGATTTGATCAGCTGACTATTGCAAGAAACAATACAGTATCAACTCAAGACTGACAAGAAGCATTAAAAAGATGTTTCCTAAGGTATGCATATAATAAGATCATACTCATTCTAAACACGTTTCTATATGCTGAATTAACCTTTGTGAAGCCAATTCGTGCAAGCTATATAATCGTTGGATAATATTGTCCAACACATGGTGCGTGGAGGATCTCGAATCAATGATGGGGTCTGTTTGGCACCTCCTAAATGGGCGTTCAAATTAGACCGAACCCTTTCCAACCACATGCATATTATTGTGATTCATTATGTTGCAGTGAACTTGCCACTGCAAAACAACACTGCATGTGTATCGCACCAAACTGACAAATCAAGTCAAATCGAAAAATAAATAAAAATCCATGTCTCATTACCAAGATTTCAAGCACAGAGGTTCAGTGTGACAGGCCAGTGCTTCCCACACCACCTTCAAAAAAAAAATTCAAAATGCTTAAGTTACGAGTTCGATAGAATCCAATTGACATGTTCTACTTTTTCATAAACTATATTAAAAAAATTATTTTTCATTAAAAACCATTTTTGACAATAATACTGATCAACTACATTATTGAGAATAGGACTGGGGGCTACCCACTGGCTACAGATGTCTGAGACATATTTATTAGATATAATAATATATGATAAGACTAAAATGCATTATTCTTGTTACATTGCATTTATGCTGATGAATTCTATTTGTCGACATCCTTATATTAAGTTACAACACCACCCAGAACTAGTAATTAAAAAGAAAACTAGAAAGCATTTTTTTTCCCATTCCATGTTTGGGATTTACTTTGTGGCTCGATTAATTTAGATTCACCTCGAAGTTTCATTTTGAGGAGTAAAGTATCAATATTCAGGACTAGAACTCGAAACTCAGAATTCGTTATGTTTGATTTGGAGGCATTAACAACCACCCCAAAACAAACCGACATATGCTACTTTGACCTTTCAACTTTTAGGTCATTTGATTAGAGGAATAAGGATAATAATTTTAGCATAAAATATGTGATTATTTTATTTCATCTTGATTGTGAATATTAAGTTGTCACAGAATTATTTTATCTCATATAGAAGATTAATAGCTAATTTCACGAGATATATATCTAAACTCATTGAAATATCCTTGTCTATACAAACCTTACATTTTAATTGTAATAACTTTTGATTCGAACTTAATATATATAGTGAAATATTCATTAAGTTAATATAACAAATGTATTTCAAACCTAATAAATCAAATAAATTATGTAATAGAATTCTAAACTGGAACCATAATATGCAAATTTTAGATTTGTCTATATGACTATATCATCTAAAACTTCTAAATGAAATACTCATCCAATTTAACTAAAAATTATATTTATTTCATTATGGCCATATGATATGGAATGACTATTCCTTGTTTTTTTTTTGTGTGTGTTTTTTTCTTTCTTTTTTCTATTATACAAGTTGAACTTTTGTAAAGTGAGCTGATGTAATTCTTAAAATGGGATCTTATATATCTTTTTAACCCCCTCCAGTCAAAAAAGAAAAAAATATATCATTCTCTTTTGCTTTTGTGTTTTCTAGTCTTCAAAATGTAAGATGAATTTATTTCTTTATGATAGAGGCAGTTTGTAAATGTTTTGGCAAAAAGAAAAAGAAACCTTAGTTTTTTTTTTAATTTATTTGTGCAAAAAATTGGGAGCAAAGGATTAACAAGGTAGGAACTCGAACCCTTACCAACAAAGTGAAAGTTCAAATTTTTAATCAATCAAGCTAATAAATTTTTTCTAAAAGTTTGGACCATTTCTCAATTCAAGCATGTCATCCTTGTGCAGGAGTCATTATGCGTATATTCTCTGTATCATTCCAATTATATCGGATGTCCATGAAGGAACAAAGCCTTAGTTTGGTTTATTAGCACCCTAAAAAATATTTATGGTCAGAGATCAATAACTTTTGCTTAAATCTTTTCTTTTTATATTAGAAAATTTATTAAATATAATATTCACTATAAATTTAATAACTAAATTTCATAAACTTCACATTCTTACTCCATCTTTCGGTTACAATGGAACAAATGAATTAGTAGATGCAATAACAATAAACTTGGGACCAAGGTGTCTTTGCTAGAAAATTGCTACTACTTCACAAGCTTAGATATTGTTTTTAAGAAAGAAAATAAACATGGAAATAAAGCATCAAATTTGTTTAGGTTAAGGTCAAGTCAAAGAAGATTTAAGACAAAGAGACAGGTTCTGAAAATGAAATGTAAAGAGAGAAGGGTACAAGAGAAATTGTTAGGTGAACAAAAACAAACTTAATGTTTTTCCATGTTTTATCTCTCCACTATTATACTAGTAGTTTTGATTTGACATTTTGTCCTCTTCTTCTAACAATTGGTTTTTTTTTTTTCAACAACCAATTGGTTATATAATATTTCTCATTTCATTTTATTTTTTTTAATCTTTTATTTTATATTATATTCTATTATATTATCTTTAGCCTTTACTAACCTCTTTTCTTGTTTTTCATTCGGTGTCCGGTACCTACATTGGAGTCCGACTAATCTGAATTCGCATAGGAAAGTTCAATATTGGAGGGTAAAGCGCTTTTTAACAAACACGACTTCGTACACATGATGGATTCAAACCTGAAACATTTGATTAAAGATGAATCTAATAGATCGTTATACCGAGAAGTTGGATCATAATTTCTTACCATAAAAATGGTTGCATGCGTGACGGCACCAACTATGAGAAATCCACCAATCCACATGTGATGTGTGAACAATGACAATTGTGTACCATAATCAGTAGCTAGATACGGATAAGAGGGCATAGAATATATATAATTAATGAGCTACAATAATGATTAAAGAGTCGTATTCACCATTCTACCATAACCCTCGTTGATTAGGAGTTAATGAAGAAGCCTTTACCAATCTAAACTATGAAGGTAGTTATGATTATCATGTCCTAATGTGAATTTTAGCTTTTGGTGAGCTAACCTTTTGAGTTATTGGAACTAATATTTTTATGTATCAGTGTTTTAAAAGGTACATGCGTGAGATAATACATTTTACTTGATATAAAATGAGATATGATCTCCAAAATTATTGAGTTTTAATATTTTGTAAATCAATAAATAAAGATAATATTAAAAGGTAAAATATTTTTTTACTTAAAAGTTTTTTTAACTTTTAGAATTTAATAACGTGCTGATTTTTGTTTTTTTTTTCTGAGTATTAAATTAAGGACTTGTTTAGTAATTTTATTTAAAATAAGTTTTCTAAACTTATGCCCCAAAATAAAATCCCCCAACGCCTAAATATTGCATACTATGTTATTTTCGCCCCTCTAAATCACCTTGATACATTTTATTAATCCTAAAGTAAAATATTTATGTATTCAATTTTAAATTTCTCGAAAAAAGTTAGTAACTTACCTTTATAATTCTCAGCAGGTATATTTATATTTATAGTTTATAATATACTCAACAGATCTTCAAGATTTATTATTATCAACAAACCAATAGAAATTTTGTTTCGTTATGTTTGGTATTAGGTGCCTGCCATACAAAATCAACATTTCGAATTAGGAATCTCCCAAAATGAACCAATTAATTTTTCTTAAAGTGAGGGGACCAAAAATAAAATATTGGTGATATATCAGACAAATATTTAGCAAACTAGAAAATGTGGGCACTTCATTATTTGACAAAATAAATAAATCTTGTTTTATGATGTTATTAATTAAAAGATAGCATCACATGAAGAAGGCAATCCACCATGCAAAATGGCTTTTGAGATTTTTTAATAGTATTAAGTCAGGCAAACGATATCTACAGTTAAATATGAAATTTATAAATTTGAAAATAAAAAGAAAATTATCCATTACATAGTTCTACTGCACCCTTCGGTCAAATAAACCAAGCTCACAGAAAAAAGGAAATCTTTTATACCGATGTATCGTACTCTCTCGACCAGGTAATCATAAGAAAATACGGAAAAATCTTTCCAAAGTGAGAGAAGGAGGGAAGGCGCGCTACAACTAACATAACAGCCAGCCACATGTGCGGATGTGAAAGGATTTTATGGTATCGGTCACTCTTCTATGAAATATCGATTCTATCAATCATTCCATTTCAGAATCAAGTAAAGATAATCTCATAATATAAAAATTCATTATACTAATATGTATATATAACTTAATTAACAATCTCTTTGCACATATATAGGTAGTTTGATTGAAAGCATTGAGTTCGATTAAAACTTATAGAATTCTTTCTAAATCTGCCTTTATCAGAAAGAGTACACCTACAAATATGATTGAGCACGAAAGAAAGACTTTTTGCCTTTATCAGAAAGAGTACACCTACAAATATGATTGAGCACGAAAGAAAGACTTTTTCATTATATGCGAGAAATTGACTAAGAGTTTTATTTGAACAAATTTAAATTAGTTAAAATGAATGATTTTGTGTTTATTATCAGTTTTTCCATCGACTGAAAGATATTTTGATATTGTTTAGGAGAAGTATAATTAAGTAACTGTTTTTGAGTCTTTTATAATAAGTAGTTAACAGAGTCATTCTAAAGAAACTTAAGTATCTACCTTAAGTCTTTCCTCGTTTGAACCTCACCGTCAACTTTAAAAGTTGTCATTCTAAGGTGTTGTTAAATGGACGGATCCTATCAACATTCATGAATGATAATCACAGATTAAATTGTTAAACTGAAAAAATTAGTGCTATCATAAAATTTTGTATCGCCTAAATTCACACAAGTAAAAAAGTTTTTAGTTCATGATCCCCACTTCGCTTTACTGTTATTTGAAACAAGTAAAAATTCTGACAAAACATCGATTACGATTTATGAGCTACTAGTAGGGTGACTTCAAAATATCCAAACCGTGTGTATGGTTGTCAATATACATGTTGAAAGTGACAATTCCACAAAGAAATGTTACAAGTTAAAATGTATTGGTGTGTGCTCGAATGTCTTAAAACTAATTGCTTCTTTTCTTGCCTTCAAAATTTCCATGAACGTGACATTTAACAATGTAAAAGGGGGCCCTAAAATTAGGGGAGATAAAATTAGCCACGAAAATATTAATCGTTCAATTCAATTATGTTTGGCTGAGTTAATAATTTTTTTATTTATTAACACAACTCATTCTAACATAGCCATTTAGATCATTTAAAAGTTGGAATAATATGTAGGTCAAATTGGTCCATGAGAAACATTGTTACTATAACAACAATAATAACTTATTCGGTGAAACTTCATTAAGTGGGATCAAAATATTTTTTCTGTTTAATACATTATATTTGGGGGGGGGGGGGGGGGAGATCACTAACTACCGATTTATTAATTTAGTCCATTTGACCCACCTAAATTCAATTTAACCCGCTCATTTGATGCTCCTAACTAAAACTTGTGTGGAGTCTCTCACGCAATAAATGTTGAATCAGTTATAATTATTAATTTCCCTTTCCTTGCCTGATTTGTCGTGTAAAAGAAAATAATGTATAATAACGCTAGTCAAGGTACCATGTGTGAACTATAATTTGTTTGTTTAGTAAGATTATATAATAGTCGGAAGGTTTTGATAATTTTTTACAAATTATATGAACTTTTTTCATATTTATGAGAAAAATATAATTAAAAAAGTAATAATTTATATTTAAATAAAAATAAAATTTCAACATCAAATCACCATGTCCAAACGGGCCTTAACACTTGAATTTGCCACCTTTTTTCTTGAATAAATGAAACAAAATATTGAAGAAGTCTAGTGTCAAAAGTACTTTTTACACTTTTCAATTAAATAAAATAATAATTATTATACGAAATCTTTTATCACAGAAAGGAAAAAGGAAAACCCTTTTTCTAAACAAAAATGCTAAATTTGATAAGAACCTAATAAATAAGTGAGCAAGTAGGATATTTTTCAGTTATTATGCAAAAAATAATAAGATTTTGGGTATATTAGGATCTTGATGGCTTTGGTACGTACTTTTCTGGTAGAACAGATTCTTAATGGTTATCCTATATAATTGCTTTTAGGATATATCGATATGTGAGTAAATTGAATGTACATTTATTTTTTCGAATATCATAAATATTTTTCGCCCCTTATTCCCCCATCTTCCTATTTATTATCCTCTTTATTAAAGCCTTTTAAAGACTGGTCATAATTAAACTCTTCTTATACTTTTTTCCCTATCAGGCTTGAATCATGTCTCTCAAATAATCTCAGTATATAGAACTCTCAAAAGTCATCTTTTGTATCACGTCAAGAGAAATGAATAGATAAGATTATTGGATTGTTCGTCTTTTGAATAGAAGGTTATTTCGATAAATCGATAGTTCAGACCATAAAAGCTAAATAATAAATAATGTAAATATGTCCTTTTAACTATGGTAATATTACAAAAGCTAAAAGTTATGAATTCAGTTAAAAGCTATCAAATCCACTTCTTTGAATTATTCATTTTGTGTCTTATTAATAACACTGAATTTAATTTTGTGTATTATCTATCCAATAATATATATACCAAAATGTCAAAATAAGGCTACAGAATTTCACTCAAAATCACATGCAAAAGAATATTCTAAAATCCAGCCAGGCAAATTAAATTAAACATGGTAAACTTTGAAGCCTTTTTTGTCTCTTTAATCAAATGATTAATTTTTCCAATTAACAGGTTGTCACCTTTAATCTTTAGTTGTTTGTTAATTATCAACCTAAACAAGGGCCCATCTAATGACCTAATCCCGCATTAGCACTTATGTCATTAGTCTTATAAGATGATTGATGTTTTTAAACATAATCAATCATTTGGGAACTCTAATTTGTCTTCTTATTTTACTAATTAAGTAATTACTTCTTAATTCTCCTTCTAGTTCCTATATATGGTACATTGACTCCATTAGGTAAATAATTTCCTCCTCCACTAATTAGTTGTTGTTCTATTTTCTTTCCCTTCTTGAAATCCAAATTTGAGACTAATATTTTGATCTAAACTTAATTATAGCTTTAACCAAAAATTTAAAAAAATAAGGCGATTAAAAGATTTAAAATATGAACTAATTTGCCTCTTTAGGCTTTAGCTATCTACTCTAGGGCTATGGCCTATGTATTGGTCGGTTTAGTTTGATTTTAAAGATTAAGAGTTTGATTTGTCGATTATCGGTTTATTGACATGCTAAATTGTTAAAGAACTGTTAAGATATCGGTTTATTAATCGATTATCAGTTATTGATCACTAACATTTTTATTTTTTTGTGAATTTATACCACTAGACAGAGTGTCTAGTAGTTTTTTTTGAAATAAAAATCATCAATAGAAATAAGTACAAGCAAGGGGGGCTAGGCCTTACTTTGTCAATCCTAACCATTAATATTTCACACAGAATTTTTTTTACATTAAAAATCACTCATAGGAAATGTGACAAACGAAATTTAATTGGGTATTTCAGAAATTATCAAGTGATTTGCGCTTGAAAATCAAGTTCTGTTAAATTGGATGTAATCTACAAGTTTAGAATAAGTATTAGCAACTACACGGTGTTAGAAAAATTAATTACAAATAAAAAATAACAAGGATAACATTTGATAGATAATTTCTAGCAGAGTACTCTAAAATACTTTCACTAAATATCTTGTGCAAGTTGATTAATTTTCCTAATATATTGGCTTATGGACCATTTTTCACCAAAGGAATCAATTAATTTTGCACAATCTAAGTAGTAAAAAAATATAATGAACGTATAAGGCTTATTATCAAATATTATCGGTTAAATTCCTTTAAAAAATCTAAATCATTATAAAATTGATAACGATAAAAAATAAAATTTGAATTGTTATCGAACCAATAAATCAATGGAATAACATTTTTCTAATTCAGATTATCAATTTTGATTTGATTTTAAACCGCCTAATCTAATCACACTAATTTGTGATTCTCCTTTAATAAGAGTCATAAATATTAAAACCAACTTCTAATGACTAATAATTATTATTATAGTACAAAAAAAATTAGGTGATGGGCCAATTAGAAACTCTAATCCACATCCTTCAAGCATTATATTGTTCTTTGTAAATGTCAACTAAAAACTTTAGAATTCGATAAGATATCTAATAAATGTGTGACAATATGACTCAATTTCGAATACACCTCATATATTTCATATTCAAATAATTACACCTCATATGCTATGAAAATCGTATAATTATAATCCCTATGAAGTATATTTATTACTAAATATGTTAAACATAATTATTAAAAAATAAATTAAAATAATAAGTTCAATTTTTTTTTACATATTTATTTTTATTTATACATTTTAGAAAGAAGATAAGCGTCTATATTTTTATTTATTACATAGAAATTATTTATTTATTTATTCCTTTGCTTTAAAATTATTCTAAATCTATTTAGTTAGATGAAGTTTCATTCAGGTAGGATTTTCAATTTTCATGATATAAGAGGTTTAAATATTTTATAAAAATAGGGATAATATCATTATATTTAAGAGTTTCGAAAGATAAAAATATTTTACCAAATTATTGATGATATTAAGTAACTTGTGTTTATTTTCTATTTAAGAGTTTCAAAATATACATATTTTGAAATATTCTTATTCGCTTTTTAAATCAAAGATATGAATAAAGATTTTCAACAAAAATATTTATCTTCTTTTTAAAAAATTCATAAAAAATAAAGTACATAAAAACTTTTTACTCATAATTTTAAATATTTGGTATAATTAACGCTAAAAATATCCCTTCTCCATTAACATTAGTATATTTTTAAAAATTGTTTGTTGAAAGATTATTTTTTGCAATTTAATGATGGATGGATTTATATTGTCGGTAATTTAATTTATTCATGACAATGTACTTCTGATAGCTTTTAGGGATCCACACTAGAAATAAGAAAGGTCACAACTCACAATTAATAACATTCCTTGTTAGGTAGGAATATAGTATAGTATATAATTTAATTTTCTTCTCCCCCATTATTGAGCTTGTCATTTTGTACATGCCCCTACTAATATTATTCACAAAGTACTAGTATGAAAACAAAAAAAAGAGATGGAATTTGTGTTGGGGATTTGAAGGTGTGAATAGGAAATGAAGAGTTGTGACTCTTCTGAAGGATTGTGACTTTACCGAATGGTTGTGACCTTTACGAAATGTTGTGTCTTTTCTAAAGGGTTGTGACCGTTTGAAAGGTTGTGCCTTTTCCAAAGGGTTGCGACCTTTCATGAAAGGTTGTCCCTTTTCCAAAGAGTTGTGACCTTTCCGATAAGGCACAATTAATATCTTTTCATACTACCCTTTGTTGGCTATAAATAGTGAGATTATATTTTCTTACAAAACAAAATAGAGTCTATGTGTGATTCGTTGCTGTCTTTTTGAGTTCGTTGAAATTATCGAAGTTTGAGGTACCGCTACTTCTTTAATGGTTAAATCCGTTTTATCTTGGGAGGAATTAATCTACAACCTCGGGTACTTGAGGAGATTAAATTTCTTAAGGATACACAGTGGGTTTTGTGAACTCGGATAGTTCTTTTCTTTTTCTCTTCATCTTTTATTATTTCTGGTTTGCTAATCAGAATACAGGAGATAACAATTTGTTCCTGTTCAATGTCCGATATTCATATTGGAGTTCGACTAAATTTGGATTCGCACTGAAAAGTTCTACATTGGGAGGTAAAGTGTTTCCTAACAAAATCAATATGGATTTAATATTTGTCCTTTTGAATAAAGAGTAACAAGAATACTTTGTTCAACTTGTTTCAGGCAAACATTAATTATAGGGGTTTTTATATTGACATTATAAAATATAGGTAACAAACCAACTATAAATATAGGTAACAAACCTACTGTAATACATTAAATTAGAACGACTTTAAAGAACCTCTACATTATTTGAGAATAAAATTTCAAGTTAATTAAATCACAAATATATAAAAAGTACACTGTCATGAATAAATTAAATTTTAAGTTGGTTTTGGATATAATGGAGAGAGAAGTCAAATTCAATGATTTGAATGGTTGTCCAAAGACGTCGAAATATCACATAACATCTCATAAACTAATTATATATCTGAATTTACATCAAAACAATTATAAACAGAAAATGAAAAGGAAAATACGTCATTTCCCTTGTTTATTTATTTAATTAATTAATCTCTCCTTGTCAATATATAGTTGAAGGCAAAACATTATTCACTACTTCAATTTCATACTATTTCTAAGAAAGTGACAACGAACTTTTCGAAGAGACTGAATCAAATTATCAATCTCCTAGCCACCCCCAACAAAAAACAACCAAGAAAGTGAAAAGTAAAATAATAATAAGGCTAAATAAATATTTTATCTTCTTAAACTTGTGAGTGAATTATATTTGAAATTTTAGTTCGAAAGGTTATGAGTTATTAAATTTGCACTCCGAATAATTTGTTTTGGTACTCAATTTAATTCATTTAGACTCCAAGATATGTCTCCAAACCTTCAACTTGTCCGTTCACTCTATTGCAAGTCTTGTCAATCAAAACTATATCATTCTTAAATAACATACACCATGACACCTCACCTTGAATTTGTCACGTCAAAATGTTCATCTTCAAGGCAAGCAAAAGCAGCCCGGGGGCTGATTCTTCGTGCAACACATCACAACTGGAAAGTGATTCAAGTCTCATCTCATTGTTCTTATTCGGGTTTTGATTTCATCGTACATGTATTTACGCCCTAGTATACACCAGTGGTAGACCTCTGGCCTCTAAGCTATTTCATAGAACCTGTGTTGGGACTTTATTGCAAGTCTTTTAGGGGTTGTTTGGTAGGGAGTATTAGGAGAAATAGTACTTGTATTATGTGTGGTATTATTTAATACTATGTTTGATAGGATTTTGTGTATGTATAACTAATCCATTAGTTATACCTCATACATGGTATTATAGAATGTATTACTAATTCCTTCCATTTGGAGGTATTAGTAATACATTGTATATAATACCATGGGATAAGTCTATATAAAGACAAAAATATCCCTCAAATCATTTTAATTATTTTGTTTGTTTTCTTGATTTTATGTTTTATATTTGTACTAGTAAGTTTATTTAAATAAATTAGCTTACAAATTATTTAGAGAGTGTTGTTTGTTACTAAATAAATCCAATACAAATAGATGTGAATTGTTTAACATTTATTAATTAAAAAGACAAATATATCACCCCATGACGTATGTGATCTTCATTGAATGTATTATTTGTTGATATCTTTATATATATATATATATATATATATATAAGACTACAACTTACAATTTTTATGCGTAAATGTAGATGATTTATTTAATTTTTCTATTGTTTACTGTCTTTTCGATTTTAAAAGTAGATAGTTTATCTTTTTTAAATTGAAAATTGACATTTTGTAAGTGATCAATTTACTAAGATGACAATTATTTATCCTCAAATAATTTAAGTGAAAAAATAGCAAACATGACAACAAAATTGTTCTTCTCATAGCTAGTTAGAAGGCCATGAAAAAATAATATTGTCCTGCAATTATTTACCTTGACTCAATTACATAATAATTCAAGGGTATAATTGGAAAGAAGCTTTTTATAAAGTTTTAATCCAAACACAAGATGAGGTGGGAAACAATAAACCAAACACTTGATAAAAATAAACCCTGCAATACTAATCCCTGCATTACTAATCCCTGCGTTACTAATCCCTGCATTATTAATTTTTGTACCAAACGACCCCTTATAGGTCTATGAAGATCATATCTAAGTCTTTTTTCCTCTTTAGGTATTTCTTCATTAGTCTCCTTACGAGATGAATGACTATGGTTGAACGTATCAACATGAATCTGAGTTGGTTCTCAACAATACACACACCCATTTTTACCCTTATCTCCACCACCCTATCCTAAATCTTAATTGTGTGATTTAGCAACTTGATAATCCTATATATATAATTGTTGTAATTATGAGTATCACCCTTGTTCTTATATAATGGAATCATTGTACTATATTTCCATTCTTCATACATCTTTGTCGTCTTAAAAAGTGATACTCAACAATTCATTCAATTAATACCCTATATGTGCTCTTTCAAAATTCCATCGGGATCTCGTCTAGTCTGATCTCTCAACCTTTACGCATCCTACGAATATCACTCTTAACCTTCTCAACCCTTACATGCTGACAATACCTACAATTATGACGCCTCTTTGAACGCTCCAAATCATCAAGCACTCAATTTTATGGGCTCGCATAATTAATTTAATAATGATATTTAAATACATATTCTGCTTTATTAAATCTGATTAAAGATACATAACAAATAACATAAATTTCATTTAGATACTCGAATTATGATCATGTTCAAATTGAGCACCCGAGTATCCATGACAAAATATTTCTATTAGACACTTTCGACGCATAATTTGGAAAAAGATACACATATTCACCTACATTCATTACATAAATAAGTTAATCACACATAATATGTGTCTTCCTAATTCATTTATAAACCTCGACATCAATTGAAACATACATGAGGTTTTACAACTTATTGAGGTTAATATGTATAATTAAAGGAGCTAATATAATTTGAGTGAATAATTTTATTCATGTAATGGATTCATGAGAACATACACAAAAGTCTTTTAAAACTTTTGAGTCAAATATATCTAATATGAACAGTTTATCGTATGTTTAAATATATCTTTAAATATGATTAGTAAAAACATATCTTAAAATATTAGCTAAAATCAATATAATATAATTCTCGATAAACAAAATATGACAACTACCAACGAAGGAGAGAGTATATTAGATTGGGTGAAATTAGATTAGAAAAAGAGAGGAAAGTCAACAATATGAAGAAACACAAGATGGGCGTTTTCGTAAATCTATACCTACGACGACAACGCATGTTGCTTGCACAGCTACACTCTCTTCCGTCTGTCTTCATTAGCGCGTTTCAACAATATTTTCACTTATTCTTCAACGTAATTTTAATTTTGAATTTAATAATTAACTATGAAGGTTATAATTATAATAGAATTTTTCAAAATTAATATTGTTGAAATTATGAAATATGGTTATTTTATAAAATATTATTTAATTGATAAATAATTTTTTTTAAAAATTAATGAAGGTTAATTTTAATTATAGCAAAATTATTATATCTTAGTAATTTATGTATTGAATATCAATTACCATAATAAAATAGATGTCAATAGTTTGTTGGATTACCAGGATGAGGATGAAAATGATACATTTTCACAAGTCCAGAGCTTTGAAGAAACAGTGAATAACATTAAAAAATAATATTGATGATAAAGTTGAAGACGATTAAATATCATTGGAACCAGTTACAAGTAAGGAAACATTTATCACGTCTAGAACTCTCATAATTTTTTTAGTACATTTGACAAGACAATATCAAAACTTTTGGATGTGTCTAGCACTCATCACAATTTTTTGATGCAGTTCGAGAAGACAACACCAAAACTTTTGAGTGTAATAAGAAAGTTAGAGACGAGCTTCGCACTATATTTAAACTTTAATAAAAGATAAAAAAAGTTAGAATCATATTTCACCAAATTGTCTTAGATATTTTTATAATTTAAAAAAATATTAATTTATAATATATTTATATTAGAGTCTTTCAAAAATATATTATCTTATCAAAATATCTTATTTTAAAGAATTTATTAATATATCGAGTATTAATTTTGATCGGTTCTAATGTATGGTGTAAAAACAAAAAATCATGTTACTTTTCTATGGGACCTACTTCTATGATGACATTGACGTGTCGTTCTCCCAATGCTTCCAGCCGTATTTTTTGTTTTTTTAATTTTATATGAAAACAAAAGATGATTTGTCAGATATAGCTGTCGTGGGACCCATTGTTTTTGGGTTTACACGTTTATCGAGGAGATCTCAAAGGGTAATAATAAATTGGAGGACCGATGATTTACGAATTACGATTTGGATTTTGTGTGCGGACACTGGAGAGGACAGGGGTAATTTTGGTATTTCGATTTTAGTTATTTTGGTGGCTTTAGGGTAGGCTTGTCTTTTTATGATTTTCTTTTCTTCTTTATGGGAAAAAGCAAAAATGAAAAAATAGAAATGTCAACATTGAGTGGATGTTCTTTATTTTGGATTATTATATATAATGGTGTAACTAAACTTTCCATTGATATTTTCTTCATGTGAAATCTTTATAGGGTTGATGGTGTAACGGATGAAGCTGCTCCTTTTTTAATCAGAGATCTCATGTTAAATTTTAGATATGAATTTTTTTTTTGATAGGGAGTGTTTTCCCCTGAATGAATCAGAGGTCTTGGGTTCAAATTTTGAATATGATTTTTTTTATAGGGAGCGCTTCCCTATGAATGAGGCCCTATGCAACGTAAATTCGAAATAGTCGGGTTCTAATATGAACATCGAACACCGAGAGGGAAACTAAAAAAATATATATAGCATATTGCAATATCGAGGGTGTATCTATGTTTTGTTAGTCAAGTAGAGAAATGTTTTTAAGGCTACCAATGGTTCGAGGACGAAATTAATAATTTATATCAAGTTCAAAAGTGTTTTCAATACTTCTCTTAATTTCTTAAGTAGGTTTTGAATAATATTTGGTTAGAGCGGAAAAAAAGACTATTTGAATATTAAAATTATATCTGAATATGAACTTTACTAAAAAAATATATATTGAAGTTTCGAAAGTAAAAGCAATTATTTTACTTGAAACATTTCTAAAGTAATTTCCTTTTAATGTTTCAACAACATTTCAAATAATGAACTTCAATATTAACAAATATTATTTATGGTTATATCCTTCCAAAGGATGGATGGAGTTAAGTCATAAATCCTTGGAAACTTTGCTATTTATGTTGTAACTTTAATGTTATTTCAAAAAAACTTTAATGTCGTTTTAAAAAAAAAAAAAATTAATTGTGAAAATTTCTAGTTATTATTCTTTTCTATTTATATTATATGTTTTTAGTTTAAGCACACCTTTAAAATGTAAGATGCATTTTTACTAAATTAACCTTAATTAAATAGTGTCAATTAATATAATTTTTTGATTATGTAAAAACTTATTTTTATCTAAATAAGAGAAACTTTATTGTTAATGTCTTTTTGATTAAGTAAAAAATTATTTATTTTGGATAAATATTTTTCGGATAGTATTATTTCTTTGTCTTACCTACTGAACACAACAAATAAGTATGAATTTCACTTATTTTTTTGAAACATTTTCTTCAAATTAACCATATCAAGAAACGACGATTATATTTTTTTTCTATTTTATTCTCAATATTAGTTACTTATTCACCAAGTCATTTTTGAAAACCTAAAATTGTACATCAATTAATATGTATATTATGATAAAATATTCATATATATACTCCCTCTGTCCAACAATAGTTGTCTACTATTGACTTGACACACCCCTTAAGAAACAATAAATAATAGGGGTAATATTACTATATTATCTTTTGACTTTATTAATTTTGATGCTTTGAAAAATGTGTTAGATGATAAATAGTATTTAATAGCAAGGGTAAAATAGACACAAAAAGTAAATTATCTCTTGATTTTCTAAATTGGATAAGTATTGTTGGACAACTGAATAACGTGTTAGAGTCCGCAAATTACTATACATGAATAATTGTTACGAATATAATTGTGTTTAATCTAACTACTTATTGACAAATTAATTACATCCAAACTTCTTAGGTTAATTTTGACTTGTTAATTAATACTCCATTTGGATTGGAAATTATAACAGCATTGAATAAGGTATTCAACAAAGCATCTGCCAATTAAGTAAAGATTAGAAAGAGAAAAAGAAACAAACATTAATTACTTGTAGAATAATCCATCAGTATAATAATTAATACTACTTATTATAACAATAATAATCATGTTGATAAGAATACAAGCTTTAGTAACATTTCTTATTACTACTAGTGGGCTTTATAATTGGTTGGAATCTATACCAAAAACATAATTAAAATCCTTTACATGGTAGGGTCTCTAATTAATCAGTGATTAGTACTCTTTAACCAAAACCAATAATTTCACAAAAAAAAAATAATTAAAATATCTAAATATTAAACACAATGTTCACTAATTCTATACACTAAACTTCTCATTCTCTACAAATTAAAAGAGTGAAAATATTAATAGAAACAAAAAAAACACATACTTCACATGATAGCAAGTATACACAAAAAGATCTTTCATAAAAAAGGCTCATCATCTATAATATATATTCATAAAAAAAAAAATTAAACTCATTCATACAGTTTGATTTTTCAACGAAGGATGTTTGGACGATCTGCTTCTTCCCCTGTCAATTACCATCATTACTATAAATAAACTTTTCTAATCGTGAATCAGTGAGAAATTTGACTAATAGAATGAAATTTGAGTTATAGAATACGATTTTCCCACTCATTTCTCATCAAATAGTTCACTAGGAAAATGTCCTAATTTCTCCGTATGAAAACATTACTATTTTTTCTTCTCTCGCTGATTCAATCAAAATATCTATAGAAATAACCACTGATGAATATTTTTCATCGGAAAATTTCATTGGAAAAGAGTATTTTTTAGTAGTGCATAGATAAAAAAAAAAAAAACTAAAATTAAAGTCACTAGTTATAAACTATAAAATTATAGATATCAAAAGAGTAAAATATGTTAGTAGTGTAGAAGAATAATTACTATTATTTTGGGTGCTAAGTTAAGTAGATTGAAAGGTGTAGTAGAACCATATCTTCTTTTTCAAAAAATAAAAATAATAAAAATTAAGGTATCAATCTTTCTTGGAAGAGCAACTATAATGGTGGGTCAAAATAAGTAGAACAAACATCTTGTAAATGAATTTGAGCCTAAAGGGAATATTAGCCCTACATGGCCAATTAATGAGAAACATGTAGGAGTACTATATATTATAATTGATTGGCAAAGCAACCTAAAGGATAAACAAATGTATTAGCACTACTTCACCACTTTATACTAAAGTAACAATGAAGTATATCTCTTCCAATCAAATTGTTACAAAATGGGACCCATACTAGAAGTCTTAGGTGAGCAACTATCAACAAAAATCCTCTTGTTTCACCAATGTACAATTATTTAATGGTTATACATGTTTAATGAAGAAATTAATTGTCTGGCTTTGGTAATTTTTAATCCTTCATTTGGCACCTTCTAAATTAAGAGCTACTTGAGGGAGTAACATTTAGTTGGTGGTCTATTTAGAGTTGGCAAGTTGAAAATATTAACATAACTAACATGTTTAGCTAAGAAATATAATATAAATATTAAAAGATGGATCTGAATTTAATTATTATGAGTTTAGATTTGAAATTTTCTTTATTAGAAACATACGTATTTTTCATCGTGAATTCATGAGAAATTTATGTTATAAAACATGAATTTTTCTACTCATTTTCCACAGAGGAAACTCACTCGGAAAACAAAACTAATGAGTTCAGATGACACCTGTAAATCCTTAATTACATCCACTCCTATTATTATTAATAGTAATAATTATTTTTGGCTTTATTAATAAAACATTTCACTTACTATGTGAAGTGGACTGCTATTTTATTTTTAATCATTTAAGGGACGTTGTTGCCTAATGACATCCCCTTAAGTCCTTAACCAACCGTAATTTAAGTTGGTAACAAATTTTCAAATTCAAATGGAATAATGTTCATAGTACTTTTTTGACTTGTTTGGAGTAGTTAATCCATCAAATTATCGTTCAAATTTAAATTTTTGTGGCATGAAATTAAATTCATTTAAGGAGAAAATACTTTTTAATAAGATTCTTTTCATACACATAATTCGAATCTGAAAAGGGTGAAAAGATTTTATCCCTAATTTTGTAATTTATTCATTTTGTAATCAAACTTATAATTTTGCAATATAACAGACCATATTATTAACACTTGTTGCTTGGGAAAATTGGCCTAACTTATATAATCATAAATCATAATTATGGAACATTAGATAGAAAAAAACAAAAAACTACACCAATTGCCACCCAAATATGTCATGATATTACGATGTTCCATCATAAATATTAATCCCATCACCTTTTGTCATTTCCTTTTAAAGAAAGAAAAAGATATTGCTCCATTTATATAGTTTTGTTTGGTAACATATTAACATGATTTGACTAATACTTATAAACTTCCTTGCTTCATTATCTTTCTGTCTCACTGAAAATATCATAAAACTGAAGGAAGAAATATAAAGTATAGTGGCTTTCCTTTCAATAAATAACAACTACTATATATTCAGTATGATTTCACAAGTAAAGTCCGAAGAGAATGATATGTAGACAATCTTACTTTTATCTTTCTGAAGATAGATGGTCTATTTTTAATAGACCAAAACCAGCTAAGGTTTGATTCATGCAGGTCTCGAAACTGCGACCTTCGTGTTATTAGCACAATACTTTTAGAAGTCTGTACAACTCAACATATTAGGTGACTTAAAAGCTAATATTTTTTTTAAAAAAGAAAACCTTAAATGTTTTTAATAATTTTTTTTCCTAAAAGAGGCCTTATATAATTTATTTGAAACTTAACTTTTATAAGCAGCTTCTTAAAATGTAAAGTAGTTATAGTTATATTTTTGTAATCAATTTTTTTAATTGACATATTTGGCCAATTTGCTTAAATTTTCTTGCGACCTTATTGATAATGTGAAATTTTATTAATTTTAGTTTTGAATATTTTCCAACAAATAAATATTTTTAAAACAATTACTTGATTGAGTATGAGTGTATGACAATTAAAGTCTACTGGTACAATTTCTCTTATCACATACAATTTCATAAATAATCAATAATAGCATAATGACTATTATGATACAAGAATCATTCAAGATTAAGCGGTTGAATTCTAATTTAAATTTTATTAAAAATATAATAACTTTTTAGGTTTTGATTTTTGAGAGCCTAAAGCCATTGCTTTAGTGACTTCCAGATATAATCGACCCTAATTTTCAAAGACATTAAATTTATCAATATCTTGAGATTTCCTTTTTATTTATTTATTATAATGATTTTCTTAATAACAATCTCCAAAATTTACAACTATTTTATCAATCACTTGACCACAACTTTGAATACTTTTTAGTGATTGTTCTAATTTACTTGTCACTTTCACCTTGTAATTGACCAAAGGAAATATTTTAGCTTAGATTAGTTTCTTACATCATATTTCTTCTCTCTTTTATATGTTTTATTTATAGGAGAGTTGATTTTTTTTTTGTCCCATTGATGTTAAAGCTCACATTGAATTCCTGATTAAATTTGAATTGCGCATTGCATGACTCATATGGAGGTGATACTTCCAGCAAGTTCTCTCCATATATATTCAAGACTCAAACCCATTTTATTTTCTCCATATACAACACTCGAACCCAAAGCGTTAAATTAAGGGTGAAACAGTCCCGCTGCTACACCATAACTCATGTTGATTAGTTGCTATAACTTCTTTCTACATGTTCAAATGTTTCTTTAATGAAAAGGAATAATAATTTAAATACATTCATCAACTAGCCTAATTTTATTTTGATAAATAATCATAACAATTTCTACTACTATTGACTCATTCAAAGATTTTTACATATAATGCAAACTCACCTATATGTATTTATTAAGCACATAATAGTTGTTTAAAATCACAAGAAATCATAGAATGATGGTCAAACTAATCATGCCTTTTTAATATTAAAGTGATTATTTTTATCTAACTAACACTATTCAACATACCATTCAATATAATTATTTAAATATTATTCCCTTTTTTATTTTTTTAATAATTTTAAACACATTAGGGTTATTATTAGGGAGAAGTGGGGGTTGGAGAGATGGAAGTGCATTAGCCAGCCTACTTTACATAACTAATGGGATGCCCACATCATCAATTATCTTCTGAGAATAAAGTGTAGGATAAGCATCTCAAGTAGAAAGCGCATTTTAGCACCTAGCCTTACTTTATTTTTTTTCTTTCACGCCGATTAATCGCCGATCTTTTGTAGTTCGTACGCCGTATTATCAAAAGCATAGATGCCTTTTTTTATTTATTATTTAAAAGAAATAATTTATTTTTTAATTTTCAATTTATTTTTTTTGTTCTTTTCTCCATGTGAACTGAACAAATACAACTGGCTGTTTCTCCCCACAACCATCCTTTTTTTTTCTTCTTTTTCCCTCTCCCACTCTATATCTACTATGCTAGTCAGATATTTATATTTCGTTCGTCTAATTTATATGATATAATTTGATTGGATACGAAATTTATAAAATATAATTTTTTTAATATTGATTTAAAATTATTCTTAAAAAAGTATACCTTTGTGGATCTTTTGTCAAATAAATAGGGTAAATGTTGATAGTTTCATTAAATATCTATCAAATAAAAAAGTATCATTTTTCCTTGAAATGAACTTAAAAAAACGTATCATATAAATTAAGACAAAAAAATAAATTTTAATTAGAAGTCTCCATTTGGAGCATGAGTATGGGAAAACTAGAATAGACCGAGGTGAATTTGGATTAATAAAACTACAATATTTATTAATACTAGACATCTAATGATTTTTTAAAAATAATTATAATTTTTCACATTATATTGAAACTGAAAAGTGACAGTGAAGGAATGGAACATCTTAAAATTTGGATATTGTGAAAGTTTTAACATCTGAGAAATGCTAAGTTTTTAGAATGATTAAAATTTATTGCAAATCATAAAAAATATGGTATGATTTTGAATTATTTTTGCTTTTGTATGCTTTTTTTTTTCCCTCAACCTTCCCCACTTGGATGATGAGATAATGATGTACCCCAGCCTCAACAGCATATGCTCAACACCAAAAACTCGAGAGAGAGAGAGAGAGAGAGAGAGAGAGAGAGAGAGGGGTGTTTCAGAAAAGGAAAAGAAAGGTACTTCTTTTTATCCCACATTCTGATCATTCATTCCAGTTGGTTTTGCAGTGAAACCAACTGGGATTCACCTCATTTCTACCCATGATGAGATTTTGTGGGATAAAGTTTTGATCTTGATGCTTCTTTCTTGATTTTCTGTTTGGTTGCTGTTGTACTGGTGGGTGAAATAGGACCTTGATATAGAAAGAATACAGAGGGAGAAACTGGATATAGGAAAAGAAAAGAAAGCTCTTCTTTTTTCTGTTCCATTCAGTGATTCCATTACAGCTGGCTAACATCTGGTCTTTTTTTTTTAACCACTTGTTGTCTTGGCATGATTGTACTTTTTCTGTGTTCTTTATATCAAGTAAGCTGGGGTTTTTGCTGCTTCTGAGTGAGTAAAATCCAATCTTTAGTTGCTGGGAGCAAGAAATAACAAAGATTGAGGGACCAGGGATAGTTTACTCAGTTGCAGTGAGTAATTGGAGCCCTTTTTTTTGTTCAAGAATTTGCTTTCTGTCTGCCCCTTCTTGGGGTTTCCACTAAAGGGTTTGATTAGGAGTTTGTAGAGGTGGGTTTTACAGTGGAATCTTGAAATTAATCAATTTCAGCTGTCTGTTGGAATGATGAGATGTGTTTGCTTGAGAATTGCTGAAATTCAGGTCAATTATTGACTTTTAATGAGCTTTTCTGCTTTGAGTGGGTTTGCTCTTAAGCTTTCAAGGCATATTCTGAAGATATGTAGGTGGATTCTATTAAAGATGTCCTTAAATTGCAAATTGTTGGGCATGAATGGGAGCTTCTCTTCAAGTTTTAGGCTGAAGAAGGCCAGAGAGTCTTTGCCAGGACCAAATTGTGGGTGGAGATGGCAAAGGAAGCTTTTGTTTTTATGGCTCATTTTCTTTGGAATTGGATTTTTTTGGTTGGTCATTAGCTTAAATGGTGGTGTTTATAGTTGGAAGCAGGAGGCTTCAGAACCAAATGAAGATAAATCTTATTTTCTTCTTGAACGTTTCAATGTCAGCAAGGAACAAATTCAAGATTTAGCTACCTTATTCTTTGATAAAGATCAGGTATCCATCAGTTACTTTGAATGCTTTTGATGTCCTTTTCGTTTGACGTTGAATAGTTGCTGCTATGTTTATATTCTGTTCTGTTACAAATAGTAAAAATTTCTGCCAAGACAAGGAAAATTTAGAAGATTGCAGATTTAGTGAGAGGGTAGATACAGCTAATTCAATTGCATTTAAAAGGATTAGCTTTATGAGGTTAAGTTGCAGACTTTCTGTGTATGATCAAAACTGCTGAGAACCTTTCTTGAATCATGGTTGAACAGATTGAAAAACCTTTCATCTGAGTGAAACTTTATGGCATTCCAAGCAAACCAATGCTTGATTTGCAACCTGTTCACATTTGGAAGGAACTGGTTCCAAAAGGGAGAAGATTTCCTAAGTTCTCTCTGTATAATCGTGTATGTGTGCATCCAGCATTTCCCTTCCAACAGTTTGTTCCTTCTTCTTGCCTTTTGTTTGTTTTCGTGGTTAAGTAGATGCTCTCGCTTCTCTTCGTTGAAATTTCACTTATTCTGGCCAGCACCCTGTAGACCAGATAGGCAAGGTGAATGTTTGAACTTGATTTGGAGTATTTGATACTTGGTAAAAGATTTACTCCAATATAGGCCTTCCAATCATTGAAGAAAGTTGGCGTTTATGTAGATATGTAGTTTTTCTGTAAATCAGTATGCAGCTGGAATTTGCTCCGCCTACTGTGCTAATGTGTAGTGATGTGGCTCATCTGGTTATATTCCCATTTTTGCAAATGAGAAAACAGTTTTGACTTGCAATTTCTTTAAAAGGTGAAAAACTAAAATTAGGCTTTGGTAATAACATATCTCTAATGACATACCAAAATTTGTTGCAACTGTTGCATTGCCTTCTAGAGCCATGGGTAATCTTAGTAGCTCAATTGGTTGACTACCTGAACTTTCACCTTGTTGGGAGGGTTCGATTCCCCTCTCTTTACCCCCAATTTTTTATAGTTTTTTAAAAAGCCTTCTGGAGCCACATATAGTTTTGCTTATTCCAACATGTAACAAAAAAATTGTCACCAGAAATTAAAATTCAAAATAAATCTCTCTAGTATCTGTTACCCCTATACTGCATTAGTGCTATAGAGAAATTCGAATATTTTAAATACCTTCTGAAGGTATGATCTTTGAGAACTTCCTATTAAAGTTAGCTGGTTTGTTGAGTTAATTTGGAACTCATATGCACTCACCTTGCTCCTGTAAATTTAACATCATGTACAAAGCGAATGTTTCAGGCTTGGTTGTGGGAAAGGGAGAAGAGAGGAGTGAGTAGAAAAGAGATTGGAAAATAATTAATGAAAAGGGTTTTTCCATTTTCTATTGAGTTGAAAAGAGATGAACATTTCAAGAATGATTCTACTTTGGATGTCAGCTTTAGAAATGTAACCTGAAGTTCTGGAATGACATGTTAAGCATGCTTGACGTGTTGGAGTACTTGAATGTCACTTTTACTGCTCCTTTTTTTAGTACTACCTTAAAGACTTTGCTAAATTTTGATTTCTGAATTATCAAAAAAAAATTGTTGTTGAAGGAAAAAGAAAAATAAAGGTCATCTTTTCATACCATTCTCTCTCTTATGCTTAAAGATCAGATATCTCTGTTTATAGTAATTGACCTCAGTGATCTCAACTGTGTAGATTTCATCCTTGGAATGCTCAAAAGGTCATGGGCATGAAATGCCTATGAGTACTACCATTACTTGCCTTCTCAAGGTGCTAGGTTCGGAGAGTCTGGAATATGAACAGCAATATGAGATGGTTGTAGACAATATTGAAGCAAAAGGCCAGTGCCCAGTTCCAGATGAGGAGACACTGAAAAATAGTGACATTTCACTAGATGACGAGTCGTTACCATTTGTTTTGCATCATTTATCTTCTCTAGTCTCAACAGATCCTAAGTTCTTTGAAAAGGTGAGCCCTTATGAATGG
Source organism: Solanum appendiculatum (assembly GCA_018342035.1). Taxonomy (NCBI): domain Eukaryota; kingdom Viridiplantae; phylum Streptophyta; class Magnoliopsida; order Solanales; family Solanaceae; genus Solanum; species Solanum appendiculatum. Next base: position 1,317,412 of record JAGDQO010000583.1, on the reverse strand, counting down.
TTAGAACCTGATCTTTACTTTCTTTGCCTTGCAACTGAGGGAATGTCCATCATGATTTTAGTTGGTTATGTTTATGAAGTTTTTGGACAAACTAATAGTTTACTCAATTTTGGTTCTGTATATTCTTTCTTCTCTGTACATTGAACTTTTGTCCAGGAAGTAATCGTATCATTTGAAGGACGACTTGCCTTTTGAGCTGATTGTAATTATTGGCTTTAGAACAAACATGTGCACTCTAACTATTACCAAAGTGCATACAGCAAGAAGTTAAAAAATACTTCCGTTTTTATGTATCAATTGTCCTCTTCATGTAAATAATTGCAAATTAATTATCCTCAGGGAGTGCTTGAAGGAATTGATGAATCCTGTGATTATCTAGACTGCTCACACGTTTTTCTGTGGTTCATTTTTATCAGAAAGCATCACAAATAAGAGAAGTTGGGAATCTTAACCCAGAGCATTGTGATAGTATTGCCTTCTGTTTCACAAAACTATGCTGGTGGGTCCTTCTTGGGATTGTGATCAGCTGGAAGATACTTCTGTTATGTGCAAAAGGTGGGGAAAATCAACAGAATGGATTCATTCAGCAGCAACCACTGTCTCAACAACTTCATCCACTACAGCAGTTGCAGCAGCAGCAGCAAGCTCAGATTTCCTCTCGAGCTGGTGGGAAGTGGAGGAAAAAGGCTCTTGTTATCTTTGTCTTTGGTGGGGTGATCCTAGCCATCTGGTTGTATTTGTACCTGAGTGCAGACATTGCATTGAGAAGGAAAGAAACACTGACAAGCATGTGTGACGAACGAGCGCGAATGTTGCAGGACCAGTTCAATGTAAGCATGAACCATGTTCATGCATTGGCTATTCTTGTTTCCACATTTCACCATGGAAAACAACCTTCTGCAATAGACCAGGTACAATTATAGCTTCCATTAACTTTCTCTTATTATATATGTTTTTCATATTTTGGTTGTATGTTCCATAGTTAGTGGACTTCCCTTTAACTTCTATCATTATTAATTGTCCATGTATAAATCAGATATCAGTTTTTTTTTTCCCTTTGTTTTTTACTCCCCCCCTCTCTACCTTTTGGTGGGAGCAGGCCATAGGCTTTGCTATATATCCGATTCAAAAACTAAATGATTGAACTGGACTAGTAATACTAAGAACTGCAACTTGCAGTTTTCATAAATGAAATTAATCAACAGAAACTATTATTTAGACAATGTTTCTATACCACCCTCTTCCACACTGCCAAAAATGAAGAAGAAAAAAACAAAAGAAACGTTAAAGCATGATAAAGTGGGAGGAAGAGTGTATAAGTGTGTCTTTGGACTTTGAATGTAACTATGCTGTTTTTTCTGGCACTCTACAGAAAACTTTTGAAGAATATACTGAGAGAACAGCTTTTGAGAGGCCACTTACAAGTGGTGTTGCCTATGCTTTAAGGGTTCATCACTCCGAGAGAGAAGAGTTTGAGAAGCTGCATGGGTGGACTATAAAGAAAATGGAATCAGAGGACCAAACTTTAGCACAGGATTATATCCCTGCAAATTTGGATCCTGCTCCTGATCAAGATGAATATGCACCTGTCATATTTTCACAACAAACAGTTTCCCATATCGTCTCTATTGATATGATGTCTGGAAAGGTGTTCATTCTTGATTATAAATTCTTTTTCCTCTTTTACTAATTCCCTGAATATCATATTCCAGTAGTAAAACTGGCTTAGATAGATTATTCTGCATCGAGGGTTAATAAAAATGGATGGCAACGGGTGAGGGCAGGTTCGGGATGGTGAAAGCTTCACCTTCTACCAATCATACCCCGTCCCGCGATGTCCCTTTCTGCTAGATTTTCTTCTCCGTTTGCCCTTCCCGGACCTGTTACAGCGGGGTGTTTTATGCACCGGGCTGCCCTTTTTATCCATTTTAATGTTTTCCATTAATTTTCTTAATGCTTTTCCCCATTATTTCCCGCTATTTTATTATGTTTTCATTATACCTTTTTGTTATTTTTCCACTGTATAATCGTTGTTTTACCTTTACTCGTGTTCATCTATCATTTGGAGGAAAGTAAGCGTTTAGTCTATAAAATAAAACGAGTTTACTTCGACTATTATGTATGAAATAAAAGTGACATTTAAGGAAGCAAATAGTGATACCGAAAATAAAAAACAATGAACTTCAAAAACTCTGATCCCCTTGCCCTCCAGCCCACTGGCAATGTCTTTTCCACCTAGTCCAGACCATTGCCATCCCTAGGAGAAGGGAAAATTTCTAGTAGTGATGGCTTCGAACAAACTTGTATATCTTTGATCAAGAGGGTAAGTGTTTAGATAACTATGATGGCCTGTATGACATTTTACCTAAATCTATGTTTCCGTTGGAATATATTGCCTTTGTTTTCTTATGAAGTTTCATGTGTATTAATATTCCCATGTCTTCTGGTCTAACTGTGTATAAAAACCTATATTCTCAATCTCCTAGTTGTAGGGAACTTCCTTATGTGCTTAAGTTTACCTTGCTATTTCTTGAGACCGGTATTATTTTTGTTGTTGTTTATAGGAAGATCGTGAGAACATTTTGCGAGCGAGGGCTTCTGGCAAGGGGGTTTTGACGTCACCCTTTAAGCTATTGAAATCCAATCACCTGGGTGTTGTTCTTACATTTGCGGTCTATTATACTCATCTCCCTCCTTATGCTACCCCAGCGGACCGCATCAATGCTACTGTTGGGTTAGTTCCATCCTAGAAAACTGGGATTTTACTATTACAGCTCTAGATGTTGTCCTTGTGGTGTTCAAGTCTTTTATCCCTAATTTCTTATTGTGTTCATTTTTGCATTTATTTTGAAAAGGTACATTGGTGCTTCTTACGATGTTCCATCATTAGTCGAAAAGCTTCTGCATCAGCTTGCGAGCAAGCAAACTATTGTGGTAAATGTTTATGATACAACTAAAAAGTTTGCTCCAATTAAAATGTATGGCATGGATGAGAACGACACCGGATTACTTCGCATTAGCAACCTTGATTTTGGGGATCCTGCAAGGACCCACGAGATGCATTGCAGGTCAAATGATAGTAGTGTCTACGATGTAAAATTTAATGCCATGAATATGTTTCCAGTTTATAATTATCTTTACTTTTATCACAGGTTCAAGCAGAAACCTTCTCCACCCTGGACAGCAATAACTCTATCTGTCGGAGTCCTTGTTATCACTCTGCTTATTGGTCATATCTTCCATGCTGCCATCAACAGAATTGCTGAAGTTGAGGGTCAGTATCAGGAAATGAGGGAGCTCAAACATCGTGCTGAGGCTGCAGATATAGCAAAATCTCAGGTTTGATCCACCTAATGAATCAGATTATGTTTTACCTTCTAGGTGTCATTTCATTTAGTTCACTGGTGTCACGATAACATAGTTCTGAAGTAACTTTCAATCCTCTTAAAATAGATCCACTTCTTTTGTTCATCTTCGGAAGACCCTTTCTTTTCTACTTACTTCCTTCGTTTTACAGTTTCTTGCAACGGTTTCTCATGAAATCAGGACTCCGATGAATGGTGTTTTAGGTAATGAACATGCTTTAATTTTACAGCTTTGCACTTAATTAACAGAAAGGGAGGCTGGAAAAGGGTGATTCTTATTACATATATGCTCAGATATTGATAATAATTTCTTCAATATGTACAGGGATGCTTCAAATGCTCATGGACACGAACCTTGACCTAACGCAACTGGATTATGCTAAAACTGCTCTTGATAGTGGGAATGATCTGATATCATTGATTAATGAGGTGCTGGATCAGGCTAAGATTGACTCAGGAAGGCTTGAGCTGGAGGCTGTTCCTTTTGATCTCCGTGCTGCAATTGATAATGTTTCATCACTCTTCTCAGGAAAATCTCTTCAAAAAGGGACTGAGGTACATAATCATGCTCTTTTTCTCATTAGTCAGTATCATAACTACATAAGTTTTCCTCCCTCTGCTTAGTATTCTCTCTCTCTCCCTCTCTCTTTTATTACTGTCATTTCTCTAGCTAGCTCATGATGCCTTGTATTTTGTGTTATTTCGTGGAAGCAGTTGGGTGTTTATGTTTCTGATCTAGTCCCAGAACTTGTTATTGGAGATCCAGTACGGTTCCGGCAGATAATTGCGAATCTAGTTGGAAACTCAATTAAGGTTGGTTAACCCTTCTCTGATAATGACTCTACAAGAAACAGTAGGGTCTATTTGATAATCCACCAATTTTCAGTACCTAATATTGAATGGTTTAAATGATTAGAAATCATACTTGCTCGATAAAGGTAGCAGAACATCACTTTATTCATTATGTACTACTTAAAATGCCTTAAAAATTTAAAGGAAGATCATCTGTTACCTATCCCCTCATTTCATTACTTTCACTTCACTAAAATCTTGTTTGCTCATAATGCAGTTCACAAATGACAAAGGGCACATATTTGTCACAGTACATTTAGCTGATGAAGTGAGGAACCCTCATGATGTGACGGATGAAGTCTTGAAACAAAGCTTAACCTTTGTTCAAGAAAGGTCAAATGCATCTTGGAATACCTTAAGTGGGTTTCCTGTAGTTGACAGATGGCAAAGTTGGCAAAAGTTTGCTAGGCTGAGCAGCACAGAGGAAGAAGTGGGAAAGATCAAGTTGTTAGTGACCATAGAAGACACTGGCGTGGGAATTCCTCTTGAAGCACAGGCCCGCATTTTCACTCCTTTTATGCAGGCTGACAGTTCAACATCTCGAACATATGGTGGAACAGGGATAGGATTGAGCATTTGCAAACGTTTGGTGGACCTCATGGGGGGAGAAATAGGATTTTTCAGTGAACCTGGCAGAGGGAGTACATTTTCATTTACTGCAGCCTTCGCAAGAGGAGAAGGTGGTTCTTTAGAGCGCAAATGGCAACAGTATGATCCAGCTTTTCCAGAATTTCGTGGTTTAAGAGCATTGGTGATTGATGATAAAAGCATTCGGGCAGAGGTCACAAGATACCATTTGCAGAGACTGGGAATATGTGTCAACATAACTTGCACAATGCGTTCAGCATGTTCATATCTCTCTAGTTACTCTAATACTAGGTAATGTCATGCTAATATTTCTTTTCTAGAGTGCAAAGTTGATGGTGGTCTGAAGTATCAGATGCATTTGTAGATAGAAAGTAGAACTTCTACTTAACACGTCTTTCTAAATTCCATCAATGCATTTCAATTAATATGCTGTGAGAAACTTTCTACCTTTTGAAGAACACTGGTAAATAGTCTTTACTGTATTACAACATTGTTACTTCCTTAAACCCATCTTGAGTTCTTTACCTCCAATAACATATTCCGAAAGTTAGGCATCAAGGAATTGGCATTATCTGGGAGATTGGGCTCAGGATAGGAGTGATTAGCATGAGTGTGAGTGAGAGTGAGAGTGAGAATGAGAGTGAGATGAATAGATAGAGAGAGAGAACTTATCGTAAAGACAGTTAATGGGAGGAACTATGGACCTTGCAGATCATGTGTAAACAACATTTTGTTCAATTTTTCCTATGATAAGCATGTTTGCTAACACTACTTGATTTTGAATTACAAGTGTTTGCAGGTATATTTATTCTAAAGTATCTAATAACATAATTCAGGTCAAATAATCTGCAAGATGTCCATCTTGAAACTTGTTGAATTATGCGATTGCCCTAGACTAAAAGCTTAAGTTATCAGAGACTCTATACATTTATTTAGTTATTTCAAATCTGCAAAACAACCCCTCATGTGCGAGCTTGAGCCAAGCATGTAGAAGGATTTTGTTGATGGGTGAAGGTTAGACTCGAACCTAGGACTTCTGCATACTTTGAACCATTTGAATTGTATGAACTGCGTGCATCTAAAAGTTAAAATCATTGGTAGGGAGCATTTTCATTTATTTGCTTTTGGTCTATTATCAAAACTGACTGAGTGAGTGGTGTGGATCTTCAAAGTGCTGCAGTTTTTTTTAATGATGTTGGCATTATTGATTCATTTAGTTGAATTTTTTTAATTTTTTTTTTGAAGCGCATTGGAACATTTAGCCGTGGTTTTTGTTGACCAAGATAGTTTGGATAAAGAAACTTCTCTTACACCAAGTAATATATTGAAAGAGCTCAGACCAAATGGCTCAACTACTGCTTTGGGAAAGCCTCCAAAAATCTGTCTCTTATGTATGAGCTCTATGGAGAGAGATGATCTCAAATCAGCTGGAATTGTGGACCACGTGTTAGCAAAGCCTTTGCAGTTGAGTGGGTTGATAACATGCATTCAAGAAGTCATTGGCTACCAAAATAAGAAGCAAGTGACTAAACCTTCAACTCTTGGAAGTCTGCTGACAGGAAAGCATATATTGGTGGTAGACGATAATGTTGTAAACAGGAGAGTGGCAGAAGGTGCTCTAAAGAAGTACGGGGCGATAGTGACCTGTGTAGACAGTGGAAAGGCTGCTTTGAGACATCTTAATCCACCGCACAAGTTTGATGCTTGTTTTATGGACCTCCAAATGCCTGAAATGGATGGGTCAGTAACTTAAATCTGTCTCTAATTTTTTCCTTTTGCCAACACCACCTTCCCACTTTTAAAAAAGAGGGGCAGGAATAATGTGTGGGTCTCTAGATATTTGATCACTTAGATGAGCATATCTCTGATGGTCTCTATCTCCATATGCAGGTTTGAAGCGACACGACAAATACGCAATCTAGAAAACAAATACAATGAAAAGGTCGATTCTGGTGAGTTACTTCCTGGCATGTCTGCCAAAGTGGCTCATTGGCACACCCCAATATTAGCAATGACAGCAGATGTAATTCAAGCAACGAATGAAGAGTGCATGAAGTGCGGTATGGATGATTATGTGTCAAAACCATTTGAAGAAGGCCAGCTTTATTCAACAGTGGCACACTTCTTTGGGTCAGGTTGATTAGGACATCATATTAACCGTGCAGCGGCATCTTTTGAGGTCCAGGCTGATGGTTTTGTTAACTTGTTTCCGGGATAAAGGGACTAAGCTATTTGGATATCTAACGGATTCCTCCATTGGTAGTGGGAGACGGAGCTTTCGCCAGTCAGATGGCTGACAGCTGACTCCCACTCTTGCTGCTGGATGATTTAGCAGCTCATCCAAAACACCTCCACCTTCCTTTGGTGGTAATCTACCTGCCTCCTTATCAGATAGACGGATTGACTTTCCTTATCTTCAATCCACATGTACTGATATCCATTCATTTGCAGGAATGCTGGCTAACAACCACTAGATACAGAAAATTAATCATGGATACTTCCGGACTGCAAACATCACTGAAAGACTATTCCATCATGTGGCAACTCCCATGAGGATGCAATAATAGAGGAAAACTTATTCTGTATATGCATATTACACCTTTTCTCTGTGAAGTTTCTGACAATTGAAGCCAGTTTGCTAACTCCCTTGAAGCAGGGTTGTGCCAAAACACTCGTGTTTCTTCGTAGGTCCCGAGATGTATCCTATGTTTCAGGAGCTCTCTTAGATAAAGAAGTATGTAAATAGCATAGAAGTTTGACAAGGGAAGCAGGTTCAGGTATGCAAACAATTTTTTTCTTTAATTTCACCTGAGTAGAGGTTGAGTTTAGGAAGTAAATTCTGGCTATTATGATATCAGATTAGATTAGGCTAGACCTACACTGAGAGTTTCTTTTCTTATGCAAGTGTTTCTGTAGTGAGTCAAAAAGTTTATTTAAAAGCTGTAGAATGTGTAATATTCTGTAAATGAAGGTGCTGAAAATAGGTTGAGCTTGGTGTTGTAAGTGAAATAGTTTGAACTGTTGAATACTAAAATGTAACTTAATTTGAACTGTTGAATACTAAAATGTAACTTATCTTTTGGAGTGAATATAAATTCTTTGCATTGTTGGACACTCTACAGATTTTCGTTGGTTCAGCGATACTATATATGGTAGGCGCACGTCAGGAGTTCAAATCCTGCTATGTATAAGTCCTGCAGTAGGTATCACGTAACCCCATGGGACTCGCGAGGTTCATATACTCTCCTGGAATCCGGTTTGTAGACCCCATTGGGTGATCTAGCCAATAGTTCCGCTACTCGATCTTTAGACCACATTGGATAATCCAACCAAATAGGCTTCAGTATCATTTTCGTTTGGAATCAGGCCTTTTCAGACCACCTCGGACAATAACCATATGACTTAACAACACATTCCTAATGAAATCTCACAAGTGAGGTTTGAATAGGGTAGAATGTATGCGAGTCTTATTATTACTTTATGGAGGTAGACAGGTTGTTTTCGAAAGATCATTGGCTCAAGTGTAACAAATCTCGGTATAAAAAAGAAGACAATGAAGAGAATATAGCGAATAACAATGAAAAATGCGTAAGTAGCTAAAACAACCATACAATCCTGTGATAATCAGAATACCATAAACAACATACTAAGTAGACTATTAACAAAAACAATAATAAACAATGATAAAAATTAAAAACAAGAATTACAATAATACAACTAGTACCATTGCAAACACCAGCCATCCTAAGCAAGATACCTACTATCCTTCTATTCTAATACGTGTCCTCCACACCTTCCTATCTAGAGTCATTTCCTCGATAACGTGAAGCTGCGTCATAACTTGTCTTATCACCTCTCCCCAATACTTCTTCGGCCTACTTTTGCCTTTCCTTGTACTCTCTATAACCAACCTCTCGCCCCTTTTCACTTGTGCGTCTATGCATCTTCTCTTCACATGTCCAAACCATCACAATCTCGCTTCTCTCAATTTGTCCACTACGAACGCCACACTGACATTATCTCATATATCCTCATTCCTAACCTAATCGCTCCGAATATGATCATACATGCACCTCAACATGACTCCAAAAACAAGCCTCAACAAATATATTATATTATGCATAAGTCATCACATGATGCACGAAAGAGTAGTATGGATACCAAACACATAAATAATGCAGTATAATAAGTTTCCTTTTAACCGATCCATTACTTCTAAGTACACGATTAATAAGGAGTGATGAGTATCGTACAATCAAATAAGTGTTCCATTACGTTAAAGCTAGTCTTCATTCTATTTTTCGGTTTAACAATATTTTTGATTTCCATTAATTAATAAATTTTAATTTTAATCCTCGTAAGTACATTAAATATTTAATTAATTAAATTATATAAATTTTAATTCTTTTATTTGCAATATTCATAGATTTAACATAATCATTCATTGTTTTAACACTTAATTGCCTAATGTGTTAAATTTGTACTAATACTTCATATTTGACGATAATATATTTCTGTAGATAGTAAAATATGATTATTCTCTATATAAAGCGATCAAAAACACATATTTTTATTAATTAGTACTTCTTCATCACTTTCACTTTGACAAAACTGAAATCTATACTGTAAAGTAACTTCATTCCTCCATTAATGGAGGTCAAGCTCATGTGGAAAGTAACTGAATTTAGGGAGAAGAATTGTATTTCATTGAATGTGTGTTAAATCATAAGCATTACAATGTGACTATATATATACAGAGGCTGACTAACAAATTCTGTTACAAAAATAACTCACTGACACTGTAGTAACTAACTCTACTGTATTCTATAACTAACTTCAACACCCCCCCTCAAGTTGGAGGTGAGGTAAGTACTGACAACTTGCTTAGTAGAGTAGTATGTTTGACTCCAGTTAAAGCTTTGGTGAAGATATCTGCCAACTGTGAGTCAGTGGAGATGTGTTGGAGAGTGATCAACCCTTGCTGCAGTTTAGTCCTAACAAAGTGGCAGTCTATCTCGATGTGTTTTGTTCTCTCATGAAAAACTGGGTTCTTAGCTATGTGGATTGCTGCTTGGCTATCACAATAAACATGTATGGGCAAGGAGCATTGTATTGTCAATTCAGCAAGCAGCCTTTCAAGCCACACCAACTCTCCTACAACTTGTCTCACAACTCTGTACTCAGCTTCAACAGAGGATAAGGACACTGTAGCTTGCTTCTTAGACTTCCAACTGATAGGGCTATCTCCCATAAGCGCTAGGTATCCACTAACCGACTTTCTTGAATCAGGACAAGTGGCCCAATCTGAATCACAATAGGCACTAATGGTAAGATCAGGTTTGTTAGAAATGAAAATGCTCATTGTAGGGTCTTGCTTCAAGTATTTGAGCACATGATAAGCTGCTCTCAAATGTGGCTCCCTAGGAAACTGCATGAATTGGCTGAGGTGTTGTACACTGTAAGCTATGTCCATTCTGGTGTTAGTGACGAAGTTTAGTTTACCAACTAACTTTCTATACTGAGTAGGATCAGATAGGAGCTTGCCATTTGTGGCTGTCAACTTCTCAGTGTAATCAAGTGGTGAGGTAGCAGCTTTGTAGCTTAATGCATCAAAATCCTTCAAGAGATCAGAGGCAAATTTTCTCTGTGAAATAAGAACTCCATCATGCCTGTATAAGATTTCTAATTCCAGAAAATAGTGTAGCTTGCCCAGATCCTTTATTTTGAACTGATCATTTAGAAAGACCTTTAAGGAGTTGATTTCATCCATATCTGTACCAGTTAGGATTATATCATCCACATATATGTCAACAAAGACCAATGATCATCCATTCCTTTTGCAGAACAAAAAGTAGTCACTATCTGAGTCCTTGTATCCTTGTGAACAAAGACTGTATGCCAGTTTGTCATACCATTGTCTGCTGGATTGTTTGAGCCCATACAGAGACTTTTTCAGTTTGCACACCATATTACCACTATCTATAGTGAGGCCTTGTGGTGGTTCCATGTACACTTTCTCATTTAAGTCACCATGAAGGAAAGCATTGTTGACATCCAATTGGTACAAGGTCTAGCCCTTCTTGATAGCCAAAGAAATAAGGGTCCTGACAGTGGTCATTTTAACCACAGGTGAGAAAGTTTCTGTGTAGTCCAACCCAGCCTGCTGTGCGTATCCTTTCACTACCAATATGGCCTTGAACCTTTCCACACTCTCATCTGCCCTATGTTTGATTTTATACACCCACTTGCAACCAATAGCTTTCTTGCCTTTAGGTAAATGAACCACATCCCAAGTGTCATTAGCAGATAAGGCTTCAAACTCATGTGTCATAGTTGTCTGCCAGGCAGGGTGAAAGATTGCCTCTTCAAAAGAATCAGGCTCACAATCAAGTGAAATGGTTGTCACTAACTGCTGGCTATTAGAACAAAGACTACTGAAACATACATGGTTATGATGTGACATAAAAGAAGTAAGAGAGTGCAGTTTAGGCAAAGTGTAATTATAATCTTTTAGGTGGTTGGGAGTATGAATGGTCCTGGTTGTTCTTCTAGGTGCTGGTAAGGCATCATCGATTATAGATGTAGTACAATCAGGTGAGGGTGGTGCAGACATGTGTTGTAGTGCAGGTTCATGTGTGGCTACATGTGGCGTTATGGTTACAGTTGTGTTAGTGATATCTTGGTTATTAGTGACCTCATGTGGTGTGAGATTGTCCAGCAAATCATCATCAGCAAATGTGTTTATTGTACTAGGCATGCAAGGCACATTAATGGGATGAGCAAGCAACTGTAAAATGGAATTGAAACTAGAACCAACAGGAGCAATGACAAATGGAAAAACCTTTTCATGAAAAACAACATCTCTGGAAATATGGATCATTTTGGTAGCCAGATTGAGGACTTTGTAACCTTTTGTGTTGAAAGGGTATCCAACAAAAATGTGAGGTGTGGCTCTTGGTTCAAATTTATCCTTATGAGTTCTTAAGGTAGTGGGAAAACAAAGACAACCAAAACTTTTAAGATGGGAATATGTACAACAGTTCATATGGGGACTTGTTTTGAAGAAGCTGAGTGGGCAATCTATTTATTAAGTATGTGGCAGTGAGTACACATTCTCCCCAATATCTCATAGGTAACTTTGACTGGAACATGAGGCCCTTGCTGTTTCAAGAAGGTACTTATGTTTGCTTTCTACCACCTCATTTTGTTAAGGTGTATAAGGACAAGTTCTTTGGTGTATGATACCTTTGTTTTGAAAGAAAATGGTAGCCTCAGCATAGGTAAACTCGCAATTATCAGATCTTATGGTTTTTAATTTGGTTTGGAATTGATTCTCTATAAGTGATATGAAGGCTTTGACAGTTTGGAGGGCATTACTTTTGCACCTCAGTAGTTGTGTCCAAGTGGGCCTGCTGTGATCATCTACCATGGTCAGAAAGTAATGATAACCATCATGAGTGGGAATGTGGTATGGTCCCCATAAGTCAATGTGAAGTAACTCAAACACTGCAGTGGTGGTGGTGGAACTTTCAGGAAAAGGCATCCTAGTTTGCCTAGCCATTGGGCATATGGTGCATGTGAAGGGTTGTTTAGGTGAGAATTTAACAGGAATAGTGGAAATGCTTTTCATTTTCACAAAAGGTACATGTCCTAATCTAGCATGCCATAATAGTTCATCATCATGATCATGAGTAGAAATATTTGCAAAAGAGAAACATGTATTAGGGATACAGGAAAAAGAATCAGCAACAATACAAGCATCTTTATTGATAAGAGGGTATTTTACAGCAGAAGTATTAGTGCATACAGTAGGTTCTAAGTGCTTGTCAATGTTGACTAAAGAAGGAACAAGATGACAATTAACATGAAGAGAGTCATTCCCAGTAGAAGAAGGGCCACGGTTGTGGCATTTGGGACATAGGAAGTACAGGCCATTCTTGGCATTACCAAGTTCCAAAGGGCTCTTCAGAGAAGGGCCTTGCAATAAACAAGAAAATTTGTTAAAATTGACCACACCATTGAGTTGCAGTGCTAAACAATGAACATAAATCAGATTGAACTTGAAGCTAGGAACAAATAACACTTTGTTTAGAGTCAATGTTGGACTGAGACAAACATCACCAATTTGAGTCACTTTAACCTTGTAACCATTAGGCAATGAAATTAGGAAAGGGAAAGGAAGAGATCTAATGTTTGAGAGGCTGGTTCTATTATAAGTCATGTGATGTGATGCCCCTGAATCTATGATCCAAGAGCCATCAATCAGTTTAACACACTTACAAGAGAGATCACCTATATCAGTAATAGAGGAATAGCAAGCAAGTATACTTGCCAGGTTCACAGCCTCATTCATTATGTTGTCTGAGTTGTCTGAATTAGAGGTTCCATTTCCAACCTGCAGAGTCTCCAAAAGGTTGAGCAGTTGCTCATATTGGTTTTTAGACAGGTTCAATGGCATTTGCCTCCTTAGTTCAGGATCTTCTTCAGGCTGGTGCCTATTCAGGTCAGAGCCACACACATTAGCTACAGAACCTGAGCCTTTTCCCATTTGAAACCTTGAATTGGATGGGTACCCATGAAACTTGTAGTATCTATCCTTTGTGTGCCCTGATCTCTTACAGTAATCACAAAATAATGAAAACCTGCTAGTGCTAGAACTGCCTCTAAAACCAGTGTTAGTGTTTGCATTTCCAGAACTGGTTCCACCTCCTCTAGAGGAATTGTAGTTGGTCCTAGGACCTTTGTATCCTGCACTATTGTTGGACTCTGCACTATTGTTGGGCTGGCTATAGGCAGACAGAGAGGTAGAGTCCAAAGCTGTATGATTGAGAGGTCTCACCTCTCGTTGCTTTTACTCTTGGGATAGAATGGCAAAAGCCTGAGCCATACCGAGAAGTGTGGTCATCATGAGGATGTTGCCTCTTACAGCTGTATACATCTCATTCAATCCTATTAAGAAATGGATTAGTCTCCTGTCCTGTTCAGCTTTCTGCAATTTGGTCTTGCCACCACAAATACACACACAATTGCACTGAGAATTCACATCAATGGTGGTCATTTCTTTCCACAATTTCTTCATTTTTGTGTAATAGCCAGTGATATCCAGAGTACTTTGAACAAGGTCATTGATCTCCTTTTGCAACTGATATAGCTTGCATCCATTAGTTTGATCATACCTCTCTTCTAATTCTTCCCACAATTCCTTGGCATTGTTCACATACGGCAAGCTATCACGCAAATCTGAGGACAATGAATTCATGATCCAAGAGGTGACTATGTCGTCACACCTCTCCCACTGTAGGAAACCAGGATCAGATGGAGCAGGTCGCACAATAGTGCCATTAATAAAACCAGTTTTACTTTTAACTGAGAGAGCTCGAAGAACAACCCTTCGCCAAGATCTGTAACCAGTACCATCAAAAACTGCAGGCAACAGGGAGGATCCTGCATTCTCAGAAGGATGCAAGTAGAAAGGACTAGTAAAATTCAAACGTGGTGTGGAAGAACTAGTAGAAGGAGCAGTCTCAGCTAGAAGATCAACCATGGTGATCCAGTGATTGCGAAATAGCAGAAACTCAAAAAAAATGCGAAAGGAATCGAGAATCCACAACCCAATTTGTCAAAAAAAAACTCACAGATCAAAGATGGGATGGAAGAGAATTACGAGCAATCCATCAGTGATACCATGACAAAACTGAAATCTATACTGTAAAGTAACTTCATTCCTCCATTAATAGAGGTCAAGCTCATGCGGAAAGTAATTGAATTTAGGGAGAAGAATTGTATTTCATTGAATGTGTGTTAAATCATAAGCATTACAATGTGACTATATATATACAGGGGCTGACTAACAAATTCTGTTACAAAAATAACTGACTGACACTGTAGTAACTAACTCTATTGTATTCTATAACTACTATATTCTATAACTAACTTCATCACACTTGTCACATTTTGCTTATCGGTCACACCAACTTTAACTAAAACATTTTAAGATGTATTTTTTTCATCACATTAATATGAGAAGGATTGTAACTTACATTTTTCTTATAATATTTGAATATCAAAATTTTAAATTTTAAATATTAAATTAATCAAGTTCAATTTAAAAATTCAAAAATTAATCAAATTAACTCTAACCTAATGAAACAATGACAAGTAAAAGTAAGCCATGAATCTTCCTCAAATATTTTCTTTCAAAATATCGTATTCGAGAAAGCTAAATATGCTGAGTCATACAACATAAGGATCAGAAACGAAAATATATTACCAACAACAATTGTGATAGAATGGTTAGTACTCATTCATTCTTAATAAGAGATTTCGAGTTTGAATTCCTTGACTAGTAATTGCCTTTCTTTACCCTCAAGGCAAATATTATCCCGAGCCTCAAACCCTAATAGTCTCTTCGACCACCATGGAGTACACTTTACTCCGTTGACTTTTCGAATTCGGATTTAATGGAACTACATAAGGCAAAACCAAAAAAAAAAATGTTATCCCATCTCTTTCTTTTCCATCCACATGCGTGTAAATTCCACTTCCTCCTCCAGAGAGCGAAATTCACTCATTTACCGACCCCCAAAAAACTCCATTTCCGGGATTTTGAAGCTGAAGAACAATGTTGGATTATCTTCCAAAGGATATTCTTGTTGAAATTCTATTAAAATTACCATTGAAAACCCTCGTTCAATGCACTATCGTATGCAAATTATGGTATTCCATAATCACAAACCCTAATTTCATTTCTCTCCATCACAACACCCACATCGGCACCGCCGGTCGCCGTCCTTTACTCTTCGTCCGGCACTACAACATGTTCGACAGGGTCGAACGTTACGCTTTGCACTTCGACGATGAAGAGTTTGGAGATTCATCAGATGCCGATTCGTTCGAGGAGTATCTTGAGCTGAAATGCCCTGAAAGAAGTCGTAGTGAGTATTTGAGGATTGTTGGTTGTTGTAATGGTCTTATTTGCCTATCTGATGATTATGATAAGTTTACGGATACTGTGGTTTTATGGAACCCTATAATTCGTAAACATGTGGGTTTGCCAAACCCTAGTTTGGGGTATAATGGACGTGGGTCTTGTATTTATGGGTTTGGGTTTGATGGTGTGAAGCATGATTATAAAGTTGTTAGGGTTGTTTATAATAGTACTGCTACTGAGGATTATAAATTGCAGATTCCACCGACGATTGAGTTTCTTGATAAATTGAGGGCTGTTAAATTCTTGGTTCCACCTGGCGTCGAGGTTTACTCTTTGAGTAGTGGGGTTTGGAGGACCATTTCTGATGCGTGTCCTTCCTATATTTTGCATCAAAATCATTCTGTTTCGACATTTCTTAATGGGGCTGTTCATTGGATTGCATCTCATTCAAGTGATGATGAAGATGGTAATGGGAATAGCAACAATGATTGTAATTGTAGTACTAGTAGCAGCAGCAGCAGCAGTGGTAATAGTAAAGATTATAGTTTTATTGTAGCATTTGATGTGGGGACTGAAAAATTTAGTAAAATAAGCTTGCCAGATAGTGTTGCTGAGAGAAATGTAATGAAATTGGATGTGATGATTACGGGTACGTTGCTTGCCCTAATTGAGTATGAAAAGTTTTGGCAGAGTGATTATTGCTGGATATGGGTGATGAAAGAGTATGGTGTGGTGAAGTCTTGGAGCAGGCTGCATAATATTGATTTGAGAGGAGGATTTAGGAATGTTGTGGGATTTAGGACTCACGGTGAGTTACTGATTTCTGCCAGAATGGTAGGAATGGTTTCATACAACCCCAAGAGGAGAAATATAAGCTATCTTGGAATCCACGGCACCAATCGCTCATTCCATGGTGAGCCTTTTTTCGAGAGCCTGGCTTTAGTTGGGAAAGAAGATAGATTTGCGCAGCAGGCAAATTCGACTACTGATGTTGTTCAAGAAGTTGAATCAGTACTGGATAATGGTGAAGATGGAAGTGCACTGGATAATGGTGGAGATGGCACTGTACTGGATAATGGTGGAGATGGAAAGGTACTGGATAATGGTGGAGATGGAACTGTACTGGATAATGGTGAAGATGGAACTGAAGAACATACATGATAGTTAGTCCAGGTAAACAATGTTCTTATGATATCAAAGAGTAAAATGACCTTAATGAAACATTTTCTAGATCAGTTGATGATTTTTAAAGGTGTCATTTATGCCATCTCATACAATGTGGACTTCCTAAAAGAGGAAGTTTAAATGAAAATACTTATGTTTTCCTGAAGATGTTTAATCTAATAGCTGTAATAAGGTCGGATTAGACAGTTCGTTGAATTTGTCATCGATTTTATGGATAGTCCATGCCATCTCTAACAATGTAGACTACCTAAGAGGAAGATAGTCTAAAAATAGTCAATGGTCAGTTCTTCTTATAAGATGTGGTTATTGGAAATTATACATCCACCATGTATCTGCCAAACGATGGAATATTTTCTGCTTTGGCTGTGCAAATGATTATATGATATTATCTGGTGTGCGCATATTTATTATTTAGTAGTGTGAAATGATCTTTCAAGACTGAAAAGGACTTATATTTTCTGGTTCGACAGATCCACTTTGTATATGGAGAAGGTGCATGCATACTGGGGGGAACATTTAGAATGCTTTTAAATCAATGGTTCATATAGTAAGTTATACTTTTTGTGATTTCACATCTAGGAAGTTATGGCGGTTCTCATGTGGCTTCAAACAATTGTAGCAGGTCACATAAAGGACACTTCAGTGTTTAAATCTAAGGAGGCTTGTAAGTGATACAAAAATTCTCAGGAGTTTGAGATAGGAGTTTCAGAAGAAGATTAGAAGGGGAGGTTGGTGCACATATTATCACTGAATCACGGGTAAAATTTACCAGTTGTTTTATCAAAGTCTTTGCTTCTTTTCTTTTTTACTTTTTTCCTTTTGGGTGGTGATTCAAGATACATCATGATGCCCGTCACACTCTCCCCTTCGTCAGGTTAATGATAGTAATGTACTTTTTCCATTTATAAAAAATGGAATTTTTTTCTCCTGAGATACCCAGATTCCTCCTGCTGCAACTTCATCCATCTGCCTTTTCTGCCCGCCTCTCTAAGCATCCTGTGATGTATCCTGACCCTTCTTCCTGAGCCCCTGCAGCACACTGTTGTGTCCAATCCCTCATTGGGTGTAAGGGTAAACAGAGCTGAGGAGATTGGTGTAAAGTTGGGGGAGATGTCAAGGGAAGCAGTGTTGCTTGTATTACAAGTCGTTCAGAAATTGGAGTCGTCCAGTGCAAAGGACTAATATCTCAGTTGACATTTTCTATAACCCTCTGGAGCCTGGACCCATAAGATGCAAAGAAATTCAAGATAAGTAGGCCTACTGCCTAATCAGTATCTTGACGAGCCAACTATATCCTTCTTCACTTGCGTCTTTGTCATGTGTTATTATGTTGTCATGTCTATGCTTATTCTCCTTGGTAATGGTCTAATCCTGTTTCTTGACATTTACAAAATCTCTCTCTCTCTTGTTGGCCGCTCAAGGAGTGTGGTTGAGAAAGTCTGTAATCCTCAAGGGAGAAGGTGTTGAGAGGGGTGGGGTATGTATACTTGCCAAATAAAAAAAACAGTGAGTGGGATATGATTGGTTGGATGCTGTTGGAATGGTTGATTGATGCGGGCAGTAAGGGCGAGGTAGGGAAAACAAGGATTCACTCTGGAGTTTCTTACTATTGAGTTTTGTCCAATAAATATGGTGGTTGATTTACTGAACCTCCTTCAGCATTTTTTCCGTTGTTATTTGTGACAAAATTTGCATCTGAGTAACAGATGTTTAGTGGGAATTTAACTTCTTGCTCTTTGCTGATAATGACTGCCTTTTAAGGTGTTCTTGTTAATTTGGTTAGAATTAGATTTCATTGACTAGTTATCAGCCTCTTTTGATAGAATAATGAACTTCAGCTTCGGTTACAAAATATCTGAAGCTTACATTTGATGAACTTTCATGTTCATTTGATGTGTTAATGGGTGGTTTAGATTATTTAATCTCCATACTTTTCTTTAAGAACCCTTCTTTTTCCTTTTTGGGTTCATCAGTTTCTGTGGCTTGTTGATTAGTAGTAAGGTCCTCAAAATCTTCGATGCTAACTTTGTTCTTATATTTTCGCGAATTATCTTCAGTAAAATATAATTGCCTTTTCAACCAGAAAAGGAAGGTAGTTATAAACAGTCCCATTTATGTTCTTTTGTTGCTGATAAATATGAATTTATCGAATTTTTGGAACTTGATGTGCTCTACCTGAATTATTGGAAATATATCCTTAATTTTTTCGATATAAAATTCATCATTTTTCCTGATATGATCTTGGTCTTTTGGATTTATCAAGCTATTATGAGTGCTGCTTTCAAGTTTTCTTTATCCTTATGACTTATTAATAAGGCAAAGAACCTAAATAGGTCATTGTTTCCAGTAATTTATGTAAAGAATAGCTTGCTGTTTGTTTCTTTTCTTGTTGGTTATATATCTTTTGATTCTCTCTGAGAATGTAACTTCTGAAATGCACTTTCTTGTTTTGAACAGTTTGCTGGTTTCCATATGAATCTGGTGACCATATTAAGAGGACTTAATCTCCTTTTCTGTTTCGATTCGGGCCTGAAAAATTAATAGGCTTTTAGAATAAAAGAGAGATAAAGTTAATTTTGAGAGAGATGGGATGTTCTTCATCCAAGTTGGATGATGAAGAAGCTGTTCAACTTTGTAAAGATCGAAAGAATAGAGGATGCGATTTGCTTCTGGACACTTGGTTTATATCCATGCCATGGAAAGAGTTTCTGCTGCTCTTCGAGATTATGTTGAAGTCGATAGCCTTGTGAATTTTCGCTGGATTCTTTTAAAACTCCACCCTTTACACCTGTTAAGAAAGTAAGTCCTGGTTTCATCTCCATAGAACCAAAATCCTTTTCCATAACACACTTGAAGCCTGAACCAAAACCCAAATCTACTATTAAAATAAATTATCTTAGGTCAGGTGGGAATCCTGCTGTTTCTGTTGATGAAAGACCTCGGTCACCCGAAACAGTTAGAATCCAGGCTTACTCCCCCAACAACAGGCCTAATTTGCTTCCCCCTTCACCACAACATCACAGTGGGATTTTTTTTGGAATCCATTTTCTTCACTTGATTATTATGGTTATCGTATGAGAAACAACAACCTTGAGCAGACAATTCTCGACGATGACAATGATGGGCTAAGACAAGTTAGGGAGCAAGAAGGAATTCCTGAACTAGAAGAGGAAACAGAGGTAGAAGAAACTGATCATGGAGAGGATGTGAAAGAAGAGAGGACCAAAGTAGCTCACAGTTGTGATAAAGATGAAGTTATGGTGGAAGATGTCGATGATGATGATGATGATGATAGTGAAGTGGAAGAAACCGACGATGAACATGAAAATGTTCCCCATATTCAAGAATTACTATCTAAGCCCAACCAAACCACAACAGTGGCAAAGACACAGAATGTAGGGCAACTCAGCAATAAGGAGACAGCAGTTGCTGATCCCGAAGCAAAAGAGGAAACACCCGGATTTACTGTTTATGTAAATAGAAGGCCTACAAGCATGTCAGAAGTTATTAAGGATCTTGAAAGTCAGTTTATGATTGCTTGTAATTCTGCTAAAGAGGTGTCAACTGTGTTAGAAGCTATCAGGGCTCAGTACTCATTGCAATCGAATGATCAGTCAGGTAAGGTGTTTACATAAAATGCTTCACAACACTTTTCTGATTTTCTTGTTCTTCATGACTGTGCACCCTAAGTCAAATATGCATGCAGTGGAAGTAGCAGTCACATTATTTTAGCATGTTCAAGATGAAAGAGTTAGGTCCTTGCATGTTCCTAGTTGCATGGAAAATGCTAGTTTTTTTTATTGCTTCTAATCTGGAGTTCTCTTTAAGGTCTATTGCCAAAAGTAAATGATATTTTTCGGGAGAAATGGCAAGCTTCAGAACAGTATACAGTCGCATTGTTAGAAGAAACCAAGGTTCTTTGTGCAGGAACAATCTAATAAGAATTGTTTTTTCACTTTGAAGCTCAATGTTATTCCGAAAAGATGTGCTTTCTCTAAAAGTTTCTTTATGCCATTTTCTCATGCAAACGATATAGAAGTCAACTAGAAGCAGTGCCCATTTTTTTCTGTTAAAAGAAGTAAGCAAATGCTTATTTTTCTAACTGTCATCTCCAGATTTGTCATTCTAAGGATTGTTGCCATGTTATTTGGTCAGTTTTGAAATATTTATGTTTGGATGCTTATCTTCTTATTTTATTTGCAGCCATGAAAATGGTGAACCCAGTAGGTCTATTTCGCTCAGGATCATCACGATCATTCTCGTCGGGATTTTTGATTAATCCTTCAACTTTAAGAGATGAGGGTTATCAGAGCTATCCGATGAATCTATTATGCTCTCAAGCAGTCATCAATCAACCTTGGACAGATTATATGCCTGGGAGAAAAAACTATATGAGGAAGTCAGGGTATGCTTCTGCTTCTAAAAGAAAATTTAAGATATAAATCAATTTCGACTAGTTTTTGTCTAAAAATAGGACGAGACACTAAACTGTTGGAAAGAGAAGAATTCAAATATGACTCTTGAGCAAGAAGAAGAATTATCACTGTTCATTCCAGAAATAACAGGAAAATGCAAGACATGCATGTATATATAAAATGAAAGGGATGCATGAATTGCAATGTTTACACAACCTGTTGAAAGTAGAACGAATTCAAATGTGATTCTTGAGCAAGAAGGATAAATATTATTGTTCATTCCAGAAATAACAGGAAAATGGCAAGACATGCATGTATGGATAAAACGAAATTATTGCTTAAAATTTCTTTAATTTATCTGACCTCCAAACATGTTTCTCTTAAGTAACATTATCCTGTTAACCTAATTACTCTAAGATGTTGATCGTGAACATCAGTTATTCACTATTATACTAATGTTTGATACGCAGGTGAGCGGATCCGGCTAGTGTATGAGAAAAAATTGGCTCAACTCAGAAATCTAGATGTGAATGGAGCAGACCCTTCATCTGTGGATAAAACAAGAGCAGCCATTAGGAATCTGGATACTCAGATAAAGGTTTCAATCCACTCTGTTGAATCTATCTCAAGAAGGATTGAAACTTTAAGGGATGAAGAATTGCAACCTCAGCTTTTAGAATTTAGTGCAAGGGTATGTATATGATATCCCTCGTACTGTTCTTCAGCTATCTATACTTGCCAACCATTCCAGTGCTATGATTTATTTGCTCAAACTGTCATGTTCTTGAAGCTGCCCCCCATATACATACATACACATGTACGTATGTACGGTTGTATCTACTCACATAATTTAATTGTATTCTTACCAAAAAAGATTTAAAAGAGAACTTGAGAAGTTCCTTTAATGATAGAATCTAGTAAAGACATTTTACAATGATGTCTCAATTGAGAAAAAAGTAAAACATTTTACATTGTTAACAAGTTGTTATTTAGCATAGATCATTAGTCACTGTAACACAAGGTTGACAAAGAGCTCCATTTATTGATTCTTAGTTGCTCTTAGTATATAGGGGTGGAGAATGGGCTGGTCAAGTCAGATATGGACATAAAAAATGGGTTAGGTGAAAACGGATAAAGTAACGACTTTCTTATAAAAAATGGGTTAGGTGAAGAGTAACGGCTTTCTTCTTCGTTTTCTTGCAGAAAATATGAGGAGATCTATGCACCTCAAGTAGAAGAGTTCTGCTACCTACATAACAGACAACGCTTACTTCAAGGAGGAGGTATATGATCTTGATTCACAGAACCTGCAGTTGTTAAACTTTGCAGTGGAACTAAGACATACGTATTATGCAGGTGTTGCAAATGGAGTGTGCTGTTTTAAATTACTTGAAGTTTGAAATGATAGCTCCAACAGCCAAATGCTTTCTGAGGTTAATATCTTACCTCAGACAGCTCTAACTACTAGTAATTATCTACTAGTTGCTTTTGAGTATGATCATTTAGGAACTTATTGTTGAGATATACTGGAGGAGGTTTGTTTGTGCTGCTCAAGGACTTAATGAGGTCTTCACTTAAGGTTGATAGGAAACAGAGTTGATTAAAATTTTATAATCATCTACAGGTTCTGTCACTGCAGTTGGAACACTTGGCTAGCTACATCGCAGAACTCTCTCTTTTAGAATACAACATGCTTTGTATACTCCATCACTCATTGCTGCTTCTGCAATTTTCTTGGCCAAATATATTCTTCTCCCTTTAGTGAAACCTTGGGTATGTATGAATTAGCATTGTGACAATCATATAAGCAGTTATAATACATTTTCCCTTCTTATTCTCCTTTCCGCAAATATATATTCTTATAAAATTTGACTTTTGGAAACTCCTAATACAGAACTCTACATTGAGGCATTATACTTTATACCTTTCCATGACTGTGTCATGGCACTACATAGCCTTTGCTGCAACAACAACAATTCTAGCTTACCAGCAGTCAGTACAGCCAACACAAGGCAATTTTAGTTTTTGATCTTTTAATCTCATTTTTTCATTCTTAGCCCCTTCTAACAATGAAGATAAGTGGAAAAAGTCCTTACATATGTACACTTTCTAGATATAGGTTTGCATAATTCTTTTTTTTAAGGGAGAGAGGGGCAGGGGGCCTCGGGGCGCGGCTCCTCGAGGGAGGGAGGGGCAAGGGGCCTCGAGGCACAACGCCTTGAAACGGGCATGACGGGGAGCGGCGCCTCGAAAGGGGCGTAGCGGAGGGGCCTCTAGGAGCGGTGCCTCAGGGGGGTGGGGTGGGCGGCTCCGAGGCACGGGCCTCAGGGCAATGGGGAGGGGGAGCAGGCTCCGTGGCATGGCGCCTTGAAACGGGCATGATGGGGAGCGACGCCTCGAAAGGGGCATGGCGGAGGGGACTCTAGGAGCGGTGCCTCGGGGTGAAGGGGGGTGGGCAGCTCCGAGGCACGGGCCTTAGGGTAATATGGAGGGGGGCGGGCGGGCTCCGATGCACGGCGCCTCGGGGCCGTGGGTGGGGGGGCCGAGATCCAAGGCACGGCATCTTAGGGAAGGGGGAGGGGGCGGGGGGCTGCGGGGCCTCGGCAGGGGGCTCTGGCGCCTAGGGGCCGGGGGAGGGAAGGGGCTCTCTGGGGTGTGGCGCCTCGAGAGGCTCTGAGGCACGACGCCTTGGGGCTGGGGGAGGGGAAGGGAAGGCTCTAGGGCACGGCGCCTCGGGGCAAGGGGAGAGGGGAAGAGTGGGGCACGGTGCCTCGGAGCCAGGTGAGAGGGGCGGGAGGGCTCCGGGGCACGGCCCCTTGGAGTCGGGGGAGAGGGACGGGGAGGCTCAAGGGCACGGCTCCCCGGAGCCGGGAAAGAGGGGCATGAGGGCTCCGGGGCACGGTGCCTCGAAGCCGGGGGAGAGGGAGAGGGAGGGGCGGGGAGGGAAGGGGGGGCTCTGGGGCGTGGCGCCTCGAGAGGCTCCGAGGCACGATGCCTTGAGGCTGGGGGAGGGGAGGGGAAGGCTCTAGGGCACGGCGCCTTGGGGCAAGAGGAGAGGGGCAGAGTGGGGCACGGTGCCTCGGAGCTAGGTGAGAGGGGCGGGGGGGCTCCGGGGCACGGCCCCTTGGAGTCGGGGGAGAGGGACGGGGAGGCTCAAGGGCACGGCTCCCCGGAGCCGGGAAAGAGGGGCAGGAGGGCTCCGGGGCACGGTGCCTCGAAGCCGGGGGAGGGGCGGGGGGGCTCCAGGGAAGGCACCTCGGAGATGGGGGAGAGGGGCGGAGAGGCTCCGGGAGACGGCGCCTCGGAGCTGGGGGAGAGGGGCGGGGGGGGGGGCTCTAGGGCACAGCGCCTCGGAGCCGGGGGAGAGGGGTGGGAGGCTCCAGGGCACAGCGCCTCGGAGCTAGGGAAGAGGGGCGGAGGCGTCCGAGGCACGGCACCTCGGAGCCGAGGGAAAGGGGCGGGGGGCTCCGGGGAACGGCGCCTCGGAGCTGGGGGAGAAGGGCGGAGGGGCTCCGGGGCACGGCACCTCGGGGTTGGGGGAAGGGGCAAGAGGGTTTCGGGGAAACGACGCCTAGGAGGCCGGGGGAGAGAGGCGGGGGCTGTGGGCCACGGCGCCTCGGAGTGGAGATAGGGGTCGGGGGGCTCCCAGGCATGGCGCCTCCGTAGCCGGGGGGGAGAGGTGGGGGTGGGGGGCCCCCAGGGCACGGTGCCCTCGGACCAGGGGAGAGGGGGGCTCCGGACCACGGCGCCTCAGAGCCGGGGAGTGAGGGGGGGGCTCAGCGGCATGGCGGCCCCGGAGCCGGGGGAAGGGGCGGAGGGCTCCGAGGGCACGGCGCCTCGCGAGCGGGGGAAGCAGCGGGGGCTTATGGGCACTGGCGCCTCTGGAGCCTGGGGCGGGAGGGGCTCCAGGCACGGCGCCTCGGAGCCTGGGGGGCGGGAGGGGCTCCAGGGTACGGTGCCTCGGAGCCTGGGGGCGGGGGAGCGGGAGTGGCTCCGGGGCACGGCGTCTCGGAGTCGCGGAGGAGAGGGGCGGGGGGGCTCTGGGGCACTACGCCTCGGAGCCGAGGGAGAGGGGCGGGAAGCTCCGGGGCACGGCGCCATGGAGTCGGGGGAGAGGGGTGGGGGGTCCAGGGCACGCTCCTCGGAGCTGGGAGAGAGGGGCGGGGGGCTCCGGGGCTCGGCGCTTCGGGCTGGGAGAGAAGGGGCAAGGAGGGCTACGGGGCCTCGGAGCTGGGGAGAGGGGTGGGGAAGCTCCGAGGCACGGTGCCTCGGAGCCGGGGGAGAGAGGCAGGGGGGCTCCGGGGAACGACGCCTCGGAGCCAGCAGGGGGAGAGGGGTGGAGGGGCTCCGAGGCACGGCACCTCGGGGCTGGGGGGAGAGGGGCGGGGGGCTCCGGGACCCAGCGCCTCCAAGCCGAGGGAGTGGGGCGGGGGGACTCCAGGGCACGGCACCTCGGGGGCTTGGGGGAGGGGCAAGGAGGGCTCCGAGGCACGGCGCCTCGGAGCCGGGGGAGAGAGGCGGGGGGTGGGGGGCTCCGGGGCACGGCGCATTGGAGCCAAGGGAGAGAGATGGGGGGCTCCGGGGCACGGGGGAGAGAGGTGGGGGGGCTCCGGGCCATGACGCCTTGGAGGCGGGGGGGTGGGGACGGGCGGGTACACCTCTATACAAAACCGAAAAGGTGCGCCATCTAACGGAATGTTAGAGGCGAGTTTGCTTAAATGTTTACTTTTTCCTAAAAAGAAAAGGTGTGATTTGGAAAATTTATTTATGAAAAGATTAGAAAGAAAAGGTGTGGTTTGGACATTTTTTTATGAAAAGATAAGAGAATGAAATGCGTGGTACTATATTTAATAAGAAGATTTTATTTTAATATTAAAGGCACATGAAACCTCTTGGCTAATATTCATTTTTCAATCACCAAATGATCCAACAAATTACAATCTCTTTCACCCACCACAAGCCTACATTTTCTCCATACATAAAAGAAGAATGAATAGAACTTTGTCCTCTTAGCAACTGGACTACTATATAAAGAATTTACAGATGACCCAACTTCTGAGGAATAGAAGCTCTTAAACTTTCTCAATAGAAGGTTACCGTACATGCTGAACTAGAGCAGATATTATTAAGTTATATTGCAATTGAGATTGCCACAGCTGCTGCAATCTCAGAAGGCTTAAATTTCAAGAAGGGAATTTCTGTATTTGAATTTGAAAGCTTATTTAATCAAGGTCTTCTTGTGGAATTGGCTGAACAAGGTTCGATTCCAAGAGAATAAACTAGTTCGTGATGCTATTGATTTTCTTGATGAAGAATTGTGTACAAGATTAGAAGATGGTATTAAAGGTAGGATTAGACAAGTGATGAAAGTAAAACCTTTGTTGCAGCATCAAAGTGTTTCATAGCATTGAATTTTTTATGCTTTTTATCTAGGTTCCTCGAACTCTTCAAAAATGTCAATGGGTGCGTGTCGGATTCTCCAAAATTAGTGTAATTTTGGAGAATCCGACACGAATGCAGCATCGAAAGTGAAGAATCCCCGCAACTTAGATTTTTATGGATTTTGATCTTATTAAAACATAAGGGATTTAACTTATATAATGAATTGCCTATAAGTGTATTTTAAGATGTTGTACAAACAACTTTTACCTTATATTTCGAGTTACTAATTTCACTTTATTATGCATTCATTGTAATTATCCTTCCAATCAAGTAAATCAGGAAACTACATTATCACTTCAAAAAATGCACTCTTCATATGAAATGAGGTATAAACTTACCGTGACAAAGCAATCGTGGAAATGCAGTCTGAGCAAGGCAGCTGCAAGAGATGGAGCATTTGGGATTTGCTTTTGGACATATTCCTGAATTATCTTCTCTGCTTGTGGACAGCTCTTTGCATACAAGTTGAGCCGCTACTCACCATAGCTAGAACCCCAATATTCCTAGTAGAATACACAACACTAGAAAAATACTCAAATCGCCAAATTTAGCCATTTATATTACTTACTTCTTTTGCAACTTTTGAAAGAGCTGTTTATCAACTCCAAACAGATCAACAGGAATTTACAGGCACATTGCTTTAACTAACTTGCATTGGTTTAAGAAAACAGATTTGTTAAGAGTTTATCTCTTTCATTCAATGAAGCATATGTCATGATCATATTGACTGATCCCTCACATATTAGACACGTAAACTAATCTTCTTTTAAAAAAAACACTAATTTGATGTTATCATTATTGTTACCTGCTCCTGGAGATTATAGCTACCTTCATAATGATGCATCATCAAAGGTCCAGTTCTTTTGATGCACTGGCAAAAACTATTTCACCAGACACATGGCAAGCACAGAGAGGATGGTAGTCAACATCGAGTCCATCAATGCCAGCTGGATGAAGAGCCCTCTCAGGAAGGATCCATCCAGATGGACCAACACATCCAGACCATCCTAGACCAGTCTCTTTCTAACAACATCCAAACTCCGAGATACGTGGGATTCATGGGTAAATTTCACATACATATCAGTTCTAACACAAAATTACTGAACTATGAGTATACTAACATAAAAATCACACAACCTGAGATAACTCAATTTTTACTCTTTTTTCTTTAAATCTTAACCGAGTAAAATTAAGGTTTTTGTTGTATATTCTTGTTAAATTGATGGAGGTAACGAGAGGCCATTTGCTTATTGTTTTTGTTCTGTGTATTATTTAAGAGATAGTATAAAGTATTTGGATTAGTAGTTCAATGTGTGTATCAAAATATGTAGTATTAGCTCCAAATCAAGAAATAGAAAAAGGATGGAGCACTATGGATGTATTAAAATGTAACAACTTCACAAGAAACCACCAACCTCAAGAGTAATTGTATTTGCTTGGGTATTGTTTTTCCTTCTATTTTTATGGGCAGAATATACCTACACCGAGGCAAGAAAAAATGTGTGACCAGGGTGGTTTGAGCCAAAAGGTTGACCTGAGGGGTATTTATAGGCAAAAAGTGGACGGAGAGTAGTTTTATACCAATTCAATTCAAATAATTGAAAGACATTTTAGGCCATTTTCTGTATATTTAAATATAATAGAATTTCATCCATGACCTTGGTGTCAAGGTGGACGAAGGATAATTTTGTATCAATTTCAAATTAGGAAAAAATAAATATAGAAATAGAAGTGAATTAGTAGGTCCAATATAGAAATTTTAGTCGAATGTTGTTGAATTGCATGAAATAATATTTATAAAGTAAATAGTACTAAATAAAATCAAACAACTGATACTAGACACTTTGAATTAGGAGACCTAAATTGGTCAATAAGGTGAACCCACTAGCTATAAAGTGGGCTTGAGTAACAAAGTAATTAAAATTTGAGGAAATTTCGCAAATAGCCATTAAAATAAACTTAATTAGGCTTCATAGCTATAGTTTCTTAATTACGATTTGTAGCTACATGTGAGAGGGAGGAGGGAGGCGAGCGAGAGGGAGGAGAGAGGCGAGCGAGAGAGAGAAGAGAGGCAAATTGTATATGTATATTTGTCAGATAATTGTATATATGTAACTGGTATACATATGTATTTGTATATCTAGCGAGCGATATTGGGAGAGGGAGGAGGAGAGGCGAGCGAGAGATGACAGAGAGTGGAGAAAGGTGAATTCTATTTGCATATATGTCATATAATTGTATATGTATAATTTGAATTTGTATATGTATAAGAGAGGAGAGATGCGAGAGAGAGGAAGAGAGGAGAGGGGAGCACGTAATTATAGCTAAAATTAAGCTGCGAGTGGTAATTAATGGAAACTATAGCTATGTTAGCTAATTAACTAGCATATATTTGTTTATCTGCGTAATTTCCCCTTAAAATTTTATTTACACCAACCAAAAGAGCATAGTATAACAAATTTATTATAATTAAAGAGAAAATGGCCAAGAGCCCCCCCCCAAGCTATTACCGAATTCTCTACTACACACTTATTCTTCACGGGGGTCCTATCACCCCCATGAACCTTTTAAAAGTGAAATATCTAGCCCCCTGCAAACTCACGCCCACGCACCTGCCACGTAATATTACCCTTTTTTTATATATAAAAAATTAATTATTTTTTTATATTCTACTTTTTTTGTTTTATATTTTCATCTTCTCTTTTTCTCTTTCTTTTCCATTCCTCCTTTTCTTTTTCTTTGAAGGCTTCTGCAAATTTGGCAACGAGGATACCTTGACTACCGCATCTTCGACCTTTACCAGAGTTCTAAACACCACGAAATCTCGATGTTCTCTAAAGCTAGAGGCAAACGAAAAAGTCTGTCACTAAAAATTGCTTCTTCTTTGATACTATAATATTTCTCAGAGATTGATTCATCAAAGAATCACAGTAAACGATACTTGTTTGTTGGGATAAAGGTACCGGACTTGTGGAGAGACTAGTATTGATTTAGATTTAACAATGTTGACATGAGAAACTCGATTGATGTTTACAACAATTTCAATAAATGGGTCTGTTACCCAATGCTTTCGTTAATGAATTCTTCTCCATTAATTAAATCTATTACTCAGTGAATTCCTCCATTAATGACTAGTCTAAAGTTCAATTCTTCTAACTTTCAATTTTGAGCTACCAACAAATTTTCAAGTGGTGAAAAGTAGAGTTATGATGAAAAGTATGTGATTTGAAGATGACAATTGACTTAGTTGTGAAAAGTTGATGAGGGCAGTGACCTGGTGGTCAAGGAGAGCCACTGCCAGTGTCTCTGATGAAGATTAAAGGGAAAAGATAAAGAAGGTAAAAAATAATAAAAGGAAACATAATTTTTTTTTTTTTAAAATATAGAATATTAATATGAAATAAATTAAATATTTATAAAATTAATATTTTAATTATCTTTTTATTTCTCACTCTCCCAAAGAGAGTGAATTACACCTTCTTTGCCACCTCAGTATTTAGGGAACAAATCACTCCACTCTAAAATAGTCTAAGGGGGTATTAGGACATCGTGAAGTATGAGTGTGTAGTTGAGAATTCGGCTATAGGTTGGGGGGTCTTTTGGCCATTTTCTCTATAATTAAATAAATATATTAAACATAAGGAATGAATTTTACTTTTTAAAATGAATTACATTTCAATGGAGCTGGAGCTTTGATTGAGTCGTGTGGATTGAGTCAAGCTAAATTGAACTTTGAACGAAATATGGGCAAGTCAATATTGAACAATCTGCAATTTGGCCATGGAAAGGAATGTGTAAAAGCAAGACATGTAATAGAAACAAACATTTTGGCTCATACTATTCAGAAGACTATCAGAAAGTGTGATTGAAATTGACGGGATGCAAATGTGGCTACAAAAATGGTCACCGGACTTCAAAACAAGTACCAATTCCAACCCACAACTTGACACCAACAAGGATACTGATATCAAAACAAGAATGCACGATGATCAGAATTATGAAGGAAAAAACCTAAATATATCTACTCAAGTCATCAGGAAAAAGAAGAAGAGAAAAACCACAAAAAAATTGCCTAGAATGAAAAATATAGTGCTTTTCAAAACTGCTATACCTCAGATGAGATGACCAAACAGTTCATCAACTCTCCAAAACAACGACAGAATATTCAAATCTCCGGTGATGTAGCAGAAGAATTTTTGAATGACCTGGCAGACAAATTCAAGAGACCATCAGCTCATCAATGTCAAAATGCTTCCACATCTGGTTCCAATGCAAGAAAAATACAAAATGAACCAGAAGACTTCTTATACCAAAGTAACAACAAGAAGCTCCCTCAAAATCCAAATCAGAACATCCAACATGAGCTTACTCATGTGAGCAATACCGTGGAAGAGACAAAAAACAACAATATAAAAGAAGGGGAAGATCAGGAAGCACAAAGCAACATTCAGAAATCTAGCAATGAGGAAGCACACTCTGACAGTTTACCTTTAGAAATAAAGAACCAAAAAGCTATCAGCTTGTGTGTTGATCTCAACTGGGAACACACAACACACAACAAAGAGGCACAAAGTGTTGGGTTTTAGGCCTTTTCCCTTCCCATGTGGATAAATAAAAGTTCAAGGTTTTGGGTCTCCCTTCCTTTCCTTTGTGGATAAATTTGATCCCAATTGGAATAGCCCACTTTGCCCATTAGCCCAATATTATGGTGCATTTATAAGACTTTGTTTTAGGTCTTATTTTAAAGTTGAATAAGAGTTTTGAGAGCAGCCATATAGAGAGAAAATAGAGAAAGTGCAGATTTTCGCACAAACCCTAGCAGCCAATTTCAAATCGCAATTCCCGCTTCGTTTCTTGTCCGATTGAGCTGATTTTTGGACAGCTTGTTCCTTTCAACTTAATCTTTGATTGGGAACTGAGAGATGGTGATTTGGAGTCCTGTAGCTCCAGATTTTTGCTCGTGAACAGTAGCTGCATTTTTGGTGATTTTGCTCCTTTTTACTTCTCTAGTTTTTGGTGCTATCTTGTAGTTGTGTTGCTCATTGTTTGACACTTTGTTGGTGGCCATTTTGGAGAACACTTTTGTAACTCTTGTTGATTATAGTGGAGCTTTGGCCTTGTGGTTTTTACTCTTCACATCGTAGAGGTTTTCCACGTTAAACTTGGTGTCTCGTGTTGATTTATTTTTCTTGCTTGGTTGATTTGCTTGCTGCCCCAAATAGTTTGTTCTTGCATTATTTTGTCTTCTCTTGGTTCAAATAGAAAGGGAAAGTTTTGACTTGAATTTCTTCCGCAATTGCCTTGTCGTGCACATTTATTTTGTGATTGCCTTTCCCAACAAAGTGGCATCAGAGCATTAGGTTGTTGTAATTGTCTATTTGAATGATGGAGTCAAATATGAGCAAGATGGTTTGTTTGAATGGTAGTAATTATCATACTTGAAAAGGCAAGATGAAAGATCTTCTATTTGTCAAGAAAATGCATCTACCCGTGTTTGCCTTTAACAAATCCGAATCCATGAATGTTGAGGATTGAAAATTTGAGCACCTGCAGGTTTGTGGCTATATTAGACAATGGGTTAAAGATAATGTTAGAAATCACATTGTTAATGAGACACATGCTAGAAGTTTATGGGACAAGCTCGAAACACTATATGCTTTGAAGACTGGCAATAATAAGTTGTTTCTGTTGAAACAATTGATGAACATCAGGTATAAAGAAAACACTCCTATTTCTGATTATATTAATGATTTTCAGGGTGTTCTTGACCAGCTGTCCGGAATGGGTGTAAAATTTGATAAAGAAATTCAGGGACTATGGCTTCTTAATACTCTGCCAGTCTCTTTTGAAACTCTTTGAGTTTTTTGACTAATTCTGCTCCCAGTGGTGTTGTAACCATGGAATATGCTAAGAGTGGTGCCTTGAATGAAGAGAGGAGAAGAGGATCTCAAGGTTCATCTTCTTCAGTTTCACACTCCGATGTTTTGGTTACTGAAGATAGGGGGAGAAGCAAGTTCAGAGGTCAGAATGACAGAGATAAAAGTAGAGGAAAGTCAAAGTCTAGATTTAAGAATGTTACATGTGACTATTGCCACAAGAATGGGCATATCAAGAAATATTGTTTCAGGTACAAGCGAGATATGAAACAACAAAAGAAAAATGGCGACAATGAAAATCGTGTTGCTGTTGTTGCTAATGATGATCTTCTTGTTTCTTGTGATGAAAATGCCGTTAATCTTATTTGCGATGAGTCTAGCTGGTTTGTGGATTCTAGTGCTACTTCTTATGTCACACCTAGGAATGAATTATTTTCTTCTTATACTCCAGGAAATTTTGGGATGTTGAAAATGGGCAATAATCATGAGGTTGCAGTTCTTGGCATGGGACTGTTTGTTTGGAAAGTAATAATGGTTCCAAACTAGTTCTCAATAATGTCAAACATGCTCCAGATGTTCGTTTGAATTTGATTTTTGTTGGATACCTTGATGATGAGGGTTATGTTTATACCCTTGGTGCTGGCCAGTGGAAGCTTACTAGAGGTTCGATAGTTGTAGCTCGTGGTAACAAGTTGTCTAACTTGTATATTTTTCAGGGCTCCATTTGTAGAGGCTCTGTAAATTTAGTGGAGAATGATACTTTATCAGAGTTATGGCATAGAAGACTAAGTCATATGAGCGAGAAGGGGATGGACAGTTTGGCTAAGAAAAATTTACTTTCTGGAGTGAAACAAGCAAAGTTGAACAAATGTGTTCATTGCTTAGCCGATAAACAGAAAAGAGTTTCTTTTCAGAGTCATCCACCTTCGAGGAAGCTTGATTTGCTGGAGTTGGTACATTCTGATTTGTGTGGTCCTTTTAAGGTAAAGTCTCATAGTGGTGCACTTTATTTTGTGACTTTTATTGGTGATCATTCTCGCAAACTCTGGGTATTCTCTTTGAAGTCCAAGGATCAGGTACTTGATGTGTTCAAGAATTTTCAGGCCTTGATAGAGAGGCAGACATGGAAGAAATTGAAATGCATCCGTTTTGATAATGGTGGTGAGTATATTGTCCCTTTTAATAGATATTGCAGAGAGCAGGGTATTCGGCATCAGAAAACTCCTCCAAAGACTCATCAGCTAAATGGTTTAGCAGAGAGGACGAACAGAACTCTTGTTGAGAGGGTTAGATGTATGCTTTCAGATGCTAAGCTGCCAGATTCCTTTTGGGCAGAAGCACTTCATACTGTTGCCTATGTTATCAATTTATCTCCTACTGTTGCTTTGAATGGTGATGTCCTTGACAAAGTTTGGTTTGGTAAGAATGTTTCTTATGATCATCTTAAAGTTTTTGGGTGTAAAGCCTTTGTGCATGTTTTTAAAGATGAGAGGTCAAAGTTGGATGTTAAAACTAGGCAGTGTATCTTTGTTGGTTATGGTCAAGATGAATTTGGCTATCGTTTCTTTGATCCAGTTGAGAAGAAACTTGTTAGAAGCCGTGATGTTGTGTTCTTTGAAGACCAAACAATTGAAGATCTTGACAATGCTGAGAATGTTGATTCTCATAGCAGTGAGAGCCTAGTTGATATTGATCCAGTTCCTTTGACTATTGCACCTGATGAAAATCTTCAAAATAATCAAAGTCAAGCTGATATTGAAGATGGTGATCATATTCAGAATGACCAGTATGACGTTGATGCTCCAGTGCAAGACGATGTGGTTGGTGAGGAACCAACTATTATTGATGCTCCAGAGAGTTCTCTCAGAAGATCTACTAGAGAGAAAATACCTCCATCTCTTTATTCTCCCAATGAGTATGTACTCTTAACTGATGGGGGAGAACCCGAGAGTCTTGATGAGGACATGGAAAGTGAAGAAAAAGAAAGGTGGTTTGATGCTATGGAGGATGAAATGAAGTCTCTACATGATAATCATACCTTTGATTTGGTTATGTTACCTAAAGATCAAAAAGCTTTGAAAAACAGGTGGGTTTTTAGGGTGAAACATGAAGATGGTAACCCAGTTCCACGGTACAAAGCTAGATTAGTTGTGAAGGGTTTTAGCCAGAAAAAGGGAATTGATTTTGATGAGATATTCTCTCCAGTTGTGAAGATGTCATCTATTCGTGTGGTTCTAGGCTTGGCTGCAAGTCTGGACTTAGAGATTGAGCAAATGGATGTTAAGAATGCTTTTCTCCATGGTGACTTGGATGAAGAAATTTATATGGAGCAGTCGGAAGGCTTTGAAGTCAAGGGAAAAGAGAATTATGTTTGCAAATTGAAGAAGAGCTTGTATGGCCTAAAACAAGCTCCTTGGCAATGGTACAGGAAGTTTGGTTCTTTTATGAGTCAGCAGGGCTTCAAAAAGACTTCTTCAGACCATTGTGT
Organism: Solanum appendiculatum; assembly: GCA_018342035.1. Lineage (NCBI taxonomy): Eukaryota > Viridiplantae > Streptophyta > Magnoliopsida > Solanales > Solanaceae > Solanum > Solanum appendiculatum. The sequence continues at coordinate 1,282,271 of JAGDQO010000583.1, read as the reverse complement.
TTTTGTGCAAAAATTCTCTGGTAATGACTTCATTATCGTTTTGCTTTATGTTGATGACATGCTTGTTGTTGGTCATAATACTTGCAGGATTTAGAATTTGAAGCTAGAGTTGAATAAGTCTTTTGCTATGAAAGACTTGGGACCAGCAAGGCAGATTCTTGGCATGCAGATTGTCCGTGATAGAGATGCCAAGAAGTTGTGGTTATCACAAGAGAAGTACATTCAGAAAGTACTTCATAGATTTAACATGGACAAAGCTAAGGTTGTCAGTACACCTTTAGCTATGCACTTCAAATTGAGTACTAAGCATTGTCCTTCCAGTTATGGTGAGAAGGAAGATATGAAGAAAGTTCCTTATGCTTTAGCTATTGGTAGTTTGATGTACGCAATGGTGTGTACAAGACCAGATATTGCTCATGTTGTTGGTATTGTTAGCCGTTTTCTTTCTAATCCAGGAAGAGAGCATTGGAATGATGTAAAGTGGATTATGAGATATCTTTGTGGCACTTCTAGTCTGAGTTTGTATTTTGGGACAGGGAAGCCTATCCTTTGTGGTTACACTGATTCAGATATGGCCGGTAATGTTGATACTCATAAGTCTACTTCTGGCTACTTGATTACTTTTGCAGGGGGAGCTGTGTCTTGGCAATCTAGATTGCAAAAATGTGTTGTTTTATCTATTACAGAGGCTGAGCTTATTGCAGCTGTTGAAGCTTGCAAAGAGTTGCTCTCGATGAAGAGATTTTTGGGGGAACTTGGTTGTGCTCAAGAGAGGTATGTGCTTTATTGCGACAATCAAAGTGCTATTCACCTTGGCAAGAATTCTACATTTTATGGTCGGTCTAAACATATTGATGTGAGGTATCATTGGATTCGAGATGTGTTGGATTCTAAGTTGCTTGAACTTGAAAAGATTCATACCAATGATAATGGTTCCGACATGATGACTAAAGCTTTGCCAAAAGGGAAGTTTGAAGAATGTTGCATGATCGCCGGTATGACGGTCTCCTCCACATAGTCGGTAGGGGGAGAATTGTTGGGTTTTAGGCCTTTTCCCTTCCTATGTGGATAAATAAAAGTCTAAGATTTTGGGTCTCCCTTCCTTTTCTTTGTGGATAAATTTGAGCCAAATTGGAATAACTCACTTTGCCCATAAGCCCAATATTATGGTGCATTTATAAGACTTTGTTTTAGGTCTTATTTTAAAGTTGAATAAGAGTTTTGAGAGCAGACATATAGAGAGAAAAGAGTGAAAGTGCAGATTTTCGCACAAAACCTAGCAACCAATTTCAAATCGCGATTCCCGCTTCGTTTCTTGTCTGATTGAGCTGATTTTTGGATAGCTTGTTCCTTTCAACTTAATCTTTGATTGGGAACTGAGAGAGGGTGATTTGGAGTCCTGTAGCTCCAGATTTTTGCTCGTGAACAGTAGCTGCATTTTTGGTGATTTTGCTCCTTTTTACTTCTCTAGTTTTTGGTGCTATCTTGTAGTTGTGTTGCTCATTGTTTGGCACTTTGTTGGTGGCCATTTTGGAGAACACTTTTGTAACTCTTGTTGATTATAGTGGAGCTTTGGCCTTGTGGTTTTTACTCTTCACATCGAAGAGGTTTTCCACGTTAAACTTGGTGTCTCGTGTTGATTTATTTTTCTTGCTTGGTTGATTTGCTTGCTGCCCCAAATAGTTTGTTCTTGCATTATTTTGTATTCTATTGGTTCAAATAGAAAAGGAAAGTTTTGACTTGGGTTTCTTCCGCAATTGCCTTGTCGTGCACATTTATTTTGTGTTTACCTTTCCAAACGCAAAGTACCGTGGGAAACAATGATTTTCCTGTTGAGATTGAAGACTCTCTCCAGTCCAAAACCAGCAGCAACAAGAGTGACAATCATATGGTTCAGGAAGAACAAGAGGAAACCAATATAAGGGGCAGAAGCAGAACACGAAAAAAGGGGAAAAATCTCACAGAAAAAAGAGACTTTACTAGAAACAAACTACATTGCAATGAGGCACACAACTCCTTACAGAAACAAGAAGACTCGAACCATTCTACCAAAAGAGGTAGAAGCAGAAATAGAAAAAAAGGAAGACATATTAGAAACAAGGACATTTCTCAAGCAAAGAGAAGAACCACAAACAAAACTCTTTCCCCTCGAGAATTTAATGATTAGTACAATTTTTTTGGAATATAAGAGGGGTGAGATCTAAGAAGGAAATTGACAGACTCAAACAACTTGTCAACATCAACAAGGAAGGCAATTCACAGACTCAAACAACTTGTCAACATCAACAAGGTTATGTTTGTTGCAATAATGGAACCGTTTGTTGATATGAGCAAGATAAATAGTTACAGGAGATTCCTAGGATTCCAACATTGTGTTACCAACACTAATGGAAAATTTTGGTGCTTCTGGAACTACATGGATCTTACGGAGGTGATTGAAGCTAATGAACAACAAATCACTCTCAACTTGAAGGATCATAATGCGGACCCAGGATCCTTTATCACCGTTGTTTATGCAAAATGTTCTACTAGGGAAAGGATATATCTCTAGAAAAGTATTGAAGATATGAATAACAAGATTGATGGCCTTTGGTGTATAGGGGGGATTTCAATGTTATTATGGACGCTTCAGAAAAAATTAATGGTGAACCTCATAGAGCCTACGAAAGTCTCGATTTCATAAGTACCATGGATGCTTGTGGTCTTGTCGATTTAGGATTTAGTGGCTCAAGGTTTACATGGTGAAATAATAGAAGGCCTAGTAAAAGAATTTGGAAAAGGCTTGATAGAATCTTCATCAATGATCAGTGGGCTCAAATGTTCAATCATAATATGATTAAACACCTTGCAAGAACTGGTTCTGACCACAAACCTTTACTTGTCAATTCCCATAATGATTAGAACTCTCATATTAAGTACTTCAAATTCCTCAATCTCTGGACTAATCAACCTGATTTCTTGGAAGTGGTTCAGCAGGCTTGGGATACCAATATCAGTGGCAATTTTATGTGGAGACTACAAACTAAATTGAAATTGCTAAGCAAGAGCCTCAGTCTTTGGTCCAAAGAGACCATAGGTGATATTCATGAACATGTTAATTCTTGGGAAGCTAAAGTCCTTTTACTTGAAGAGGATAATCTGAACACCAACAGTGATCTAGGCAGAGAGGAGCTGAATAAGGGATATGCTGAGTGTATTAAGTGGATGGGTTTACAAGACTCTCTTTTAAAGCAGAAGACTCAAAGCAAATGGTTTAAGGATGGAGACTGTAATACTAAGTATTTTCATAACATATTAAGAGATAAAAAGAAGAAGACTTCATCTTTACAAGATCAATAATCATCGAGGCATATGGATACAAGGGGATGATAAAATTGCCAAGGCGGCAACCAGACACTTCAAAAGGTTCTTTAACCTTAATCAGCCTATTACCAACAATTTCATTATTGATTGCATTCCCAGCATCACTAATGAAGATAATGATTTTTTGATTAACCTCCCTGACGAAAATGAAATCAAAGAAGCTGTTTTCAGTATGAGTAAAGATAGCAGTGCTGGACCTGATGGCTTTAATGGAGGTTTTTTCCAATCTTGCTGGAATATTATCAAAAGTGACATAGTTGACTTTGTCTCTGATTTCTTCAAAGGAAAAGCGCTCACTAAGTTCTACACCCATACTTGTCTTGCCCTTATACCTAAAGTGGAATCCCCTTCTAATCTCAATGAGTTCAGACCTATAAAAGATCATCTCCAAGATTGTCACTAGAAGGCTAAACCCCTTGCTTAATAGACTCATTTCTGAAAATCAAAGTGGATTTGTCTCTTGAAAATTAATCATAGAGAACGTGATGCTTACTCAGGAAATTGTTCGTGATATTTCTAAACCTAACACAGGGGGTAACATTGTGATTAAGCTAGATATGGCTAAGGCCTATGACAGACTCTCATGATCTTTCCTTTTTGAGGTTTTGGTTAAGTTTGGTTTCTGTTCTAATTGGATTGATATTATTAGAAGGATCATCTCTAATGTTTATTACTCTGTTATTATTAATGGTTCTAGACATGGTTTTTTTCCTTCTACTCAAAGGCTCAAACAAGGAGACCCTCTCTCACATTCTTTGTTCATTCTTGCAGCAGATGTCCTTTCTAGGTCTCTCAACAAGTTCAATGAAATGGACGACTTCATTCCTTTCACCATGAACAAAAGAGGCCCCCAGATAAACCACTTAGCTTATGCGGATGACATTGTTATTTTTAGCAGTGGCAAATCCAATTAAGTCAAAATGGTCATGAAAGTAATCAGGAAATATGAGAAAGCTTCGGGGCAGATGGTCAATAAAGACAAAAGTTTCTTTGTAACAAGTTCTAAAACTAGTCCCTACAGAATTAATAGACTAAGAGATTGCACTGGTTTTATGAACAAACCTTTTCCTTTTACATATCTTGGTTGCCCTATTTATGTTAGAAGGAAGAAAATATTTTACTTTGATAATATGGTTTCTAAGGTGGTCAAGAGGTTGAATGGATGGCAAGGAAATATGTTATCCTTTGGTGGTAGAATAGTACTTATTAAAGTGTTCTTCAGTCCCTACCTACCTACACCTTGACAGCCCTTAACCCACCAAAAAAGACCTTGGAGTTGATTGAAAAACATATGGCTAGGTTCTTTTGGGGCACTTGAGATGAAAAGACGCTTGGTCTAATCTTTGTTTTCCTAAAGAAGAAGGTGGTGTAGGTATTAGAAGTCTTCTGGATATTTCTAATACACTTGCGATTAAGAGATGGTGGAGGCTCAGAACAAAGTGTTCTTTATGGGCTGAATTCTTAATGGCTAAGTATTGTTCCAGAAAGCACATAGTTCCAAAAAAATGGTCAAAGGGTAATTCTTCAGCGTGGAAAAATCTGATTTGGGCTAGAGATAAGGCTAAATGCAATATCCATTGGAAAATCAATCTAGGAAATTCTAATTTTTGGTGGGATTCTTGGTCGGACTTAGGACCCCTTGCTATGATTCCTAACAGGATCTTTGAGGGAAGTATGACTAAGAGTCTTTTGAAAGATTACATTGTTCATGGTAACTGGGATTTAGGCAAACTCTACCGAGTTTTACCACCTCACATTGCTCTACACATCAATGACATGGAGATTGGCTCTAATGATTATGCAATTTGGAGTTGCTCGGAAGATGGAAACTATTCTAATAGAACTGCTTAGCAGCTGATTAAGTTTTCCAGAACCAAAGATCTATTCATGAGTAATATATGGCATAAAGCAATGCCTTTTAAAATATCCTTCTTGAATTGGAGGCTTTGCCTTGGCAAACTTCCTTTCAATGAAGCACTTGCTAGATTTGGCAATAATTCTAATGTCGATTGTTTGTGTTGCAGGTCACCCACGCAAGACTCGATCCAACATACATTCACAGAAGGAGAGGCTGAAAAACACATATTGAAATATATTGGAGCTCCATTAGGAATACGACATCAAATTGGACCAATTAGAAGAGTCATCACCAATGGTGGGACATGAAAATCAACAACACCATTCACAAATTGATCATGCAAGTGGCACTTGTGATTACCTGTTGGGAGATTTGGAAAGAATGGGCAGCATGCAAATATGGAGAGCAACAGAAGATGTACCACAACAAAATGGAGTACCATGTTATATGGAACATCCAAGCAGTAGTGAATTCTATTTTTCCAGATTACAAATTTTCAAGCAACTGTCCTTCTACCTGCTGGGAGATTGAAAGATTAAAACCAAAGGTAAATATTCAGCTTGTAACTTGGAACAAACCAGATGTGGGAAAATTCAAAATCAATATCGATGGAAGCTATAGAGATGATGGAATGGATGGTATAGGTGGAATAATTAGAGATAGTCATGGTGACTTTATCATGGCATTTTCTTGGAAGATTCATTGTACTAGTAGCAACCAAGCAGAAGCAATTGCTGCAAAATTTGGTGCTCAACTGTGCAAAGATAATGGTACTATCAGTAGGCCCCTCACTGATTTGTTAAAGAAGGATGCCTTCAAATGGAATCCAGAGGCAGGACTAGCATTTGAAGCCCTTAAGACAGCTATGAAAACAACACCTATGCTCGTACTTCCGAACTATTCACAGGTGTTTGTCGTTGAGATTGATGCCAGTCATAGAGGCATTGGTGCAGTACTTATGCAGAAGGGAAGACCAATTTCTTATTTTAGTAAGGTGTTGGCACCCAAGCACCGAGGGCAAGTCTATTTATGAGAAGGAGTACATGGCTTTGTTAAGTGTTGTGGATAAATGAAGACGCTATCACCAGTTCAAGAACTTCGTGGTGCAGACTGACCATCATAGCTTAAAGTATCTGCTAGAACAAAAGGTAACCTTAGCTATGCAGCAGAAGGGATTAACTAAGCTGTTGGGACTTGATTACGAGGTTCAATATAAGAGAGGTGCATAAAATAGAGTTGCTGATGCCTTGTCTAGGCAACACAAAGGGCTAGATCCTTTGGATGATTAGGCTACTGGAATTTAATGGCCATAAGCAGTTGCACCCCAACTTGGATACAAGAGATTATTGGGAGCTATGCAGAGGATGCTCATGTCCAGTGCATTCTTACACTACTAGCAGTAGATTCTCATGGACCCAACTTATGGCACTACTCAGCTGGGATACTAAGGAAGAAGGGCAAGGTATATGTAGGATCTCATGGAACTCTCCGACAACAACTCATTTCTTCTTTCCATGGCACTCCCCTTAGTGGTCATTCTGGTCAGTTAAGTACATTGAAAAGGCTATCACAACTCTTCTATTGGCCAAAGATGAAGCTTATGGTGAATGATTATGTGTCCAGTTGTGATGTATGCCACAGGAATAAAGATGATAATGCGGCTTATCCGGGATTGTTACAACCCTTACCTGTTCCAAATCAAGCATGGTGCCACATCAGCATGGACTTTGTGGAAGGTCTTCCCAAGTCTAAGTCTAAAGATGTCATATTAGTGGTGGTTGACAGATTTACTAAGTATGCCCACTTCATAGAACTATCACACCTCTATACTGCCGCTACCGTTATTTCCATCTTTTGGAAAAGAATACATAGCCTACATGGCACTCCAGAGTCAATTGTGACTGATAGGGACAAGGTGTTTCTGAGCAACTTTTGGCGAGCTTTATTAAACTTACTGGGCACTCAACTCAATTATAGCTCTGCCTATCACCCTCAAAGTGATAGCCAAACAGAAAGGGTTAAGAGGTGCTTGGAAAACTACTTAAGGTGCATAGCAAGCAGGCCTAACCGGTGGAAACAATGGCTATCAGCAGCTGAATGGTGGTATAATACTAATTTTCATACAGGGTTGAAGTGTACCCCTTTTGAAGCTCTTTATGGGTATACACCCCCTCAGCTATGTATGGAAACTTTATTAGAAAATGTAGTGCAAGCTGCTGAAGATGTGATCATGCAGAGGCAACAATTTTTACAATTACTTAAGGATAACTTACATGCCACTCAAGCCAGGATGAAGTTCTTTGCTGATAATAGAAGGACTGATAGAGAGTTTGCAGTGGGCGATTCAGTATATTTGAAGTTGCAGCTATACAGACAAACATCATTAGCACTACGGAGGAACCTTAAGCTCAACTCTAAATGCTATGTTCCCTATCTAGTTATTACTAGAATTGGTCATGTGGCTTACAAACTAGCATTACCACCTGAATCTAAGGTCCACTCTGTATTCCATGTCTCATTACTCAAAAAGAAAGTGGGCAATCGTGTAGTGGTTCAGTCGTCTCTACCTAATACTGGAGCTGATGGTCAGTTCATAGTGCGGCCAGTTGCCATTTTGCAAAGGCAAATGGTTAAGCAAAACAATGTTGCTGCTGTAAAGGTGTTAGTTCAATGGTCTAACCTTCCTCCTGAAGGTGCTACATGGGAGGACTACCAACACTTACGCACCACCTTCCCTACTTTTAGTCCTGATCCTTGAGGACAATGATCATTTGAAGACAGAGGGTATGTTATGATCTCAATCCTACCTTATAAAATGTTGTTGTCAAGATTCGAACTAGGGAAAAAGTATAAGCCATTAACAAGGAAATTAAAAGATTGAAGGGCCGAGATTTATTTCATTTAAATAAAGCTCAAGGGACGAGATCGTGCCACATGGACAGATGGTTATATATACACATCACAGAGGAGAGAGAGGGCAACTGAAATCTGGTAATTTTCAATCCTCTCCTCGTGTTCTCTTCTTCCTCTCAAGTTCTCTTCTCTTCTCATCTATATCTGATCCTCTTCTCTTTTTTCTTCTTCTGCAGATCATATCTCGAATATGGAGCTCATTATAGATATAGTTTCTTTTTCTAGCTAGAATTTCCTTGTTCAATTGAGTAGCATTTCTCTGTTTTTGATAAATCAAAGAAAATTCCCAAAAAAAAAGGTGTTGGGTTGATCGTTTAATTTCTGCATTTGAATTTTGATCTCAATTGAGATCATAACAACTTGATTAAACATAAGGAATGAATTTACTTTTAAAAATGAATTACATAATTAATTGAGTCCGTTCAATCGAGCTCGAGCTTTGATCAAGTTGAGCTTGATTGGGTCTACGGATTGTGTCGAGCTAAATTGAACTCTGAACGAAATAAGGCCAAGTCAATATTGAACTCTTCTTGAAACAAGTTAGAATTAACATCCTAGATCTAATTAGCCTGCTTGTTTCTCTATGTATACTTGCATATATCTTACCAAAATATATACTATAAACAAATTATTTCCTTCCTTTATTTGGTTTAGATTATCAAAAAGAAAACATAGAAAAGAAATAAAATATTGAGATTCCCTTTCTCGTGAATTTAGAAAATCGAAATAAGTTTCTCCTTTATTTTCTTTCCTTGCAAGTGTCAAAATAAGTTTTTTTTTTCTTTTTTAGGATGTGTTTCGTATGGTATTTTTCGACTCATTTCATGTTTATTTGATCACTAATGGAAAAGTGAAAACAAGTTCAATAAATTACTTGTGAAGTTCATTATCTTCTCCCCCATCCAATCTCAATCCCTTGACTGTCCCAGCTCAAGCTTCGGTCTCACTTGATCCCCATCATATTTATTTCATAATATTTTACTATATTATATATAATTCCTCATAAATAATATTTTATTTATTTATTTTTCAAACACTAAAAAATAAATAAGAAATTCAAAATATTTTTCTTTTGATCTTTATTCTGCCTTTTGTCAAAATAAAACCAAAGATCACTTGCAGTTTGGATAAGATGAAGGGACAATTTTGATAAACCCACACTCCATTCCTCAAACACTTAACTCTACTCTTCAAGGGTTTTAGAACCAATCCTCCTTCATCTTGCTTTTGCTTCAGCGTTCAGCCTGAAATAAAAAAAAGCAAGGAAATAAGAATACATTTCTATTAAATCTTTTTAAGTTGTTGATTCTTGATTATTCTAATATTATGTTTCAATTGACTGAACGGTTGGTTGCCAATTTTCTCTTTTTTCGTTTTTGCTCATAGCTTGGATAGATGGAAACCTTATTTTTTTCTTGTTTCTTTTCTGCTCGAGCGAAATCTCTTTAGTAGAAAAAAATTAGTTTTACATTTTAAAATTTTGAAATCCCATATACTGCTTATTAGAAAATTTGAATTTGAAATGATGATTTCAAATCATATGTAAATATATTTTGTCTCTTAAATACTAAAATTTCCTAACTAGTACAATTGGATAATAATGTAACAAACAAAAGTTTAGTTAATTTCAAATTAAAAAAATATATAATCATTGGAAATGAAAATCTATGGTATTTTTCGGCGTCACAGCAACCACATCTTTTATACATCGTGCTTAATCATATTCATAAATGTAGTATCATTTTCACCAAGTCATTAGTGAGTATTCAACTGACAAATTGAATGTTCCCGTTGTCGTGTTAGAATTGTATACTTTATTTTAATTTTACGATGATTTGTTAACTCGGTATCAAATTTTGTTGCTTCCAAAATTTCAAGCATGATTATCTTTGTTGATGCCTCAACAATCCTGAAAGAGCAACATTATTAACACCGACATTATGAACATATTGAATATGAAAAATATGGAAGATAATATATTCGGTCATTTATGAAAATGCATGGAGAAAATATATTTAATCATTTATTAAAATTCTTAAACTCATGAAGCTCCTTACAATGTAGAGGACCGGAGGGAAATCTTGAACATAACGCGGAAAAACATGTATGAAGAACGTTTTGAGCATATTGGATATTTCAGAAACAGTAAAAAACATATACAATTTCCCTTAAAGAACAATGCATCATTTGTTGTGACTTTGTGTACCTTAAAAAATATATACAATTTCTCTCAAAGAACGGTGCATCATTTGTTGTGAATTCGTGTACCATTAAAACATATGAAATAAAAATAAAATAGAATTTAAAAAAATGTATGTTCTCATTGGATCACTTACCTTGTTTGAGGAGACGAAAGTCTTACATTGATTTTATGAAGAAAGGAGAAATGCTTCATTGATGAAAACATGTTATTTCAGCATACTTGGGAATATTACGATTTGATGGGTGAATTTGAATTAATTTTGGGGGATTGATATAGAAATGAATTAAGAAGAAAAACAAAAGGAAAGAGAACAAGTTAAATGTAATAAATCAAATAAGAAATACTAATTTTAAAAAAAATCTAATATTGAAGGTGTGATATACTTTGATATGTCATTATTAAATACATCTTGTGAAATATTTCCATTATTATATACGTATTAGATTGTTACAAAAATAAATATAGAATGTTAGATCTAAATTAAAATTAGATAAATCAATAAAATGAGAATTGAAAAGAATTTACATGTGTGATCTCTATAATTAACTTTTTTCCTCGCTAACACATTAAAAAGAAGATTATATTTTCTTGCACAAAATATATGATAGTGATTGAAGAACTATAAATATTGTGAATATATGTTATAATTATCAAGCACAAGTCAGTTGATTGAAAAAATGGCATTTAGGCTTTATCTATCTATGTTTTATACCGTATTAATTGTATTCATCATTAAATTTAATTTTAAGTAATATTTATAAATTGTTCCCGCGTGAAATAGAATTAGGTGAAGAGTATTACTCACCATCTATCTATATATAATAGGAAAAGTAAAAAGTGCCACATGTCAGCACCAAAAAATTTCTCCATTTTTTAGTTTTAAAAATTTAAATTTTAAAATAATTTAAATCTGCATTAGTTAGTAATTTTAAATTTAAATTTTAAAAATTTGAAAAATCAATATATATTTTAAACGAATTCTTTTTAAATTAGAAAGTTACCACAGTTAATATAACCTTATTCTTTTTATTTTTTTTTAAAAATAACTGATTCTACAGATGGCTAATGTTCAATTTGTTTTGGACTCTTATTCTTATTCTAATTAAAATATTTATTTTTATCCCATGTATTTATGAATATAAGTGGGGTAATGAGGTAAGTGTCGTGTAGTTTAGTTTTCTTTAACATCGTTTTTTTTAATCTTTTTTATTACTGAATATATTAAACTTTAACTATTTAGTATTAATTTTATTTTATTCTTAAAAAAGAAAATCAAATCAAACAGATTAACATAAATTAAAACATGAGGAGTAAATGTTTATTTTTTAATTGAGGACATGAACTATGTTGCACTTTGATACGATAGATTATTGTAAATAAGCATTTTGCCCACACAAACATAGTATTTACCATTAAAATAAAAATGTTTCTATATATAATAGGAGAAGCAAAAACTTTTATCCATAGAAAGATTAAAAAAAACTTCTTATAAACAATATTAAAGTGGCTTGTAAATTAAAAAAGGGGTAGTTTTAATTTTAAGTTAAAAATTAAAAAAAAATTATTTATAATTAAAGTGGGTTGTAAAAAAAACAATTTAAAAATTTGTAAAGTTTTAACATTCAGTTTTATAATTATTCTTTAAAAAATAAACTTTTTATATCTAAACTAACCACCCCCAAAACCCTCACCCACATTCCCCATTTCCCGTGGGATATAAATAAAACTAAACAAAATAGTTAATCAAAATTATTTTACATAAAACCAAATAATTAGGGAACGGTTGTTTGAAAACGGTAAAAGACTTTTTTTAGTGTATATGAGTATGTCTATTCGTAAATCCTTTTGCCTTTGTTTACCGTTTATCTTTTCTTCTCCTTCTTTGAATATGGCTTCGAAGCAGTTGATATAAAGCCGGCCATCACATCTTCAAATGTTTATTATTTGTTGATCTGTTTGATTTGACTATTACTTAACTATAATCTCTCAATAAGATTTGTGTATGTGTTGATCTGTTTGAGTTTGACTATTACTTAACTATAATCTCTCAATAAGATTTGTGTATGTCTTATGTGTGACCATTCTTTATAGATAGTAGGGGTGTACGAAACCGAACCAAACTGCAAATTGAAAAAAAAAAAAAAACTCGACTAATGGTTTGGTTTAACTTGGTTTGGTATTGGAAAAAAAAACCCGACTATACTTGGGTTGGTTTAATTTTAACTAAAAAAAGTCAACCCGAGACTAAACCCACCCGACATTATATATATAATTTTTAAAATTTATTTTATAGATAAAAGTATTTACTTTGATGTAATTTCTAAGTATTACTTTTTTATCTTTTAACATATTTTTTCAAGTTTTTTGAGACTTAGAATTTTGAATGGTCAATAAAGGTTATAGTCCATGATATTAGTAACTCTAATAAAGCTCAATTCAAAATCAAATCAATACTAATGCTAACAAAATAAATTAATTCAACACTAAGAATGACAATAATGTTGAATATTTGTTCTTTAGTTTTACATTGGTTTAGACATTTAAAATACATAATCTAATTTTAATTTTTCTTTAATGTTTAATCATGTAATTAATACTTATTAGACTTATTTTAGCATGATTTAGTACTTTTAAACTATGATCATTTTCATTATGACTTATCAATTTGCAATATTTATTTTATACGATTTCATTATTATTTTTTTATTGAATATTTTAGTGTCATCACTCATCTCATATTTTGTGTTATTTTCTTAAGAAACACCTTATATAGTTGTATTTTGGTTGGACTAAAGAAATATTTGGAGCACAAGTTAATTATATGTTTGTATGAATAGTTTACTGGAAAAATCCAAAAACCTGAAAAAATTCGAGGCTTAGTAGTTTGGTTTGATTTAAGAATTTAAAGATTCGACACAAATGGTTTGGTTTGGTATTTGAAAAATCCGAAAAAACCCGAGTTTTATTAGTTTGGTTTGGTTTATAAATTAAAATTTTTTATACAAATGGTTTGGTTTGATATTTGAAAAATCTGAATCAACCCGGTCATGTACACCCCTAATAGATAGTATACTATATTTTAGATTCATGAAAGTTATCAAGCTTTAAAATTGTCAACAAAACAAATATACCTAATAAAGCAGAAGTATTATAACATTAATTAACTGTAGATGACCATGTTCGTGGAGAAGACAATACGTGTAAAGGTAAGACTTCTCCTTTTATCTCTTCTTCATTCAATTTCTTTTTATTGTTTTTGCAATTTTTATACTTAACGAAATATTTGAAAACATAAATAATCAACGTGTAGAGGAGATACGCTGAGAATACATTTTTATTGCTGATTTTTTTATTTAATGCAGAAGAAGATGTATATTTTTGAAAAAGGACAAAAAATTGGTACTACTTATGATAACCAAGTTAAGTACAGTTTACAAAAAAAAAAAAGAGAACAAAATTGTTTCAAACCATATTCTCACATAATAATTACGAAGTTGAAAGAGCATGGATGAACAAACTGCTCATTTAAGTTTTGAAAAACAAAAGTGATGATGTATCTATAAATTATTTATGACTGATTTGTTTTGTCAATTTTTCTTAATTTAGTATTATCTTTTGTTGAGTAGAAATTGATAAGAGATGGAGAAAAAATTGGTTCTGTTAAGTAGAGTGATCAAGTGGATGGACATTGAAAAAACATAAATAAATAGCAATTGGCAAAATGAATGCATTGAGATTTATATGTTTTTCACTTTTATTATATTTTATTATTATTTTAAAAGATCTGCTTTATATTTTTGTATTCACTGCATATTATTTTATAATTTATACGCTGATGTCTTAATGATGGATAAAGAAGAATTCTTAACAATAATCCAAACAATTTTACGTCATTTGTTAAGTTTAAAATATGGTGAGATGATTTTCTTATACGTAGTCATTAAATATTATAATTTTGATTGAAATATTTTAAAGTATGCTTGCAATTTTTTTTGTTGTTGAATGAATTGTGAATAAGATGATGAGAAGTGATGAAAAACTTACAATTATCTTAATATGATTAAAAACACATAACCTTATATTTTTAAATTCAATTCACTCATATACTAAAAAAATATTGTGACAACAATATTTGCAATATTTGCTTTCAGGAATAGTTCATCAAATAAAATAATATTATACTAATTAAATATTTGATATGTGTGAATGATGCTTTTTGATGCATCACTATCACTGTTACATTATGGTGTTTTATGATCATAGAATCAAACAATTGTCTTTTGATTAAAAAAAATATTTTTTTGTCCAAATGTATGTGCTCTTTACGAGTTGAATACTTCTCATAGCAAAATTATAGTACTTTACATCAATTTTTTTTATAGTAATGATCACAAATATAATGTAAAATTTAGCATATATGATTTTATTTGATTAGATGTTATTTTTCATTAAATGGTCTCAATTTTTTGTTGAAGTTATCTAAGATTCTATGTTATCTTAGTAGAGGTTAAAAGATAAACTAGAAGATGTAACAAAATTAATGTATTGTAAACTCTATTTTGTTTTAAATAAGAAGCAATTACTATGTATGTGTACATCGTTAAATTATGAAATGCTTGATGTTTTTTTCATATTGACAAGAAGTTTGAGATATCAATCTTCCAAAAAAGATTTTGGTGTAATTATTGTGCAAATATAAAACTTTTATATTCAAGTAGAGTCTCACTTACTTTTTTTTGTTCTCCAAAAAAAAATAATCACAAAACATAATTCAAATTGTATGGTATTTAGAGCTCCAAAGTTAAATTTAGTTTCTTTTGTATAAAGTAGTATTTACATTTTAAGGAATAACCTTAATAACATGGGTAAGTAATACAGTAAGTGGAATATCTCATGTGTCTTTCATAAAAAAATGTTTATCTTTTTTTTAGCATTAATTATAATAAAATACCCCTTGCAATTTTCACATAATTGAAGAAAGTGCTATAGTATCTTTTTTACATATCAGTTATTTTTTAAGACTCAAATATATATATATTTGATAGGGTACATAAGCTTAAATTATCTCTTTTTTTTATGGTTACTATCTCATATTTATTCACTTCACATTAAGTAAAAACATTATTATATTTAGTAATGATGAATTTAGAGAAAAAATTAAATTTGAAAATGATCATTCCCTCCCAAATGACAGCTTAATATCAAGGCACTTGACAGTTTTAGAACAAGACTAAAACAAAGAAAAAGTTATTAATATAATTTAAAATTAATTATTTGTATCATAAAATAAAGTAAAAAATGTCATGAGAAAAAATTAAAACAATTAAAGAAAAGAAGAAGAAGAAGAAAACATTAATAATGCGTTAGTTAAAAATATGTAGATAAAATTAAAATAAAAGGCAGATAAAAATGAGAAAAAATCAACTAACCTAAACCATTCCCAAAATTACTCACCAACTTACCTAACTTCTCCAATATCTCAAAACTTAACTATATTTTTTTTAAAAAAAAATACATTTATAATATTACAAATTCATACTTTACAAAATAGTGCCACATGTTATCACAAAAATAATTCTTGAATTTTAAGTTTGTTAAAAATAAATTATTAAATCTATATTTTGTAAAATAGTGTTGCGTGTCAGTTTTTTTTTAAATAATAATTTTAAAATCATTGCTCCGTAAACGAATAGTTATATATTACTAATATGTAGATTTTTTTTCAAAAAACAATGAAATTTATTAATTAAAAAAATACTAACACATAACAAACTTATTTATTTTATGAAATTACACATTTGATTAAGGGCATCTTTAACCCATAACACCAAATTTTATACTAAAATAGTGTGACACTATTTTATTAGTGTAAACCATCTTTAATCCACTACACTAAATTTTAGACTAAAAAACATATTTTCTGTACCTTCTTCTCTTTCTTCAATATTATATTATTATTTTTATCATATTTTAAAAAAATTATATAGTACAAATAATAATAAAATAATCAAAAAGTGATTTGGTGTTGATGAATAGTGTTACACTAAATTAGGTATAACACTATTCACACAGAAAAATAGTGTAAGAATTGGTGTTAGGTTGGATCACTAAAACACCAAAATTTACACCAAATAGGATTTGTGTAAAATTTGGTGTTGGGTTGGAGATGGTCTAAAAGAAAGTCGTCTTATTTTGTAGAATTGACCTAGAAAAGAGTGCGCTAAAGAGGTTGTAACATACTTTGCAAATTCAAATTATATTTAGATTTTAGCTAAAAATAGAACCATTAATTTTAGTACTAGGTTTTAGATTGATCTATAAATTTAAAATTTAATTAATAAGCATAATAATTCAGCAAACGCCCCATATCCTATTAATCTTCATTATAGAAGGAGAAGGAGAAGTAGTTAGAATAATGTTTGGTGTCTTTAAATAATATATCCTTACTGCAAATAGATTAGGGAGAAATTTTATCAGTATCATGTGTGTTTTTATAAAATCAAAACATTATATATGATTACACTTGCACTTTTGTTACTCAATAATAATTCATATTAGTTATTTTTAAATTAAAAAATTATTACATTTTAAAATATTCGCGCAACGCACGGATACATATATTTGTATTTACTAATAATAATTGTTCCCAATTAGAGTAGAATTGGTTACCATATTTAAATCCTAGTTCCACTAGAAGAAGACAAGTATTAATTTTTCCATTCCAAATCCCTGTAGGATTGTTTCTCACTCTCATAATTTTATCTATAAATACTCTCAAACTATCAAACAACACAAGTAGAAATTTTGGCTGTAGTAGTCACCCATCTCAAACAATCAATTTCTCTCTTCTTTTACTAATAATGGAAATGGCTGGTCTCACCGCCTGCGCAATATCTTTTATTCATAGCTTGCGATTACACCCACGTATTTTCTACCAATTCAAACGAGTGATGAAGGATTATTCAATTGACAAGTTGAATGCCGTCGCTCTCGTCCGAATTGAATACTCTTTTCCAATTCCACCCGGATTTCCTAACGGGGTATAAAATTTTCTTGCCGCCCCAATTATAACCTTCTCCTCCGCAGTCACCAAAGAAGAAGAGTCCCTTCCCGATGAACGGGGAGTTATCGTGGAATATTCGGAGACCATTAGGAAATTGAAACAAGGTAAACTTCATAATAAAGAGGCTTATGATGCAATTATCATACTCTTTGGTAAAGAAAATCAAGATGAGTTTGAGTTTCTTCTTTTGGGTAGAAACGGAATTATTAGAAACGAAAACAAGAAAGAGGAAAACAAGAATTCAATGGAAGAAAAGATGTTTGAACTTGACCCGACGGAAAACAACGGAGGATTCTGCAAGAATATTGATGTACTCACTACAACAATATCAAGATCAACTAATCAATATCGACATTTATTTCAGTACTGTGAGTCGGGGCTACATAAAGAAATTATACAAAGAAGAAGGAGGATACAAAAAAGAAGGTCCATCTATTATAACAAGACTGCGGGATGATCCAACAAGTGTTTTGCCTGAAATTTTGAAAAAGTTGGAGTATGAAGAAAAGGTCCTGATCAAAAAGTGGCGAGATATTCATGAGAAGAAAAAGAATCCTGTGACAAAGTCATCCATGTAAATTAAGGAGTATAGGATTTAGTACGACTTGTGTAAATTAAGGAGTATACTTGGTTATTATGCCGTTTTATGAATTGCAGATAGTTTCATTAATTATAGTAGTAATTCTGTATGAAGTTCTTTCTCTCTCATTTACAAAGTTGCTGATTTGATACTATTAATGTACATATTTGTCTTAAAAGCAGTTCTAAAAGCTCCATCAAAGTATCAAAGCATTTGACAATTTTGATTTTTCATGTAATGTGGAGAAACAGCTTACAATTTAACAACGCCCTGTATGTGGTAGTCGCAATCATCAATTCAAGTGTGTACTAAGTATAAAGCCTAAGAAATGGATTCACATCCAATGACAGAAGCTAACTGTTAACCTATCAGTATACTAAACAAGACAACTTTAGAATTCTATTAAAGATGAAATCAAAACTTGTCAAACTGTTGGTGTTGGAGATAAAAAATTTCAAGAAACCATCAATATATGATACATGTTATCCCGAATCATTCACACAAAGGTTACATACAAAACACAAACACACGAATATTGGAAGTTGGGAACAAAGGTAAAAGACAGTTCTTAACTATTCACAGCTGCACAGTGCTTCCTAATCTCACCAGCAGAGCCCGAATACAACCGGTGGCATCACTTCATCACGCTCCGAAGACAATCGGAGGTGTCATTACAATTAGTCCCGAAAACAGTCAGAGGACATTTGGGTCAGTCCACCCTAAAATAGGACGACAACTCGGGTTCATCCACCCTAAAATAGGATATACACATAGTTGGGTTCATCCACCCTAAAATAGGATACACACATATTAAACTCATACTTTATGATGTCATTAACAACTTTACCTTTTTTACGGACATCATTTATCATTAAGACCCCGAAGTCAACCGGAGGCCTCATTTATCATTTAAGTCCCCGAAGGCAACTGGAGACCTCATTTATCATTCAAGTCTCCGAAGACAACCGGAGACATTAACTACATCATTTGCATAAGCCAAACGGCTACACTCTTACTTTACTCTCTACTTTCATTTGTTACTATGTCTCCGAGGACAACCGCAGACACCAATCGGTCATACGGCCTCATCATCATAAACCAGACGGCTCCATCTCTCAACATCAAGTCTCTGTAGACAATCAGAGGCATTTTTATTTATCAAGTCTCTAAAGACAACTAGAGACAACACTTGGCCACACGCCTTTGTCATCTCATAAGTCACACAACTTCATTCTCATTTTCACATATATATTATCATTTTGTTTATTTTTATGTTGTTTTACCTCTAACTTTAGTTTCAGGAAAAACAATCTAGAGCTACAAAAGATACATCACAACGTGGAACTCTCTCTTAGCAGTGAACTGGGACAAATTTGCTAAAGAGGAATATCAAACTCGCTAGCAGAGGTCAAGGATCTACTCTTGAACTTATCTCCACCTACGTCCCACAAATACGTGATATGTAGGTTATCCAATTCTTCTTTCATAACCACCAATACATCTCAACTCAATTAACTCATTCCATGACCCTTCTAGACAAAATCCTCTAGCGCCACTCCTCTCAAACTCTTCCCATGGATGTATTTGTTGGTCGAGACAAAATTGGCTGCTAAGTCAACTTCTTTACCCGAAAAATCTTTCATCGTCTCCGGTCAAAGAGAGGCAAGCTGTTGACACCCAATTTTGTCCCTCCTTTGTTATAATTCATTCTATTGAGCTTCTAAAATTTTAACAAGTTAAATATTTTGTATTTCACTATTATTTTTGCTTATTACTATTGTTACAGTAATTATCTATTAGATACAATTATTACTATTACTTTAACTTTTGTTAATTTTATGATTATCACTTTTTTATTATCATTTGCACTATTTTTGAAATTATATTTTTTATTATCAACATTACTATTATTACTTTATTGTCGTTGTCTTTAAAATAGATTATCATTACTTTATTTTCAAATTTCTTACTTACTAAACTTTTTACATAATATATATTATACTAGTTATTAAATTAGAAGCTCAAATGAATTAATTTAAAGGAGGAAAAAGCCATAAAAATCAGGCCTAAATCAGGTCTTGGTTAGAGATAGTGTAGATCAGGTCTATTCGATTCCATTTGTAGCTCTGTTTCATGTTTGTGCGGGCACTATTTTTTTAGACCTTTGGTGCATATTCTGTTATCATAAGCTTGTGTATAAGTTGTAATTTTTAAGAGAATGTCATAAAATGCCACCAAGACTCATGCCTCATATTCCATTGTTCATGCTTCATAGAAATGATATTTTATTTAAAATTTAAATCTGATGTGTTTGAGATTTAGCTTGCACTCAAAATAGTTTATTATGATTTATCTATTGTTAGTTGGTTTTAAAAAAAATCATCAATGCTAAATGAGTGTCTTGTTTAGGCGCTTGCATATTTTTCTTATTCCGAATAATATCTTTGATGTATAATTTTACTTGATCTTATATCTAATTTGTTCAACATGACTTAAAGTCGAATTGTTTTACTAATCTTTTTATTCTCATTTTATTTGCATGAACATTTTCGGAGCAAAAATAGAGTTTTCATTCAGAACTCTAGCAAATTCGAGTCTCATGACTTGACACCATCATACCCGTACATGGAATCTATGATATTTCAAACTGTCCCAAACAGCAAACCAAGCAAATTTACTTAGGATTCTCTCCTATAGCTTATATTTTAGCTTTATTTATTTTACGTGTTTTTCTTTACATGTTAAACTTGTGTGATTTGGGTATGTTTTAATTTTCGTTTTTCATGGATAACCAACATAGAAGAAATGTGCATGTTAGATATAATCACTTAGTTATTCGTAATTTAGTTATCAACATATTATTTATTCTATGTGACAGTACCTTTCCACTTTCAAAAGATTTTAAAAAGGAATCAACATTTGTTTTTCAAATTGATTTTTAAAACATTTTTCAAAATATACAAATTTCTGTAAGTACAAATCAGACTTTGTGTCCCATTTTTTTAAGCCATAGACTTTAGGGGCTAGTGGAGTTTGTTTTAAGCAAATGATCATTTCTTTTTTTTAAGCTTTTGTCATTTATTTCAAATCCACAGAGTTCGTTTAAGTTTAAAAATGTGATATTGATTACCAGGTTTCAATAAATGTTTTCTAACTAATTACTTCGACTCTTTTTTTTTAAACTTTTACTCTTTTACATTTAGCCTAATTAATTAATTTAAGTTCGGCCGGTTAATCATTTTTAATGGATCTTAAAGGATACCTCACCCCTTCCCTTTAGATTACTTGAACCCTTACCTAGAATCTCATGTTTAGTAAACCTTAAAATGGAGTTAACTTTAGACAATAACTTAAATCAATTTTAGGTGTCCTAATTCACTGTAATAATTAGGTGGGGACTTCTTGACTTAGTTAATTACTTTAGAAATCACCAAAATGTTGTACACTATTTTGACCCGATTCAAATGGGGTATAACATGGATCACTCCTTATTAATCAAAAGACAACATGGACATATTGTGGTTGTTTTGGTGTATGTAGATGACATGCTAGTGGCTGGTAGTGACCTGAAATTGATTGAGCAGACTAAGGAAGACCTACATGCCAAATTCAAGATCAAGGATCTTAGAACTTTAAGATACTTCTTGGGGATAGAATTCAGTAGATCATCTAAGGGGATATTGATGAACCAAAGGAAATACGCACTTGAGATGATAGAGGAACTAGGATTAACTGGTGCTAAACCATCCTTGACACCATTAGATATCAACTTAAAGTTGACAACATCAGAGGTAGACAAAGCAGGAGGAGTCAAACAGATATAGGATCATACCAGAGACTGATTGGGAGGTTGTTGTATTTGACACTAACAAGGCCAGATATTGGTTTTGCAGTACAAACGTTAAGTCAGTTTCTGCAAGAACCAAAGAAATCACGTATGGATGCAGCAATAAAAGTAGTTAGATATTGAAGGAGAGAAAAGGAAAACAAACATGAAAAGAGAGAGGAAATCTGGAGAAAGTGGAGCTGATTTTTTTCATTCATACAACATAAGTTTACACCATATATAGATACATAAAGTGATCTGTCCAATTCCTTAAATCTTGGAACATGCCTCCTTGTATTAAGCTTGAATGAAGCTCCACCACACATTACTACTACCTTATGAATTCTAGAACTTTATAGAAAAGGTAGTCCTAAGATTACAACAAAAT
Source organism: Solanum appendiculatum (assembly GCA_018342035.1). Classification (NCBI taxonomy): domain Eukaryota; kingdom Viridiplantae; phylum Streptophyta; class Magnoliopsida; order Solanales; family Solanaceae; genus Solanum; species Solanum appendiculatum. The sequence continues at coordinate 1,260,077 of JAGDQO010000583.1, read as the reverse complement.
ATCAAGACAAAAGTAATAAGTTGACAGCACTAAGCATCACATACAAAAACAATACCCTTCATCACTCCTCATTGATGAAAGTGCTGCTAGATACTCCAAGCTTAGCTCTAAGAAGCTCAAATCTTTGTTTCTGTAGCGCTTTTGTAAAAATATCATCTAGTTGATCTTCACCACAACAATACAAAATTTGAACTTCATTTTCCCTTTCATCTTCTCGAATGGAATGATATTTGATTTCAATGTGTTTAGTCTTTCCATGAAAGACTGGATTCTTTACCATGGCAACAGCAGATTTGTTATCACAAAGGACTTCAGTTGCTTTGCTAGGATGAAACCCCAATTCAATCAAGATTTTTCTCAACCATAAAGCTTGATTAACAGCACCTGAGGCAGCAACGTACTCTGCTTTAGCTGTTGATTGAGCCATGGGCCCTTGCTTCTTTGTGCACCAACAAATGACACCTGATCCCAGAGTGAAACAATATCCTGAAGTGCTTTTCATGTCGTCTTGTGACCCAGTCCAGTCACTATCACTAAACCCCAACAATTTCATAGATGTGGTTCTTTTATAAAACACACCATAATCAATGGTGCCCCGAATGTACCTCAAAATTCTTTTGGCTGCTTTGAGGTGAGTTTCAGTTGGTGAATGCATAAACCTTGATAGCACACTTGTTGCGTACATAATATCAGGCCTCGTGGCTGATAAATACAACAAGGAACCAATCAAACTTCTATAAATTGAAGCATCAACCAAACAAGATTCATCCTCCTTCTCCTTGAACTGCAGGCGTACTTACTGGTTTGCATTTGCCAAGACAAAACTTCTTTAGTATTTCAGTAGCATATTTCTTCTGAGAAATGAAGATTCCTTGAGAAGATTGATTAACCTCCATTCCCAAGAAATAAGTCATTTTTCCTAGATCATTCATTTCAAAGACCTTCTTCATTTGCTCCCTGAAGTTTGTGATAGATTGTGTGCTGCTGCCAGTCAGCAACAGATAGTCAACATAGACCAAAACTAGGAGAAAATCATCATTTTGAAGTTTAATATACAAGGTTGCTTCATTGCAACTTCTCTTAAACCCCACATTCAGTAAGTAGTTATCAATCCGTGTATACCAGGCCCTAGGTGCCTGTTTCAAGCCATAAAGAGATTTTCTTAACAAATATACATGGTCTCCAGCTCCTCTAAAACCTTCTGCTCTACATAAATTTTCTCTTCAAGATACCCATTAAGGAAGACGGACTTAACATCCAATTGAAATACTTGCCACCCTTGGTGTGCTGCAACTGCAAGAAACAGTCTGATGGTATCAAACCTTGCAACTGGTGCAAAGGTTTCATGAAAATCAATTCCATGTTGTTGCACATATCCCTTTAGAACCAGCCTTGCTTTGTACTTGTTGAGTGTTCCATCTGAATTCAAGTTAATCTTGAACACCCATCTAGTTCCAAGAGCCTGCTTGTTGTGAGGTCTAGGTACAAGTACCCAGGTATTATTCTTATTAATCATATTGAGCTCCTCCTCCATGGCAGCCCTCAATTCAGGAATTTGCAATGCATTGTCTACACTTGTTGGCTCCAATATAGCGACACTGCATCTGCTATATATATCTTCAATTGATCTAGTGCCTATTACTGCAAAATCACCAGAGTCCTCCTCTTCCTCTGGAATCAACTCTTCTTCTTGGGCACTTTATTCTTGATTAATGATCTATAAAGAAGAAACAACCATATTCTTCTAGTCCCATGCAGTGTCCTCATCAAATTTAACATTTCTACTTACATGTATTTTCTGTGAAATAGGATTTAAAATCTTATATCCTTTAGAAGTGCTATTGTATCCCACAAATATTCCAACATCGGCTCTTTGATCAAGTTTATCCTTTTTAACATCAGGAATATAAGAGTAACAGTTACAACCAAATACTTTAAGATGAGCAACTGATGGCTTGGTTCCAATCCATGCTTCGTATGGAGTCTTTCTTTCAATTGCTCTCGTCAGCAATCTTTTCTGAAGATAGATAGCAGTATTGACAGCTTTAGCCCATAGCACCTTAGGCAGGCCTTTCTCAATAGAAAGCACCGAACCATATTCATAATGGACCTATTTTTTCTTTCACATACACCATTTTGTTGTGGTGTGTAAGTGACTATAAGTTGATGATGAATTCTTGAAGAAAATTATTGAATTGATTGGACGTGAACTCAATCCCATTATCAGACCTTAAGATTTTTATCAAAGAGCCACATTGGTTTTCAACAATTACTTTAAACTTTTGAAACACAACAAATACTTCATATTTGTGTTTCAGAAAGTAAACCCAACAAAACCTTGTAAGGTCATCAATGAATAAAAGAAAATATTTGCTGCCATTATAAGAAGGAGTGCTCATAGGTCTACACACATCAGTATGTATTAGTTGGAGCTTTTCAGTAGCTCTCCAGACTTGATTAATAGGAAATGGTATTTGACTTAGCTTCCCAATTTGACAAACCCCACATACATTAGAGGTTTCATTTATGGAAGGCATATCTGCCACAAGTTCCTTATTTTGCATCAATTTTAAAGATTTTAAATTGATGTGACCAAGCCTTTTATGCCAGACATAAGTTTCATCTTGTATGCCGACATAAGCACCAATCTCAGTATGTTTCCAATCAAGAGGGAAACTTTTGTTCTTCATTTTGACTGAGAGCAATTTTATCACATGCTTTATCTTTAAATAACAGGGCATAATTTTTATCAAGCAATTGGCTACACTGAGAAGACTTTGGCTAATTTCAGGAACAAATAATACATCAGATATAAGCTTCATACCTGAGGGAGTTTGAACAGCAACTGCTCATTTTCCCTTTGCATCTACAAGTATGCCATCTCCAAGTCTGACTTTGGAAAAATAATTTTTGTCCAGCCATTCAAAAATGTTCAAGTTAGATGTCATGCGATGCGTGCATCCACTATCAACAAGCCACACATCATGATCTTGAACTGCTATATTGCATTCTCCAGGAATAGAAGCGGCAAACAACTTTTCTTCATGATCTTCAACATTTTCAGTAACTTGAGTTGGATGGTTTTGACTTGTTTTGCACACCTTATCTACATGACCAAACTGTTTGCAGACCTTGCATTGAACTCCAGGTCTGTACCAGTAAAACTTTTCTGTATGATTGGTCTTTTTACAATAGGGACAAGGTGGATACATGGATCTTCTATATCTCCCTCGGTTGTTATATTGCTCCTTCTTCTCCTTACCATGTTGCCTTTTTGGATTCACCATCAAATTGAGCTTTAGATCTTTGAACAGCCACAAGAGCAATTTCACTTGTACTCTCTTACTCTCTAAAAGCTTTCCTTTTCTCCACAGCTAGAAGAGCGTTGGATATTTCATTCAATGTGACATGAGACATATCCCAAGTATCTTCAATTGAGGAGATTTTTGCTTCAAACTTTTCTAGAAGTGTCACCATCACTTTCTCAACAATCCTATGCTCTTCTACTTTTTCCCCCAACAATCTGATCTGGTTGACAATTTTCATGATTCTATCAATGTAATCTTTCACCTTTTCGGTCTCTTTCATTCTTAACATCTCAAATTCTTTTCTTAGATTCAATAGTTGCATTTGCCTCGTCTTATCACTCCCTTGGAATTCTTGCTTCAGCATATCCCAAGCTTTTTTGGCAGATTAACATGTCATGATCCTGGTAAAAATTGAATCTAAGACAGCAGGGTGAATGAAAGACAAGGCTTTTGGACCTTTTGCGATCTCTTCTTCATGACTTCTGATCTGCTGAAGAGTCGGGTTTCCTCTCCAAGGTTCCGGAGCACTGTCTTCCTCAACATATTTCCATAATCCAAGACCCTTTAAGTATGTTTTCATCTTCACTGCCCAAACTTGGTAGTTCTCACCATTAAAGATAAGAGGAGAAAAAGGAGAGCTGGTAGAAGCCAAGTGAAAGGTAACTGAACAGAAAGAGACCTGAACAAGTTAAACTTGGTGGGTGTTCTTGCTGTGTTTTTCTCTCAAAAACAGTTCCTCAAAGATCAATTATGCTCTGATACCAATTGAAGGAGAGAAAGGGAAAACAAACATGAAAAGAGAGAGGATATCTGGAGAAAGTGGAGCTGATTTTTTTCACTTTTACAACATAAGTTTACACCATATATAGATACATAAAGTGATCTGTCCAATCCCTTAAATCTTGGAACATGCCTCCTTGTATTAAGCTTGAATAAAGCCCCACCACACATTACTATTACCTTATGAATTCTAGAACTTTATAGAAAAGATAGTCCTAAGATTACAACAAAATATCAAGACAAAAGTAATAAGTTGACAACACTTATAAGCATCACATACAAAAACAACACCCTTCATCATATATGTAAAAAGGGAACCTGGGATGGGAATCCTAATGAGTAGTAAAAGGGAGAACAAGTTAGTGGCATTTTGTGATGCAGACTGGGCTGCTTGCCCAAATACCAGAAGGTCTGTGACAAGTTTCCTAGTTAAGCATGGAGACTCTTTAATATCATGGAGATAAAAAAAAAAAAAACTACCATTTCTAGAAGTTCAGCAGAATCAGAGTACAGAAGTATGGCTTCTACTATTTCAAAACTTGTATGGATCATTGCATTGTTCAAAGAACTAGGAGAAGAACTGGAAATGGCAGTTGATTTTTTTTTGTTGCTGCAAAGCAGCCTTGCAAATAGCTGCAAACCCAGTATATCATGAGAGGACAAAGCACATCGAAATAGATTGCCATTTCATCAGAGAGAAGATACAAAAGGGACTGATCAGACCACTATACTTGGCAACACATGAACAACAGGCGGACATAATGACTAAAGGGTTGATCAGGTCACAACATGAATATTTAGTATCCTAGCTAGGCATTCTGAATGTTTTCACACCAGCTAGCTTGAGGGGGAGTAATGAAGCTGGAGCAGTGACTTAGGTGATTCAATGTGACTATTTGTTAGTATGAGCAAATGTTAGTTCTAGAGGATTCCTAACAAAGTCGGTTACTTGTTAGTTAGTTATGTAGAGCTACCAATAAATATTAGATAGATGTGTATATAAGAGAGAGTAATTTGGTTGATTCTCCAGGCCATTAATTGTAAATAACTCTGTACTGCCTATTTCTCTTACTAAGGAATGAAGTTGTTTCTTCCTAAATTCTTCTTCTTCAATTCATTCTGCAAGCATTCTGATTTACAGTTTATGATAAGCTTGATTGATTGTGCACAAGTAGACACTTAAACTTGTATAAAATTGAACAAGTAGACACATGAGTCCTATATGGCATAATACACGTAGGACATCATGTAGGACACAAATTGCCATATAGGATGCCACGTAGGATGTGTGTGTTTATTTGTTTAACTTTATACAAGTTTAAGTGTTCTTGTGCACACCCAAAGTTAGAGGACAAAAATATGAAATGAGGTCAAGTTAAAAGATATTTTATGTATTATTTCAAAAAGAAAACATAGAAAAGAAATAAAATATTGAAATTCTCTTTCTCATGAATTTAGAAAATCTAAATAAATTTCTCCTTTATTTTTTTTCCTCGTAAGTCATATGGTCGTAGGTCAAAATAAGTTTTTTTTTTGTTTGGTATAGTATTTTTCGACTCTTTTAATTTCATGTTTATTTGATTGCTAATGGAAAAGTGAAAACAGGTTTAATAAATGACTTGTGAAGTTCATTATCTTTTCTCCATCCAATCTCAATCTCTTGATCGTCCCCTCGAGCTCCGGTCACTAGGAACCCCCACTTGATCCCCATCATATTTTATCCCATAATATTTTACTAAATTATATATAATTCCTCATAAATAATATTTATATATTTATTCATCAAACACTAAACAATAAATAAGAAATTCACTTGTGTTTTTCAGGAAAAGTAATTCGTTTTCTACTTTGTTCTGCCTTTTGTCAAATTGAATCACCCGCGGGTGACTCTACGGTCGTTTTTTTTTTATAAGAAGATATAGGGACAATTCTGATAAACCCTCACTCCATTCCTCAAACACTTGACTCTACTCTTCAATGGTTTTAGAACCAATTCTGCATCATCTTACTTTTGCTTCTGTCCGAAATGAAAAACGAAAAGGATAAGAATACATTTCTATTAAACCTCTTTTAAATTGTTGATTCTTGATCTTCTAAGATTGTGTTTCAATTGAGTGAACGGGTGTCGTTTTGGTTGCCAGTTTTTCTACTTTTTCGTTTTTTCATTTTTGCTCATACTTTGGATAGATGGAAACCTTCTCTTTTCTTGTTTCTTTTCGGTTGGAGCGGAATCCTTTTTGTAGGAGTAACTAGTTTTCCATTTCAAAATTTTAAAATTTCATATCCGCCTTATTAAAGAATTTGAATTTGAAATCACGATCTTAAATCGCATGTCCAAATGTCAATTAATTTAGAATATATTTTATCTCTTAAATAAGATTTACTAGCTACTACAATTGAAGAATTACCGAATAAACAAAAGTTTAGTTAATTTCAAATAAAAACAGTTATAAATGAAAATCAATGGTATTTTTCTGTATCAGGCCAGCCACATCTTTTATTCGTAGCGCGTAATCACATTCATAAATGTAGGATCATTTTCGCCGAGTCATGAGTGAGTATTCAACTGACAAATTGAATGTTTCTACTGTCGTGCCAGACTTGTATACTCTATTTTAAATTCATGATGATTTGGTAACTCGATATCAAATTTTGTTGCTTCCAAAATTTCAAGCATGATTATCTTTGTTGCTACCTCAACAATCCTGAAAGAGCAATATTATTAATGCCGACATTATGGACATATTGAATATGAAAAATATTAAGACAAATGTATTCGGTCATTTTAATATATTCAATCGTTTATTGAAAATCTTTAGCTCCCGTAGCTCCTTACTTACAATGTGGAGGAACGGAGGGAAATCTTGAACATAATGCGGAAAACATGTATGAAGAAAGTTTGAGTAGATTGGATATTTCAAAAAGGGTAAAAAAAACATATATAACTTTTCTCAAAGAACAATGCATCATTTGTTGTGAATTCGTGTACCATTAAAACATGTGAGATAAAAATAAATAGAATTAAAAAACGTATGTTATCACTGGATCATTTACCTTGTTTGTGGAGATGAAAGTTTTGCATTGATTTTATAAAGAAAGGGAAAATGCTTCATTGATGAAAACATTTTATTTCATCATACGTGAGAATATTAGGATTTGACGAGTGAATTTGAGTCAATTTTGGGTGAATGAGATAGAAATGAATTAAGAAGAGAAAAAAGGGAAGAGAACAAGTTAAATATAATAAATCAAATGAGAAATACTTTTTTTTTTTAAAAGATTAATTATTGAAGGTGTGATATACTTTGATATGTCATTATTAAATATATCTTGTGAAATATTTTCTTTATTATATATGTATTAGATTGTTATAAAACAAATATAGAATGTTAGATAAAAACTAAAATTAGATAAATCAATAAAATAGAAATTGAAAAGAATTTACAAGTGTGATCTCATCACATATAATTAACTTTTTTCCTCGCTATCACATTAAAAAGAAGATTATATGTCACGCACAAAATATATGATAGTGATTTAAGAACTATAAATGTTATGAATATATATTATAATAACCAATTACAAGTCAGTTGATTGAACTTGTCACATAAAGTTATAAATCATAATAATAATTTATCTTTACTTATTTCATAAAGTTTCAAGCAGTACTTTATTTGTAAATTATTATTTAATATGTATATACTTTTTAAAATTATATGTTGAAGATAATCCCTCGTCATATTAGACATTTAAACTAATCTTCTTTTTTGAAAAACACTAATTTGATAATATCATTATAGCTACCTTCATAATGGTGCATCAAAGGTCCAGTTCTTTTGAAGCACTGGCAAAAACTATTTGACTAGACACATGGCAAGCACAGAGAGGACGGCAGTCAACATCGATTCCATCAATGCCAGCTGGATGAAGAGCCATCTCAGGAAGGATCCATCCTGATGGACCAACGCATCCGGACCATCCTAGACCAGTCTCTTTCTAACAACACTAAAACCCGAGATATCTGGGATTCATGGGTAAATTTCACATATGGTCACATAACTTATCATTTCTAACCCAAAATTACTGAAACTATGAGTATACTTAACAGAAAAATCTCACAACCTGAAAATACTATCATTTTACGATGGATAACTCAATTTTCACTCTTTTTTGGGTGGTTTGAGCTAAAAGGTTGACGTTAAGGGTATTTAGGGGGCAAAAAGGTGGACGGAGGGTAGTTTTGTACTAATTCAAATAAGGAATAATTACATCAAATGACCATTCGGTCAATTTGATTACCAAAAAAAGGGCCAATTGTCTCTCCTCTTTGGTTATCGTCGTCGTCTTTTGCTGCCAGTTTCTTCTTTCAGTTCTTCTTCTTTCAGTTTTTTCTTTTTCTTTTTAAAAATTTGATGTAACGAAAACGTGAATCATCTCAAGCAAATTGTATATAAAATGACTCGAAACATCAAGAGGATTTCATATCTAAATTTTGGGACTGTTTAGAGGTGATTTTGAGTTTATCGACATTGAATAGTCTGTTTATACTTCATGCAAACTTTAGTGGATATAATACAAGTGAGGAACCACATAATTACTCCCCGGGTGTTCTATCATCTACCTCCCCATGATCCGATCCAAACCATTCTAGAGTACCTCATAGACGAAATCATCCCCGCTTCCTTTGCTCTTCTGGCACCAATGATCAAGAATCCAAGATAATGGCTGTTGCTTGTTAAATTGTCTTCATTTGCACAATGAATTTTGTCTTTCACTATCACTTTGTAAAAACAAACGAAAGAAAACAAACAAGAAGAAACTCTCTACTTTGTTTCTCCAAATTAATCACAGAGAGTATAGTAGAACTACACAAAAAAAGTGCAGGCCACTTCATGACAAACTGTCATTTCTCAAGGCCTAAGCATATAAATTGAGGAATATTCTTATCAAATTGTTTATGTACTCATTTTCCAAGTAACCAATGATGGGAACATGAAATTTAAAATACCATTTCAACATCAATCGCCATGTCTGTTTGTGATGATTAAAGGGGAAATGCAAGTCTTCCACCTTCTACCTAAAAATTTGCTCTTCATTTCTGTTCTTCTTACTTCCTCTGGCAATTTTTTCTATGCCTTCTCAGTTCTGAATTTACTTTGTTCCATGGAGTCCAATCATGCAAAAGAAAAGAAACAGGAAGATGAGACGAGAAATCTGATAGCTCGTCTGCCAGAGGAAATAGCACTTGACATAGTTTCAAGGCTTCCTATTTCGTCTCTCATTCAGTTCAGGTTTGTATGCCAAACCTGGAACATGTTGACCCGTGATTCCCGCCTTGTTGATATGCATCTGTCTTGTGCATCGAAGATTAACCCATGCCTCATCTTTAAGACTTACCATCCTCAAAAGGAGCAGCTTTTCTTTGTTGAACTGTCTGGTCGTCATGATGATGAACACATATTGAGAGAGATTCAGATTCCCTTTTTGACATCCATGGGAAAATTTCGAGTAGTAGACTCATGTAATGGTCTGCTATGTCTATCTGCTGTCTATGACCATGAAGAAGCATACATATACAATCCTTTCACCAGAGTACACAAAAAGCTGCCAAATTGTAATGAGCTTGATGTGAATGAAGTGGTTTATGGTTTTGGATTTCATCCTGCTACTAATGAGTACAAGGTGATCAAAATATGCTACTATCCTCATGTCTATTATGTACCTTGGTGTTTTCACAAGTCTGTGAAATATGATTATCCACTCTCAGAAGTTCACTTGTTCAGTCTGAAAAGCAATGTTTGGAGAAATTTAGAGGAATTGCCTTACAAGCTTCATCATTCTCCCGGGGTTTTAGTCGATGGAAGGCTCCACTGGGTGACTAGATTTCACTGTCACCTTGATCGTCTTATCGTTGCCTTTGACCTATCTAATGATACATTTCAAGAGGTACCAAGGCCTGATTTCACTGTCAACTTATTGCATTGGAGATGTCATCTGGCTGCCCTAAGAGGGTGCCTATCAGCATGTTTATTCAGCTCTAATGGTGAGAACTTGGAAATTTGGGTCATGGAAGAATATAACAAGAAAGAGTCTTGGGTGCACAAGTTCAATATCGGAGATTCTTCAATTGTGAGTCGAAATTTGCCCGAGCCATGTGACATTTGGAGGACTAATTTGCAAATGGGAACTGTTACAGTGATGTGTCTACTCAATAATGGTGATATCTTGCTAGATTGTCAAGGTGGGATTTTGATTGCCTATAGTACAGACAAGAAAATGTTGAAGATCGTAAGCCTTTCTGGTATGCCCGAGTCCTGTAAAACAATTGCTCATGTAGGAGGCCTTAATTGGATATCTAACTTAGCTTGAAGTGGAAAACAATGTCTTTGTATCCATTTGCCAAGAGTATAGATATATATATATTGTTCTTTTATCTTGTTATTATCTGGAATTTTCCCTGTATTACTTGAGAAATTATGACTGCAAGAAATAACAAATACCAGTTTGGAAATTGTGTTAGACCTTTGTTTTAAGTGTACGCTTAGTATCATTAAATTGTAGAGACTCCCTTTGCTTTGTTTGATCCTTTGCAGCCAGTTACGTCTCTCGGAATGTCTGGAACATTTTCTTCTCTGTAAATTCAACGAATCAATTATGCCTCAATCCTGGACGAAAGGTATTCTCATCAACCTGAATTTAACTGAAACTATTTGGATTATGTGTGGGATATGTTTTATGTACATACCTTATCTTCCTTTGTGAGAGTCCCTAGGAGAATCAGACTTACTACTTAGAACTTGTCAATTATAAGAACAAGAAAAACTAAATTTTCTTCACAAGAAGCAATTCTCGTCTTTGTTTCTCCAATGTTAAAGTAAAGCAATAACAAAGGCTAAAGAAAAAAAAAATCAAAAACAGTGCAGGACACATCGTGACGAGTTCTCACGCCTGTTTAATTGAGGAATATTCTGAGGCAAATTGTTTTTTATGTACTCATTGTCCAGCTAACCATTGATGGAGACATGAAAACTAGAATACTAATTCTAGTTGTCAACATTGTTGGTTGCAATCACCTTGTCTATTTGTGATGATTAATGGTTGTATGCAAGTCTTATCCCCTGCCAAAGTGCTCTTCATCTCTGAGTTCCTTACCTTTTTTAGTAATAAAATGTGTCTAGTTCTGTGGTCTTGAGAGGCCTCCTAACAAAGTTTTCCTGTGCTTTGTGAGTTCTAATCTTACTTTGTTACATGTACTCCAATCATGAAAGAGAAAGGAAGCCGGCAGATGAAATAGCACTTGACAGTTTCAAGGCTTCCCTGTTTCATCTCTCATTCAGTTCAGGTTTGAATGCCAAACCTGGAACATGTTAACACACGATCCACGCCTTGTCAATCTGCACCTGTCTTACGCATCATAATTAAGACTTACCATCCTCAAAAAGTGCAGCATTTCTTTGTTCAACTGTCTGATCGTCATGATGATGAGCACACATTGAGAGATCCTGTGGTGCTTATCGCCATGAAGCAGACCAGAGAACACAAAAAAGTTACCAAATGAAAAGCAGAATTACGATTGTTAAAACCATCCCTGCATATTTGATCCATCTATCAACACCATTCCTCTTCTCCATGAGTCTCATTACAGAATTTGATAGCCCGATGTTGAACAAATTAGAGCATAAAATCTGTCAGGACCTGATTAATTTAACAAATTAAAACAGAAGGTAGACATTATAATGGAATTATCACTAAATTTAATTTTAAGTAATATTTGTAAATTGTTCCCGCGTGAAATAGAATTAGGTCAAGAGTATTACTTACCATATTTACCAATTATAGAATTAATTTTAGAATTAGTTACCATATTTAAATCATACTTCTACTAGGAGAAGACAAGTATCGATTTTTTCCATTCCCAATCCGTGTATGATTGTTACTTACTCCCATAATTTTATTTATAAATACCATTCAACGCTCTCAAACTGATTCACAACACAAGTAGAAATTTTCCCTATAGCAGTCACCCATCTCAAACAATCAATTTCTCTCTTCTTTTACAAATAATGGAAATGGCTGGTCTCACCGCCTGCGCAACATCTTTTATTCGCAGCCTGCGATTACACCCACGAATTTTCGGACAATTCAAACGAGTGATGAAGGATTATTCAACTGACAAGTTGAATGCTGCCGCTCTTGTTTCCGAATTGGATAATCTTTTCCAATTCCACCCCGATTTCCTAACAGGGTATAAAATTTTCTTGCCGCCCCAATTACAACCTTCTCCTCCGCAGTCACCAAAGAAGAAGCGTCTAGTGTTGAAGCCTTTTGTTGTATTTATGAACAAAGTGCATAAACGCTTTACTGATGAACGAGGAGTTATCGTGGACTATTTCGAGACCATTAGGAAATTGAAACAAGGTAAACTTCATAATAAAGAGGCTTATGATGCAATTATCATACTCTTTGGTAAAGAAAATCAAGATTTGATAGATGAGTTTGAGTTTCTTCTTATGGGTAGAAACAGAATTATTAGAAACGAAAACAAGAAAGAGGAAAACAAGAATTCAATGGAAGATAAGATGTTTCAACTTGACATTAACTTGACCCATCGGAAAACAACGGAGGATTCTGCAAGAATGTTGATGTACTCACTACAACAACATCAGGATCAACTAATCAATATCGACATTTATTTCAATGCTGTGAGTCGCAGCTACATAAAGAAATTATACAAAGAAGAAGGAGGATACAAAAAAGAAGGTCCATCTATCATAACAAGACTGCGGGATGATCCAACAAGTGTTTTGCCCGAAATTTTGAAAAAGTTGGAGTCCGAAGAAGATATCCTGATCAAAAAGTGGCGCAATATTCATGAGAAGGAAAAGAATCCATGTAAATTAAGCAGTATAGTATAGGGGTTTGAATGTAGTTTTACTTTGTTATTATGTCATTTAATGAATTGCAATTAATTAGAGTAGTAATTCTTTACATAATTCTGTATGAACTCCATTAATAAACCAGTAAAGTTTCCAAAAATGACGTTTTCATATTTTACATTGCAATGCTTATCAATTTCTTCATGAGTTCAAAATGGCTATCAAGTCAAATTTCCCCCGATTTCTTTCAAGAGGACTAAAAGTCTCATTGCCTCAATACTACCACAAGAAAAGGTGCTCGCTAAATGGTCCACAGCACCAATCATCTCGTCCACCTCCAAATGAAAAACAGAATCACAATTGTTAAGACCATCCCTGCATATTTGATCCATCTATCAACACGATTCCTCTTCTCAATGAGTCTCATTACAGAATTTGAAAGCCCCATAGTGTTGAGCACGTCCAGTGCTTTACGTTGAGCTCTCTGCAACAAGGTTTAACAAAAGACCAGCAGTTTAACCATAATATCCTCAAGACTAACACAAACTTTGGAAAGTAATAACAGTAATCGTGGCAAAAAAATTTAACCAGAGTAAATGATAAAAAATGTTCACCGCCCTGTATTCCTTTAACAAAGTATAAGTTTTTCCACATTTATCAAATAGGTTCAACTTGAGGCCCAGCAGTATTTAAAAACCAAACCTCCATGACCTCGAACTCAGACTAACACATCTCCCTTTCAACCAGGAAGTTCAAGACCCACAAGTTTTTGGAAAAACTTACTCTTGCAACCAAAGCTTGAAAAATAGAAACATAACACAAACAGGACCTTTTTACTGTCCTTGCTTTACACTTTTACCTTGCAGCCACCTTTCTGCTTCTTGCTAAAAGGGTTCGTACCAAAGAGCAAAACTTGATTAAGCATCCCTCATTATTATATGCGCTTATTACCGTTCTATCTCTAAATTCATTTAAGCAAACATGGAGGAGAGAAACCATACTCTCATCAGCTAATATATATTGACTATTTCACCTTCCCCTTCGAGCCAAACATAGCTGGTGAAAGTAGTAGCAGAACTTGGAACTACTCCCCCTCTGTTCACTTTTACTTGTCCACTATTCCAAAAATAGATTTCCACTTTTACTTGTCATTTTTAATATATCAACAAAAGACAATTAATTTTTTCATGTTTTACCCTTAGCAATAGTTACTTATTCCCAAAGCATTTTCCAAGACCTACTACTAAACATCAATTAACAGGGGTAGTGTGGTAAACTAGCCATGTCAATTATTGTTTTTTAATGGGTGTGTCAAGTTCAAATGTGACAAGTAAAGGTGCAAAGAGGGAGTACAAGATAGTCAAACGCTCTTACCAAATAGACAACCTTTTCTCCACTTTCTAGGCAAAATCCCCAGCACATAAAATCTCTTTTCAAGGCAGTAACAAACTAAACAAGATTCTATGATGTACACTATGTAAAGAAGTGAATCAGGTCTCCATCAGAAAGTACCTTCAAACGATCCCTTTGCTCACTATATTTAGATAGAATGGCAACACCTGTTGCCAGGGTTTCTTCCATCATTCTAGATGAGTTACGAGCAGATTGCATCGCCTGTGCTTCGTCATCAAAAATCCTCAGAACATGGGATGAAGCACCATTCTAGAACATAAAGTAACCCATTAGAAGGAAACATCAGAGTATCAACAAAAAAAAATTAATAACCCCACTAAGAAAACAACGACATACACTTCTCCCAATCAGTTCTGCCCTCTCCCGGGCTTCTTGCATACGCCGCTGATGTCTTAAATTATATTTATCCAGACTAGCTTTCAAAGAGTCAGCTTCTTCAGCCACTTGTTCCACTTTTCTGCATAAGGAAGACATAAACTCAACATGCAACATCAATGCGAAATGAGCACAAGACTGACTACCATTGAGCATACAATAAACAAGCTCCAAAGAGCCTGACCTTCTGGTTTACTCCCAGAGTATGACGATCAACTTAATTAGCCACTCCTTAATTCAGCAACCAGGCTCATCAGATATTGCAAGTTGGTGCTTTCTCCATTACAGCTTTTGCACCATTCTCAAATAATTCCCCTATAGAATATATACCCTCTTATGTAATCCTATCGGAGTTTATGCAATATCCAGTGACATGCAACTTTTTTACAAAAAAAAAAAAAGCGACTTGTAACTGATAGGATAAAGAGCTCCGTTAACCTAAATTTACACAGAATCCACACTCACCTGTCTAAATCTTCATCCATCCTTCGAAAGGTGATAACCAGGCCGATACACATTTTTTCCCATTCCCCAAGTTCAATGGACAGCTAATCGGATGGAAAGAAAAGGGGCACTAACTAATTTTCTCAAGTCCCTTTAAAATGGCTTTCAGTTCTTTACTTGTTTGGATGATTGTTTAACTATGTATAGTATAATATAATTAGGAAAGTGATTCATTATACTTGAATCACCAAATTTTTTCAGAGAATACACCAAGAGAAGTTGTCACTGAACATTACAAAGAGGAATCCTACTGAGCTTTTAAGCCTCGTTTACTAAGACAGAACACAGTAACTCGGGCATTGTAGACTACATTTCTAATGTGAAACCTATACATATTTGATATTCCATAAATGTGAACCTCATCTGAATGGAGAACCAGCTACGGCAATGCAGACTAACAACACTGAAGTGAAAGTCAACATTGAAAGAAACTGAAAGAGGAGGAAAATATTATGTCAGCTCATAAAGAATTGGGATTCAGCTACCTACCAGTAAGCCTCTTCGACAGTGTCTCTCAGTGGGGATCAAAATTTTACATAGAAAAGGATCTTAACTAATTGGATCCATTAATAACCAATCTCCAAATTCAAACAAATTCAAAATTTGAAACAAAAAAATTTGGCTCACTCTATCTTATTAGGCACTAATACTCTTATAGCGTAGACGGAAACCTGATACTTAAAGGGAGAACAAAAGGAGAAAAACTTAAAGCAGCAAATTTCAATGACTAGTATATCTTAGTTCATAATCTTGCCTAACCCACACATCACTCATACCACAAGACCAATGCGCAATTAGACCTCTCAATTTTAAATATGTAAAGAATCAAACAAGGTAGAATCTCAACATATTCACCTTGATCGAAGAAATCAACCACACAAGACCAAAATTGCAGAAAAATTAGAATTCAATTTTAACTTAAGAGTCAATCATATTCCAATCCCAACTTACTGAATCAGCAATATAACCCAAGTATATATTACGTTCATATCATTCCAATACTGCATAATTTGAATTTTAAAGCAAAGCAATCGCAATACGATAGATCGAAATTCAATGAACCCTACCTTTTCCAGAGATCACGCTGGGATTTGGCAGATATGGATCGCCAGAGAAGTTCCATCTTAGAGCAAAGAGACTGGATCTGAGCGATATCTTGCCTTACTGCATCAAACGGCTGTTCTGAAGGATCGGCCATGACGGCACTCGAAGATGAAGATGACGGTAGCACGGAAGAAGAAGAAGACGAAGTGTACTCGAAACGCTCGAGCCTCTCCAAACCATCTCGAGACTTGAGTAATAGCCGCCTGGAGCTTTGGTAAAGTTCCGACAAGGTTCCACCGCCGGCACCGGAATTTCCTTCTCCGATCGCAACCGCCGTTGCCATACTTCACGTGTCTTTTGAGAGCTTCAGCTTTGAACCGATCGGAGTTTTGATAAATTTGAAATATTACAGAAAGGTTCGCTTTATGTATTTTTCTGTATGTGCAAGAAAACCCCATCTTTTTTATGTGATATACAAATTAGACCTTAATCCCAAGTGAAATTAATTATATGAGTTCTTAATTTTTTTTTAATTACATTTGAATGCGTAATTCAATAATTTATTTATTGAATGTGCAACCTCAACGTTCTCAACCACTTCATTAACCACTAGGTCATACCCTTAGGTGTGTGTATTACTAGTATTTTCTGAACTTATATACTAATATTAGGAGTGTCAAATAGGCGGATTGAGTTGAAATTGGAGATATTGAAATGAGTTGAAATAGATATTGGGTTAGGTCTTGACCCGCTCAAGTTTATTTTGGGCTCAAATGGGCTCAAAAATGGGTTGGGCTCAAATGGGCTCAAAAATGGATTGGGTCTTGATACGCCCAATTTGACCTGCTTCATCTCAATAATTTTAATATATTATTTTTCAAGTTTTATAACAAAAATTTGAATTTCACCTCAAGAAAAATTTAAAAAAGAAGTTACAAATTGATAGATAAATCCTAAAAGATATAAAATACATAGTTATTCATACCTTCAATATAGGAACATACATTACATTAATGGAAATAAAGAGTCTTAAAACGGGTTGAAATTGGAGATTAAATTGGGCTCAATTGAGGATTCTCTTAAAATGGGTTAAAACTTGAATGGGTTGAGATTGAACCAAATTTAAATTATCTTGAGTCCAACCCTTAAAATTCTGGACGGGTTACATATTAGGCGGCTCATTTTGACACCTCTAAGTGATATGTAGGGGCAGAATTAGAAGTTTGGATACGAATTCGGTCGAACTCAATAAAGTGTATTTGTATTAATAAGTTTATTAAATATGTACAGATATTATTTTAGAACTCAATTATTAACATTTGAAATTATTATTAAAAAAGCAAAACTCATAATATTAAAATTCTAGTTTTGCCTCAGCTAATATGTCAAGAAATCCATCTCTTAGCCTTTGTATTTTAATAAGATATTGTGTAAATATATTGAGATATTGAGCCTTAGAAGTCTAACTCCACTCATATACAATATTATTGCTTTTACAATTATTCTATATAAATAAACTTTGGTAATTAGCATCTCTTTTCTAATAAGACCCTAGTGGCACTCCTTCATTTCCACCCTTTATAATTTTATATTGCATCTAAACCTATTATGACATTCTCTTGGAAGAGTAAACTTAGATATTTTAAATTATTTGTATTTACACTCTACAATTACCTTTATTCTTTCTTCTTTTCTTTTTTTTGGTAAAGCAATTTCCTTTATTATCATTTCTCACTGTAGTATTATTCTTTTATGCAGACTAAATTTTGTGAGCTTATATTTTCTCTTACTTTTAAGTTTTAATTATCTTAAAATCCTCACTAAATGAGGCTCACTCCAAAAGTGTTTTTCTGTATTTAAATTATTTTGTTGATTCTTTAGTGGGTTTTTTCTGCTTCTAATTCTCTCAGTAACAATCTCATTTGTTCTGACATTTTTTTTAAGATGTACACATTTTATTGATTAATTTATTTTTCAAAAAAACTAATAGATTATTAATAAATCCATTCCTAAATGTATAAAATAATGGGTCAAAATATCTAAACATGTTGGTGTCAATCCTAGACATTCTATTTCTATAAAGAAGTAATTTTATAGAGAGCATACTATTATAAATATGGATGGATATTCTATATAAAAATTTATTACAAGGAGATAAAATATAAGCAACATATTAAAAATCGATTTTTTTTTTTTAAAAAAAAAAAGACTTTTATCATATAATGTTACTAGAGGCTATTATAGAAAGGTTTGTACGCCAATCACCACCATGACCTGGGGCTGAGAGGGCAAGCCACAATTTTTAGAACTATCACTATGCGAAAGTCTTAGTTGGAGTGCAACTCGATACACTAAGCTTCAGCTATATAGATGATTTAAGAAGAGCCAAATTACATTAGATATATTGTATATAGGCTACATAATCAAGAGATGTAATTTCATTCATTAGTCTTTCTATGACAAATAAAATATTGCCTACACTCAAAGCACTTGTTCAATTCTGTGAACAGTATGGTCAGAGGCATATCTTTGTATGCAAGTTAGAATCTTTTCTAATAAACAATATGAAAAGCAACTTTAGCAGAGCACAAATTTTATTGGTTAAACCTCTGCATGTGAGACCTGGATAACATCCCACTTCACCAAATACCAACAAAAAAATAATTACAGAAACTTGTGCATTACATTATAAATCTAGATAAACTGTCAGTTGAGCACCACTAGTCCCACCACCCTCTCCATAACCCCAAGAAACCTGTCTATCTTACCTGTCACAGAGGAGAAGTATGTCAAGAAGTTCTCTTGCTCTGCTGCTTTTCATGTTTGTCACAAAAATTTCAGGTAAAAAATCCCATCTACGTACACTCTACCCTCCCCAGACTCCACTCGTAGGATTTCAGTGGGAATGTTGTTTGATAGTCACATTTTATTTCTTCTTTTGGTGTTTTCACAGTGAATGGGCAGCTAGAAGAATGGTGCATAGCAGATGAACAGACACCAGATAATGAGTTGCAAGTGGCTTTAGATTGGGCATGTGGGAAAGGGGGTGCAGATTGTAGCAAGATTCAGAAGGATCAGTCTTGTTATTATCCAAATACTGTAAGAGACCATGCTTCTTATGCCTTCAATAATTACTTTCAGAAGTACAAGAAGAGAGGTGGAACCTGTTTCTTCAACAATGCTGCTATGGTTATTCAAGTTGATCCTAGTAAGTACTACTACACCTGTTTTCTTTTTCAATTTCGCAAAGTATATAATGTCTTTATCATATCATCCTAGTGAATAGAAACAAATGACAGATATTAGGTTGGTAATCTTGTGTTATCAACCAAAATGTGCCAAATTATACGATTAGAGGAATGGCGGGAGTATACTCCTAGAAGGGAGATTCTCACTCTACTGAATTGAAAGAATGATTCTCATGTTTGGAAAAAGCAAGTTCAGTATCGATAACAAAGAATAGAAATTGAAGGTCGATACTGAACTTCTATGCTAAGTTCAAATCATGGATCCGCTTCTGTATCACACTATCCAAATGCACCAATGACATCTTGAATAAAAGGGTGGGATGGGGGGTAGTAAAAGGAAAAACCTGCCTTGTGTCCAAAGGAATGTCTAGATCATGTTAAAGTACAAGGAGAAAAGGAGACCATGTGAAAACTTTCTATGCTAAGCTCCGTATGGATCTGGATTATGTTATATACTATCATGTGCTATTAGGTAGCTTTTACTTTTATTACCACTTGCTTTGTCTCTGTCTTCTTCACAAATTATTTACTTGTTGTTAGTATACAACAACAAATCAGCTAACTTTTGATCGACATTTTCCTTGCTTACAGGTCATAATTCTTGCCACTACGAGTACATGCCCTAAAGCTTAGTACTTCTCAATCTCTTAATGCCAAGTTCAGGTTTTCATCATTTATGCCAAGAAAGATAATCCCGGACATTAGACAACTGACTATATCCTTCAATATGTCGTAGCCATTTTTGCAATTAAAGATTCGAGAAAGAGGCTGCTAATCATGTAATTGTGACATCCACTAGTTTATCTCTATTTGGAACTTCTTTACTTATACAATGCAATTTCAGCTAGTGTTAGTAAACCAATTAAAATTCATATGACGAAGATGAGGGCTAAATCAACTCAATTTTCATACCTTGGTTTAGTTGGCCAGGGTGACTCCACTTGCTAGATATAAAACTCAGGCTCATGCCTCATGCACCATGGCGAAACAATATGAAAGCTCGAACTTAGCATTAACTTCGTATTAGGAAATTTCAAATCAACTTTATCGATAAGTTATATGGAGCATTCAGTATACTGAACTTCAACATCTCTTTTACACATTCAAGGAATGTCGAATGGTGCTTACAGGATATTTCCACCAGTTCCGTTGCTATTTTACAGAAAGTGAAACAGGAAAGTGTCACTAGCATGTTTGATTCACCAAATGCTCATTAAATCTGCAGAATCAATCAAGTTTAGCAACTGCTGCTTGCTAACTCTGGGCATCCGTTCTCCTAAAACAACAAACTTGCCCAAGCAGCAATAAATGCAAAGCCACCGAAAGGAGCTAAGGTTGAGTATTTCCTGTCTTCAAGAAGTGAAACTGCATAGCACCTGCAGACAGACACAGGTTGAATCAAATTAAACCACTAAATATCCATCTCTAATTTAATATATGAGCGGACTAAAAATCACCAGCCTGTCTCAGAAGGAACACCTATGCTTGGCCATCCAAGCATGTTCATCTAAATAAACGCCGAAGCATCCAACTAACAAACTTTCAAGCAATACAGTTTCTAAGTAATTGCTTTGGGGTTCCAAATCCATAAGTTTTTAGGTCCAACATCATCAATGCTTATGAGTTTGTTTTATTATGATAAGCAAGTTCTAAATGCAACAATCACAATAAACATGACTATGATTACTGAAAACTGATCCTTCCTGTGAACAAACTATGATCACGATCTCATAAATTTAACTTCTCTAACACCTGAAACATGAAGTTCTTTGAAGAAAAAGGGTATAAATAGACTAAGTAGGTGCAATAACTACTTTTAGTTTTAGAAATTATCAGGACTTTTAGGATATCAAATGTCATAAAAAGTTATCAGAGGATTCACAACCAAAAAAGAATGAAATATGCGAATTACATTGCAGATTCAAGCCAAATCATTCAAGTCCCCAAACAATATGCTTAAATATTAACAGTGTATAATACATACTATCAGTATCTGTATCTGGAACACTAAACTAATTTCACGACAAACAAAAAGTTTATCCAAAAGAGCTAATGGACTTATTTTTAAGGGCTCTAAATGCTACTTAACAAATAGAATACTATCAAGAATTTTAAACTGCAATATCTAGTAGCTCAGTAATATGAAGACAATCAAGCTGGAAATCCAAAGCTTGACCCAAATAAAAGTTGAAAACCTTACACAAACACCAATGGGGAAATTTTGGTTAGAATTGAGTTTCTAGACAAAGAAATCAAACTTATTAATTGCTGAAAACTGTTATCGACAATCACCTTCTTCTCTAATTCTGGAACTTTTAAACCTTTATGGTCCCTTACATTTTGAATCAGCGGATAGATTATCTTTTATCAGCATAAAACACCACGTGACCTTGTAAACAAGAAAAGGTAACTGATCCACATATAATATTCTTTGACAATTTTCAGTTATTATTTTTTTTATAAGGAAGTAACAAAGATCTGAGGTAAGCCTGGCAAGGGGACCGGGACAGCCCGTCCCGTCCCGGTACCGGCTCGCGTCCCGTCCCGTCGGTCCCGGTCCCACGTGTCGAAGCGGGATAGGGGATAGGGGAATAGGGGGACGGGGAGCGGGACGGTTCACGATTTGGTCCCGGTCGACCCGTCCCGGTCTGTCCCGGTCCGGTCCCGTCCCGTCCCGGTCCCCTCGCGGGTTCCGTCCCGTCCCGTCCCGTCCCGTCCCGTCCCATCCCGTCCCATTTTTTAAAAAAAAAAAACTTTGTAATTTTATCCGTTGGGGCAACGGCTAGTGGGCCCCCCCAACGGATATATTTGATTTTTGGGAGTCCCAAACAACCCCCCTACCACCCCTACTCTTTAATCTTTTATTTTAACCCTCAAGTTACATAAAATACACTTTAGTCCACTCTTTATATTATAAATACCTCTTTATCCTTCTTTTATTTCTCACAAATTATCTACTCTCTCAATTCTATATTTTATATTCTCTCATTCTTGAATCTTGATTCTTGATTCCACTTAATTCTCAATTCTCAATTCTAAATTTATATCATAATATTTATATTTCAATTAATATCATAATATTTATAATTCAATTTTTTTATATTTTATATTGTTGCTATCAAGTATTGAAGCTACAACTTACAACTTACGACAATACATTTGGTCAGAGCAAGCTTCAAGAATTGGTTATAACCGTCTGCTATTAACACAGATGTTTGGTACATTCGTTCCATTTCTTTATTTATACATTTTTTTCGCAATTAGTTTTTGTGTTATTATTATTTATATATTACATTTTACATTTTATTAAATATGAGTTCTAATAAAAAAAAAAATCGGTGAGGAAAAAATAGCAACCGTTGTTTCCAATTTATTTAATTTCCTAAAAAAAGTAGTAAGGAAAAATATAAAAGTAAATATGGTGGTTCTTCTTCTAAATCAATGCCTAGAGTTAGAATTAATACAAATGATTCTACTTTTGTTGATGATACTTCTTTCACTCCTCATTATAATATAGATACAAATGTTGAAATTGATCATGAATTTTTAGAACGACATTTTAATAATCCTAATGTTGATGAAAATTTAGATGATGAAGTACAAGTTGATTTGGAAGAAGATGAATTAGATGAAACACCTACCAGTCCGGCGACGGAACTCCAACACAAACTACACCTCCAACTGAGGAAGATAGTCAACTCCCCCCTCCCCTCCCCTTTGTACCTCATACAAGGGGAAAGGTGAAGTATCAACGCCCTAAAACTTTTGTTGTGTGGCAATTTATGACTTTAGATACTGTAAACTCTCTTGCTATTTGTAATAAGTGTAAACAAGCATTTATACGTAGAGTCGGTGGAGGTCAAGGTGGGACGGGGGGTTTATATAGACATTTGCTATCTTGTAGACCGATTGAATATAAGGCGGCCAAAATTCTAGCAGATAAAAAAAGGGAATTCAAATTGATGATGATGATATTAATTCTAGTGTTCCTCAATCGGTAGAGTGTTCTAACATGGTTCAAGGAACATTGGATCCTTCTAACCCCGGTGATCCAATTACACAACGTAAATATAATAAAGAAAGAGATCGCGAAAATTTAGTTAAGATGGTTTCTGTTTGTGGTTTACCTTTTGGTTTTCCTTCACATCCCGATTTTATTGAATATAATCAACGAACTTATAATCCGTCTTTTAAAGGTGTTTCAAGAAATACAGTTAAATCTGATGTTTTAGAATTTCAAGGTAAACATTGTCAATATCTTCGTTGTTTATTTAGCATATTAGATTGTAGAGTGTCTATAACTTCTGATATGGGTCGTAGTGTTAATGAACGTGATTATTTAACTGTCACAGCACATTGGATTGATCATAATTGGAATTTGCAAAAAAGAATCTTAAGTTATAAAGAATGTGTAGAGAAAAAAACTGGTGCTTATATAGCTTCAACTGTTTTAGGTATTTTAGATTTTTATATGCTTTGTGATAAAGTAATGAGTGTCGCATTAGATAATGCCTCTAATAACACCAACGCTGCTGCTATGTTAAAAACTAGACTATGTCCAATTGATAATAACGCTTTCCATGTTAGATGTGCTGCACATATATTAAATTTAATTGTACAAGATGGTATTTCATTATTTGATTGTGGTTGTATGAAAATAGAATATGCTGTTTTATGGATTTTTTATGCTCATAGACCTGCTAGAATTAGGGAATTTAACGAGCGTTGTGTACTATGTAATCTTACACCACGAAAAGTTCCAAAACATGTTAAAACTAGGTGGAATTCTTTTTATGAAATGCTTTCAGTTGCTTATGAATATCAACGACCCATACAAATGGTTTTTAATGCCCATAATTCTGACCCACTAGAAAGAATTTGTGATGAAGATTGGATAGAAACCAAAGAACTATTGGATTTTCTAAAACTTTTTTATAATGCTACAACAATGTTTTCTGGAGTTTATTATCCTACTATTTCATCAGTCTTAGTAAATATTTGTGCCATTTCAATTCAATTTCAAACATACAAAAAAGTTGAAAAATTTAGACCGTCAATTGAAGCTATGATTGAAAAATTTTAAAAATATTTTTTTCCTATTCCTCAAATTTTTTTAACTGCGACTTTACTTAACCCTCAATATAAATTACGAGGTGTACAAGGACTTGTTCAAACTTTTTATGATACTTTAGAAATTTTACCGGAAGAAGTTCCAAGTTGTGAATTTTGTAAGTCTAGCATAAAAGTGCAAGCCAAAATTTTATATGAAAAATATAAAACTATGGAAATTAATGAAGGAGTTGTTGCTCAAACTTCTAATGCTATCAACAATGATTATATTGATAATTATATGCTTGGTTTTCTTGGTCTTAATTCTACTAACCGTGATGATTTTGAAGAATATCTTAATCAGTGTTTGGAAACAGTTACCGACGAGCAGGGCAACGTAAAAGTATTAGATTGGTGGAGGAAACGTGGTAGTGCATTTCCAACTCTTAGCAAAATGGTTCGTGATGTTCTAGCTATTCAAGCTTCATCAGTTGCTTCAGAGGCTGCTTTTAGTGCGGCAAGGTTTCAAATTGGAGATCACAGACATTCATTGGCTGAAGAAAGCTTGGAGTCATCAGTTTTATTTAGAGATTGGATCAACGCCGAGAGAAGAAATTATAATTTGCCAAAGTTAAGCGCCAAACAAGACTCTTATTTTAATTCAATATTTGGATGTAGTAGTGACGATTAACTAGATGCACAAGAGTTTCAAGCATCATTGCCAACACCGGAGGATGTTACCGTCGATTTGATACAAGAGTTAGAAAAAAGTTTTATTGGACAATACAGATATTAGATTTACATACGAGAACTAATTGAAACAGAACCCTTCCTAGAAGGTGGCTGCGTAGATTAGTTACTCCTCTAATATTTAATTTGTAAATTGTAACTTGTAAGTTGTTAGTTGCAATTAAATTTTATTTGAATAAATTTAAAGGCTTTATTCAAGTCTTTTTTATACAACGATTGTGTTGCATTTAAATTTAATACTTTACTTATCAAAACTTACTTCAAAATTTGAAATTTGAATTTTGAAAGTTAAAAGATGAAATTTGAATTTTTCAAAACTTAAGCATTTTAACTTAGCTAAAAAATAATATTCAAAATAATAAAAATTAAAAATGTCATTCAAAAAAAATATAACTTCAAAACAATTAAATAAATACAAAAAAAATAAAAATCCCGTGTCCCGTCCCGTCCCGTCCCGTCCCGTCCCGTCCCCTAAAACACTGTCCCATCCCGTTAATCTAGTGGGACGGGACGGGACTTCTATTTGTCCCCCGAATCCCGGCCCGGTTCATCCCGGGTCCGGTTGAATTTCGGTCAAACCTCGTCCCGTCCCATCCCGTCCCCCTATGTCCCGTCCCGTCATCCCCGTCCCCGTCCCCTTGCCAGCACTAATCTGAGGTATGGGGTTCTGATATAGCTCAAGTAGTCATAGAGGTGGACTATCGGGCAATGAGAACAGCTTCAGATTATTTTTAATCCCAGTGAAGGAGACGTCCTGACTTAAAGACGAGACCTCATAGTTAATAATTTCACCAATTTCAGGAAAAGCCTTCTTTTATTTGGTAACACAATAGGAATCACAAACATTGCAGTTCAGAGCAGCTTTTAGCATCACAATTGTGCAATTTATCTTTAGAGTACTCCGGACTTAGCTTCCCATATTTACAATTTGACAGTTGAAGGCTTTATGCTGGATCCAAAGCTCAACCAAGACTAATTGGGGTCCTTCTGTTACTTAGAAATCTCTAGTAGATTTAAGTGCTGAAATTAATAGATTTGACATGATTACACTTTACAGCGACAGGAGGAGGGATATGCTCCTGTCAAAGAAATTACAAGAAAAGGAGGGAATTTCCAAACTGTTCTAAGTATTCAATGACTAGACAAAAAAACATAATGTAAATCCAGCCAAGTTCACAGTTTAACCTTATCCGCTTTACACACGCTTTACACCTATTTGTATAGGTACTTATGATCTTGAAAATGATTTAAGTTTGGCAAGAATTCTTCTAGAAGATATCCATTCTTTCTCAACCGGTAAATTACAGACAACAATGCAGCTGCAGATATCCTAATATTTCAAAGAATACGTTACTATGTGCGGGTGTGTGTGGGATCAGTAGTTTAAGAATTTCACTCAAAGATCAAAAAAGAAAGTGTCTTTGCGTTTACACTAGCTAGTTCTCAATTTAGAACAAGGTAGAATGGTGTCAAAGCACTAATATCAGTCCATTCAAACATGACCAGATGCACAGAACAGAAATAGATGTACTTACGTGCCAGAGAAAGCCATAATTCCACCAGTTAGCAGCCCTCCAAACTACAACAACAACAACTACCTCTTAGTCCAAAAAAGTTGGAGCCGGGTACCATCCTCCATACTACAACAACATACCCAGTTAAATCCCACAAGTGGGGTCTGGGAAGGGTAGTGTGTATGCAGACCATACCCCTACCTCGTAGAGCTAAAGAGTTGTTTCTGGAGGAACCTCGGCTCGAGTGTAACATTTCAAAATAGGTATGGAAAAGGGAAAACAACAGTGGAGAAACAAAGCAACTAATAAGGAAACAGTAACAACCACAGAATAATGCGATAACCTAACAACAATCAACAGCAAGTGACGGTGGAATCAAAAGCAAGATACTAATAAGAATAGTTCTAAAACCCTAGAAAATCAAGACAATACTCCATACTTACAAGCAAGAAAAAAAATGTATGGAAGCTTAAAATTGGTGACAAAAACAGAAAGGGAACTCACAATGTTTGGATGTTTAGTGAAAGGCGCAGCAAGAAGGGCAGCAGTGTGAACCAGATGGTACAGTGACGCAGTCTGCCACACCTGCACTTCCCAATTGCAACAAAATAACCCAAAAATTCAATCTTGATTCATTTTTCTAGCGTTAAACCCAACAAAGAAAATACTAAACTGAATAATGGGGAAAAGGGGTTAAAAAAGAAAACAAGAACCTCTTTGTAAGTGGGGTTTTGGGGCTTGAATCCATGAGCACCATAAGCTCCTAACCCAACAGCAGCTACACCTGTTTTCCAAAGCTTACAATATTTCAGATAAAGATTCTTTAAACCCAGAAAATCATTTTTTTTTAAGAATAAAGAGAAGTAGCTTACCAGATATAGCAGCAACCTTGTGCCAGATTTGAGGATCCATTTTTGATGATTTCTGTTTCTTGGATGAACTGGTTTTGATCTTTGCAACTTTGTTCAAGTTTGATCGTCGCAGCATAGGTCTGTTGCCTATACTCATAAACTTATTTTTTGACTATTTCCTAAACAAATAATTATGAGGGAAAAAAATATTTTTTTATACACGTTATTTTTTTAATTAGATGTGACTTATAAGGTGTAATAATTTTAAAATAAAATGTATGATTATTTTATGTTGTATTTGATTGAAAGTATTAAGTAGATACTGAATAATTTATTATATTACTATTTATATTATAATCTTATCTCGAGATAACTTACCCTATTCTGAAGGATTTGAGGAAAGTTTATAAGTCATACTTATGGATTTTTTCACATACCCAATCTTTGTTGACTTCAAATCATATCACAAGCCAAGATCCAAAAAATTGACAAACAATATGATGATATAATCCCATTTTTGAAATGTTCAATAATTTAGGCAGAACTCTCTTAAAACAGTCTTTCGAGTTATGGGTTAATGTGCAATACTATGTATCTTAAGCTTCATTTGTTTGGTTAGTTTTGATCATTATTTTGAAAATATTTACTTGTGTATAGATATTTTTTTATGGCTAGTAATAATGCGTAATAATTGAATTTCGATTCACTTAATCTGTCTATATTAACTTAATAATATACCCATAAATTATGAGATATATGGAAAAAAAATGACAATATGATTCTGAATACAAGGAAGTATTGTGAAAAGCTTTGGGACCTCGTAAAGGAACATCTCATTCATTCGCGAATCTTAAAAGTGATTAGATTATTCGAATTGTATGGTGTTTTAAAGATCTCATTGGCATGTTGTTGATCGCAATTTAATCACTGCACTAATTGAGAGATAATGTCCTGAGACTCATACACTCCACTGTAGGACGGGTTAGGCGGCGATCACCTTGCAGAACATAGAGGTATTTTATAGCTTACTCGCAAAAGGTGATTCAGTACTTGGTATGAGCACAGAGAACCATAGCGCATTGACAAAATATTTGTCAAAGATTATTAGGTTTTACTCCACGTCCTCTAAATTTTAAACATAGTTACCTCAAGGTCTCTACGCTTAATGCACACTTGCGACTTCAGCCATAGTTACCTGACTTGACAACCCACGATATGGTCAATGAGAAGGCTAGGTGTTATATATTTTGGATCATTGTTGGTTTAATGATGACAAGCACATCTAATGATTTTTTAAAGCTCATGTACTTACCTATGCTCGAGGACATCACTCCAATAGGATCTCATAGTTCGGATAGTGCAACACTAGCATTTTAAAGCTCATGTACTTACGTATGCTCGAGGACATCACTGCAGTAGGATTTAACAGTTGGATAGTGCAACACTAGCATGCTTGTATCGCTTTCTTTGTAAAGTCTCACAAAATATCCAAAATAAGATTGTTGTATTTATTGAAATTTCTTCTAGTTTATAATTATCTATCTATTTATACGTATATCATGTTCATATTTGAGCATGAGAGAGAGTTACTTTTCGCGGGCTCCAAATAGCAGCACAACGGGACACAGAGAAATATTTTTTTATGTGAGTTTACTTAGGGATCCACATGCATCTAGATGGTTTGCACTTTGATCACATCTAAGGGTGTACATGACCCGGTTAGTTCGGATTTTTCAAATATCAAAACCAAACCATTTGTGTCAATTTTTTAAATTTATAAACCAAACCAAACTAATAAAACTCGGATCTTTTCAAATTTTTCAACCTCGGGTTTTTTCGGGTTGGTTCGGGTTTTTCAAATACCAAACCAAATCATTTGTGTCGAATTTTTAAATTTTTAAATCAAACCAAACTAATAAACCTCGAATTTTTTCGGTAAAGTATTCATACAAACATATAATTAACTTGTGCTCCAAATATTTCTTTAGTCCAACCAAAATACAATTATCTAAGGTGTTTCTTAAGAAAATAACACAAAATATGAGATGAGTGATGATACTAAAATATTCAATAAAAAATAATAATGAAATCGTATAAAATAAATATTGCAAATTGATATGTTATAATGAAAATTATCATAATTTAAAAGTACTAAATCATGCTAAAATAAGTCTAACAAGTATTAATTACATGATTAAACATTAAAGAAAAATTAAAACTAGGTTATGTATTTTAAATGTCTAAACCAATGTAAAACTAAAGAACAAATATTCAATATTATTGTCATTCTTAGTGTTGAATTAATTTATTTTGTTAGCATTACTATTGATTTGATTTTGAATTGAGCTTTACTAGAGTTACTAATATCTATGGACTATAACTTTTATTGGACCATTCAAAATTTTAAGTCTCAAAAAACTTGAAAAAATATGTTAAAAGATAAAAATTATGAAAATGTACAAGTAATATTTAGAAATTACATCAAAGTAAATACTTTTATGTATAAAATTAATTTTAAAAATTATATATATAATGTCGGATTGATTTGGTCTCAGGTTGGCTTTTTTTAAAGTTAAAACCAAATCAACCCAAGTATAGTCGAATTTTTTATTTCAATACCAAATCAAATCAAACCGAACCATTAGTCGGATTTTTTTTCGATTTACGGTTTGATTCAATTTTCAGTTCAGTTTTGTACACCCCTAATCACATCTTTCGTTTTGGCCTAAGCTTGTTTGGCTTCATTTTCTTGATTTTTTCTTAGACAAAAACAAACTCTCTTACTTCGTTAGATACAAATAAGGCATACCACCCTTCCCAAATCTAACATGTGAAATTATACTAGGTATGTTTTTGTCGTTGGCTTAAGCAAATATATCTTATCTCCTTGTAGTACCCTACAGCAAACATGGTAAAAGCCTCTTTGTAGCTTTAGACACATATCATTTACCCCATAAACCAATCCAATAACAGGCATGAATGAGTTAGCATTTGTTTTCGTTGCGAAAATCATACTGAGAATATCTACAATCCCATCACCCTGTGTAAACAACAATCATAGATCAAATATAATATAAGGATTTGTTTAGGCACACAATTGAGTGAGAAATCAGTAACCAGGTTAGTTGGGAGGAAATATTCACTGCCATTGACGAGAAACCAAGATAGAATTGAAAACTTGGACTACAGCAGTTGGTTATTTCAAGGATGATTTGATGCCTATAACACTGCAGTTCCTGAGAACATTCAGCAAAGGCATCAAGAATATGTCCCTATAGACACTAAACTGAGACATAATAAGCAGTTAAGAGCAGAATATGAAATACCATTACAAGTCGCTAACCAGAACTACAGCCGCCTAAAACAATGGGGGCATCTGTTAAGTATCGCTTGGATCCTTGGAGCTATCTAATATTTTGAGAATCATTCTTCGTTTTGTATTAAAATCTATACAATTTAAATCTCGATACTGTTAGAATGACTGATGAAAAGGACCTCTGATATTAATACCTTATTTATCTTGGTCTTTCCTTCACCTATACCTCTGTTACAGCCCGAAAATGCTCACCTGGTGTAGCAGAGAAATTTTCCATTCTGCTGGGTTCTTCACAACTATGAACTTCCTTTACAGATTGAGGAAGCTCAGTGGAAATCCTGAACAGGTTTTGTGGTTCATTTGAGATATCTTGAATCTGCAAACCACATCTAGTGCCATGGAGCTCATCAGGAACACCGGGATATTCTGTTTGTCCAAGTTTTTCTTCCATCAACATTTTGGTTTCAGCCTGAGATGTCACATTTAGATCAAATCCCACTGCGCTTTCAGCTTCAGTAGTTCTTTCCTCCTTGGCGTCATTTACTCGCTGAAGTAAATCTTCTGGAATTGCAGCAGGGTCAAGATCCCAGCACCCCTCAGGCAAGTTCATTCTTTCACCTTTCAGTAAGCAAGATGGTACCTGATGTGAAAATCGTAACATCTCTCTTTTTGGAATCAATCGAATGGCATCCTTGTTTGTGTTTCTAGAGTATACTGTCTTGAATCCATCTAGTTTAACCAAAGGAGTAACACAGACACCAAGCTCTTCAGAATAATCATCAAGAACCTCAACCATTTCATACTGGTGCCTTACTTCAGCTGGGGTTGTTCTGTTCCAATCTGGTGACCAATTTCGATATACAGCCCAAATGTCTCCACTTTTTGGGTAGATTCTAATACTACCTCCCCTTCCAACTTTCTCCTTATTTAGCAGGTGAGAAAATATGTTTACATGCTCAACATTTTCAGAGTTAAAGGCCCTAAAATTTCCACATGACTTGGTAAAACCAGAATCCAACCAATTGACCAGCCCAAATTCGCTATCGGTCTTCGAACTTAAGTAGCTGATATGAACTTTGAATGGTTTCACAGAGATGATTTCACGAATCAAACAATACAAGCGAGGCATACCATCTTCCTCGTCATATAAAGCCCATATCTGCTTAGGTCTGAAGCAATCTTCTGACCTATCCTTGTCAAAATCATGGAAGTCAGAATCTGGGACTACTATTGTCATGGACCCAGTTTTCCCCAGTTCTGATTGATGAACAACACTTTCCTGTGCCCCTCTAGGTCTCTCACTCGATTCACCAAACTCAGCATCTGCCTTTCTCTTCTTCTCAGTCTCTGCAGCAGCAGCTTCTGAAGCCAACTTCTCTTCCAGTTTTTTGCGGATTTCTGATCTTGCCTTGTCAATTAGTAACCGTCTTGCATCAAACGCAGGAGCAGCGGAATGTCTTCTTATTGAAGCTTCAGCAGGATTTGGAAGCTTAACATTTTGTTTCAAATTCCCATCCCCATTTACATCAGCCATTTTAACTTCTCCAGAAGTTTTTAGAGCCACTTCTCCATTACTATAGCTGTATGTACTTTCCACGTCAACTTTAATCTTCTTAGGAGGTCTACCAGGCCTGCGGGGGATTTGTTCATTGCAGACAGCATGCCCGTTAAGAACCCTGTTGCTCACCACCTTTTTCACTTCGTGCTTCCCTCTGCCTCTTCTTCTAGTGATTTTCCTACTCACCTGGTTCGCAAAACTGACAGCTGCGGATGATCCATTGGAATCTAAAACTGGAGCAGAATTTCCAGGGCAGGAACTCCACTGAAAGGACAAATTGGAGACATGCTCAGAACAAGTTCCAGAATGATGTCCTGAGACCCCATTATTTGCAGGATAAACAGATGTTGTTGGGACATATGTAGCCCCACAGCCATGGCTTCCATATCCATTAGACCAAGAGCTATAGGAATAGGAACCATTAACCGGAGCCAATCCTGTTTCAGCAGCTATGAAAACCCCACGACAGTTCTTACAGGACAGTCTTTTGTTCAGGTACTTCCTAAGATATTCATACTGAACGTGACAAGAGGTACAAACAGTCCAAAATGTATCAAGCCTGTTATGAGAAACTGAAGAATTGGAGTAACTGTCATAGCTCCCAACACCAGAACCATGCAGAGTAAATAAACTTCTCCTGTGATCATACGAGCTTCTTTTGGCAACATCAGACAACACCGTCCATGCTTCAGAGACAAGTCTAAATGCACCGTCAGCTCCAACACTTTTGTTCTTATCGGGATGGAGTAACACAGCCATCTTCTTATACTGTTTCTTCAGCTTAGCCTTGTCAACAGAGGAATCTAAACCCAGTATTGCATAGAAATCATATTCTCCATTAACCTTCATCTCTGCAGCACTCAGGACTCCAAATGTCGCTACCATCTGTGATATTCCTTCCAAATGAGGGTACAACATCTGAGCTTTTAGAGCATAATTTTTTGCACCCAAAACGTCTTTCTCCACAAATCTCCTTTCAGCATTTGCTTTAGCTTTAAGTGCTTCCTCCATGTTCAGTTCCATCTCAAAATCCAGAATTTCAGCCCAATTTCCCTACGAATCTTTCAGAAGATCACAGATTTTTATAAATGAAACCGCGAAAAAACATGGTTACAGACCTGCAATTGAACAAGAAATACTTTAATGCGCATTTCTTCATTTCTAGCTTCGAAAACAACTCACTGATCAACCTTCAAAAGTACTCAACATTTCAGTAATATCCTAACCTTAAATAATAACTCACAAATCCAACAAATCTAAATCCATCAACCATTATATATACCGAAATAAATATCCAGATCTAAATCTATATTCAAAACGCCACTTACTCCGTACCAGAAAGAACAACAGCTCAAGTCATCAATTGACTCAGTCAAATTCAACAGAACCGACACCTCCAACAAATTCAATTTCAAGTCAAAATATTTCTACTCACATTCAAATTCAACTCACGCAAAACAAAATCACACAAAATATTTACAGAATTTTGAATATACTATAAGATCTAAATAACAACAAACACAAAAAGATTAAAAAACAAAAATCATAAACAACAGACAATTTTAGCACAAAACGTAGCTAGATTCCGGAGAAGGCAACAAATTTCAAATGAGAATCAAAGTGGACTTACAGAGACTAGAATCTGACTGATATACGAATCTCCGTAGATCAGCAAAAAAATCTATTGATCTTAAAATTTGCAGCAGATCTCAAATTAAACTCTTAAAGTGAAATGGCAAACTCAAAAGAAGTACATCATTCAACTTTAACCAAAAATTAAAGTAAGCGAGTAGTGAAAACTGAGATTCATGAGGAAATTACTGTACTTTTTCAGTTGAAGATTTCGGCATCTGACGGCGGCGTTACGGCGGAAGATACCGTCGGAGACGCCGAAGAGTAGAAGAAGTTTTTTTTTAGTTTATTTTTTACTAACTATTGCAACTAAACTGAAAGAATACTGTATGAATGGTTTGATTGTTAAAAATTAAAAATAGAAATAGTAGTAATATATTAGAAAATGAAATGATTACAGAGTGAAATATTTCTACTTTTTATTTTTTCAAATTTAGAATGTCAAATTTAATTTTTACCTTTTCTAAAAATAAAAAAAATTGTACTTAATTATAATACTTTTTATATGTGGAAGATAATATCATTCTAAAAAATGTCAACTTTGTAATTAAAGCTAGTACTAATTTTTTTTAAAATCTAAATTATAAATGTATATTAATTTTTACTTTAAATATTGTTAATCTTCTGAAATAGTAAACTAATAATATCTGATAAATGAACTAAATCTCAAAAAGAGAGAAAAAAAACCTTGTCCATTGGGATTGGGCTTTGGATTCTGTGTACTTAATTGAATTTTTAAAAAAAATTATTTTTGAATAGGAAAATTAAAGGTATCATTTTTTTGGGTGACCTAAATTGAAATGTTTGGTTAAGATTAGATAGTGGAAAACTTATATTATAAAGAGTTCACAAGTTGTCTGCCACTTGGCCTAAATTTATTGGCATTATTAATTTTGAGTAAAATTTATAGCAAGGATATAACTTATTTGTAGTATTAAACTTACTTGTACTCAATTATTTGAAAAAATGCATCTTTTCTTCTCTTTAATTATGGAATCCCATGACTCATAAGGATTTTTTTTTTGAGTAAAAAAGTAAAGATTCCAACAGAGGGAAAGAGACATAGAATACTTTTTATTTTTTTGTCATACTTTAGTGGAATATCTTTTTTTCTAATTTTTTTCCTTCTATTTATAATTTACAGTCAGGTGGTTGTCGGATTTCGTCTCGCTACTAGAAGAAAATCGCTTCTGGATCACTATGGTGTGGATGGATGTAGAGCAATCTGTCCTTACTGACTTTGATCAGTAAATTATTTAGAATTTCGAAAGATGATCAAGATACCTTGCTTCTAAGTCACTACACGAAATGTGCATGTAGTCGTACGTAGTAATCATGTATCTTATGTTTGCAACATATTAAAAGAAGATAAAACTGAAACTCTAAGTTAAGGCGCTTGTATCTTCAATTTGATAGAAACACTTTATTCTTATTTAGTTTCATTATGCCCATAAGTATAATTGAAAATATTCTACTCTTTTTAGTGGTTTTACTAACAAATTCAAATTAGTTGGTCAGTAAATTTCAAATATCTCAAAAATTATGCAAGTAGAACAAAAACACTTTGGTGGTGGGGGACGTGTACTATAGATGTCTATGTCTATCACCTTCTCCTTATTGATGAATTGCACAAGAATTTATTTTTTGTAGAGCAGGCAACACATGGCTA
Organism: Solanum appendiculatum; assembly: GCA_018342035.1. Taxonomy (NCBI): domain Eukaryota; kingdom Viridiplantae; phylum Streptophyta; class Magnoliopsida; order Solanales; family Solanaceae; genus Solanum; species Solanum appendiculatum. Next base: position 1,224,190 of record JAGDQO010000583.1, on the reverse strand, counting down.
GTAGTACTTTTATCTGTTTTGGAAGGAACATAACTAAATGCGTGTCTCTAAGCTAGCAACTTACTAACAATTATATACCAATACTTTTCATTGTGTTAAATATGGCATTTCCTCTTCCATGTTCTATAACAACAACAACAATAACATATCGAAATCTCACATTATATATGGGGTCTGAAAATGATAAACTGGACACTACAAATACTCCAAAGTTCATATATATATATATGGATAGTTGGGAACTTACTCATGTTATAATAGAGTTATCATGATATATACTATTTATTTTTGTTTTATGATAAGTTTGTTACCATGATATTTAGTGAACACAGTTGCTTGCTTGACCTACCTCAAACAATTTATAATTTGAATTTTTAGTTCTCTTAAAAATCAATTATATTGTGGTAGGTGATATCAACATTGAAGAACATTCACACTTTTATTCATAGCATTAGAAAATGGCTCCATTATATGGAAGTTAATTAGTTATGAGACCTATTTCAACTCGAGAATGTGATAAGTCAAGATTGAGGTGTTAAGCGGCTTCATCGAAAAAAGATTCAAGGTATATTTGACTATCCATTTAGATTAATATTATGTGCATATACCTTTTTATGGCCTTTTGTCTAAGATCAAGATTTAAGGTATATTTTGACTATCCACTTAGATTAATATTGTGTGTATATACCTTTTTATGGCCTTTTTGTCCAAGATCAAATGTAATATTACGACCATAAACCTTGATCTTCAAGTTGGGCTAAAACAATCTAAATATACTTTTAAGTTTTAACTAGCATGATGTGATATTGTCAATTTTAAGTTATGTTTACACAATTTTCTTTAAAAGATATCATATCATTAAAAATATCAAACATTTCATAAGTAACTTTTTTTTTCAGCTATCAATATGAGACTTAGTTCATATACGCCCAAGACTTTTGTTTAACTACCCTTTAAATCGATATAGATAAATTTATATACATGGCTCAAAGACAGTATATTAAGATGACCAAACAATTGAATTACTATGAACTTACTTGCTTATAAAAGTATATTATATCATGACAATGTAAAGAAATAGCGTGTAAAGAATTGAATAATTGGACTAATCGGAATTTCGTGTCCGAACCCATTCCTTCGGATCTAGCTGGTGGTGGGCTTCCTAATATGATATCGACCTTGAATATCTCAAATATAGTTCTTCGCGAATACGATTGCTTCTTCTGATCATGCTTAAGAAATTAGATATCTGGTGTTTGCTTTTATTGAGTCACATCCAACCTGTCCTATTTGTCACATATCGCTTCCTGACTCACCCACATATCAGTCCGATTTATACCCCATACAACTTCCTCCTTTTGATTAGGTTCTTGAATTGGGTCTCGATCGACAAGCTCATGTAATAACACATGGGAGCAAACTAATATACCACAAAAGTTCCTAATTGCTTAATGTTTTGGTATCACATGTTGATATTGGTCAATCATAGAATTGTAAGACGTATGATTTCGAAATACTCGTAAAAGAAGTTGTATTTCAGCAAAAAGAGAAAAAAATGATTTTTTTTTTTTTTTAAGAATCCACCAAACTCAATTTTTGCAAATTTCTTTTAACGATTATCTTAGTCCCCAAATTAATGGCAGACTTAAAAACACTCATCTACTTGATTAAGTAATTTAAAAACATCTCTTTTTATACCGCATATCATCCACCCAATCATATATATGGAATTTTCTTTTGATGCAGCATACATATAGATATATATAATAAAATAAATATTTAAATATATATATAAGAAAGCTAGATAAAAAAGAAGTGAGGTGGCACCTCTCAATGACCAAGGATCCTATTTATCTTTTTTGTGGTTTTTTTTGACATTTTCTCTAATTATTTTCAATTAATTTATTTTATAAATCATCTCCTTAATTCATATCTCTTCAATTACATAAATTCAAATCTTAATTAATTTTGTAATGTCTATAACTCCTAACATTTCATATTCATAACCTTCAAATTATTTAACATACAAATTTATAACTCCTTAAAATCACACTTATAAAAAAACCTATTTTGAGACATGTATGATGATTATTTTATTTTCATTTTTCTTATTAATTCTTCATCTTTTATCTTTTTGGTTGTTCAATCTTTTGTCTTCTTTGATCTGATTTTGTAGGAGAGATGTATAATGAAGAATGTTAGATATTTTTGCATAGTTTGATTTTACGAGGTAAAATTATTTGACATGCATAATATAATTATCACTTTTTTCTATTGTAATTATATATTTAATTATTTTCTTATTCTTGATTATACAAATCATGAGCTTTTTAGAAAAAATAATTTGATTTTTTCTCTCTGCTTCTCTTTGTAGTTTCTAGAGAATATTAATATTAGACATCCATAGTTTGATTTTATGAGGTAAAATAATTTGACATGTCTATATACTTATAATTATCACTTTTTTCTATTGTAATTATACATTTAATATTATTTTTTTGGATTTTTGATGATACAAATCATGACTATTTTTGTAGGAAAAATGATTTGATTTTTTTCTCTTTTGCTTCTCTTTGTAGTTTTTTGAGATTTTTTTTTTTTTTGCTTATTTTTGTAGTTTCTAAAGAATCTGATCATTTGTACTCTCTTCTTCTCTTTGTAGGTTTTGGAGAATTGAATTATGTTAATGTTTATGTTTTTTTGTTGTTGGTGTTGTTGTAAGATTAACTTATCGTGTTTTCAGGTCAGGATATTTTTGAAAATAAAAGTAGAAAAGGGAATTAACATATACATGTATGCTACTCAAGAAAGTATGTAGATATAATTTTGTAGTTATGTGGATTAAATTTTTATTAATTATAATGATAGAACATGAGAATATAAAGTTAATTTTTAATTTTTAAAATACAGTTTTATTCATAGAAAAATTGATTATTAATATGTAACTTTATAGTATTTATATTTTAATTTGAATCATATTTATTTATTTCACATTTTTGACAATTTTTACTATTTATATATTTTTTATTATTATTGTACAAAAATGAATATGTCAATTACTACTCATTTATTTATTCATATTCTTTAATAGAAAATTTTAATTTTCTTTATTTTCCTTACTTTCATAATTGTTGATGATCATAACTTCTAAATTGTTAATTTGTAATTTTCAAAATATAGTTTAATTTATAAAAAAAATTGATTATTAATATATAACTTTGTAGTCTTCATATTTTAATTCGAATCATATTTATCTTTTTCTCATTTTTTGACAATTTTTTTCTATTTATATATTTTTTACTATTGTACAAAAATGAATAGGTCAATTACTACTCCTTCATTTATTCATATTCTTTAGTAGAAAATTTTAATTGTCTTTATTTTCCTTACTTTCATGACTTTTGATGATCATAACTTCTAAATTATATTAATAGTCATGTTCATGATATCACTTGATATTTAATTGTCTTTATAATAAAAATGAAAATAAAGTAATTATCATACATGTCTCAAAATAGGTTTTTATAAGTGTGATTATAAAGAGTTATAAATTTGTATATTAAACAATTTGAAGGTTATGAATATGAAAGGTTAGGAGTTATAGACATTACTAAATTAATTAAGATATTTATATAATTGAAGAGGTATGAATTAAGGAGATGATTATATAAAATAAAATAATTAGAAAAAATGTCAAAAAATCCACAAAAAGGATAAATAGGATCTTTGGCCATTGAGAGATGCCACCTCACTCTCTCTCTCTCTCTCTCTCTCTCTCTCTCTCTCTCTCTCTCTATATATATATATATATCAAAAAAGTAAAAAATAATTTCTTTAACTCTCTTATTTATTAAGAAAAACTTTAAATTTCGCCATTTAACTCTCTTAATAACAAATTTGTGTTTAAAGTGTTAACGAAAAGTCATATAAAAAAAGTAATCTTCTTTATAACAATGTAAATGAGGTGTGAATAAGGATAACAAAGAGTCATATTTTCCCCCTTTTTACCATAACAAATGTGAATATATGGTTAATGTGTATTAAATTTATTATTATTGAAAGTAAAAAAAAAAAATTCTTTTAGTTTTCCCACATCAAAAAATTGAGTTATTTTTTGGAGAGTTATTGCCCCAATTTATTCATAATAATTACCATAATAATATTGTAATAATAGGAATAATTGTATTAATGCTGCCAAAAATTATCCAACTCCTAATACTTTTTCTATATCTTCAATGCTGCATACATACATTTTTTAAAAAAAATTATTTCTTCGTCACTCTCTGATAATCTCTATACAACTAAATTATGTCTTTAATTTTATTTTATTTTTATTGTAAAAGTAAAACCTCAACGGTAGTGTTTCACTATAGCAATTTAATTCTCTTTTCTCGCAATGCATACTATAAGAATGAAAGTTTAGATATAAATTTTTAATATTAATGAATCTTATACTACACAAATATGTATTAAATGAATGCAAGTACGAGCATCGAATATCAAAAAAAATAATTAAAAAATCTCTCTAATTTTTTAATATCGTACATAGATATGTTCTAATATAATTCAAGTATTTTTTTCTCACCATGATTTAACACAAATATATTTTGATTTGTTTATTTTTATTATAGTGTCAATTATACAAGAAGAAAGTCACGTAATTTATGATCGAGTAGATTTAATATTGTTGGTTGAACCAATAATATTGCTATAAGAATCATTGAATTTAGTATGAAACTATGATAAATTGATAATTAGATTGTTACTTAAACTAAATCTTTTCATATCGACTTTTATGTTTTCGTCTTTTTTATCAGCAATTTTAAATGCAGCATGATATTTTTTTAGCAATTCTTCTGAATAGATAATATCATAATTGTAACTTAATTTGTATTTCTATTTCTTATTATATTATTTATTAGAATATTTATCAAATAATGACATTAATTATTTCAAAATGTATTTAATATTTTATTATACTCGTGCGAAGCGCGGATAAGTACACTAGTATTTAAATAATTAAAAGCTAAGAATTTAGTAATTAAAGAGGAAAAGAAGATTTTTTTTTCTTTTAATAAAATTAATTTTTTAATTACCTCATCTCACCTTACCTAGTAGCCCAATCCCACACCTCACTACCCACCCACCTCAAAAAAAAAATTGGGGTGGGGTGGGATGGGGGCAGGGTAGGGTGTGGGAATGGGATAGGGTAAAAAAAATTAATTTTATTTTAAAAGTTCTTCTCTTTTTTAATTGTTAAATTTTTACATTTAATTATTTAAATATTTTTTTTACTATATATATGTGTGTGTATGCTACATTAGTAGAAAATTTCACATATACACATGAGTGAATGACATGTGGCATAAGAAGAGTGTTTCTAAATTACTAAGGGCCCGTTTGGTCATGCGATATGGAATCATGATATGATATCATAATATGAAATCATGAGATGAAGTTGAAGTTTTGTTTGGACATGCGATATGGTATTTTTGTGTTGTATATTTTCTGATAAACATAAGAATCTTATAAGTTGTAAAACTATTAAAATAGCCCCAATTATTTATTCAATCTTACCAAATAAACAAAAATTTATAAAATCGCATAATAAATTATTACAAAATTGTTTGTTCTCCACTTAAGTAATTGTTTCATCTAACTTTAATTCAATAAAAAAACTGAACATAAATTGTAATGTACTAGTCTTTAATATAATACTCCCACATAGTACGGACAATCTCTTCACGTTGAACTTGCATTTCTCGATCATATGACAGAGAAGACGAACAAAGATTGTTACTTTGAATCATTTGTTGGTCAATATCATCCGCAACTATATTTTCATGCTCATAGATCATAAATATTTCATCACTCATTGGGTATTCTTGCAAATAATTATGTAACACTGCACAAGCTATGACAATTTTCACTTGTGTGTTAATATCATAATGGTTCATGACTTGTTTCACTTGTGTGCAATTACTCATTTTCAGTGCATTAATTTCTTGCTAAAATCAAACATATTGGAAGTAGTGATTATCAAACATACATCACCAATTTTGTCTTTTTTCATATTAAATTGCTTTAAACATTTTCATATGTAGCCGAAAGAGAAGTTTTTTTTATTATGAAAAATCAAAAAAATTACTCCTTCCATTCTTATTTATATTCACCAAATCAATTCTTACTTTATCATTTATACTCACCAAATTTAAAGTAATAATAAATTTTATGTTGGTGAGCATAATAAATTTTAAAATGTAATGATGTGATTATAAATTTTATTTACCTATGAAATAAATAGTTAGTAGATATAAATGTGGTGGTGGTTGTTAATATAAATTTGTGGGTCAATTTTTATATTTAAAAAATTCCAAATCATGATATGGAATTCCCAAATCATGATTTTTGGAGAATATGGGATTCCATCTCATGATATGAAATCATGAGATGGAATCAGCATGAAATCGCATGTCCAAACGCTGATTCCATCTCACAATTTCATATCGTGATATGGTATCGTATGACCAAACGCCTAGTTAATCAAGTAAAAAGATGTTTTTAATGTTGTCAATAGTTGAAGGGACTAAAATAATAATTTATGTCAAATTTAGAGATATTTTCAATGCGTATCTCAACGAATAAACAACTTAATTAATTAAGAGTCATATGACCAAAGCAATTCTTCCAAAACAAACCCATAAACAGGATTTTCTTAAATTCAAATCCAAATATTTAAAAAGTAAATCTAAATGTCTGGTATAAAAATTAAGAAGTCGCACTAAAATTTAAAGAAAATGTAAAAAGGATTAATAATCAAAATGGTAGTTTTTTTCCCCATGAAGTTCGATATCTTTGATTATTAGTAAAAGCAGTTGGCCTCTGATTTTATTACGATTTATGACAACAAAGAAATATAGAGGAACATTTATTTGTCTACATTATTAAAAGTATGTCTTCTGAATTATTTATCAATTTATAAAATTTAAATAAAATTAATTTAATATTTTTTATTTTATTTTTAAAATTAATTCATTTGAAAGTATAAATATAATAAATTTAAAAAAATTCCTTTATTGTTAATCTTGATACTAATAAATATGGAAGATAAATAGAATATATTAAAAAGATTTAAGGAGTAAATTAATAAAATTATCTTTTTAATTTATAATTTCTTAAGATAGAAAGAGTATATGAGAACACACTATCAAATTAATAACTTTTATTTTGAGCTGCTGTGACACATGCATTTCTCATTTATTTTGTCATAAATAATAGGCCAGCTGACTTTACCAAATGAAATGAGCTCATATTTTCAGATCTTACTATATGTAATTTATTTTATATATAAATTAAAATATTTAAGGAGAAGAGAATTATATTTTAATTTGTAATGATGATTTTCATTTTTTAATACTTAAAAACTTATTCAAAATAATATTCATAATCATCATCACAAAATTTAACATTTGTTGGGTGAATTAAAGAAAAAAATAATAAAAATCTTCATAGAAATGAAAACTCTCAAATGAATTTTGTGATTTATTGAGATTTTTAACAAGTTGAAGGTTGGGTTTGAAGGTAATAGTTAAAGTTATTCAATGAAGATTTGATCCTATTCGAATGTAATTTGTATAATTTTATATAATAGTGTAAAAATATACATATATATAAACACCTTTAATAAATAAATATATTTTTATACGAGGCAGATATATTATTTATAATAAATGTATAATATTGTATATCATACGTATAAACATTGCTATAAAAGAATTGGTAATGTGAGTATAAACTGAAAGCATAACTATGTGGATGTAATATATTGTATTCGACCGTATATTTTTGAAAAAAATCTTGGATAAATTTAGTTATTTGCAAGGAAATAAAATATACAGTATGCTATAATTTGTTACAATACAGTAAAATATATTTAAAACAATTACGCTTCAATTCATTTTGTTTAAACCCAAAAGAAATTGGCAGATAGAAAGACTTATAAGTAGGGGTGGACATAGGATAGATACCTAATCATCATATCGAAAATGAAATTTTTGATGCCACGATTTCAATGTTATTAATATGCATTTTAAAACCTTTTAATATTCGATATGGTATTTGATATTTATGAAAAATAATTACTGAAGTATATAGTATTAAAGTATATAATTACATATACTACTTACATATATAATATTAAAATAACACTATGAAATATATAAAGTAGTACTAGTATAAAACCAATTGTTTAGTTGTTGAAACCTTGACTATTTTATCTTGATTAAAATATTTTTTTTGTTTAATTGATTAATGAAGGAAATTATTTGTAATTTCTTTTGAATATTTCTACATATATAAAGTGTTAGTATGATATAACTGAAACATTTTTTTTTTTAAAAAAAGTTAAAATCACAATTCTCTATTATATGAGTATATGTAAGTCAAAATCGAGCAACTTATGATTACCAATTTATGGTACTGCAAAATATCGAAACGAACTTAAAAATATTGAATCATAATGGATGAATTAGTTATAATAATGGTACAATATTTTTAAAAACTGAAAATGGAAATAATTGAATCGAAGTTTTTAATATTGTACCGTGTCCACATATGAGCTTTAAAACAAACCATAGTCGATAACTTAAATGAAAAGGTGTGATCGAACTATCGGATTAACGGTTTGAGAGTGATTAGAATTTTATAAATGATAGAATATCAAATTGAGATTAGATTGTCTAATATTTATTAAAAAACCAGATAAACCAATAATATGACCTTTTAATTCATATAATTTATGATATTACCCTCGACTAAAGTGACGAATTTATAGCCTTAATTATGTGTTACTGTATCCATAGTTTCTTCCTAAGTATGTTATGTATATATTTTTTAAAATTTATATAATATTATTCAGTGATATTCGTGCTTTAAGAAAGGTAAATAAGCATTTGATTGAAAGTCAAGTTTTTTTTTTATCTATAAAGTTTTAGTTGAACAAAATTTATGCCCGAGATTATAATCTCATGTTTGAAATTTGAAACATTGAACATTATGATATAGTAGATTAATTTAATTGTTTTGAAACAGTAATTTTGATATTTCATGGTATTATCCATTTTACTTTTTGGAGGAAGAAAATTAAAGTTGACCTGATCTTACAACCTTCTTGTCATAAAATATATTGTGTGTGTTTTTTGTGTGAATGTTTTGCATGTGCTACAATATTTATTGAATGTAATAAACATTTCAGGTGAAAGAAGCTGCTCACTTGCCTATGAGCACTTTTGATATCCATGTTACAATAAGTAACTGATAAGTCGATAATCGATAAGTAATCATTAAGTCAAATTGAAATAATTTGATATCTTATTGATTTTATAGTCGTTAAACATATATACAAATCGATAAATCATATTATTAAGTACGAAAATTGAACTAAGCATCCCATAACTATACCTAAATATAAGGAATAATAGTAGTAAGATTTTATTTAATTAATATCACCAAATAGTTGAAAATTTCAATTTTGCCAAACACGAGGAAAACAGAGAGTACATAATTAAGATAAAAGAATAATGAAGCTTCTTTTTCTTGATTTTCCATCTGGCGTTCATTACACTAGAAATTTGCTTTTATTTTTCGAGAATTGGAGTCTGATTAAATTCGAATTCACGTCTTTGTACCAAAGGACTCCAAATCAGATCATCTGGTTAAGAATAAAAGAGTACTTACCACTCCAACGCAACCTGGTTGGTCTCCCAATGAAGCTTTTATCTCCAAATTTAATTTGAAATTCAATTCAAACATTCACAGCCTTGCAAAGGAACATAAGCGACGATACACACGGCGCTGCCGCCGCAGCATCTCCTCCGCCGTGTCTTCCTCCGCCGCCGCCACCACCATTAGTATCGCCGCTCAACAACACTCTCTCATAATAATCCACACAAAACAGCGACAACGATAACTCCACTTCATGGCGAGTCCAATAAACTCGCCTCACAATCTCTGAATCAGATTCCATTCCAATCGGTTTCCATTTCCGCAATCGATTCAATACTGGCCTCACACAGACCATATACAGCCGCCGGTACCCTCCTAGCGCCAAAACCACCGTCCTTACACCTTCCAGCGGCGGCGAAACGTGGCGGAAGCAGAGGTGCTCCCAGAGCGAATCGTTCCGAGCGATACCGCACCAGAGCTTGCATACACAGGCAGCTACTCCCAATGAACGACCGTCGAGCCTCTTTAATATCTCAATCAGTACATCCTCATTATCATTGATGAAAAAATTGGTACCCATTGTTTACACAAATTTTCAGGAATGTAATGGTTAATTAAAGGTTGAGATAAGGAAGTAAAGAGAGAAGTAATGGGTATTTATAGAGAAGAAATTAAGTATGGATTAAATTTGAATCGCGCACGGCATTTGAAATGTCACTCCCAACAAGTTTTCTTAATACCCACACTCGAATTCGAGACATCAGGTTAATAATGCAACAGTCCTATCACTGTACTACAACTTAACGTGATAAAAGATGTTGACTTAAAAGTCACACTCATGTGTGAACTTATTTCAAAATATGAAGAAATAAATACAGCTATAAGGGCTTAAACAACTAATATATCCAAATAAAAAATAATTTTAATAACGTATAAATAATATTTCTTCGGTCTCAATTTATATGATTCACTTTTTTTTTAGTCAGTTTCATTGTCATTTTTATATTTAGTAATAGTGTAACTTTAAAATACCTATTTTACTCGCACAAACATTTATAACTAATTTTTTATCACAAATTTCTAAGATCTTTTATCTTAATTCTATATCAAGTCAAACTATATTATATAAAATAGAAATAAAAAAATATAATTTTTCATCGAAAGATAGTTCGGATGAACCCTAACGCTTCCTAGTTTCATCCTCGGGGAGTGGTAGGTAGGTATCGAGGAGAGAGGAGAAGAAGCCAAAGGGAAAAGTTCAAAAGGGGCAAAAGAGTTGTAACAAAGAATCCAAAACTAGCTTCTGAATTATTAGATTGAAGGGGAAATGTTAGAAATTCAGAGTTATCCACAGGGATTTTAACTTGATGGATTTGACTTTTACTTCTTGTATTTTTAAAATTATGAACTCAAATTTAGTTTTTATTGTAATTTTAGTAAGTTTACACATTATCTCTTTATTTCAATATGTGTGTTTTATTTTTACATGTTTCGAAATAAAAAAAAATAGAAATTTTATTTTATGAGTTTTGTGTTACTATAATTTTTTTGTTTATTGGGTTTCAAATAGATAAGTACATATTGAATTAATTTCAAATATAAATAATATAAGTCAAAAGTATCGAATTCGGTTGAATTGAATTATAACGACAACTCTGCTCCTGACTTAAAAAATAATGTCACTTTTTTAATTTGATAGTAATTTTTACTAGCAACATATCTGGCACAGTTTTAAAGAACAATTTACTACATTATACAAACCTTCAATTTAAAATTATAATATTTTTAAAAAATCATTTCAAGTACAATGAAAATATATAAAATAAAATGGAGTAAAAGTATATATTATGATATGCATCGAAACTATTGGATTTAGATGAAGTATGAATTGAATCTGTCAATTGTAGAAGATGCATGTAAAGCTTGGGGAAAATGTAGTTTATTTTTATTTTTTTTAGTTTTTCATTTGGTGTTTGGTATCTATATATTCGTGTCGTATGGGGCTTCATTCGGAGGAAAGTACTTCCTGTTAGGATATATACTATTAACCATGTGTTTAGATATAGTATTTATTATTGAATAATTATTTATTCAGTTTAATTGATCATATATTCGTTTATGGAGTCTATTTACTTATACAGTAGATGATTTAGTGTATAGAGTTTTAGCTTATACACAGAGGATTAAATCATCGATTCTTATAAGTATAAAGTTTTTTGTTCACAATCTAGGATAGAAATTGGACATGTCATCGGTATGATTGTACCACAAGATTGTATGTAATTTATCTTGATTATGGGAACGGTGTAGTTCCAACTTCTTGTGCTAGTGCATTTTGTATGCATTGAACGGGACCGAAGAGAGATAGTTGTTTTAGATTGACTGACAAAAACATATTCTCTAAACTGTTAAATGCACTTATATTCTTAATCTTGATATAACTATTATGATCTGTATATATTAATTATCGTTTTGATTTATTAAAAGGTGAGATTCTGAGATGGGTCAATATGCCTGGTAGATTGGATGATAATAATATGTATTGGTGAAATAATAAGTTAGTTGATGGAATCCATGTCTCGTTATAGAGATTGATTGATATGCCTTTTTGAGAAGCTTATAAGTTTTCATCGTGTCAAACCTTGCAAGTGGATTTATGAATCCGACACATGAAATAAGTTAAGCAGTGCTCTAAAGAAAATTAATCATTAAATTAAATTCGTCAGTAATTTAATTTATTGATTAGTATCTATAATCTTAACATGGGGAATTACATAAGTGTTTAATGGGGAATTTCGAAATATAAATAGAGGAGTACAATTACGAATTTTTAGTGGAATGATTTGTAATTTATTATGGTAGGAATAATTCAAATTAGTTTTGGAACTATTTCCATAATAGGAAGCCTCCGTAATAATTCTGTGGTCCCTCCAGCGCCCATAATTAACTAGAACTCAGAATCCTATGGGAAAAAGAATTATAAGAAAACTGGGTTTTCTTCTTCTTTTTGGACTAGGAGGAAATCTCTATAAATAGGGATTCTCCTAACCTAGAAAGGTGATGGAAGGTTTCTATTGATACTTGTCCACCCAAGTATTAAGAGAGTTCGGATGTGAACTTGGGATCACTGTAGAAGACCGTGGATTCGCTTGAAGGTCTGTCTAGCTTATGGATTTGCTGAAAGGTATCTGCTCACGCTTCAAGAGGTAATTCTTGAATTAAATTTCAGCAAGTTTAAGTGTTCTAGCATGATTGTATGTGCTCTAGCATAAATGTATATTGGTTATCTATTATTCATGTAAGCAGTATGATTTTGGGTATGCTTTCGCTGTGCATATAATTTTTCCAACACTTCCTACCAAGAATTTTTTCATATTCAGGACTCAAACTTGAGACCTCTAATTAAAGAAGGAGCAACTCCATTCACTGTACTACCGACTACATGTTGGGATATATTATTAACCATATGGTTGAGTTATAGTATTGATTTTAATCCTTTGTAAAGACTTTGCATTTTATGTTAATTAGTATAATAAAGTCTTTATTTGAATAGATCATTGTGTTTATATGTGTGTCCATTACTTATACAGTAGACGGTTTTTGCATATGGAGTTGTTTAACGCATACACGGAAGATTAAAATTGTCGGTCCTTATGAGTTATAAATTAAATGTTCACAATCAAAGATGAAGTTGGACAAACATCTTGATGATTGTAGCACAAGATTAAATATAATTCAATCTTAATTATGGGAATGGTAAAATTCCAACTTCTTGTGTTAGTACATTTTGTATGTATTGAACGGACCAAATTGAGATATTCGGTTAGGTTCTGAATTTTGATAAATGATATCTCTAATCCATTACATGTGCTTATACTCTTAATCTTGATATAGTTATTATGATCTGTGTAGTTTGTTTTATTGTTTTAATCTATTAAAAGGTGAGACTCTATGATGAGTCAAAATATTCCTTATGGATTGGATAATGACAAATTACATTCGTGAAATAATAATTAGTTGATAGAACCATACTCGGATATGAGAAAGAAGACACCCCTTTATGATTGCTTATAAGTTGTCACGTGAAAACCCTGCAGGTGGATTTTTTATATATATATCTGTCACGTGAATTAATTTAAGCATAGAGATAAAGGATTAAATTAATCAATGGATTAAATTTTTCAGAAGTTTGATTTAATTTATTGGTGTCGGTAATTTTAACATGGGGAGTTAAATAAGTTGTAATGGTAAAATTTGAAATTAAATAGAGGAGTACGTTACAGATTTTTAGTGGTACAATATGTGATTTATTATGATATGGCTAATTAATGCTTTTACGAATTAAATATTATAATTGGAAGCCTCTGCTAATAAATTTTGCGGTTCCTACTATGCCTGATTAATTGATCGAGTTCGGAAAAGAAAAAGACTGTAAGTATTTTTTTCAGTTTAGGAATAAATTGTTTTTTTGACTTTTATTGGTTTAAAAGAGGAAAAAACTTTTTATTTCCTTCAAAGAAGAAAGAGGAAAATACTGCATTTCTTTGTTTTCTTAGAAGATGAACGAATCAAATATTGTTGTTAATGGTTATTAATTGTGTTTAATGGCTATTAATGACTATTGATGGTGTTCAATGGATGTTGAATACACTTGGTGTTTAATGACTATCTAAATACCTTTAATGGTATTTAATGGTTGTTGATGACTATTGATTATGGTTGTTGGATACACTTAACAGTGTCTAAATACCCTTAATGGTATTTAATGGCTGTTAATGGTTATTAATTATGACCAGAAACGTTTCATCTTTCAAACCTTTCCCCTCTACTGAAAAGTATAAATAGGGGTGGTGGTTCTCAAGGAAGGATCATCATTTTTTCTGAAAATATTCTTGCCCACACAAGACTTGATTGAGAGAGTTAGTCAGGAATTAGTAGAATGTTGCAATCCTGGAGCTCCAGTTTCTGAACGAGTTGTGTGAAAGCTTCAAAAGGTTAGAGTTTCACAATTTATTCAGTTTACATTATTATGCTATTATGTATATTCGTGATCTTGTATAATGCTTCCGCTGTGCATATTCTAACACTACGTCCTTTGATGGTAACGTAGTTTGTTGTATATGTTGTTGGTATATATATAGAGTTCATTCAATCACCAAATGATGACAGGCTTTTTAGCGTCCATTATTTGTGTGTGAGAGAAAAGTCAGAGATGTGAACGTTATAGTCATGTTGTGTAGCGTAAGATGTGTTGTATTGATGTTAATGTTTTACTTTGTATGCATATAAATATGTCCAGTATATAAATTTACTATTTCATCAATTTCAGTGAAACCCTTCTAATTAAAAGTACTTACTTACTTTAATGGTGTCTTAATCATATTTAGAAAAGAACAATTACTACTTGATCACTTCGTTAGCCAAATCTTCCTCATATCCCGAGGCGGATCCCACGTTATATCATGTATAAAGTAACATATTGAACAAAATGACATTATTTGACAACGAATGCCTCTTGACACATTGATTCAGTGCCCAATTTTGTTCTTTGAGGTTGGAGGTTCTAACCTAAGTATATTTTTGCAAAATATAACATACCATTGCTTAAAACTGTGGTTAAGTAGTACTGAACCCAACTTAAGTAAACACTCATGTTTATATTAGTAACGCAGAGATTAGTCATTCATGTACTCCTATAAGTTATTTCATCTTCTATCACGCATAAATTAATATATAGATATATTAATCCCTCATAATATGTATTAATCATGCAAGTTTTTAAATTGCAAATCAAACACCATATTAATTTATATATAAATAACTTACCTTCTAGCTAATGATTTTTTTCAAACCTTTTATCTTTGTGTATCAATGGTGGAATTAATACGGTATGTATCAGATGTTATCAGGCTGATAGATACTGATACATATTGTATTAATTCGGACATTGATACAATTATATGTCTCTGCCATGGAGTCTAGATACAATCTTGAAGGAAAAAAACAGATCGAATGATACTTAACTTATGAAAAGAGAGAGAGAAGCGAGACAGAGAGGGAGAAGGAGAGGGGGAGAGGAGAGCGAGAGAGGAGAGAGGGAGAAGGAGAGCGAGAAAGGAGAGAGGGAGAGAAAGCATTTGATTTGATTAGTAAGAACTTTAATTATTGGTTTAATTAATTGGTTGAACCATTAACATCTCTACATACATATTATATATTACTATATGCCTAAAATTGATTGTCGTATCTATCCATCTCAATCGATTAACGAAAAAGGAAAAGGTTGAGGATTTAACCTTTTTACTATAAACGACATATATTTGTGACTAATTTAGTTTCCATTACTAATTAATTGGATGATTAGAAAGGATCCTTTGATTTATTCACTGCAACTTGAGGTTCATTATTATGGGTCATCTAATTGCATGATTGATAAGGATCAATGATAATCTTAATTATTTTTCACTAAAAGTTGTGGGCTTATACATTGTATATAGATTTTATATATTATTAGATTAATTCTTTGCTTGATTAAGATTTTAGGAAGACGGTTTGTTTTGTAACGTTTGAACACGTATAACTTATTTATTTTTAAACACAATAAATATATAATTCAAATAAAAAAATACCAATTAAATATTAGAAAAAATATAAATAAAATTATTATTGGATTAGAAATGATATGTAGTGATAGCGGTAGTGATGGAATTGATGCTAGTGGCTATTAATGGTGATAGTAATAGTTATGATGTTCGAGGTAATTGGTATTATAATAACTAGAGCGATAATAACGGTTGGTAATATTGTTGTTGGTAGTTATGGAATTAGTTGTAGTAGTTGACAATGTTTGTGGTGATAGTGGAATTGATTATTAATTGTTGGTTGTGTTGATATTGATGATAATTATTACTACTATACTTCGTTCCAATTTAATCATGCATGAGAATATTAGAAAGATTTACAGCCAATTCACACAGTGATTAAGAAATTAAATGAGTGACATAGTAATGTCTAGACACAATAGATGGAGTAATAAATTAATTTCTAATACCATCATCTCCTTCTATTTAAAAGACATATAAAAATTGGGTTGACTCTTAAAATTTTATCGGTACTACATAAATTGAGACAAAGAAAGTAATAAATATTAGTTAAACAATATGTACAAATTACTATAAATCAAAATAAATAATAACTTAAAATATCTAAAAATTATTTGAAAAATCTGTTGGACTCTCCAAATCTCATAAATTGAAGAAAAAAGTAACATATATTGAACCTGTGTTAACACGGACTTGGATATCTAAGTATATATATATGGCACACACAAGGGTCATATCATAGGGTCTATTAATGCATGTTTTATTCTTTTTTATAATTATTATATACACACATAAAAGAAGGGAATAAAATAAAAAATGTATCTTTTGAAAGTCCAATCAAATCAAAAGGTAGGAGTTGATGTTCAGAGAAAACAGTAGTTACCTATATATATGCTTGTCTCTTGGTGTACAAAGGAAA
This sequence comes from Solanum appendiculatum, assembly GCA_018342035.1. NCBI lineage: Eukaryota > Viridiplantae > Streptophyta > Magnoliopsida > Solanales > Solanaceae > Solanum > Solanum appendiculatum. The sequence continues at coordinate 1,206,946 of JAGDQO010000583.1, read as the reverse complement.
CCCCCCAAATTCCTATGAGACATAAAGCATATACTTAAATTATCACTTTGAAACAGAAAACATTATTTCTTTAACCCTTTATTTAAAATATATATATATTTAAGATATAATTAAATAAATAAAAATATGTTTTTTAAATCTAAAAGCTAAAGTTTTTAAATAACGTAATTATATATTTTAAAATATAATATTAAAATAGACAGAGATCCTGAGTTTGAGTATTATACAAAATACTATTTTTTATGCTTCAATTGAAGTTAAAAATCGACAGACATCCATTAAAATTCTAGAAAAATAACAACGGACATTTCAGATTTTTTAAAAGAAACCATAATTTCCTTTTTATAGTTTTTGCTCAAAAATAATCGATAAAAATTCGTCGATTTTCTTTAAAAGAATCATTGACAATCTAACAGAGTCCGTCAGATTTTAGCATTTTTTAGTATAGCTATAACCAATAAACTACTATCTTTATTTTTTTTTTATCCATACTGAAAATCGTTGGATTTTTTTACTTGTATTAGAGCTGAGCTAAAATTAAATTAGAAAGCGAATATTTGAGTTAGACATGAATATCACCGCAATTTCAAAACACCTTTATTTTTTATTTTTTAAAAAGTTAGACATGAATGATATGAAGAGAAAAAAAATGTACGCGTTATTTAATTGGATATTTCACACCCTCTTTTATGTTTATCATCACGTATTAAATAGTTTATACTGAAATTTCTTTTTTTGTTTGTTTAAATAATATAGGGAAAATAGAATTAAAGAGTTAAAATAGAACAAGATTGAGATGGAGTGTCAAAATGAAAATTTATGACAAGTTTAGAGAGATAGTCATATATATGCGGGTGTTCAGCTGAACATCAATTGTCAAAAAATTATATATTATTTTTTTGTGCGTATATATTATTTTTGAACACTCTTGATAAAATTTCTAATTTCGGCCACTGTATATATTTATTTGAGTAAATTTTAGGAATTGCAAACATAAAAATCGTATTAACGCTCTATAGCTACAGTTTTGCTATTTGCGCTCCATAACAAAGATAGTTTGCTATGGAGCATCCGATTTGTATTAATCGCATCGATTTGTATAAATCGGGCGTCTATGTCTATCAAAATTGCGTTTGTATATGTATATGTTCTTTGTGTTAGGCTAGAGTGGCGAGCGAGATTAGGAGAGAGAGGAGAGAGGCGGTGGAGAGAGGTGAATTGTATATGTATATCGGTTAGATAATTGTATATATGTAACTACTATGTATATGTATCAATGATTGTGTTTGTATATTTGCATAAAATTTGAATTTGTAAACAATTGAATTGAGTTAAAACATTTGTATTTGTATATCATATATCTCTCTCGCTTTATACAAACACAAATTGTACATTGTATTTGTATAATTTGTGTTTTTATAAAGTGAGAGAGAGAGAGAGGCAAAAGAGAACGGGACAGGGGAAGATTTGTATTAGTAGAATTATAAGTGTATAGGACGGAGATATATGTATTTGTATTTGTATATACAGTCTCTCTCGCTTTATACAAACACAATTTATACATTTGTGTTTATATAAAAGTGAGAGAGGGGAGGGAGAGAATTGAGAGTGGTGAGCGAGATTCAGGGGAGAGAGGCGAGAACGGCAATGTGTTTGCTACGAATTAGAATTAAACGAAACTGTAGGTATAACATTTATTTTGAATTAATAGTTTGTTATAATGCACAATTTTCACTATTTATTTAGCTTTGTTTCTAAGATAGGATGAGGAGTAGGGTTAGGTTATGGGTAACTAGATTTGGGGTATCTAGAAGGAAAGAAACTAGTCATAGGGATAATTGTCTTTTAATGTGTTGGAATTAGTCTGTTGGACATATATGAGAAGCACACACAACTATGGATTCTGGGTGAATTAAGAGCAATTTGATAATAGCAAACTTGCAAACTTATAAAAAAAATCACATTTTTCACTCACTCCCTCAACGCCTCTCTGATGTTGTTTGTTTTTGTAAGATATTTGCTCTAAGCTAACAAGTCAATCATATATGGTTTTAAAAACAATACGTCTAAACTACTATCATAGTCATTAAATTTTATAATTTATTAATTAAAATGGTTGAAGTCATGTCATTGTCGTTTTTAATAGGCATGCCAACATAAGTTAATCATATGGTTAAAAACAATGTCTAAACTAATAATCTCCAAAAAATAATTATAATTTAAAACCGTTGAAGTCATGTCATTGTCGTTTATTTTTTTTTTATATATATATATATATATACACATATATATGCATGCCAACATACACAAAAATTGTGTATATTTGTTACTTCTTTGGTTTTTTACATGTAGCAGTGATAAGTAAAGAACTTAGCGGTAATAATATAATTGTCGTGCTAAATATTATATTTATATTAAAATTTGACTAATTTAAAATCACGCCGTGCAGAAACATTCAAGAAAGTAAATAAAGAATTTTCTTTTTTGCATATTCGTGCATGATACTTATATCAAATAAATAAACATATAAAAATTGTCTTTCATTTTAATGTTGATCACTTAGTCATGATTGATTAATATATAAGCTTAATATATCGATAATTCTTTTTAAACTTGTCAATAAATTTTATTTGAAAACTTGAATAAAGGGGTATTTCAATTAAACATCTAAACCCATAATAAAGTGTTTCTATCCTATAATATGACATTTCCTTTACGTATACACATTTACTTCAATTAAAATAGGCCTAGGGTTTTACGGCTTATTGACACAAAAGCTTACAATTAAAGGAGATAACATATTTTTAAGTAGTTAACTTACGTATGTAACGATACTTAGGAAGAAAATATATCTCATATGAACATTTTATCATGTGTTCGAATTCGTGATAATCAGACAGTGATGTCATGAAGTTGAAATATGCATTTGACAGTATAAAATAAGGTGCAAATAGAAAAAGCCAAACAGAAACAAACAAAGCACTAGCATTTATTGAACAGAAAAGAAATATTACTAGTGAAGTTTTGTGTGAGGTGCCAAAAAGTACATTAATAGTGACTAAAGCTTGGAGAGAAAATGAACAAACAAGAAAGCTAAACAGAAAAACACTTTGGAAGAGAAACTAATTTAATCAATGCCAAAAAATGACATCCAAAATTTAACTGCTCTTTTAGCTCAATGCAAAACATTGTGGAATCTCATGCCTCATTGAAAAATACTTGACCACGAAATACTTTTTCCGACTGTCCCAAATTAATTGTCATGTTTCGCTTCAGAAAGGTAAATTATATTAACTTTGACCAACATTTTATGATATTATATTGATTTAATTCAATCAAATTAATTCTCGAAAAATAGAATATGACAACTAATTTGAGATGAAGGAAGTAATGTACTATAAAAAGAAAACTCTACACCAAACATTGTTTGTCGTAATATTTTATTGCCTTTTATAAAAAAAAAAAATTTGATTGTTATACATCTATAATAATATACAAAAATGATAATTAATTTGAGACTAAGAAAGTAAGGTACAATCATCGGAAACAGTTTCTTTACCTTATCTATGAGGCTATACTAAGAATATTGAAGTAATGTACAATAAAAAAAAAATCTTGCACAACAACCTCGTTTATCATAATCTTTTATTGCCTTTTACAATAATTGATTGTTCTACACCTAGAATAATATTTGATAGTTATATCTTATTGGATGTTATAGACACAGAACAAAAAATCTCACATTTTCAATGTGCTTATGTTATAAAAGATAATAAAATTATTTAATTTTTAAATCTTAAATGTTATAGATAATATAATTGTCACAAAAAAATCCTAATGCATTACTACATATATTTTTTCTACCTGTTTTTTTATTTAAAAATATATATATATATATATATATATATATATATATTGGGTGGGGTGGGGTGGGGTGGGGTGGGGTGGGGGTGGGGGTGGGGGTGAGGGGGTTGTACATGATAGTTTGATAACTAAGATGTTACTCACATGTAGTCAAAGTATACTATTTGATGGATCCTACCAATATCTTGAAATGACTCTTTCATAATGTCCTTTTTCCTGTTAACTTTTACTATCTTTTTTCAATCTGTTTAGAAAATCTTAAACCTAGAGAAACTCCAATGATATAAATTTTGTCGCACTACTATACATACATAATAAACTCAACAATATTTCAAGATTCTTTTTGGCAACTTGATGAATTTTAATAGCAATAAGATTATATTGTTGTGAAGTCATAATCAAGACCTACTATTTTGATTTTCTTGAAAAAACTACTAGTTGTTGGCATTTGTTGTTGTGGTCACTTTGGTCAAGTTTGTAAATTTTGCTTATTCTAAAAAATATTTTTATCATAAGTGCTTTTCAAAAAAATTACTTTTAGAAAATAGCAGTTTATGTTGGGTTAATTATCAATTTGAAAAAACAAATTTCAAATACATGCATGTATATACGAATGGCATATACACATGATATATATAACATACACTTATAATATATCACGCGTATATCACTATATACCTAACGAAACATGTCACATAAAAAATGACATACAATAATTTCATCATTAGACCACCATAAAAAAACACCATAACCACATGAAATTATTTTTATGTTGAGTAATAATTACATGAAAGTGTCTAAAAAATAGTATCAAAATATCCTACCTGCATGCTTAAAAGTTAAAACCCACTTTCAATTGGAGTTCTAGTAATATTATATAAAAATTCAATTTAAACTAAAATTGTAATATCCAAAACGTTTCATTACTTTTTAAAATTAAGTGTTGAATTAAATTAAGACATATAAATAAAACGAAGAAAATATATATTTTGATACATGGAGATATATAGTTTAATTTTTATTTTATTTTCTTTTTTTTTGGTGGGGGGGGGGGGGGGGGGGGGGGTGTAGTTTGCTGTTTATGTTGTTGGTATATATAGAGTTCAATTTCCAAATGACAGACTTTTTAGGATCCATTATTTGTGTGAGAGAAATCAGATCGATGTGAACGTTACAGTACTGTTGTGTGTTGTTTTGATGTTAATGTTTTACCTTGTAAGCAAATTCATGAATATCGACTTCGCAGAATTTAGTAACTTTAGCGTAGATTTTATAATTATATTTAAAAAATTTACTTAATATGTCTAAATAACTTATCAAAAATTAATAACTTCTTTCTTTTAAAATATCTAGAATCCATAAATTTAAAAATTTAAGTTCGCCTCAGAATAGATATGGTTAATTATGAAAATCCCCTTTTATAGTGTCTTAAATCTTATTAAAAATATTTACCACAAATTGACCTTTAGATAAGAGGATTAGAGGTATTCAAAAATCGCCAAGCTTTGACAAGTTATTTACTTGCTCATTTGTCAAATCTTGTTTAGTTTCATTGAAACTTTTTCTTATCTAAATATTTGAATCGAGAAATTAAGGATGATTTTATTTATTTTAAAAAGAAATTTGAATAAAATATGAACATTGTTTTTGAGAATCTGAGCAAAGTTGTGTTAAGAGTCTCATATCGAATATGAATGGGTAATTGAACTCTTTTTATGGACATGTACAATACATTACTTCTTTTGTTTCATTTTACTTGGCTCAAATCTCAAAAATAAATATTTTATTTTTTCTTGTCCATTTTAGAAAAACAAAAAAAAATTCTCATACTACTCTTAGTATTAAATAACGGAAAAAATGAATAAATGACATATTTAAATGTTGTTATTACTAGTCTTAACAGGACTTTTAAGTTTTCAAGTTTTAACATTGGAATACTAACAACATCTAACATATTTGATTTTATTAGAAAAAAAAACGTGTAAATAATAAATAAATTAATAATGGATTGATAACAATATATACTTTCCATAAATTTAGGAGTGTATAACTGATAAAATATTGCATTCCATAAATTTCTCAAAATTAGTTTGTTTTTCTCCTATTAATGAGGAGATTTTATTTTTCTTTCGTCTTTTTTTTTTTTTGTATTTTTTTCGTGGTACATGAGAAAGTGTTATGTTTTTTTTTGTAGTATTTAGATTGATTTTTTTCTTGTTTTTTTTTCTGAAATAATAAAAAAGAATTTCTAAACAAATTAAATATACAAAAAAATTAAAACAAGGTAGTGTTAATGACAGTATTATGTAATATAAATTGATAACAAATGATGAATTAAACTTAACTAATTTGGATCTGATTTTATACACTTTGAGGAGGGGTTAGAAAAAATTTTTAGTATAAATTCCAAACATCACACAAACATAATTTTATTTTATTTTACCTATTTTAATACCTACGGGATCTAATAGTATAATGCACAAATTATGACTTATATGTAATGTGAATGAAAATTGCATTACAAAGGATAGATTATATACTCTATACTGTAGAGTATATAATATTAAAACAAGTTTTTTAGTAATTAAGTTTATATATGTAATTGATATATAAACTGGTAATAATTGGGAGCTAATTTTAGTACCAATTATTTTAGTAATTAAGTTTTTTAGTGATGAATCAAGGTTAATTAATTGGGAGCTAATTTTATACAGTTTGAGAAAGGATTAAACCTATATAAATGTAGATTTCACACATTTCACTAAAATCATAAGTAAAGTAATAAAATGCACTTTGAATACCTATTTCATATTCATATCCGCCAACAATAATTCACAATGATGTAAAAAATTGGTATTAAAACAACTTTTTTAATAATTAAGTTTATATATAAAATTGATATATAAACTGGTAATAAGTGATGAATCAAGCTTAATCAATTGGGAGCTAATTTTATACCGTTTCACACATTTCACTAAAATCATACGTAAAGTAATAAGAATGCTCTTTGAATACCTATTTAATACTCACATCCACCGACAATAATTTATTGTGATGTATAAAATCAACTTTGTTAAAATAAAATAATAAGAATGCACTTTTAATATCTACTTCATATTCACATCTATCAATAATAAATGTTATTTTTATATCTATTTTGCAAACAAATGAATCTACCAATAATAAATATTATTTTATACCTATTTTGCAAACAGATGAATATATTTCAAGTTCATTCATAATTCGTACAATAAAAATCGCGTGCAGAGTATACATCACTTAATAAAATTATAAAATAAAACATACAAGTTCTAAAAAAATAAAAATCGTCAAAATATGAAGAATTTTAAAAAAAAAAATTGAACTATTAATATATTTGGAACAACTTTTTCTTTTTTAGACTTGGGATTCTACAAATCGTTCTTCACACCCACAGACCACACTAGGCTTTAGCTTTTTTACTTGTGAAGTCTCAGCCTTCATAAATTTTTTACCTCTTTTGTGATATGTTGTAGGTACAAAATCTATGTAAGAATCGTCTGACGGAGGAGAGGCGACATTCTTGCACTTCCATTTTGTAGAACTAATTTGGATGATGACATTGTCTCTTTCCGTATTATCGAAATCTATAAACACGAAAATGAAGATGCTTATGAAATTTTTTTTGAAGAAGAATATGGAGAGAGGTTTGAGATTAGAAGACATAATTAAAGTTTTTACCTTTTTGAAAAAACGTGGTAACCCTCTCAAAATTGTAGTAATTTGGTTTTCCCACTAACTTCTCCCTAAATTGTAGTAATTTGATTTCCTTAGTAACTCTTCTCAAAACGTACTTTTTTTTTTACTTTCTCTTACATGCATTAATATTAAAATAAATTTGATTTAATATTAATTAATTCAGATCTGTTATCACTTGTAATTAATTTGTTATATTACAAATTATTAATTAGTAGCTGTATAGGATGTAATATAGTGTCTTAAATATATATGTGGATTAATTATTCCTTAAATAACAACATAAAACAGTTATAGTCAAATTTAGAGATTCAAACCATCATTAATAAGATTAATATTTTTATAAAAAAAAAAACTCTAATAATTTTTTTAACGTATCATATCAACAGGAATCAGGTAACTTGAAATGGTTCGTCGGGGTACTATTTTAGTTGACTAAATTCTTGTTCGTTCTTAAAGAAGTGATTTGTACTTTGGATGATTAGAAAGGACTATGTCAGGCTATTTTCATTGACTTCAAAATAGCAAAGCACATGCAAGCGTCTCCTCATCCTTTTTAATTCCAGCAGTTTGTACGTCTATCACAAGTTTATTGAATGCATCTAGATGATTTTGCAACAAAGTATCTGACTCCATCTTAAATGTGTGAAGACGCCGTTGTAACAACATCCTTGTTGTCACCGACCGGTCCTAGTAAAGCCCTTCCAGTCTTTCCCATAACTGTTTGACCGTCTCCTCGATACTTGTACTCACTTCACAAAACATGTTAGGTGCAAGGGACAGTTGGATTACATTCAATATATCTCCTTCAATAATTAAGTTAAGAATAATTAAACAAAATATCAATCTTAATTATTTATCACTGACATATTTTAATTAGTATATAAGAGTTTTGACTTTAAGGTACACAATTTTATATCATCATATTAAATTGACAAAGAGAAAATGATCAAAATGATCTATAATGTATGAGCTTTGGTTCATTTGATTCATAATATATAAATTTGATAGAACTGGTCTTTAATGTATTTCAAAATGTGATATGTTTGGTCCTAAGTCATATAATTAAAGATATAACCATTTTTGTTGTCAAAATAAATGGAGGTCCTTGACCTTGAAAGTGCATTACAAGTGAACTAGGGATGGTAAATGGGTGGGTTGAATTAGATTTGAATCAGTTGAAAATAAACTAAGTGAAAATAGATAAAATATTTGACTCGACTCATATTTAATATGGATAAAAATAGGTAAACTCCATGGATAATATGGATATTCATATTATCCATTGCTTTTTATTCTGTTGAGAAATACATACTTTCTTTACAAAAGTTCTTTTTAATTCTTTTTCTCTTTTTAGGGTGTGTTTAGTATGAAGGGAAATATTTTCATGTTATTGTAGAAAATAATTTTTTTGGAAAATGAGTGATCCTGAATCGAGGTCGAGAGGTTAAAATTCATGTCTCGGATCAAGGTTGGGAGTCGGGGTCGAAAGTTGGATCCTAGGTCTGGACTTATTTCGGACGGTGAGGTTTAAGGAAAGTTTTAAAAAGTATTCTCTTGATTCAAGGAAAGTTTTGATTTCTTTTCCCTTACTTTATATGTGGAAGTCACTTTTTCTTAATTTAGAGGAAAATACGTCCATTTGAAAAATATTTTTCAAAACACTTAAGTCAATCAAACATGAGAAGATTGATAAAAAAATTAAATAAAAATATTGTTCTTCATACCAAATACATCCTTAGTGTACTTTTTAGAGGCTTCTACACCCTTACATTTATTATTAAGAGTGTTTGGTGGATATCCATGGGATACTCATATTTTATGATGGATAATATGAGTTAATCCATATTTGACCCACTTTTAAATGATTTGAATAACCAACCCATTTTAAAATGGATAAATCAAGCAGGTAACCATAAATTTGACTCATTTTGCCATCCCTAAAAATGACACTAGCATGTGAGTTGTGACACATTATCATAATCTGATTTTAGTGACCAAAGTGGCTGCCATATTTCGACTCTTTATTCTAACTTCACCAGGAACAATTATTGATAAAAAAGAATTATGCAATATTACCATTCATTGAGAGAAGTGATATGAACATAAGTTTGATCCAAGAGAGTAAGCAATATTATTAATTATTAAATAAATATCACTATCAACCCATTTTAGATCACAATTAAACCACTAATATTGTCTTGCATATCCAGGAAAAAGGTGTATGTATTAAGCTGCTGAGAAATGGTATTCAAAAGACATACAATACTAAAACATAACACGCCTATATTACCAAAATTTTAGCCAAATTGGCAGAAATATACAATATAGAAGAACAAACAATCCCCAAGGAAAAAACGATAAATAGCAGAGCACAGCACAACACAGCACAGCACAGCAAACGATTTCAGATCACGGCACTTGCTGCTTTGCTTATTTCCCTGATTTCTTTCCTTCTTCAATCTTTCTCTTCCTCTCTTTCAAACGATCAACACTAGCTTGTTTCCGCTCTTTGCCAATCTGCAAGACAGTTAGTTGTATACATGAATCAGTCAAGACAAAGAAAACTTCATAATGTACAAAGTGAAAACATGCATGGGCAGTAAGATATGTCGCCCATAAGCCATGTGAGAAACAAAAGATGATGAATAAAAATGCTGCAAGGTTATAAGGGGAGTTAGCAGGGGTGTCTGCTTCTATTAGTAGTGATTCTGAAAGTAGTCGGGAAGACAAGTACACTGCAGTAAGTTCCAAACATGCTAGAATACAGAAAAATAACATTGTGTGGAACTATGAAAGCATCAAAAACAATACCTCCATAGCTTTTAGAAGCTTCTGCTTTTTACGTGGCATGACAATCTTGGACATGCTGTCTGCATCCTTGGAAATTTGACTTAAATCTGGAAGAGAATCTTCTCCAGCATCAATGTGCTCAGAAACACTCTCCTTATTCCCATCTGAAGCAGTAGAAATTTGGGTACTGCGAAGTTCTTTTTTCAATTCATCATGATACTGCTTCTGAAGAACTGACATCTGCACCATCCAAATTATGTTAGGCAGGAAAAAATGTGTAGCATTAAAGTACAAATGAAGAATCAGCTGGAAAGCTATTAGATATTGGTATCTAGTATTAAAACATTACTAGGCAAGTGCAAAATGCCACTGCTCTTCTAGGAGAGACATCATAAATATTAGCCCGGATTTCAAGCAAATGCTTCTTTTTAAGGTAAATCAGATCGTGTATCTTCTTCGCAGATCTCTCATCTAAATTGTACCTTCCGCTTTTTTGTGGCAGCTTCAATAGCTTCAGCACGGTCGATGACGCCTTCCACAAGTAAATTTTGAGGGTCGTCCAAATCCTCTTTGCCCACCCCTGGCATTGGGAGCACTTCGTTTCTTGCAGCTGCCTGTAGACGCTTGATGGTCTCTGCATATTCAGGAACATAGCCTTCGGCCTCATTATCAACAAAAGGTGATAAGTGTGGCGGAGGAATCCTGTAGACAATATTAAGAATTCATTACTGTTTAGTTGACTTTTATTGTTAGCAAACAAATAATAGAAAACTAAGGCAAACACATTATCTTATTTGGAGCATACCTTCCCACGACATATTCCTCAACTGGTAAAAGGATGCGTGCATTAACACAATCATAAATCCACTGTGGCTGGACATATTCTCGGGAAAGGAATTTGTGGCCCTGAGTTGGCCGGTCAACAATCTGCACAAGCATATGATGATATGAACGCAATGCAAGAACCAAATATTTCACAAGGAATATAAAACTAAAAGAATGTTTCAATATATGTGTAAAAACACTTGCCTAAGCACAAGACTTCCATTATTAACACTAGACATTACGCAATTGTATGCCTTCCCTGACATTTAGATACTGGATCCTAACCACAACTTTGATCAGGAACATCCAAAAACACTAACCTATTTTCATTTTATTCAAGCTGTGACCAATAATAAAAGGCTTTATAACCAGCTTTTTCTACCAAAAATTGTTAATAATACCTATCGATTTTGTTTTAATAAACGCTGCAGAATATATAAGAGAAGCAGCACAATTAAGCTTGACACATGCTAGGATTAATTTTATCACATAAACCAAAAGACAGCAAGAAGGTGAAACAGAAATTCCATTTACAATTACAATCTCATAATCATAAATGACCACAAATGTTTGATTTCAGTTTATTACTTTAGTCAATGAATCAATCAACTACATCTCGAACAAACAACTATTTCTTACAAACTGCATATAGACTCCCAGATAAACCGGCACATGGTTAAATGAGTATACACTAGGTATATTAGGCTTAATCCTAAACCGAAGAGGTTAAAATATAATTGTACACTTCTTCAATGTCAAATCCAATGGCACACACTCCATTTTGGCACTACTAAATTAAATGCCAGCTATACATACATAATGTATGCTGACAACTATTTTCCACTTAATAAGTGAAGGGTATAAGGAAGTAACACTTGGCATGCTTATAAGGCCAACCACTACATAAGCTGCAGCAGATCGTGGTCCTAATGAGTTAAATGCTTCCATAGTTTATGCTGACAACTATTTTCCACTTACTAAGTGAAGGGGAGAGGGAAGCGCGGCTTAGTGAGCTTATAAGGCCAACCACTACATAAGCTGCAGCAGGTCGTGAATCGTGATCCTAGTGAGTCGACTGATTCCTCTACCTCATTGCTTCCCTTTCTTTCTTTCACTGTTCTCACCTAGGCACTGGAGGCATATTCACTCTCTGAGAGGATAGAAGCACCTCATATAGATACAATACACACACACAACATCATCATCTCAGTTTCAGACCCATTGGCATGACCATAAAGTGCAACTCCTAAATTTTTTAAGGTAATGCTTTCCTCTTACAAAGTGTGTCCAAGTCAAAGCCACAACACCCACGCTAAAGGTGCAACACCAAACTATTGTTACTATCAAATGATAACAACTCTTTTTACAAGTAAATTCTACAATGAGGAAGAGAAGGCAGAAACCAGAAAGACGTGAAGTTATTTTTCTACATGTGAAAACATTAAAGGAGGGTTTTGAGAAGTAGCAACAACAAGATGTATCACATATACAGTTTCACAAGAAACATGCTAAATCAAGATTTCAAGAACTGTTTTCAGGCTTGGTTTATTTTTACAAAATTTCAATTTTGCAAAACCTTACCTGATGAATGTAACCTTCACAAAAAAAATAAAAATTACCTGATGAGTGATATTTTGGTCAGTCTCTTTAAATGGTGCCCCTTCACCATCCCAAGAAACACTACCACCAAAAGCAGGAATAACAAACAACAGTGACTCTCTGGGAACCTGAGCATGAGAGACAAAAGCAACATGATAAATGAGAAAAGGAACAAAAATGAAAAGGATGCATGGCGGCACCATAGTCACAACAATATTAGTTTAGTAGGCAAAAAGGGGATGCATAGAAGCTACAAATTCAGTAGGTCATTCTTCCACCGAGTGAAATGTCAAAACTCCAAATAAGAAATTAAATGAATATGAATGAGATAAATATGCATAACAAGGAATTCAATCCAAAACAAGAAATGAAAAAAATCAACAATAATTGGCATAGCAACCAGATTAATTTGTCAAAACGACTACATAGTTCCCTCATGTTCTACTTCCAGCACAGCCAAGCACCTCCTCCAAATCAACTATCGTAGGTCTACATTAGAAATGAAAATGCCATAGCCAATCCGAAGATGATGTCACAAACAAATTAAACATTTTGAATTTCCGTGTTGATGCATTAAATGATCACCTTTTGGGATTACATGCAATTTTCTACTATGAATCTCACTCAGATAAAATTCTTTATATATATTTTATCAAAATGAAAATATAAGTTCCATTATATTACAAAAACCACCATTTTAATTATACTCTTTCACTTTAAAAGAAACTTTTTTTTTTGATACAGGTAACTTTTCACTTTAAAAGAAACATCTCCCACCTCACGACTCAAGAAGAACTTGACATCCTTGAAAAGTGTTTTGCATTCCCTGGTTTCGGAATCATCTTCATCAATTTCCACAGCATTTTGAACAAGGTGCATTAATGCACCTGGTTCATTGGAAGGAAGCTGTTGTTGCAGTTGAGCAAGTCTAAGTTCAGATTCGTCATAGTTTGGCCCCTTTCCTTGGTCCTTACTCACATCAGATTCAGAGAAGCTAGTAGTTGTTGACTCTGTCATGGAGGCTCTGTTATCGAAGTACCTAGATAATGCATAAAGATCTGTAGAAAATGTGAGAATTTTGTTAACAGCTGACAAAAATTGAAGTGAAAAGGAAAAGATGAAATCTTACCAGCGGCTAAAGCTTCAAGCCGAGGATCAAGAATGGGAGGATACTTCACATTAATTGAATGGTAAAGCTTGAAATTAACAAAAGCTAGGAGTGTCTGCATTCGAAAAATTTAACATGTTAAACTCAACAATTATAAGATAATAATATATTGGAGAAATCAACTCAGAAGCAAGAAAATACTCTCCCCCTCTCACTGCTCCCCCGCCCCCCCCCCCTCCTCTCTCTCTCTCTCTTTAAATTCAATAAGTAGCATACAACTCCTTTCTTGAAAAGGTAAATACACAGATGCATATAACTCCACCAATGTAAATCTATGAAAGACTGAGATAGAAGCAAGCAAAATGCTCTCCCTTATCAAATTCAAGGGAGAGGCATACAACTTTACTAAAGTAAATCTTTGATAAAAGGACTTAAAATCTAGGCACTCCACTTCAACTAACTAGTATTTGCGCACAATTGCAAGAGAATGAGCAAGAGACCATGTTTTTCCTATTTCAATCTCAATATACTGGCCAAGTTTGCATTTGTACAGGTATGCAGTTAAAAAGATGGCTCACCCATATGAATTATATTCTGCTAAACTCTCCAGCAAAATTGCAGACTCAAGGAAATGATAAGACTTCTACTATAGAGGGTCTTAAGCAGAATTACTCTTACAAGCAACAAATACCACAAATACAAATTCAAAATAGTGATAAATATAAATGTTACTGGCCTCATAAAATTCCAAGAAAGTCAGCATGATGTTGTAGTCAACGTCATCAGGAAGTACTTGTTGCAATGCATGTGGAGTCAACCAAGTGATCTTCTGCCCATCTATTTCTGCCTGCAGAGAGCAACTAGTAAATCAAGCTAAGAAAAAAATATCACCATGTTCGTGGGAACTAAACAAATTACAAAGTCATAATACCTGGTAATATATTCCTTTCACTGATATAAATGTTTTCCTTAGTTTATGCGTGCGAGAAATGTAGGCCTGCCATTCATGACCCAACCTAACCCATGATAAGAGTAAGTTTGATAAGTATGTATATAGGTAAAAGAAAATAACACTACCAGCTAAACCTGAAAAAAAATGCTTCACCTTCGGCAGTTATGGACACGGTTTACCGGTATCTTCTCTCTCTCTACAGCAGGCAATGCAGCAAACAAGTGTACCATACTAAGGCAGTCATCCAAATCTCTAAGTGCATCAATGAATTTAGGGTACCTAGAACACTCATGATAAACAATAGTAGTTCAGTACCAGGCATGCTTCTGGCTCACTTGAAAAACAATGATGTCTACAATCGAATAAACTAACCTCTCTCGAATAAGCATGTCAAGGGTATAACTAGGCTTGCGAGTTAGCAGGCGTTCAGCAAGATCCCGGTTCTTCTTTGAGACTGCTTTCTTAATCTTCTTCTCATATGCTCGCATTTCTCTGAACTTCTCAAGTAGGGGCTCATGTTTAAGGAACAAAATATCTTTGGTGTGATAGTAGGTATGGTGGTTTCCCTTAACCTTCTTCTTTGGTTCACGGGGGAAAATACCTTTCAAGATGCATAGCTTCCTGTATCCACATAGAACAATAAAAGGTCGTAAATACTCTTCCCTAAAAAAAGCCCTAGTAGAGCCGACTGCTTAAAACAGACACATATAAACCGACTCCAACTAGTTCAGAATTGAGTCATCCCCAAATCCCTTCCATGCAAATTAAAGTCTGAAACTTTTTGACATTAACTGCATACTAATAAAGACATCAACAAAGCTTATACGTCAATACTAAAGACACAACAAGTGCCAAAGCCAGATATTCATACAACTAATTCAAAGTAGCAATTTTTGAACCCCTTTGCCACTTAACTATGTTTTTTTCTTATGTCAAGGGGATTCAACAGCTTATATATAAACAAGCCAAAAAAAAATCATTTTTCTCCTATTTGAACAGTATATCTGAATCCCCTAGCTTGCTTCAACCTAGCTCCGCCACGGAATTTTTACAACCAATAGCTCAAATCACCATAAAATCTAAGACCTAACCACAAAAACTTATTCTTCTCAACAAAAAGGATAAATAGAGAGAAAAGGGGCAAGACCAAAAAAACAGCTTATATATAAAAAAAACCAAGAAAATCCTTTTTTTCCTATTTGAACAGTATAATCTGAATCCCCCTTCTTCAACCTAGCTCCGCCACTGAATTTATACAACCAATAGCTCAAACTCAGCAGATACACCATAAAAATCTTATATTTCAAAATAAAAACATTCTAAGACCGAACCACAAGAACTTAAAAAGGATAAATAGAGAGAAAAAGGGAATACCTGAAGAGTGATAAACTGACTTGAAGATATTTCACAGCTTGTGATCTTGTAATATATCTTGCAGCATTTCCTTCTTTTTTCTTCCCCTGAAAAACAACACAAACCAAAATTACATCCAAAGTGAAAGAAAAAAAAGGCGAAACTTAACTCATCTAAGCAAAAAGCAAAAGGTTTAAACTTACAGCAGGCCGATAATGCTTCGGCATGGCTGTGCCCTGTGGAGACGAACAGGCTGTGGAGTGTGGCGGCAAAGGGAGTTTTTAGGGCTGCTGAAGAATTGGGGTTTTAATAGAAGTTTGGAGATTTTTTTACACAATATGTCCTTTTTTTAAGAGGTGTTAACATTAGTAGCATAACGTTTCATTAATTTCAAAAACACAAAAAAAAAAAAAACAGGTTTTATAACAAATATAGCAATACTTTAAAAAGAAATCAATCCTACAAAATCACGATTAATCTTTTAGGGGTCTTTTGATTGAAGATAAGTTGTGATGGAGTTATTGTAGTATCATTTCTTAGTTTTTTTTTAAAAAAAATCGGGGTTCGAAGAAGGACAAACAAGGAGGGGATTATAATATGGGGAATCGAACTCTAGTCAACCAAGTGAGTTACTAAGATTCTCCTATTATTTGTTCATTAATATTTGACTTGTTATATTAAAAATAATATGCATTGCAGGGTTTCTAAGAATAAGTTGTTTTTAAAAATAAAAAAAAAAGAATATCATCCATTCGTGTAAAAGGATATGAGAAATGAGGTACAGAAAGAATTTGAGAAGTAATTTTGTCATTTTAATTATTTCATCTCACAATAAGTTATTTCATAATTATTATTCCTCCCAGAGACAGGAATAACTTATCAATTACTAAATAGTAATCTTGGTTAAAGCAATCTCAAACTTGATAATCAAACATGAAATTAAGGGATATCAAAAATTTATTCCAAAATTATCTTTCTTTATCCACCATACCAAACAAGTCCTTAGTATTATTACTTTCATCCCCTTCCCCTCTCATCCATAAATTAGACCCCTAGGCCATATATTAGAGGTATCCATGATTTAATTAAAAATCAAAGCAAATCAATTAAATAAATTAATACTTCTACATAATTATCGTTGAATATAATCAATAAAAAAAACACAAAAGTGATCCCTTACATTTAAATTTATATTTAAAATAGTTTCTTAAATATATACTCGGGTTTCGATAGTTTCCTCTTTAGATTTTTAAGTTAACCAAAAATTAACACTTTTAGTCCTTTTTCTTAAAATTCCTCTCTAGGATCTTTTATTCATTTTGCTCTCCCTTGGTGTAGGCCTGGCAAGGGGACCGGGACGGCCCGCCCCGGCCCGGTACCAGCTCGAGACCCGTCTCGCCGGTCCCGGTCCCACGTGGCGAAGCGGGATAGGGGATAGGGGGACGGGTAGGGGGACGGTTCATGATTTGGTCCCGGTCAACCTGGCCCGATCTGTCCCGGTCGAACCAGTCGGTCACGCCGGCCAACAGTTTTTTTTTTTTTTTTTTTTAAACTTTGCAATTTATCCGTTGGGGACCGTTGGGGCAACGGCTAGTGGGCCCCCCCAACGGATATATTTGATTTTTGGGAGTCCCAAACACCCCCCTACCACCCCTACTCTTTAATCTTTTATTTTAACCCTCAAGTTACATAAAATACACTTTAGTCCACTCTTTATATTATAAATACCCCTTTATCCTTCTTTTATTTCTCACAAATTATCTACTCTCTCAATTCTATATTTTATATTCTCTCATTCTTGAATCTTGATTCTTGATTCCACTTAATTCTCAATTCTCAATTCTAAATTTATATCATAATATTTATATTTCAATTAATATCATAATATTTATAATTCAATTTTTTTATATTTTATATTGTTGCTATCAAGTATTGAAGCTACAACTTACAACTTACGACAATACATTTGGTCAGAGCAAGCTTCAAGAATTGGTTATAACCGTCTGCTATTAACACAGATGTTTGGTACATTCGTTCCATTTCTTTATTTATACATTTTTTTCGCAATTAGTTTTTGTGTTATTATTATTTATATATTACATTTTACATTTTATTAAATATGAGTTCTAATAAAAAAAAATATCGGTGAGGAAAAAATAGCAACCGTTGTTTCCAATTTATTTAATTTTCCTAAAAAAAGTAGTAAGGAAAAATATAAAAGTAAATATGGTGGTTCTTCTTCTAAATCAATGCCTAGAGTTAGAATTAATACAAATGATTCTACTTTTGTTGATGATACTTCTTTCACTCCTCATTATAATATAGATACAAATGTTGAAATTGATCATGAATTTTTAGAACGACATTTTAATAATCCTAATGTTGATGAAAATTTAGATGATGAAGTACAAGTTGATTTGGAAGAAGATGAATTAGATGAAACACCTACCAGTCCGGCGACGGAACTCCAACACAAACTACACCTCCAACTGAGGAAGATAGTCAACTCCCCCCTCCCCTCCCCTTTGTACCTCCTACAAGGGGAAAGGTGAAGTATCAACGCCCTAAAACTTTTGTTGTGTGGCAATTTATGACTTTAGATACTGTAAACTCTCTTGCTATTTGTAATAAGTGTAAACAAGCATTTATACGTAGAGTCGGTGGAGGTCAAGGTGGGACGGGGGGTTTATATAGACATTTGCTATCTTGTAGACCGATTGAATATAAGGCGGCCAAAATTCTAGCAGATAAAAAAAGGGAATTCAAATTGATGATGATGATATTAATTCTAGTGTTCCTCAATCGGTAGAGTGTTCTAACATGGTTCAAGGAACATTGGATCCTTCTAACCCCGGTGATCCAATTACACAACGTAAATATAATAAAGAAAGAGATCGCGAAAATTTAGTTAAGATGGTTTCTGTTTGTGGTTTACCTTTTGGTTTTCCTTCACATCCCGATTTTATTGAATATAATCAACGAACTTATAATCTGTCTTTTAAAGGTGTTTCAAGAAATACAGTTAAATCTGATGTTTTAGAATTTCAAGGTAAACATTGTCAATATCTTCGTTGTTTATTTAGCATATTAGATTGTAGAGTGTCTATAACTTCTGATATGGGTCGTAGTGTTAATGAACGTGATTATTTAACTGTCACAGCACATTGGATTGATCATAACTGGAATTTGCAAAAAAGAATCTTAAGTTATAAAGAATGTGTAGAGAAAAAAACTGGTGCTTATATAGTTTTAACTGTTTTAGGTATTTTAGATTTTTATATGCTTTGTGATAAAGTGATGAGTGTCGCATTAGATAATGCCTCTAATAACACCAACGCTGCTGCTATGTTAAAAACTAGACTATGTCCAATTGATAATAATGCTTTCCATGTTAGATGTGCTGCAAATATATTAAATTTAATTGTACAAGATGGTATTTCATTATTTGATTGTGGTTGTATGAAAATATAATATGTTGTTGTATGGATTTTTTATGCTCATAGACCCGCTAGAATTAGGGAATTTAACGAGCGTTGTGTACTATGTAATCTTACACCACGAAAAGTTCCAAAACATGTTAAAACTAGGTGAATTCTTTTTATGAAATGCTTTCAGTTAGGGCTGCGTATCGGTCGGTTTGGTTCGGTTTTGAAGTTTATCGGTTTGACTTATTGGTTATCGGTTTGTAGAGATGCTAAACCGTTAAAGAACCATTAAGATATTGACTTATCGGTTATTGGTTTATCGGTTATTGATCGTTATCGGTTCGGTTATCGGTTTAACCGTTAAGATTTGACACAAAAGAAAAGTCATTAAAAATCACGTAGAAACAAGGTGACTAACCAAATGAACCATGCACATGAGTTCACAAATAACATCTTGCTAAAAAGCAAACACTTTTACATTGTAGAATACCCAAGAGTTTGAGACAGCCAAAAACAAAAGTAGAAAACTAAACTCTAAGTCAAGGACTTTATATACAAAATGATAAAAATATAATTATTTAATTTACTATCGGGTTATCGGTTAATCCGTTAAGAAAAAACCTTAAACCGTTAAGAACCGATAACCCGATAACAAAAAAAATTAAAACCGTTATCAAAACCGCTAAACCAATAACCCATTACGGATAAACCAATAACTTTTTTTCGGTTCGGGTTATCGGTTTCGGTTCGGTTTTGAACAGCCCTACTTTCAGTTGCTTATGAATATCAACGACCCATACAAATGGTTTTTAATGCCCATAATTATGACCCACTAGAAAGAATTTGTGATGAAGATTGGATAGAAACCAAAGAACTATTAGATTTTCTAAAACTTTTTTATAATGCTACAGCTATGTTTTCTGGAATTTATTATCCTACTATTTCATCAGTCTTAGTAAATATTTGTGCTATTTCAATTCAATTTGAAACATACAAAAAAATTGAAAAATTTAGACTGTCAATTGAAGCTATGATTGAAAAATTTTAAAAATATTTTTTTCATATTCCTCAATTTTTTTTAATTGCAACTTTACTTAACCCTCAATATAAATTACGAGGTGTACAAGGACTTGTTCAAACTTTTTATGATACTTTAGAAATTTTACCGGAAGAAGTTTCAAGTTGTGAATTTTGTAAGTCTAGAATAAAAGTGCAAGCCAAAATTTTATATGAAAAATATAAAACTATGGAAATTAATGAAGGAGCTGTTGCTCAAACTTCTAATGCTATCAACAATGATTATATTGATAATTATATGCTTCGTTTTCTTGGTCTTAATTCTACTAACCGTGACGATTTTGAAGAATATCTTAATCAGTGTTTGGAAACAGTTACCGACGAGCAGGGCAACGTAAAAGTATTAGATTGGTGGAGGAAACGTGGCAGTGCATTTCCAACTCTTAGCAAAATGGTTCGTGATGTTCTAGCTATTCAAGCTTCATCAGTTGCTTCAGAGGCTGCTTTTAGTGCGGTAATGTTTCAAATTGGAGATCACATACATTCATTGGCTGAAGAAAGCTTGGAGTCATCAGTTTTATTTAGAGACTGGATCAACGCCGAGAGAAGAAATTATAATTTGCCAAAGTTAAGCGCCAAACAAGACTCTTATTTTAATTCAATATTTGGATGTAGTAGTGACGATGAACTAGATGCACAAGAGTTTCAAGCATCATTGCCAACACCGGAGGATGTTACCGTCGATTTGATACAAGAGTTAGAAAAAAAATTTATTGGACAATACAAATATTAGATTTACATACGAGAACTAATTGAAACAGAACCCTTCCTAGAAGGTGGCTGCGTAGATTAGTTACTCATCTAATATTTGTTACAAATATTAGATTTACATACGAGAACTTTTTGAAACAGAACCCTTCCTAGAAGGTGGCTGCGTAGATTAGTTACTCCTCTAATATTTAATTTGTAAATTGTAACTTGTAAGTTGTAAGTTGCAATTGAATTTTATTTGAATAAATTTAAATCCTTTATTCAACTATTGTGTTGCATTTAAATTTAATACTTTACTTATCAAAACTTACTTCAAAATTTAAAATTTGAAATTTGAATTTTGAAAGTTAAAAGATGAAATTTGAATTTTTTGAAAACTTAAGCATTTTAACTTAGCTAAAAAATAATATTCAAAGCAATAAAAATTAAAAATGTCATTCAAAAAAAAAAAAACTTCAAAACAATTAAATAAATACAAAAAAATTAAAAATTTCGTGTCCCGTCCCGTCCCGTCCCCTAAAACAGTGTCCCATCCCGTTAATCTAGTGGGACAGGATGGGACTTAGATTTGTCCCGCGAATCCCGGCCCGGTTCACCCCGGGTCCGATTGAATCCCGGTCAAACCTCGACCCGTTCCATCCCGTCCCCCTATGTCCCGTCCCGGCATCCCCGTCCCCGTCCCCTTGCCAGCCTTACCTTGGTGACTCATATCCATAATCTTAGAGTTGGAGATACATGGTGCTTATCATCTGAGCAATCCCTCTTGTCAACACTTTTAGTCTCTGTCAAATTTTTAACAATTTTTGTTCGTTAAATTTGACGAAAACATTAGACAAAAAATTTAATCATAAATATGAAGAAAATTTCATCAAATCCTAAATTGTGCAACACAAAAAGTTACATTAGACGCTAAAAATATTTTTTAAAAGTAGAAATTATACATTAAAAAAATTGCATCAGACTCTAGAAATAAATTAAAAAGTAAACCTCAAAATGTAAGTTCCCATTCTATAAATCACCAAACTATTTTTTGAGTTTTTGAGTTTTTTGGAATTCACAATAATGAAATTTTATTTTTTGCACTTTAATTTTTAATGATAAATATGACTATCACTTTTTATTTAAAAATAACTAAACTTACTAAGTGTAAACTGTTGTTGTTGTTGTTTAAAACTTCAAACTTTCGCCATCTCCTAAATAGACTTATATCATTTCCTCGAAAACAACTTTAATGGTTGAACAATCTTTGCTAGTTTTCACGACATGACGTTGTAATTGCTCGAATTCACTTTTACAGTGATTTTAAAAATTATCAAATAGAAGGGCATATTTTGAATTCGGTGTGTTTTTAAAAACATATAAAATATAATTCCATTAAGCATACATTAAGATAAATGAGTATTAATGTATATAAAATGTAAAAATCACAAGAAAATAAATGGCAAGATCAAGTGCATCACTTTAATAATAATGTTGAGTCAAGATTAATAAATTCATCCAAGCAAACTATAGTAATACTAATTTGAGAGACTGGAAAGAATTTTGAGATTTGAAAGTTGGGATTTTACCAAAATATATAGTTGATATAATGTGCACATATACAAAAATATGTCACAAATTTAGTAGTATATATATTAGGTATATCATGTATATATACATATAATATAACACATAGTATGTCACATGTATAATAGAATATATTAGATTTTCTTGAATTTTTAATTTAGGTTGTGGGTCGTTTTATATGGGTTAATTAATCTGATTAGGAGAGAGAATTAAGAGGTTAAAAATCTATACTTTATAACTTCTATAAAAAAAATTCCATCCGTGTTCGATAACTACATTGAATTCCGACTAAATCTGAATTTGAGCCGGGAAGTCCCATAATGGGTTAAATCGTAGCCTAACAAAGGCAACTCCGTAACGGGGACTCGAATTCGAAATCTCTAATTAAGAATAAAGAAGTACTTATCATTCTACCGCAACTCTTATTGGTTTATAACTTCTATTGTTATTAATGTGGAAAGTGGGGGAATCATTTTTTCCTAAGATCAACTTTTTTTCTCTTCTTCAAAAATAGGACAATGAAGCTTTCTCCTTGGCATATGAGAAAACTATTTCTCTAGTGCTTTTAACAATATCATAAATACTCAAGAAAAAGATATCTGCTCAATAGAGAACTATGTATGCATAATTTTTTAAAATGTATACCTAGTGAGGATTTGACATAATTGCTTGGTTTACAAACCATCCAAATTCATACTTGTCCACAAACTTATCATAATTTGACTTCAATTTTTCTTTCTTTGGCAGCTCAAAGTCATCATGAGCAAACAAGAAACACTCAACCAAAGAAGATTCTTCAACAAAATAGTGAAAAGATTGAAACTTTAACAATATAATCATCTATATACTTCCTTTTCATCTTCATACTTACCTCTTGAAGAAAAAAAAAATGGAAAAGCTCTCAAGTGAAACTGTCATTGACATACTTTCAAGATTACCCATCAAATCCCTTGTAAAGTGCAGGTGTGTTTGTAAATCTTGGCTCTATTTGACATATGAATTGCATCTGATTGATACCCATCTCTCTATTTCCTCTAAAAATGAAAACTTTTATGGTCTCATCCTCAAAAGCTCAATTCCCATTCACAGAAATAGTTGGCACAGTAAGTTATCTTTTGTACAGAGTGATGGAACTGATGATTATAAGTGTGTTAACTTTAATTTCTCATTACCCCTTTTGAACAATTATGAAATTGTGGGTTCTTGTAATGGATTAGTATGTTTGTTTGACCCAATTGTTAAGTACATGACTCATGTAATGAATCCATGTAATGGGGATTTTACTTTCTTGCCTAACCCTATTAGGGATTTGGGGGATCCTGTGAGTGTTGTTGTGGGGTTTGGGTTTTTACCTAAGAGGAATGTGTATAAGGCGGTGGAGATTGTGTATTGTAGAAGGGCTGTTGTGGGTGATGATAATGATGGTTTGAGGTCTAGTGTTTGTGTGTACACTATTGGGAATGATTCATGGAGATGTATCGGTTCTTCTCCTTATTCACTTCGCGGTAGGGATTTGTCCGGGGCATGTGTGAATGGAGCTCTTCATTGGGTTAGTTCTGGCTATGATGGTCCTAAACTTGTTGATCAAATTGTTGGTTTTGATTTGGAAAATGAGGTGTTTGGAGTCATTCCTCATCCGAATTTTGATTCGGGGAGACTTAACTACACTTTGGGTGTTTTGCAAGGTTGTCTATCGGCTACTAGACACAAGTGTCAAGATTATGTAGAGATTTGGTTAATGAAGGATTATGGTGTCAAGGAGTCGTGGACAAAGTGTTTGAAAATAGTTTGTAGTGAAGTTGGGCTTATCATTGGAGCTGTCCAGCCTCTTTTCTTTCAGAGAAATGGAGAGTTGATGCTGCAGCATGGTGGTACTTTGCTTTCTTACAATCCTCTGACCAAAACACTACGTGAACTTCGTATTTCTGGAATGCCACGGTCCTTCAAGGCAGTTATTCATGTTGGCTCTCTTGTTTCACCCCGAAAGTTGTTAAAATGTAAGAATACTGAATTTGCTTGATTTGGCATAAACATGATGGAGATCGGTTCAAGCATTTGACCGGAGTAAAGTGGTTGTTCTCGTGTATAAGAGGAATTCCATGCGCATAGTAGCTAGCACTGTCCAGCCATTACATGGAGCTTTCTTTAGAGGACTCAAAAAACGATCAACGTACTACACCAGTAGGAAGAGGACTACGAGATAAAACAATAGGTATAAACCTATTGGTGCATTTCTGACAGTCATTGTAATTTGTACATGTGATTTAACTCGTCAAAGGTGTGCTTTTTTTAATTTAACTCATTACTTGTGTGTTGATATTCCTCTTGGTTAGTTTGAGATTGGTTGTCTTTATTGCAACAATGTTAATAGCAGTTACAAAATTCGAATGTCCTGCTTCGAAGGTATCTGATTTTTTATGACTTGGTCGATATCAGATTGAAATTATATCGCATGAGTTAGTGTTAAGTATTGCATTTTGTTTCTCAAATTGAATTCATGGACTCATTTTTTCCCAGAGCTGAAGAAAGAAGGAATTCAAAGTTAGCCCCTTTGAAAGCAGTGGAAGAAGAATGCAGAAAACTCAAAGGTCTAAAGCATTATGTATCTCTTCGAAAAAGGGTTTTTATTTTTATAGGAGTTTCATAGTGATCGATAGTTTCAAAGTGTCATCGATCACTATGATCTCTTTCTTTTCTAAGAATTTGCATAAACTCTTCGTTTTTGTCTCCCATGCTTTCTGTTGGTAAACAACCAACCAAAGTGCTCTATGCTTCTTCAGTACTTGTACAAGCTTGACGGAGTTAGATCCTTCCTGAATTTTTGCTAATGATTGATCAGCAAGGTAGTAACTAAAGTTTCTTTAATAAACTAGCTATCTGCTGGCACCCAAGGTTTCTTTATTTAGAATCTGATAAATTAAGTTATATACTAATTTCGAGTAAATTATCATCAGGATATAATGTTATATCTTACCAAGTTATTGGTAACATGTTCGCGGTAAGATAGAAGTAAGGTCTGCGTACACTTACTCTACTCAGATTTTCTCTTACTGGCTTGAATGAATTCTTCATTTTAATCTTGACAAGCAGATAAAGAGTTACTACCTTTCATGCACCAAACACGCCCTACCAAAGCAGACTCTATTTCCAGAACTCGAAATCTCTAATATATAGCAGAGGTACTTCCCCTACTGATAAAGAGAAAAGTGAGGCACAAATATAATTTGTAATATGTGAACTGCAAGATTAGAAAAATAAGGAACTGAACTCAGCCAAACAAGACAATAGGTCAAATTTAGAGAATTTTTCTTACTAACAAACATGATGTTCCCCACGACAAAGCAGTTGAATAAAAAAGAGCTCAAATTAGCAAATTTAAAATTGTATGCTGAATGACATATTTAGGACCCCTTTGACCCTTTTTTTCCTTTTGGAATAATTTATCACTTTTATTTGAAAAAATCAGCATTTGACCATGAAAATTGTAAATGTAATTTGTAAAACAAGTTATAATCTATTTTTCAAATCACTTTCACTTTTGAAGTTCTATTTAAATACATTCAAGCATGAATATTATATCAAATATTCTACGCAAAAAAGTATAACAAATGCAACTCTATCTTCAACTCCAACTCCATAAATTCTAACAAGGCCTTTGACCAAGATTTTTTTTAAAAAAAACTTCTTCCATAGTTGAATTCCATAAAACACTTTGATCATAAAATCTCAAAATTTAACCGGAAGTTGAATTCCAAATATTTCAAGAATATGAGATCACCAAAAAGCTGTTTCACTCTAAATTACTCACAAAAATTTAAAAACAACTCTAATTTATATTCACGGTAAAAAACAACTCCAATTTTCAAATACTCATAATTTTCATGATCATTACAAAGTGAAAGATATTTGAAATTTATGATCAAATGTCAACTTAATAAATACCACAAAGTTAGACGAGTATTTTGGTATATTGTAATATTTTCTTATGCATACTCAATTTAAGATCACAAAATTTAAAATTTACTTTTTACTTTTAAAATTTGTATCCAATCAATATTAAAATAAAATTTCAAAAAATATAATTGTATTTCTTTTTAGAAAACCAATGACACAATTTCTAATTATTAATATTTATCCCTTTTTAAAGTTTCTTTTTTCTTAAAAAACAAAAAAAACAATAAGAATCATTTTATCATATAGTATGCAAAAAAAGACTTATAAATCACACATGACCATAAAACGCATTTTCGATATTTATTCAGGTTTTTTTCTTCTTTTTTTGTTTCTTCCGTATTTAAAGCTCAATTAAATTCGAATTACTAACACTAGGATTCATACCTAGTTTGAACCCGAGAAAAGTTGAGCAATATATTTTTGTGGATATTTATTCAGGTTACTGCTATATAAGTCTTGTAAATTGAGCAATCAGTTGTACACTTGCCATCAAAATCTTCAGTTTGCGAAAATGGGTGCCCTGCAGTAGCTCAAAGCCTCAAGAAGAGAAAAGGTTCTTCCTTTATTGCAAGGTTAGTTCCTCTCAATGAAATATCAAGTGGGTAACTCAAGAAAATGAAGATTCTGAAACAAATTTGTAAATTTTCAACCTTTCTTGATTCAACCAAAAACACCCACCAAGTGTTTGTGAAATTGATAACCCCTAAACAAAGCAAATTGGACCCAATTCCGTTGCCTCACAGAACCATTTCTGAGCCCAAAGGTCAAGATCTTGATTTTGTTAATGTAGCTCATAGTCACCTTATACACTCTGATTGGACTAAGCTTGAGAATTTGTCTTCTGGTTTAACCCCATTTAGAGTAAAGCATATTTTGCTGAAAATTCAAAAAGATTATGTTTTATCCCTTGAATTCTTCGAATGGGTTGAGGTTAAAAACCCGAATTCGAATACCCTTGAGAATCATTCCATTGTTCTTCATGTTCTTACTAAGAGTAAGAAGTTTAAATCTGCTGAATCAATTTTGAGGAAGCTTCTTGAATCAGGTTCTGTTGATTTTCCTGCTAAATTGTTTGAAGCTATACTTTTATCATATCGAATGTGTGATTCTTCGCCGCGTGTTTTTGACTCATTGTTCAAGTGTCATGCTCATTTGATGAAGTTTAGGAATGCTAGTGATACATTTTGCAGTATGAAGCAGTATGGGTTTGTTCCCACTGTTGAGTCTTGTAATGCATTCATGAGCTCATTGCTTAGTTTTGATAGGGTAGATGTTGCATTGGCTTTTTATAAGGAGATGCGTCGGTCAAGGATTTCACCTAATGTTTATACCTTTAATATGGTCATGAGTGCTTTGTGCAAGTCAGGGAAATTAGAAAAGGCTGTTGAGGTCTTAAGGGAGATGGAGAACATAAGCTTGAAACCTACTGCTGTGTCTTATAACACTTTGATTGCTGGACATTGTAACCGGGACCTCTTGAGTGTTGCAATGAAACTGAAGACCATGATGGAGAAGAATGGGGTACATCCAGATAATGTTACATACAACACTCTTATTCATGGTTTATGCAAGGAAGGGAAATTACATGAAGCAAACAAACTTTTCAGCGAGATGAAGAGAACTGGTGTGGCTCCTAATGTTGTCACTTACAATACGTTGATAAATGCTTATAGCCAGGTTGGTAATTCTGAAATGGGAAGTAGGCTTTTCGAGGAGATGGCAAACAATGGATTGAAGGCCGATATCTTGACTTACAATGCATTGATTTTGGGACTGTGCAAGGAGGGGAAGACAAAGAAAGCTGCATTTTTGGTCACAGAACTTGATAAGGCAAACTTGGTTCCTAATTCCTCTACTTTCTCTTATCTAATTAGGGGACAGTGTGCAAGAAGGAATCCTGACCGTGCGTTTCAACTCTATAAAAGCATGGTTAGAGGTGGTTTTCACCCGAATAAGCCCACTTTGGCTCTATTAGTATCCACCTTCATCAAGAATGAGGATTGTGATGGAGCAATGGAAGTCTTGAAAGAGATGCTAGAAAGATCAATTACCCCTGATTTGGGTATGTTAACTGAAATATGCAGCATGTTTCTCAGATCCGGTAGAGAAGGAGTGATCATAAAACTCTTAGAAGAAATAGAAGCTAGACGTCTCGTGCCCGAAGGTTTTGATAAAACAACAGTGATTAGCTCTACAGACTGATGATAGAATATAATCCTTTTTACAAGAAATAGAAGGTAAACACCTAATGCCTGAAGGTTCCTAGCAGTCAGGTTTGGTCCTCCAGACAGCAACCCGACCAGTATACACCCCACAGAGGAAATTGGGCTGTGACGTGAGTAACTATATTCAACAGTCATTTGCCAACATCGTACCTAAGCCCTTCTAAGTTAAGGGGGATGTTTTCAGTCCCAAGCAACTTTGTCAGTACTCCTTTTCATTCGACAGACTGAAGATAGAATGTAAGTTGTACTCACTTGTACACAACTTTGTTCCAATTATACCACAACAACTGTAATTTGCCCTTAATTTCTAAAAATCAATTGCTCTGGTAGCAATGAGCTCTTTTTTCATGACCAAAATGGTTTGCCTCGTCGACAATTGAAACTTGTTTTGCAAAGTTAGTCTCAACTATTAAATTGTACTTCTAAAATGTCACCTGGGACAATGAACATATGATAGTGTCAATGAGGATACAATTTTTTTTTATATCATCTGTATGTAAATACATTTATTTTCTTAATGAACAACAACAATTGCGCCTCAATCTAAGCTAGCTAGGATCGGCTAGACATTTATTTCTTGATGAAGTTAAAAAAAAAATCTTTTTTGCCACATTTTTCTTCTATAGGTTGCAACTGATATGTTATTTGCTAGAGAAGGTCGTTTAGCTGATTATCAGATGACAAAGTGTTATATGATTCAATCTTATTCAATTCTACTCTTGTATTGTTTCTGATAGTCTTATTTGGCTGTTGTTCCAATAAATTCTGAACTAAACCGGTTGGCCTAGGAAATTACAATGTTTTCTAAGTTGTTTTCCTTATCCAAAGTTTCTATGCATGTGTTTTCTCTAAAAACCTTAGTTTACCCCTTCCTAGTTCAGGGTGCTTTCTTCTGTCATATAAGTATGTGGAAAGAATGAAGCAAGCTCCAAAAGTTAAACTGATGAATTTATTAAAGATCTTGAATATTCTGCTACCAACAGTAGAAGCATAGCTGCTCAAGCTGTTGAAGTGTACGAGAGTGTTTAAGTGTCTTTTGATGCTTAAGATAAAGAATGGGTATTTGGGCTTGGAACTTCCATGTTGGAGGTCTCAAGTTCGAAACCCCTTGCCAGCGAAAGCAAGGGGTTTGCCTTCTGGGTCGCGTCGCACCGGGCTTGTCTAGTGCGGGTTACCTCTCCTATGTGGTTTGCGAGCTATTGCATAGGAGCGGGGGTTTTACCCTGTGCACACCCAAAGGGTAGCGGCTGCGGGTTTCCCTTGTCATCAAAAAAAAGATAAAGAATGGGTATTTTTTTTATTTTTTTTTGATAAGGTAAAGGTTTATTGACTAAGTACCAAGAAGGTACCAAAACCAAAAGTTACAAAAGACTGCTGGGAATATCCATACAGTCAATTACAACATCTCCCTAGCAATTCCAAAAACTCCATATATTGATCTATATAATCAATGAAACTACTTTTACCCCAACAAAACAATTTATGTAAACACTTGTTTTTAACTCTAGAAATATGATCTTTTTGCCCATCAAAACAAGCTCTATTTCTTTCTAGCCAGATAGTCCAGAATATGCGCAAAGGTATAGTTCTCCAGATTTGCTTCAAAGTTTTATGTTTTCTCTAGTGCTGCCAACTCTCTAATATTTCCTTCACACTCTTAGGCATGATCCAAGAGATCCCGCAAATACTGAAGAAAAATTCCCAACATTGTCTATCTATTCTGCAATGCATAAGAAGGTGATTCGCAGTCTCCAACTCTTCTTCACATAAGTAACATCTATTACTTAGTGCAAAACCCTTTTTCTGAAGATTATCCTAATTAAGGCAAGCTCCCCATGCTGCAATCCAACCAAAACAAGCTACCTTTATAGGAGCTTTAGTGTGCCAAAGTAAAAACTTTAAAACAGGGTGGAGCGGGACGAACATTTGTTTTCTTCATCTATCCAAAAGACACTTATATTCTGGCCTTTGGAGTAAGAAATACTAGATACTTTATAGAGAAAGCACCCAGACTACACTTGAGTAGAGAGTTGGCATACCTCTAGGAGTCAAACTTGTAGTGCCGTCTTGATGTTCCCAAAGATTAAGTGTTAGGTTTTGCTACTCATTTTATCTTCTGCCTCATGTCAGGGAAATGTTTATTATGCCTAAAATCTTCAATATTATTTCCTTTTTTCCTCTTTCATTAGATAGCAACTTCCTTTTCGCCCCTTGAAAAGCCTTGCATTGTAGGAATTATAGCACTGCAAATATGGTTTCAGTATTTTCCAGTCCCAGAGCTGTGCTTCTGCCAGTTTTTAGCCAGTGAACTCTGAGCTCGACTCTCTTAGTCCGTACAAAAATGAGGAAAGTTTCCGTCTGAACTCATTGTTACCTTTCTCAAAATATAAAGACTTGCCTTCTAAACTCGACTTTTTTTTCTTTCACCCTGCTGTTAATGAATTTATAAGTTGTTTTATTATGTTCTGTTTTGGTGGTCACTTGGGGGCTTGGCATCCGATGTTGCAGTTTAAGATTTTGTAGTAGGTGGCTTTCAGAGAAATCTTGAGCAGAAATTTCGCCAGTAGCAGACGTGTTATTTTACCTGTTCTCCGATCAATAGTTCGTCAGCTTAATGTAGAAATTATTTCATGTCCTGGTCCCTATTTTTTAGCAATGAAAAGTTCAATCTTTTTTTTTTTTCTTGAAATGGTAAATATAATTGATGTCAAAACCAGCACTAAGAAAGTGTTGTGATTACACTCAAAAAGAGCAATGCAAGAACAGATGAGTGTTGCTTTCTTGATTTTCCTCACACAAGAAACATCTGTTTACTAACTGTATACCTCTATTTATGTAGGTTCTCTACAGTTAGACAAGCTTCCTCGATGACAAAGCCGTTTAAAACACATTACTTTAGCAGGAGCTCTGGAATTCCATATCTGTTTCTAAGGACCAACATTAATCTGATTCCCAGCATTTGATAAACCTTATAGCATTCTCTTACGGAGAACCTACCACTTGAATGTGTATTCCATACCGTTTGATCTTCATTATTGTTTAACCTATTAAAGGATGTTTGAATTATGCTTTTGAACTGCAATAACTTTATTTTACTAGGCTAGTTTATCATTGTCTTTTTACTGCTTTTGTTAATGTAGAGTTCAAGAAAGCAAAAAATAAAATAAAAATCTCATTAACCTCATTTTTAATAGTGATAAAGTCGTTCATACGACATTGATTATCACTATCATTCGGGTCTAAATTGAATTTCCTTGCGAGTTATAGTATTTTTATTCAATATATCTTTACAAAATTGTGGTGAATTATTGTTCGTCACAAATTTGTGATAGATTTTCATTTCCGTTACAAAATTGTGATGGATTTGTGATAAATTATTATTTCTGTCACAAATTTCTGATGGATTTTTCATGTTAACTTTGTCGCAAATTATCATGTTCATCACAAATTACTAAATTCTATCACAGATTTGCCACAATTTGGTGATAAATATTTTGTCACAATTTTAGGTTTATCTTGTAGAAGATTTTTTATTTTTATTTTGATGAGAACATGTCTTCATCATCTTGAGGTTAGTGTATTTTTAATATGGATAATTTGTTGAGTTAGTTTCAAATATATACAATAGAGTAATTAGTTTACAACAAATATAACCATGTTTTATTCACATAAAAAATAGCTAAAAGTCATAATATGTATATACTGACTATACAATATAGCTTGCCAAAAGACATAAAAAATACACTGACTATACAATATAGCTTACCTATACATGAACTATATATTGAGTTATTGACTATGCATTAGGATACATTCAAAAAACTGAATATAGTTTAACTATACATGTAGTATATATTGACTAGTCAATCTTGATCAACTCAAAATCACCTCTAAATAGTCTCAAATTTTACATATGAAATCATTTCAATATTTTGAGTCTTTTGATATATAATTCGCTCGAAACGTTTCACGTTTACAATATGTCAAAAGAAAATTTTTTTAAAAAAAGAACAACGACTAAGAGGAAGAGGAAGAAGAAGAGGAGGAAGGAAAAGAAGTCATTAATGGCGACACTGGGACGAAAAAAGAGAACATACTCAGCTAATTTTGATAATTTGAAGAAGAAAAAACAGAACATACTCAACTAATTTTGATAATTTGAAGAAGAAGAAGAAGAAGAGGAGGAGGAGGAGGAGGAGACGAAGAAGGAAAAAGGAGGAGGAGAAGGAAGGAAGGAGGAGGAAAAGAAGTCATTAATGGCGAAACTGGAACGAAAAAACAGAACATACTCAGCTAATTTTGATAATTTTAAATTGAGTCAATTTTTTGATATAGCAAATGGCCGAATGACCACTTTGCCGAGAGAAGTATTAAAAGCACCCCTGAACTTGGCGCGGATTATTGGTTTCGTTCCCAAACTATTGACAGGCTTAAAAATGCTCTTATACTTGACGAACTTAGCTTAAATACACCCTTCCCATTCCATACACAAAAATGTATCATTCACGCGCTTTAGATGGAATTTTTTTAACTGATGTGGCTTATATATATAATTTAAAAAATAAAAATAGAGGGATTTTGTTATTTCTTTAATTAAAAAAAATAAATTAACATAAAAGAAATTTAAAAAAGAGGGGTTTTGTCTCCAATCTCTTCCCGACCAAAAGTTTTTAGCGTCTCACCTCTCTTCCCGACCAAAAGTTTTCTCCAATCTCACAATATAACCCTTTGATTTCCATGAAAATCAAAGGATTTTAAGCTTGAAAACATTGATTAAAGTATTGGTAAGGATCTGAAAATCTTCTTCCGAAATTGTCATCCGATCATGAAATTCTTAACGCTGCTGAAAATTCACATCGACAAAAAATAGTCATGAACACATTAGGAGGAGAAAGAATATTATAGTGTATAAAATTAAACAATTAAAAGAGAGTGAATTTTTTTTTTGAATCATGTTTTGAAGTCAATTTTAATGGAGGATAAGTTAAATAGGAAGAAGAAGAAGGGTATTGTAGTCTTGGTAAACAAAAATTGAGCTTTTCAAACTAGTTGATAGTTGTTCCCTGGTTGCACCCCACAATGGGTTCTAATTTACTTTTGAAGGAAAAAATTAAAAAGAAAAAAGAAAAAAGTTTGATGTGGCGTTTTTGTAACTTTTCACGTGTTTAAAGAGAGTGTAATCACTTCCTATGCCATGTGGCACGGAAAGGGTGTATTTAAGCTTAGTTCGTCAAGTATAAGGGTGTTCTTAAGCCTATCAATTGTTTGAGGATGAATTACGCCAAGTTCGGGGGTGTTTTTAATACTTCTCTCCCACTTTGCCTAATTTTTGTGATCAACCATATTGTTACAATTAAAATTATTGAAGTAGAGGAAAGAACCAAGTTATCACTAACATATACAACTAATTTTACATTTTTCAACTCTCAACTTACATTAAACCAAGAATATTAAAGAAAAATGAAATCAAGCTTTATGAATATATCCAGACATAGATTTAGCATTTAGATTTCTATAATATACAATTTAAGATTTATTTCTAAAATTTAATTTAATCATCCTAAGCTACATAAAAAATATTGAATGAATTTCTCTTTTTTCTTTTTACTAAAAGAACATCATAGTACTAGTTATTTCCATTAAGAAAATTGTATTAACTAGAGGGGAAGAGAACCTGAAAACTTTCCTAATTTTAAATCCTAGATCGTGTAGAAACAAAATTAGTAGATTCCATATTTTTATATTTCACGTTAAATCAAGATATATTTTTAAAAAAATAAATTGAAATCAAGCTTCATGAATATAACTAGGCAAATATAAAGATTTAATATTCTTCTATAATATTTGATAATATAACTTAAGACTTATTTCTAAAATTTAATTTAAGCACCAAGCTATATAAAAAAATAGTGAATGGTTTTTTTCTTTTTTTTTTTGGGGGTGGGGGGTGGAGGGGAGGAGGAGGGGGAGGGGCATATCACTCAGTTTTGTGATTTAAAGCATATATATATATATATATATATATATATATATTGGTGACCGTGCCAGCGCGGGCCCAATATATTTGATCTCTTGGGAAACTTACATAAATATACTATATTAAGAAAATATTTACCATTTATAACAATACCATTTTTTTTTTCACTTGATCACTTTTAATACATTTATAATACAATTTTAATACAAATTACAGAGAACAATTTATAAAACATATATAATACAAGTTTTATTGATGGATAATACATTTATCACACATTTTAATACACTTATAATACAATGTGTCAATTTCTGCATTATATATTTTGAAACAACTATAATACATATATATTGCATACATAATTCACTTTTAATACACATTGTAGATTTATCATAGTATTGCTATAAATGGTAATAAATAAAAAGTATCACTAAAATCAGTAATTATTTATTAAAAGGTATCAATTCATGTAATTTTTCCTAATCTTTTTGTCTCAATTTATGTGATATAAATGAAATTCGAGAGTCAAACAATTTTTTTTATAATTTATAAATATTTTTAGTTATTAATTATTGTAATTTATAATATTTTAATATAATTTTCAATAAAATACATGTAACTCTTTCTGTCTCAATTTATGTGGCATCAATATAATTTCGAGATTCAACCAAAAATTTTATGTCATTTAAATATTTTAAGTAATCAATTATTGTGATTTATAATACTTTTATGCTATTTTCAAATAAGATATGTTATTCCTTCTATCTCAATTAATGTGACACTGATAGACAAGAGTCAATCAATTTTTTTTTATGTCTTTTAAAATTTCAAATTGTTAATTATTGTGATTTGTAGTACTTCTTAGTCATTTCAAATAATATATGTTACTTTTTTTGTCTCAATTTATGTGACACAGATAAAATTTCGAGATTCAATCAAATTTTTATTTGATCATATAATTTTATATATTTTGTAAATTATTAATTAGTGTGATTTATAATATTTTTTACGTAATTTCTAAACATAAATTATTAAAGATTCTTTTTAATATTTAAATGACTAAAGTGCCCCTTAATAATGTTGTAATCGCAAGAAGCACACATGTCCTTGTCGACATATGTGCTCTAGACTCTTATATATATATATAGAGAGAGAGAGAGAGAGATACCCTCGTATCTAATAAATGATGCATATGTACCCTTTTCGCTAACAGACTGAATTAAAAATAATAATTTAAAACTGATTTTTAAATTTCAGAAATGTCATGTGGCTTTAAAAAGATCACCTCACCCATTCTTTTTTACCCCACCCGACCCCACTCAACTAAAATTCAAACCCATTTTATGACAAGTAGAAGACGAATTGCTTTTTTTAGGTTTGGAGGGGCAAAAAAAAAGGGTGAGATAATTTTTAAAAGTTCACGTGATATTTTTGGAATTAAAAAAATTAGTTTAAAGTTTTTTTTAATTCGGTAAATATGAAATTGTTAACGAAAAGGATAATTATTTGTTTTCATTAAGATTTAGAAATTTGAATCTGAATGCACATCTGAAGGATAGTTAAGTGTTTCAACAAGAGATTGTTTAGCAAATGGAAATGACGATGGTGATAGGCTGATGTTATCACTTTAAGTCTGTAAGCATTTCATTTGTTTGATTTCGCGAGATATACAAGTTCAATGTTGTTGTCACCATTTTCTATTTGTCTTTCCCTCTGCTTACAAATTTACTTTTAGTCAAATATTCTTTCCTCTTTGGTGGGATGGTTGATTATATAGGTGACCAACACTTTGTTTTTTACCTAAGAAGAAGATATGACAATGTTAATTCACATATCATCCAAATTTTAATTAATTGCTTGCATTAACTCTACTGTTCTCTTTCCCCACACATTAATAATAGTGATATAACTTCATTCACGTTTCACAAATATATAAATTTGGGCGACATTATACCTGAGGCACTCGATCATCCTTTGGTTGTCATCCAGGTTCTCGTTAACTATTATTTCTTTTTGTATGAAAGGGAAATTATGACCCTAAAATATAAAACCTACTAACCCTCATTTATTTTTATACATTAGGTCTAGTGGTAGGATATTAAATAAGTTATGGACTTGGCCCATTAACCATCAACTAAATAAATTGATTATTTAATAAGTACCCATCAATTAAATAACCGTAGTTATCGAATAGTTCAAAATTTCCAAATCAACTTCACCAACTAATTAAAAATGACTCAAGATAACTATCGGGATGGGTAAAATGGTAATTTTTACGAAAATTTCCAAAAATGACCTTCGGAGTCATTACAAGTAAGATATTTAAAAATTTATGTATGGCAACTATTGTTGGTGATGACTAATGATGGTGATTGTGAATGTCGATTTGGGATGGTGCTGACTGATGATGGTGTCACGACCTAAAGTATACCCTAGGTGTAACATCGCGTATAAGACCCCGAGAGGCCCTACACAAGCCACTTAGCATGCATCATACTAGATAGTGGAATAAAGAATTCAAAATCATAGTCTTACATCATAAAGGAGTTTTGACAAGCGGAAGTCTAACATAAGTTTCAAGAAGTCATCTATTACGTACATCATAAGGAAAGTGTTTGGGACGTAACCTATACATCACATACAAGCCTGAAAACAAATGAAAAGACATGAACAAGTAAATGGATCTCGGTCCTCGGAACATGGGGACTCACCAAACTCTTGAAATCCGGAAGAATCAACTAGCCATGAGTATGGGAGGTGGGAGCGTCGACCCTACATTAGTGAAACAATATAGGCACAAGTATGCATTAGTACATGGAATGTACTAAGTATGGGCCAGTATGCATAAAATAGACATGATAGCATGAATGACTTAAAACATGTAGGCATGATTATTCTTTGAACATTTAAAGACTTTAAAGAAGGAAAAAATAGGGTCAAATACATTAACATAAAGGACATAAGAAAAGCTTTGAAGAAAACATAAGCATTTTTGGGATATAGCTTTAACCGACAATAAGACCATGAGATCTACATCATGGAATCCGGTATATCCCTCATATCGAAAGAAGGGGAACCTACTTGCCAAGGTAGACCCCGTACATATCATCATTTGCTAAAGTGCATCCACTAGCTAGGTCATTTAAGACAAACCTACGAGGGCACGTAGTTAGGGACTAGTGGCTGCTACTAGAGTCTACCCTATTTGAGCCTCGACCTCAAAGCCCTCTCGGTGCTAAGTCTAAATTCCAACAAAACAGATAAAAGTCAAATATCATTTTAACATAGGGAAAGGCAATGATCAATACCAATCCACACTTTTGAGATCAAAACATAGAATAGCTCCTTAAACATAATTCAACATGGATGAGAAAACATTTCACCAATGTGAATTCTTTTGTGAGAAATACCTTTCACAATCATGATCATAATAACATATGAGAAAACCTTACATAATAACATCAATACTTTCCTTTCAAAGCATCATCAATTCATTTATAATAACTTCATGAAAACATGCATACCTTCATAAATCCATAATTCATAAATTCATGAGTTCATTATAGGTTCATAGTTGAAAAGCATAATTTGGACATGGGTCAACATAATTTCAACTAAATACCATGTATTAACATTGGATCATGCATTAAAAGACTTAATTAACATCAATCAATCACAATAGAATGAAACCCACAAGATTGGATTAAAACCCTAACTTAAACAATTGAAATTGAATTGAGAAAATTAGAAATCTTAAGGACCCCATGGAGGAAAGGACTCCATGGGTGAATACCCACATGCCTTGCTATTCAAAGCCCAAGAAAGATGGTGAATAGGAGACTTGAATGGAACCCTAGCTCTTCTTCTTCTTCCTTAGGATGAGAGAATTTGGGGGGATGAATTTGGTCAAGTTTAGAAAATTTAGGAGAATGAATTGAAAGTGGATAATTTGGAGCTTAAAAGCTTTATACAGGGCTTAGGGTAAAAGGCAAAACAACATAGAATATGATTAAAATAATTAGAAAAAGACCCAAAAGCCCCTTTAAAATAACTGTCGGACTTGACCTATGGTTAAGACCTTTTCTATGGACCGTACTGGTCAACCGTAGAAAGGTTCATAGACTTTTGAAATTGGACCCATTTTGACGGACTGGTCTAAGGTTCGTATATGGGATGACGGGTCATCTTGATGAACGGTACAAAGGTTACTGGGACTTGATTTTTGAAAGTTATTTTTTCACTTCCTACTGTTTCCATCTACGACCTGTAGAAGCTTCTACGATCCGTATTGGGACCCGTAGACATAAACTTCAGTCCAAAAAATTATTTTCTTACTTTTCCAAATTTCGAGGTGTTACAGATGGTGATTGTGGGTTACTAGTATCTTATGATTTAGTGGTTGACAGTAGTAATTAACCGTGGTAGTTGTTAGTGTCGTTTAATAATTAGTAGTGGAATGATATTGATAGCTAATGACAATGGTGAATGATGATGGCAGTTAGCAATATATAATGTTGACTAATAGTGGTAATTATTTACAGTGATTAGTGAATGTAATAATAGTTGGTGGTGATGATTACAAATGATGGTTAATGGTAATGACAACTGATTTTGGTGATTGACGGTAGTGATGGTTGTGATAGAGCAGAGGGTGGTAGTGGTGATAGTTTTGATTGAAATGGTGGTTGGGGTAGTGGGTGAAAGTAGATGGAGTAGCAATATTTTAAGACTTTGTTATGGATCTTAATCATTCAGACCTATTCAAACCCATTAAGTGGTTGTCAAATAAGAAAAATAAACACACTTAATGATTACGATATGAATAATTGAGATTCAGACCTTGAAATCAAATAAACCTAATGACTCAAATGTGAATGATGAAGATTAATGTGACTCAAGTAACCTTTACACTTGATGTCTTTTATGTCTTTTTGGATGGATGAAATTAAAATGATTCATGCGGCCCTAATTAATTAAAAATAAAACAAAAATAGGAATACTATTTATTATCATTAATAAAATGATACTATTAACTAAAGGACGGAACCTGAAAAGTTTTGTAATTTTAAACTAGAAACAAAAACAACAAAATCATACTACATAATTTTTGCTTATATATAAAAAAATTTAACGCTTTGTTATGGTGTCCATTCACTTTTTTTAAACAATCTTAATTGTTGTAATGCCGGAAAATACGGAAGTGCTGTGGAGAATATTGGTAAATATGTTTTTTTATTTTGTTTCTTTAGCATTGACATCAACGTTCAATTTTCATGGTTAAAACTATGTTCATCTTCTATCTCTCATTGCCGTAAAATCTTATATGTTCAATCATTTCAAGTTGCTTCAAAAAGAGAAGAAGTTTCTTCGATTGTTTCAAGATTCTTCTGACATAATCCGTTATTTCGAAGTTAGCAGGATGGAAGAAGATCTATCGATCCTTTACCATTTGTTGTTCGAGTATAATACTGACAGAAGCCTAGCATATTGTCTTTAAAACAATTATTCAAGGAATGAACTACCAGAATTTGAAGTCCGAAAACATACAAAGAATGCACTTTTGGGGCTCAATCAAGTTCACAGCCAAGAAACCCATTCATTGTGATATAAGGAATCGTTCACTGTGATACACGCGTGTTTCAATAAAATTAGTGGTCTAAATCAAAACTATAATAAATATCTTAACTATATAAACATACACAAAAAAATAATATTAATTCATAGTTTTCTTTTTTGTTCTTACATATTACTTGTTTTAAGTATAGTATTCTTAAAAAACATTAAACGTTTAACTTCAAATAGTAATATTATTATTTATAAAGATAAGTATTAATTCTAGCTAACAAGGTATAGTCATTTGTTTGCAATATATTATCTTGGATGTTGTTGTAAAATTTTTATTTATTAATATGAAGATTTGAGTTGTTTAATTCAAAGATCTATAATATTTCTAATAAAAAATAGGTACTAGTTCTTTTTATTTTATTTTATAATCTTCAATATTGTTTTATGTGAAATTTAAAAGACATAATACATAAACGTGTTTTTTAACTTGGCCTCGATATCTATGCCCTCCAACTATGGGTGTGTACTTAAAATTGTATAAAATTGAACAAGTAGACACACACATCCTAGTTCGTCGCATAACAAATATTTGCATTCAACCAATTAAATGTGATGACAAAATTGTATTGTATCAACTTGGATGCAGACTTGTAAAATTTCTTTTACCCTTCCACTTATCAACGCATACTAGTACTAGTTATAAATTAGGCGAAATGGTCTGATGGACTCGTATACTTGTACGCGTTTGTATTATAGATCCACGTCATTAAATAGATGACAGGTCAAATCCACGTCACATAAATTAATGACATGTCATAATTATCTTCATTAACTACTTTTTAAAAATTAATAACAAAATTATTTAATAAAGAGTAAAATAATAATTTTTTAATTTATTCTTTAAAATAAAATTTGAAACTCTATACATCCTCTCTCCATTTCCACCTTGAAACAACCAAAATCTACAGAGAAAAGACGTCGCCGTCGTCGCCATCGCCACCGGCTAGACCACCTTTACTCTCTCCCTCACCCGTCTTCTTCTCCGCCACACACCCTCACCATTTTCCTTTCCTCCTTCTCCAATCTCCAAAAAACCAACAACCTAAGCCGCCACAACCGTCACACCAAATTGGCCGAAAACCCTCTTCACTGTCGTGACTAGATCCTCCCACCCTCACTCACCTTGTTCTCCTCTCCACTGACCAACACCATCTCTCTCACTCTATTCTGAATCAATGGTTCTGGCGAGCGCCGCCACCACTGCCTCTGTCTCTCCGCCGGCGAATCAGTGGACTCAAGAAGATGTAAATGCCAAGATCTCTTAAAAAAGATGACAAGAGTGTGGAAAAAAAGAAAAAGGAGTCTAGCAGGGATGGAGATGGCTAAAAATGGAGGTGGAGTGGGTGAAGAAGAAGAAGGGGTGGAGTGGGTGAAGAAGAAGGTTTTTTTTATTTTTTTTTTATTCTTTTAATATATTTTAAACTTAAATATGATACTCACTCGCCTTAGGTGCGTAAATTCACACATATTCGCCAACTCACCCATCTTAATGCCACATAAGTCTGGTCAATGGTCAGAGAGGTTTGATAAATTGTGTTTTATTGAATTTAACGGTTCAGTTGATAAAGCGTTAAGTAGAAGGATCCATAATACAATTCATACAAGTATAGGGGTCCATCAGACCATTTCACCTATAAATTATAATAAAACCCAAACGAAGGTGCAAATGTATTGAAATTGATGGTTAACTTTCTTTTTTTTAATTATTATTTTTTGTTAATTTTAGTTTGATAATATGAAATAACCTCTATTTATTGACACTTTTTGCCATTATACCCTTTTCACCTTTTCTCTTTTCTTTTTTTTATTTTTTTAAAAACTTTTTTCTCATTTTATATAAAATTAATCTTTTCTCATAATTTCTTATAAATTGTGTGGTCAAACTTGGACGATCTTACTTACTTTGAAAAGTGTTTGTTATCACACATATTTAACCATTTGAGTTTAGCTAGTTCTTAAAAGGCTTAACCCATCGGTGATTCCCTAAAGTTGGCACCAACTTTCACTTAGACACTCTAACTAGATTTTGTTCATTTTAAAAACCTCATGTCAAACTTCGTTGTGTCATTTTGACACTTTTAAAAATTTTCAAAACCACCTTTAAGTGCGTAGATCCAGACGCCTCTTATGTGGAAAAATAAACGAATCGATATGTGACACGTGGAAATTTTATTTTATTTTTTAAAAGTTCAGTTTTAGTTTCTTTTTTTTTCTTCCAGATCCCAAAGCCCATGCCCTCCACCTGTTTTCTTCTTCTTCTTGTGCCTTCTTCCCCTTTTCATTTGTTCTTCTCCATCAAAAAGGCAAGAACAGAGGTTAGTTCACAAAGTAAATCATATCAAATCGAAAAGTTTTTGTATGATATTTGAAAGAAGTTGATTTCTTCTGCTACTACAATTGGGATTTACAATGAAGGATATGTAAAAGAGATTTCTTTTTTTTTCATTGGAGGTTGTTCTTTATTTTTTTTCCCCTGGAAATCAATTTAATTTCGTAATTTCAATGGAGAAGGTAAGAATGTAAATCAGTTTTTCCATTTGAAAGTAGTTGATTTCTTTTTTTGTTCCCATGAAATCGATTTTGTTTTTTAATATGAATCAAGATGCAAATTCGTTTTTCAAATAAGATGGAAGAATCAAAGAGTGTAACCCAGCAAAGTATTGTAGAATTTTTTTTAAAAAGTTGTGTGGTGATGGAGGATGGTAGAAGGTGGAGAAGATGGAAGGGAGAAAGAGCAAGGAAGAAGAAGGGTGGAGAAGATGGA
This sequence comes from Solanum appendiculatum, assembly GCA_018342035.1. Taxonomy (NCBI): domain Eukaryota; kingdom Viridiplantae; phylum Streptophyta; class Magnoliopsida; order Solanales; family Solanaceae; genus Solanum; species Solanum appendiculatum. The sequence goes on along the minus strand of JAGDQO010000583.1, from coordinate 1,163,393 downwards.
AGGGAGAAAGAGCAAGGAGGAAGAAGGAGAAGAAAATATTTACAAAAAAAAGTCCCTGACGCGCTTAAAATTCGTGTAGCACACGTACCATGCTTAGTCAGCGAAAAGTGTCAAAATGACACATCGAAACGCGACGTAAGGTGTCTAAAATGAACAAAGCTTAGTTAAAGTGTCTAAGTGAAAATTGTGCCAATTTTAGGGGGCCACTGATGGGTTAAGCCTTCTTAAAATATTACTATGTGCTCGATTAAGTAATAGCAAAGCTACATGTATTCAAGAGGTGTTAGTTTATAGAAAAATTATACTGTGTAAATAACATATATGGAACTTTTCTATGTATATTTATATTATGTATTAAATTCCTTTTATTTTTTTGTGCATTCACTTTATCAAATTTTGACATTCAAAGGCGAACTCAGGATAAATGCATGTTAGCGGAAGTGATATCATGCAATACCGTCTTATTTGATATTCTAACGTATAGAGAGAAATTAAATGACATAAGTGAATGAAGCTCACTCTGTGAATCGTTGTTTGAGCACCATTTTGCATACGTTAGGTTGCATGTTTTGAAACCTAACACGTACATGTTTTATGTATTTTTTTTTAATTATCGGCTAAAAATGAAAATGTAGAAACCTAAACTCGAACTCGAGTCACGCATCGACGTCCACGGGCCTTCGGGGGCACCCTGACCTTATGAACCAATTTGACAGATAAGTTTGAAGCTAAGGGTCCTTTTAAAATATAAGTTCTTCAAGGTATAAGAGTTTTTTTTTTCAAATTAGCAAGTTCACGTACCATGTATGTTGACACCTCTCAATAAATATTCTACTTTCATCGCTGTGACCAAAGTTCTAAAAGTATTTTTGGGAAAAAGTTATATTTTCAGCTTTTGAATATTAACTTCGGAAAAGGGTTAAAAATATCCCTAAACTATAGGAAAAAGTTTAAAAATATCCTTCATCCACCTTTTGGTCTAAAAATACTCTTCTACTCATCTTTTTGATCTAAAAATAAAGGATATCTTTAGACCTTTTCCTTATATTTCAAGGGTATTTTTAGACCTATTAACTTTTACTATCATCAAAAACACTTTCAATTAATCCAACATGGGATGCATAGACAAATTGAATTGTCGGGCATTTTTGATTGATCTTTTCTTTCTTGGGTGTGGACGAGACAGAGAAAATTCTTTTTAGTTTTTCACTTTTTTCAATGATATTTATAAGAAATAGTATATATCGTAATGTAAACAGAAGTTCCCGACTCAAGCAAAATAATATCGATTGAGGGTAAGTAAATTCTTTAGTGTAGAAAAGAAACCACTCTGGAAAAAATACATGAACTTCTTTAGTATTAGTAATTAATTAAATGAAAGAAGCCACTAATACTCCACATTAGTTTATTTATAATTTCCTAAGGGCTAAGGCAATCTTATAAGTTTATAATTTATAATTTTTATGAAAAAGAATCATTCATTAATCGTTTTTATGTAACGTGAACCAAACAAGTTCCTATATTTGATATTCAAAATCATTATTTTATAGATAAACCTAAATAGTTTAGAGTTAGGGATGATTTTTTTTTAAAAACAGTATTTTTATATTTAAAAATAATTAACTTTACGTTTCTCATCTTATCCTTAATAAGAAAAAAAAGAAGATATAACTACACAGAGTTAGGAACATACATTTCAATTATTTATAGTCACAATCATACTACAATGTTTTAAGTAACAAAATTTTGAATAAACCGTATTTGATTAGATTAATTAAATATTTTAAATTTAAATATACAAAAATTACATGAAAAGTACTATAAGTTGCAATTCTTCAAATATCAATAGTTAAAAAATACATTTTAAAATTTAATCAAAGTTCGAAGAGTTTAACTCTCGAAAAACCATACTCATCAAATATTTTGGGATAGAAATTAAAGACTAGTTGAAGAGGGATCCTAAATTTTTCAATCATCAAAAGCAATATTCATGGCAAGATATTTGGAGCCATCTAGATATTAGCTTTTATCAAGTCTGAAAACCTAAATTATGGACAAAAAAAAGAAGAAATTACTAACATAACGTATCATAATAAAGTTGACAAAAATCTATATAGCGTACTAAATAAAGTTCACAAAATCTATAAGCAAAATCAATTCTTTATCTGGTAGTAGAAGGAATTAACTATTGCAAGAATAATTAGATGCTTAATAATTGAATAGAAATTGTCTCTTAAGAAATACTTGGAAAGAGAATATGACTATAGCATCAAATCCACACATAAATATTGTACTCAAGTTATCATAATTATAGTAAAACCTCATTAAATTATTACTTGGTAAATTAATAATCTGTCTAAGATAATATTTTCTCTGGGCCAATGGAAAAAATCACTTGATAAGATAATATATTTTCAAAAGACCCTTATATAAATATATGGTCTCGTTAGTATTATAAATTAATAATTATTTAAAAGTACAAATATATCTAAGACAATTTAGTGAAATATGATTTTATTGTGTTTTTTTTTTGTTAAAATTTAAATCTAGTTGAAGTTCATCTCTAACTTTTATTATTGCATCCAAAAGTTCTGGTGTTGCTACGACTGCAAATCTTTTTGAGTGCATGTAGAATGATCTTTTTTATACTCACATAATGTTTTACGTATTTGATCTGCCATTGTTGCTTATGTGACACCTTTTAAATGAGAAGACATTTTAGGATATGGTTTCAAGAAATTTCCTATGTTGCTTATATAGTTTATTCTCTTACTATCATGCATTGACAGTTTTTTGTAAAGATTCAATGAATAATATTTGATTATTAAAGAAACAATGAACATTATGTATAATGAATTTATTTTTATAATGAATCATTGAATTCTTGAATTTATTTTACAATAAATCATTTAACAAAAAAATATATATTACAATGAATCATACACATACATTGTACTTTATGTATAATGAATTTATTTTTATATGAATTCAATAAATGTAATTTAGTAAGATACAATGATTTTGATGTATTCATTGTACTTTATATATAATAAATTTTATTTTTATGTGAATTCAATAAATATGATACATAAATTAGTAAGATACCAAAATACTCCTTAAATTAATAAATATTAATTTTTCGATAAAATAATACCTCTATAAAATAATAATATTTCATGATTGCACCTATATTAATTTAGTGAGATTTTACTATAATTAATATAAACTTAAAAGAAAGGTGATATAAATAACTTCACTCGTTCGAAACAAAAAAAAAAACTAATACTTATCCAATATAATTAAATAAAACTACATATTTCTTGTTCACTTTGATAAATCAAAAACAATTGAGATTATTTTTTTTCCAACTTTTGTCCTCAACATTAAATAATAATATTTTTTAGAATCAATTTGAATAGTAGTGGTACTTAAGTTTAATTTTTCATACTATAAACCTAATTAAGTATTACTTTTTTTTCCTAAAATGAGTGCAAAATGATTTTTTTAAGGCTAATTTTGAATAGTATAAAAAGGACTTAATTCTTCATTCCCCAAATCTAGGAATTTTGCTCAGAAAAGTGCCGCACTTTGTCTTTGCGGCAGCCGGAGAGTTGTGTCGCCGGAGTTTTGTGCTTTCAAATTCGGAAAACATGGGTCGTTCTCGGGCTGTTCATCAATCCACTGATGATGATCCAAGCCAGAGGTTAGTAAAGCTATTCGATGCTTACTCCATTTCATTTACAATTTTTTTGAATTTTTTGTTTAGCCTGATTTTATAGTTTTTGCTTTGTTTGTGATCATTTTCATTGTTTCGAAGTGTTTGGGTTCTGCACACATATATACTTTCTGCTGCTGCTGTTGTTGTTGTTAATTTAGAGTTGGAAACATTGATGGGGTTGCTTTAATTAGTTAAAATGATAGTTAAGTTCAGCAGTTGAGGATGGAGGATTTGTAAAGAAAGAGAGGGGGTGTGGGAGAAAGTGATATGCGAAAAAGGTATAAAAGATTTAATGATGTGAATGAAGGGGAAGCATAATTATTTAGGTTTTTTCGAATATTTGAAGGGTAAAATTTGAATGTACCCTAGTTCAGCTTTTCGCGCGCGATATTTAAACATGGTACTACTTGCCTGTTGAGTAAAAGTTATAGTTTTAGGTAACAACACCATTATTTACGGTAAGAGTATAAACTGGGCAACCTAAGTGAAGCACACTGACCTAGCGAAAAAACGAAGGAAGAAAGTGAATCTTGTTAGATTATAAACAAGAGAAGAGTTTATGTCCTGCAACAAGAAAAGAATGCTCCCTGACACATTTCCCAAGACATTTCTCTCTCCTACTTCCTAGGATTGTTGAACACCTTTTCCGGTGAATCCTTCTTCGGAATCTATTCCTTTCTCTTCTATCCCCTTAGCGTTAACCTTCGGTGCTAGCTTCATAACCACCTTTTCTATCTTCATGCTTCCTAGATGTCTTTCTCGGACACGGGGGAAAACATAATTTATTTTAATGTGGGGATTCAAGTCTTTTGAGATGCATCACCAAGTGGAACTCAGATGGATCAACATGGTATGAATGGGTCGAGAGGAGTTGGAATATGATGAGACGTGTATCCATGAGCAAGAAAATCATGGACTGGATCTGTCATACCCTCAAAGAGGCTTCTAAAGACGAGGAATATTTTCAGGAGATGGAAAACTAAAGATTCAAGCACAGAATATTTCAATACTAGAAAATTTAATGCTCAAGGCAAATATATGAGCATTTTGGCATTAAATGGAGATGGGAGATTGAAGTTAATTATTCCTCAAGCAACCATTAATGCAGGGTGGCTGGACATTGCATTTAAGATTGGTGAGGTTTACTCAATCAACCTCTCACCTGGATAAAACAGAACCTCCTAGACTCATGGAAGCCAATTACCCCTATACCAAAGCAGTAAAGTGAGTAAATGGCAAACAGAAAGCCTCTGAGAGGCTGATGTTAGCAGCAGAGCAAGGAATATTAGCATTGTTGACACTCACGAAGCTAGAGCAAGGAATATTAGCATTGTTGACACTCACGAAGCTAAGGATGATGGTTTACTCAGGAGATGTATAGTTGGCACTTTGACAAGGGGAGTTTTGAAAGACCAACTTTGGCAGCTGTAAGAAGGTGTCCCACAACAAATTGGAAGACAATTTTCTGAGTTAGCATCTTCGAGATGTTGGGGAACTTGTTTCTTTTTGAGTTTCCAACAGACATACGGCGAAAAAGATACTTTAGAAAAACTTGTCCTTGAAGAACTCCAGATTGTACCTGGAATGGTGGAGTCCAGTAGCGGGTTGCAACCACAACTCTTTCAAACCTTTAGAAACTTGGATTCGAGCCTTGGGGCTTACCCTTCACATCTGGTCACAAGACTTTCGCGAAATTGGTGATCTGTGGGGAGGGTGGATATCCATCGAGGAAGAAATGGAGCTTAAAAACCATTTGAAAGTGGGCCATGATTTTCGTCACCAGTGGTTGCTAAAATATTCCCGGAGAGGTGTAATCATAAGAGATGAAGTGGAGTACTATATTCCGATATATGGGTAGAGAGAAAACCTAGCTTTGAGGCAAAATCAGAGCTTAGGTAACTCGTCAGAGATGTTGCAGGCATCAAGGACTTTGAACAGGAATTTCTCATTGGGAGTCAAGAGGGGAAGCACGTGATGTGTCCTTGTGTCACAACTGGAATTTCTCATTGGGAGAAGACACATGACTTCCACATGCAGGGTTTTATGATTCAAGGTGATATTATTGAGAATCCAACAAGGATCAAAGAGGAAATTATTGAGTTTTACCAAAATTGTACATTGAAACAGAGAATTAGAGACCTTCCTGTAGTTTTGGTACTTGTCCCGTCATAACTGAAGAGGAGAGGGAGAAGATGCAAGACAAGTTTCATGAACAAGAGCTTCTAAGATGTCTGAAGTTGTGAGCTGCAGACAAAGCTCCAGGGTCAGATGATTTTACTATGGGATTTCTACTCAAGTATTGGAGAATTTGAAGCATGATATTTATGGAAGCTTTTCATAATTTCCACAACATGGAAATCTTTGAGAGAAGCTTTCCATGCAATTTTCATAGCCTTAATTACCAAGAAGAAAGGTGCAATGAATTGAGAGATTTCAGGCCTATCCATTTGGTAGGGAGTGTTTATAAGTTGCTTGCAAAGGTACTACCAGAAAGATTAAAAGGGGTGGCAGTTAAACTTATGGATTCTTAACAAATGACTTTCATTAAAGGAAAACAAATCATGGATGCTGTCTTGGTGGCCAATGAAGCCGTTCAGTCTAGGACCATACTTAAAAAACCCTGAGTCCTTTGCAAACTTGATATTGCAAAGGTATATGATCATGTCAGTTGGAATTTCCTGGTGAATATGCTTCAAAGGATGGGTTTTGGTTCTAAATGAATTAATTAGGTCAAACATTGCATTTCAATTGTGACTTTTTTTGTCCTCATCAATGGTTCCCCTACTGGATTTGTTGGTGCTCATAGAGGTCTTAGACAAGTTGACCCCTTGTCTCCTTTTCTGTTTATTTTGGCTATGGAAGGTCTTAGCAATATGATTAAGACAACAAACACTTGTGGTTGGATAAAAGGCTTTGAGTTGGGCACGAATGGCATAGCAGCCTAGAAATCACTTATCTGCAATATGCTGATGACACCCTAATCTTTTGTGATGCTAATGTGGTGCAACTAAAGCACTTAAGAGTGATTTTGGTGTTATTTGAAGGTTTATCTGGGCTTCACATTAATTGGAGGAAAAGTTGTCTGTATCCTATCAATGAAGTGCCTGATATGGCTCAACTATCCGCAATCCTAGGTGGTGATGTTGGTTCTTTACCGACTATATATTTGGGAATGCCATTGGGAGCAAAATCAAAGTTAAAGGTGATCTAGAACAGTGTTATAGAAAAATGTGAAAAGAAGCTGACTAGATGGAAGTCACATTACATGTCTTTTGATGGTAGACTCACTCTTATTAACTTAGTGTTAAATGCACTTCCAACATACATGATGCCATTGTTCCCAATATTAATAGGGTTTATCAACAAACTTGATAAAATCAGGTCATTTTTTTGGCAAGGAAATAATGAAAAGAGAGGTTTTCACTTGGTCAAGTGGTACCTTAATCACTAGCAAAAAACATGGAGGACTGGGTATTAGAAATCTAAAATTTCAGAAGAAAGCTCATAAAATGAAGTGGCCATGGAGATCCACTGAAGAAAATCAACATCTATGGGGAAGAGTCAGTAATGCAAAGTATGGGAGGAAGATAAATGGAGGACCAAAGAAGTAAACACACCTTATAGAGTTAGCATGTGGAGATCCATACGGGCTCTATTGCCTGAATTGAAGAGCAATACATCCATCAGAGTGTATGATGGAAACAGAACTGCCTTCTGGAGTGACAACTGGTGTGGGAGTGGTAGTTTGCAGGAGAATTTTCCTGATATATTTGGCTTAGTACTTCATCAACACAAGACTATTGCAGAAATTAAAACAGACCAATGATGGGATCTTATCTTTGGAAGATTGTTCAATGATTGGGAGATTTAGAGGTAACAGAGTTTTACCAGGCATAGGAACTCTTCAGTGGCCTACAATGGAGGTATGATAGATTAAGGTGGTTGGGACATGGCTGTGGCTCTTTTAGGGTGGGTAGTGCCTACAAGTTACTAAATCAGACCAACCAGCAGGTTATGAACTGGTCATGGAAGCACATTTGGAAGATTAAAATTACATATAAAGTTTCTTGTTTTGCTTGGCTTCTGGCTATAGAAGCTGTTCTTACTCAGGATAATCTGACAAAAAGAAAGTCCACCTTATGCTCAAGATGTTTTCTCTGTGGTGAGATAGCGGAGACAGTTAATCATCTGTTTCTACATTGCAAAATCACAGTACGACTATGGACAATATTCATCAGCCTTAGAGGAATATCTTGGATAATGCCTGGAAGGATTATTGATGTTCTACATAGTTAGGAGGAAGAAGGTTCTCAGGCAATAGACACGGATAGATGGAGAACTGTTCCAACAAGCATTTTGTGGACAATTTGGTAAGAAAGAAATTCCAGATCTTTTGATAATGTGGATAACTCTTTGCAGAAGATAAAGTTGAATTGTCTTTTGCTTCTGTGTTTTTGGGGTAAACAGACCTACTCAGAAGATTCTGTAGATATAATTGATGTTCTGAGTAGCATTTAGGATGGTTGTTTTTGTATACCTGAAGCACTTTTGTAAATATGATTTCAGGATGATCTCTGTACTGTTTTGTCTTATTAATACACACAAGTCACCCTTTTCAAAAAAAAAAAAAAGAAGAAGAGAAGAGTTGGAGATTCAAATGAAAACGAGCGAAGATTCAAGAGTCCTAATTTGAATATGCTCAATTATGATAGAGCATCATTGAATAGTAGTAATATTTAGGGGTGTCAAATGGGTAGGTTGAGTTGAACTTAGGCGGATTAAAGTGAGATGAGTTAATAAATGAGCCGGTCATTGTTACTTGGGCTAAAATGAGTTGGGATAAAACGCATTTCATAACCCGAACTCACCCAGTTCTTACTAAGTTTTAATTTCTTTGTTTTTTCTTTAAGTACCTAATTAATCTTTTGTCTTTATTATGGGTATATATAACATATCAAATGAAAATATTTTGACAAAGTTTCTCATGGGTCAATTTGGGTTGAAATGTGTTGGGCTAAAATGGGCTGAGCTAATAAATGGGCAAGTCAATGACCCACCCTAACTTTGGCAGGTTAGGGCTTCATGTGCTAATTTTGCCATCGTAGTAATATTAGATACTGAATATATTAGGAGAAAAGAGATGTTGAGTTGCAAGTTTTGATATGGAATACAGAGGAAGGCGGTCTAAAAAAAAACGGAGAGAATGCGAAGGAAAAAGGTGAATTTTTTCCTTAATCTTTGTAATGTGAGAAGTATCTTACTAAAATTACATAGGATGTTTCAACTCAACAGAAGAATCAAGTATAAATTTCTTTATCTCTAGAAGAATTGAATAGAAAGCTCCTTGATTGATAATGTAATTTCTATGAGGGATTTTTTGATTTCCTTCCATTTTTGGTTGGTTTTTTTGATCTAAAAGTGTTTATTAACTGCTATTGGAAGTGCGTGTTCTTGAGAGGATAGTCTCATGATTTGCTTGCCAATGCGATCCTAGTCGTTAGAACAGAGGAATTTAATGGGATAGACATGCCATTCTCAACTTGAATTAGTGTTATTAACATCTCATGGTTTTATGTTTAAAAAGTTAACCAAGCTATATTTTCAGTGAATTCCCTTTTTTTATTTTTTATTTTCTGTTTTCCTTTTCTTCTCCTGCAGCCCTGCTTTAGTTAACACCTTCTTTAGGGCTTTATTAAAGTGCAGCAGTGGTAAAGCCAATGCTTCGCCTCCGTTTCCAAATGGCATACTTAAAGCTATTACTCAGAGATAGATCCTTACCTTTTTTTGAGAAGTTTCTTTTTTTTTTTTGAGAAGGATAGATCCTTGGGTGCAATATCCATACCGGATATTTAATGCAAGAAATACAAACTTTGTCTATGAAGTCGTGAAAATCAATGTTCAAAGTTTGTATTTCATAGACAGTTATTTCCTTACCTTTTGATCTTGAACACGGATTTTCATGAGTTCATAGACAGTTTGTATTTCTTGCATTATATATCCTGTATGGATATTGCACCCAAGGCCCAAGGGTGTGGCCGAGTGTTCAATGAAGTGGGTTGAGAACCATGAGGACTGAGGTTTAAATCTCAGTGGAGTAAAAACAAACATTAGGTGCTTTATTTCATCTGTCCAAGCATTGGTGGACAGAGTTACCCAGGACTTGTGCTAGTGGGAGGTAGCGTACCCCGTGGAATAAGTCGAGGTGCGCGCAAGCTGCCCAGACACCATGGTTATAAAAAAATGAAGTCTTGTATGGATCTGGGTCTATGTAAACATAGTTCCATACTTATCATTGCTTCATGTGAACTGTATCTGATTTGATTCCATTGTTTATTGGCCTGATCTGGTAACTTATATTTTCCCTGTCCCTTTAATTCTTTGGTAGGTCTAAGAGAAAAAGGGCAGCACCAAATGTGGAGAGTTTTGATACTGCAGCTACTGGTATGATCTTTTAGATTATACATGTGGTAATTAGCACCCTTGGGAATGAAAATCATTTACAAGAAGCAGGATCCCTGCAGTGCTATTTTCCCTCGAGATCTCCCATCAGTATAAACAGACTTTTACTTTACTTGTAAACGTGGACACATTAGAACTATTAACTCTATCTGTCTCAAAAAGAAATCCTTTTTTCTATTCTCAAGGGAAGTTCTGCTACATCTTGTACAACACAAAATTTTCATTCATGTGGACTCCCCGTTTTCTCTTTCCAATACAACTTTTTTACTTTATTTTTCTCTCAAAGAAGCTCAAGATTCAACATAAGACCAAACTTGTTTCTCCCATAAACATTAACTATTTCAAATTTAACTGTTTATCATAAATAAAGAAGACTATTTATACTTAACTCCTCTCATATTATGGTACATAGTCAGATTTCACACGAAGCGGAAGTACATAATTCTTTAATCATTACAGCTTGTGACCGTGTTTGTGCCTTTGTGGAACAAAAATCTATTTTTACCTTCTATTTCTTGTTTCATATTTTTTATTGTTCACGGCGGAACAGAAAAAAGAGTAATTCATGAGTCTCATTGTATGTGTGCTCCTACGACGGGTACATGCATTGTAACTACTCCAACTTCTGGAACTTTGTTATTTATGCCTGGTGTTCTACTCAGATGCTAATCACGAAAATTTTCTGTTTTAAATTGAACCTTATAATTTGTCTTGTTTCTGTTTATGAAGGCCAAATATTGACTGAAGGGAAAAAGGCTTTGTACCATTGCAATTATTGCAATAAAGACATATCTGGAAGGATTCGAATTAAATGTGTTGTGTGCTCTGACTTTGATCTTTGTGTGGAATGCTTTTCTGTTGGAGCAGAAGTGCAGCCTCACAAAAGCAATCATCTGTATAGGGTTATGGTTAGTGACTTCATCTAATTGAATTTTCATTAAAATGTTGGACTACTTCAGTTAAGTACTTCTCTTGAATTGTTTTATTTGTATCTACATTTAACAGAACATAAATAATTTAAGCCGGTGAAAATGCTTGAAGCAGTCTTAAATTGCAGCCTTATTTCTCAGTAGGTTTTGTTAATTGCTACACTCTTCATTGATGTCACATAAATGAAGCAGATATCATCATTTTGTGTATCCTGATTGATTTATGCAAAATTTGGGAAAATATTATTGAGATTGTTGAAGCTGCTGAGTACGTAACATCTTAAAGACCATTTAATTTTTTTTTTAGAAGGATTATGCCAGGTGTACTCTATACCTGCTTTTGTATATGAGAGTTGACCACTCAGTTAGTATGAAAGGGTTGCGCAGTCTTCATAGCTGCTTGATGGTCAGGCAGAGTCATAATCTATGGTCATCCGCTTGTACAAGATGTATTTTTATCTAACCCAGTTCATCAAAGCGGGCTGCTATCTGTTGAAATATTATCATAATTTCACTAACTTTTGGATATAATCCTTTACCTATACTCCCTCCGTTCCTTTTTAGTTGTCATGATAAGGTTTTGTGCAACCCTTAAGAAAAAACTAATTAGTAGTGTAGTTTGACCCCTTATTAGAGTAATTCTTTAATCTTTATCTATTTACGTGCCTCTTAATTCTAGAATAATTTATGCTAAGGGCAAAGTTGAATAAAATAATTAATTCTCTCTCATCTTCATCAAAAATAATTAGTTCTCTCTCATCTTCATAAAAAATAATTAATTCTCTCTCATCTTCATCAAAAATAATTAATTCTCTTTTGACTGTTAATTTGACAACCATTTTGGAACAAGTATTTTTAATATACATGACAATTAAAAAGGAACAGAGGGAGTAGCTTGTTTGGTCAAACTTCTAAAATTAGCTTATTTTGAAAAGTGTTTGTTTCAAAACTGCTTTAAAAAAAGTACTTTTTGTGAGAAGCTATGTGTGTTAGGTCAATCAATTTGAGAAACACTTTTAAGTAGCATTTAGTGTTTGACCAAACTTTTAAAAAGGTTTATAAGTGTATTTTCTCAAAAGTGTTTTTTTTAAAAAGTACTTTTTGAGGGAAACCTTTTTTCAGCTTCTCAAAAACAGCTTTTGCTCCTATGCAAAATCACTGTTTATTCCTCTAAAAGCTTGGCCAAGCAACCCAACTTTGAAAAAAACTTTTTTTTAGAAAGCACTTTTTTCCTTGGAGAATCTTGGCCAAACAGTCTACTAGTTACCTATAGTGGAGCTAAGTTGGATTCATAATGAGACATAGAGGCGGATCTAGAATTTCTAGAACATGAGTTTACCACTAATGAAAGGAGAAAAAAGAATGTATTAAGTGGGAATTGATCCATATTCCTTCACATAAATAACTTAGCATTCAACCAAGTCACCATCCAACCCTTTTGGAGCATGGGTGCAAGCAAACAATATTAGATCAATTTTAGGAAATATGTACATAAGATACCTAATTTGAGGAGAGACCAAGGGTTCACGTGAACCACAATTTCTAATGTCAATCCACCCCTGATGAGATGGAAGATAATAGATAGAAATGACTATGCTCATGAAAAAAGGTTGTTCTAATTGCAATGATGAGATGCTTATGTGTGGGAGATTATTTTCACGTGATTCAAGTAAGTTGGACGCTCATGTTGATATTTGATACTATACCTAGAGAGGTAGAATTGAAGTTCACACTTTTTTATGTGGATGCTAAGCAATAGAGGATGGGATGTTTACTTTGTTGAACTTGTCAAATCTAAAATTGGGGACAAGGTTTTTATGAAGCTGTTACTTATGAGTGAACTATAATTATGCTTAATTACAAATGATGGGATTATTAGGTGTATGTACAATGGATATTCACTTCCCATCTTAGCTGATCAAAATGATCTAATAAAGCATTTTTTCTCAACGTGTTTACATTTGAGGGAGGAGTTCTGGCTCTTTTATGCTGTTTGCGTTGTTTAGTTATGTTCTCACCCTTTTTATAATCTCTTACTTTTTATGGATATATATGTCTGGGGTATGTCTTCAAGGTTTTCTTCTATGAACAGGATAACCTGTCATTTCCTCTCATATGTGCTGACTGGAATGCAGATGAGGAAATGTTACTTCTAGAGGTAGTCTTCCATTTTTCTGCTTGTGCTTAAATATTTTAATCATCAGTTGTTTCTCTACTCTATAGTTTGTTTACAAGTTCTCTTAAATATATCCTAGTGATCTAGATCTTATTCATAATTCTGGGAGGATTAGAGTTCTCTTGGTTTTAGTTTATCGCCTGTCCTCTTTTTCTTTTGCAGGGTTTGGAAATGTACGGATTGGCAAACTGGGCTGAAGTTGCCGAACATGTTGGAACTAAGAGTAAATTGCAGTGTATTGACCACTATAAGTCCACATATATTAGTTCTCCTTGTTTTCCGCTTCCGGTGAGTAATCCGCCTAACACAGTGCAGCATTACATCAAGTGCTTCATTATGAAAAGCTGAATCTGCACACTATATTTCTCCAGGACATGTCTCATGTTATGGGAAAGAACAGAGAGGAACTTCTTGCCATGGCCAAGGATCAAGGTGACTACAGAGCTTTTCTTTATCGTATTTTCATTTTTCTTTTTTTTTAATCTCTTAAGCTTATACTCTGATTTGGGATGGTTTTGCATCAGTTTTCTGCTTCATACACTTTCTTGATTCAATGCATCACATTTTACTGTGTTCACTGCATAACACAATCAAGCTATGTTTTCCCCCTAACTCATGTGGGACTGGCCAACATTTACTTTAATTGGCTGGTTTGGCCATTAATCAAGAAATTGATCTGTATTGGGTTAAAAACAGAATTTTGGCATGTCTCTCTGGGACCCCTGCATTTTCCTTTTTCATTGGATCAATAAAAATTACGTAGCAGACCAAAGTCATTTGTACCCCTACACTCTTCAGAAGGCATCAAAAGAATGACAAAAAACTGTAAAAGTCTGAAAAGTCTGGTTTCCTCTTTCTTTCATAGGCCTGTCTGCTCATCCTTGGTTAGTAGTTAGCAGATATCATCATATCTTTATAATTGAGTAATACTGGTGTCGGAAGAAGTACAAGCATATCCACCATGTTGAAGTGTGTGAGTATCACATCTAAAAGATTAAGCTATTAGAGAGAGCACACTTTTATTTCATTAACTATGTATTCAACAATGCCCCCGCGTGTAGGCATGAAGCCTGATTCTTTTTCATAGGCCAAACATGTGGAAATTCTTTACGATAATGGGTGGCAGTGAGACTCGAATTCAGGATCTCTGCCTTCATTGATGACTGATACTATGTTGAAGTGTGCGATCATCTCATCTAAAGCTATTAGAGAGAGCACACTTTTATTTAATTAACAATGTCATCAGCATCCATTCTCAGAATCACATTGTCTCTTAGTCTAATTGAATGTTCATTCTTGTTAGGATATGCTGCTCCCGGGGGAGTTGATGTTAAAGAAGAGTCTCCATTCTCTGCAGGAATCAAGTATGCTCGGGTTTGTTCCAAATAAATGCAAGTGTCGTAGTCTTCTCTATTCTCATACGTTTGGACATGTATTTTCAGGATGGAAGATCAACGGGAAGAAAATTCTGCTGGACTTGCCTCAGGTAGTTTAGCTTCTGGCACAAGTTTCTACCCTTATAATTGACATAGAAATTCTTTTTCATAATGGGTGACGGTGAGACTCGAACCCAACACCTTTGCCTGCTTGATACTATTTTGCAGTGTATGATCATCTAATCTTTAAGTTTTAGCTATTAGAGAGAGTACTCTCTTATTTAGCTAAATTATATCTTCAACAATTCCCTACTAGGCTCCTGCTAAAAAGAGACGACAAAATAGAACAAAATTTTCCCCAGTGTCCTGCAAAGGCAATATATATATATATATGTGTGTGTGTGTGTGGGGGAGGGGGGGTGGGGGGGGAGAAAGAGAGATGACAATAGAATAGAAGGCAATTATAGTGGTCATTGTGGGAAAAATTATTATACCCTTCGGTTTGTGTTTGGCATATGTTCACTTGTTTTCTCTATCATGTTCGATTCGGTTTCAGTTGGAGGTTCTGCTTCTGGTACATTAGCAGGAGCTGGAAAGAGGACATCTAGCTTACTTCATAGTAAGGAGAATCATGATAGCATCAAAGTGGAAGGTATCAGTTGCTCTAGGATTAAATCACAGAAAATAGTGATGCTTACTGTTTGTGCACCATCGCTTTATCTTCACTTTAGGATTCGGATATCCATGTACTAATCTTAAAGTATTCTTGTCTGGTGATGCCGTTTATAAATATTTTGAAAAATGAATATGGCAAAGAAATTCTTGTAAGTGTTTGCTTATTCCAAATTTCTACTCGATTGTGAGGAGATACCATGCTATTTCTGTAGTACGTAGTTTGATAACAGTAATGCTGATAATTCACAATTATCTATACTTAAAGAATATAGCTGATGAAGTTTTTATTGATACTTTCTTTCGAGTATGCATGTTAACTTTTTGATTGAGAGAAATGCTAAGAGGCTTTTATTATTGCATTTAGGTTGTCCTGCAGACAGGAGTGTCGGAGAGAAAAAGCCTAGGTCATCAGTGGATGAGGGGCCTTCTATGACAGAATTAAGTGGTTATAATTCCAAGAGAGAGGAGTTTGAAATTGAATACGATAATGATGCTGAGCAGATGGTGGCTGATATGGAATTTAAAGAGACAGATAGCAATGCTGAACGTGAACTGAAACTTCGGGTATTGCGTATATACAATAAAAGGTAAGTAATCCTCACTGAACTGGTGATGTTGGTGCTTATTTCCTCTTTTCCCCAACATATGCAAAAAACAGAATGTTAAATGCTATTTCTGTCAGTTACTCTTTTACTTTTTTCCCCCTCTTCCAAGTGCGAGAATCATTGCAGAAGAGAGCTATGATTTTGCAAGTGTTAATTTGCTTGCTACATGTGTAAATGTCAATTGACTTCTTGACTTTAAGGTGGTTTTATTGAATGCAACATTCAACTGATGTATGCTGGTAGAACCACCTATTTTTAGTTTTCTTGGGGATCTTGTGGATGAATAATGGACTTTATCCTGCCTTGAGCCACCTAACAATTTGTAAAAATTTTAACTGTTCCTTTTTATGATGCATTTCTAAGCTTCGGTATAGATGCCATTCAACGCAAGTTTCTCTTGCCTGTATCCATTTTTAGTTGACTTCAGATTGAAGGTAGTTCAATACCATATTGACATCCCATTGGGTCTGTTGTCTTCAAATAAATGTGGTTGATAATCTTCCCATGATTGTAGAGGGGAGTAATCCCAGTTAGGTGCTTCTGGTACATCATGTTGTCGATATGGATTTTTGAACTATGTATTCATGAGAAAATGTAGCTATTGAAGATTACATAGTAGAGGTCAGCAATTGTCTATGCTAGTTGCTCTGATGCACTAATGGCTCATGATACTCTTGATTTGTTTTTGTTTGTGCAAATCTTCAATCTGTTAATATTCTGCAGGCTTGATGAGAGGAAACGTAGGAAGGATTTTATTTTGGAAAGAAAACTACTTCATCCTGATCCTTTTGAGAAAGACCTCACCCCGGAGGAGAAGGACATATGCCGTCGTTACAGGGTGTTCATGCGTTTTAGTTCAAAAGAGGAGCATGAGGATTTCCTTAGGAGCATAATCGAGGAGCACCGGATAATTAAACGAATACGAGATCTTCAGGTTAAATACATCTTTCTACTATAGTACCTCCAGAATGATAATCCTATTTTCTAGGCTCTTTGGAATCATTTCTGAATGATTATAATCCTTATACAAATATTGGAACATTATCAGCTTGTAATCATGTTTTGTTACACATAAAACTTTAGGTTTCAGTAATCATATACAGGGAGTGTGTAAAACACAAACTCAATGATATGAAAAGAATTTAAAGTTTATGTTTTTTTTTTAAATTCTAACACAAGAACTTATAATCTAAAGGTTTCTGTACTTGGTAAGCATTTCATACAAAAATTTTATCACGTATTTTCTCCTATTTTGTTACTACCATGTAAGTCTACATGCATGCTAACTAGTTTCCTTAGTAGACAATTTGGTCACACCCAATGGGTGCTGTAGGTGGTGGTTGTTGCATGGGATACGTTTCA
Organism: Solanum appendiculatum; assembly: GCA_018342035.1. NCBI lineage: Eukaryota > Viridiplantae > Streptophyta > Magnoliopsida > Solanales > Solanaceae > Solanum > Solanum appendiculatum. Next base: position 1,146,093 of record JAGDQO010000583.1, on the reverse strand, counting down.
GATTCTATAAGCAAATAAAATTTGGCAAAAAGACCCAGAGATTGGGTCAAGCACGTACCTCTGACATATGTGACAATTTAAACTCTGCAGTCTCATCTATTAAGTTTTCAAGTTAGTGGCATTATTGAAATATTCAATCCCTGCACCCAGGATGCCCGAATTGCTGGTTGCCGAACTTTAGCTGAGGTAGAAAGATATGTTGAACAAAAGAGAACGCGGGAATCTGAAGAAAATGTACGTAGACTAAAGGAGAACTCCCAGAGTGGTCCAAGTGGCAAATATTTGCAAAGAGCAGGTCACTTTAAAGTGGAGCATGACAGCAGCCCCAGAGGAGTTGCTAGAGGCCCTGAAATGCTGGATTCTTGTTGCAAGGACTTATCATCAACCACCGCACCACATGGTGTTGGAAGTGCTGTAGACATTTGGGATGTCAGTGGCTTTTCAGGGGCTGAGTTGCTCTCAGAAGCTGTAAGAATCTTCTGTTTCTGCTGCCACATAATGTTCCTATTTCCACAATTTTCTTTGCTAGCATTAACCATGTGGGTATTGATGTAGCAATTTTAATAGTATTGATGCTCCACAAAAGTGACAACTTTTTGAACTTTTTGTTATTAGTGTATGGCTGTATCCTTTTAATCTTAACCTGTATTTGTGGCAATTGCAAATTCAGGAAAAAAAGCTTTGTAATGAGATGAGAATCCTGCCGGCTCATTATCTAAACATGTCGCAAACCATGTCCATGGGGATCTTTAATGGCAACATCACCAAGAAATCTGATGCGCATGGTCTATTCAATGTTGATCCGAATACGGTGGACAAAGTGTATGAGATGCTTGTCAAAAAGGGCCTGGCTCAAGCATAATGTTGCTACTTTACAGGTTCAACCATGATTTTACTTATTTTTCTACCAAAAGTGACAATGATGTAAAATGACTGGCCTGTTTGCTTAGATTCTTTCAAAACTATCTAAACCGTTACGTTAGATGAAGGTTGCTCAAGGCATGGCTGTTCAAAAAGTTATCTCATACATGTAACGAGAGGAAAAGTCATGCAGTGGATATCCGTTATAATGATACCCATTGTAGATGCGAGGTTCGCAATACAAGCTTTTCACAGTGTTATGGCTTGGTAATGGAGACTATGCTGTTGTCTGAGGGTTGTGTATACATTAGGTTTATACATCCTATTATAGATTGTGAATAATTTGCTGGTTCACAGCTAGTTTTGAAAAATGTTTCCTTTGCTATTCTTTTTCCTCAAAACTAGTTGGATTGAGTATCCATTTTATGTTGTTGGATCATCTTATTTTCTGTTGGATTGAATATCTATTTTATGTTGTTGGATTGAGTATCTATTTTTATTTTGTTGGATAATTTTATTTTATGTTGATTGAGTATCTATTTTATGTTGTGTTCGTTGCATAGGCATAACAATTATTCCATTCACATTAATCTTGGAGATCTGTGAAACTTTCTCCATTTTGTGGTTCTAGACTTTGTTGTACCACAAAAGAATCATACTCCTTTCAGTATTGTTATTATGTGTAATATGTATTGTATTGTTTGTATAATTTTAAGTATGTCATGACCTACATGTCGGGGCACCCTGTCACTAGGTAGGATACACCTACACTTACACATAATTTCATGGCGATAAACTAAATTCGTCTGAAATCGATATTGGTAAACGCAAGTAACTCCAAAAATATTTGGTATTATAAAGTATACCACATAGCCGTATGACCTCCAAAACATCTATTTATAGCACATCACGATGTTCATAATCAACCAAATCATTTGAACAAAATCAAATATAAAACCTTTCCAAATTTAAATCGAAGATATAACAACTGAGGAATAATATTTAGAAGATTTCATTATAAGTGCTATTTCAATTCAATTATAAAGTTTCAAGACACAAGACTTTATACTTTATGAAGATTATAACAATCGAGACCCTAATATAAATTGAGGACTCGTGACTAACGAGATATCACTGTTCTGCATTTTTCGTTGTTGTTCACAAGTTGGGTCATGACTCATGGATGAGCCAAGTCAATGTGGGAACGTCGTCATCAATATCAGTACACTTATAAAATTAGTAATATTTATGTTATTAAAAAGTCAGACACAACTATAAGACCAACCCCAAACATAAGATTAATAAAATATTGATATATTTTTTGAAGCTATGCGATTAATTTATAAAAATCAAAAGAGGAAAAGAAAATAGAAATTCCATATAAAAGTTAGTATATCTAAACCTTCCCGCCAACGACCTGAGCCTGGAGACGAAACTACCCCTGTCTTATTCCCAAGATTCAGCGTATAACTGAAGGGTAAAATCGTCAATTCACAAAAGAATAACGGTTTGTAACGAACTTTAGCAAAAGCACTTCTCTGTATAAAAACAGAGCTCATTTTCGTTCTCTCTGCAAAAGAAAAAAAAGAAGAAGATGAATTTCTCAGAGAAGAAAGATGAGGCGATTAATGGTGTGAAATGGTACTTCAACAGGAATTGGAACAGAGATGACATGATGAATATGAATGAAATTCCTGACGAAGTTCACGAAACCTTGAAGATGGTACATACATTCGTCCTAACACTTTCAATTTTTCTTTCCTTCTACTTGATCGCAAACCTAAAAATAAAGACGTTGTAATTGACGAAATTATTGTCAGACTTTTCTTTATTGTAATCTTGTTTAGTACTACGTAATAGCCGATTACAACATGATCACACTAAATCCCCAATTCTTATATCGTCATCGTTCATCAATTTCCATTCTACGAAGAATTTTAGGTATTACCGATAATGAATTCAGTTTCTTACAGTTCAGAAGATTGATTTGCTTTTGCTGAAAATATAGGTGTATCTTGGTCTCTTCTGTGCTATGGTGAGCATTACTTGTGGATTCACTTTGCAATGGATCTCGATAGCTGGGGGGAAATATGCAGTCCTTTCTTATGTAGCAAATTTAATCTTGCTTCACCTTACTCCACCAGAGAGACTGGTACGTACGTGATCAATGATTCGTAGATTTTGTTGAATTATTCTTGAAGTTGCTTCTTATAATGTAAATCTTCTATCTTATGCAGAGAATGAGGATCATAATCTCGATGTTGGCTGCCTATTCATTCGGTTATTCTGTTGGCTTCATTTTCAATTATCTCTTCAAAATCGAGCAGCGGTAAGACTTAAAAGATACCAAACATTGTTTAGATATCCGTTGTTGTTCTCTAATATGAGGATGACATTTGGTTGTTCTCCAGCTTTGTTTTGAGACTTTTGGCAGGTATAACAATTGGCATTGGAAATTTGTTGTATCAAGCCAGCACAACAAAAGATAGGAGAGAAATCTACACCGGTTGCCTGAAATATTGCGTTGTTATAGTGTTCTCCATAATTGCTTTCTTTCTTTTGGAAACTGATACAACTCTCCGGATGATAGCGGTAAGCAGTTGTATGCATACAATGTAGTCATGATTTTGAACTCGCTGACTCTAGTTTGAATGAATAATATGACTGACTTGTTGAATACTGCTCTTTCTAGATATACACAGTGCTGATATTGTTCATGGGGTACGTTGTGATATATAGCCAAGAAATACTGTACGATGCAAACTTTGGAGATATTAACATCGTCAACTGCACATTCACCGTCTTCTTCCATTTGCCGGGCATAGTGATCCATGCTACAAGACTAGAGCTGATGCACTTTGGAAGTATAGAATAATAGAGAGTAAAATGTGCAGCTTACTGTAAATGAGGAACAATTATTCCTTTGTGTCTACATTTTACTGATTGAATTTGGAATTCGTTAGTCTAAAGCAAACTGCTTTAAATATTTCTTGGCAAATGAAATACAAAATCTTGATTAGAATGATTACACATATATAATTGTTCTTCAAGACTATATATGTGGACTTTAAGATGATCAGTACATTACCTACTTAACTCAAAATTGAAGTGTTCTAGTTTCACATTTTACTGATTGAATTTGGAATTCCTACTTAACTCAAAATTGAGCAAATTAAAGTGTTATAGTTTCACATTTCAGGGGTCTCATATGTAAGAGTTATTTAGGGTGTAATTTCACAAATGCTCACTCAACAATTCGTGGACGTTTGTTTCCTCCAGGCATTTCCCATGATATTTAGGCAAACTAAGTGGACGTTTGGTCATGAAAACCAAATATTATTTAAAATTAGTAAAGTTGAGTTGTGTTTGGTCATACTTTTTGCAAAGAATATTTAGTTTCAAACCCAAACACTCTGTGAGTGGTGGTGGTGGCCGGTGGGGGAAAGCGTAGGAGTAGAGGTAATCATATCTAAAGGGTAACCAGGGAAGTAGATTGAGCAATGGAACCATGAATCGCATGTCAAAGAGTGTAGAAATGAAGATATCAATCGGATGCTCGAAGATGGAACCCCTTAGCATATGGTACATTTCTTTTTTGTAATGGTTGACGACCAACGATGACAACACACACACATGTAAAAGTTTCAAGTAAAGATATTTGTACTAATTGAAGGATGTGCTTAATTAAAACGAAGTTATGCCACACATATTATGTGAGTTATTTCAAAATATTTGTTATAGCGATTGGAGGGCATCAAAAGCCCAGATTCGTAAATAAGTATTGATAGGAGCCTAAATCAATAGTTTTTTCACATTTTGGAAATTAAATAGAAGCAATGCAATTAATTTATGAAAAATCAAAACAAAATAGAAATTCCCGCCAACAATCTAAGCGTGGAGACGAAATTACACCGCCTTATTCCCAACCATAAATATCCTTGGCAGTCATTGTAACGAACTTAGCAACCACTTTTTTTCTCTGTATACACAGTTTCTCTGAAAGAAGAAGATGAATTTCACAGAGATGAAACTTCGGGCCGTCAATAGGAATCGGAACAGAGATGATATGATGAATGTCGATGAAATTCCCCATCAAGTGCACAGAACCTATAAGCAGGTACCATTCATCATTGAATTGTTGTAATTTCATCAAATTATTATCAGATTTTTCTTTACTCAAATACGTAATAGACGATCAGAAAATATCCCCAATTCTTAAATCTAATCTTTATGATTCTCACAAGATTTTTAGGTATTGTCGAGTTTCTTCTTCTTGCTACAGTTTCAGTAAGAAATAAGGCAACATTCTACCTTTTAGGATTGATGAATTTCAATTCTCACAAGATTTTGATGTTTGCCCATTTTTTGCTTTTCTTTTGCACTTGCTTATACCGTTATCTATAATTTGATAAAATTATTGGAGTTTCAAAGCCACTGGAGTAGTTCTTGAGTTGAATTTTACATCCATTGACTTGATTTCCTTAGGTGAGAAATTAAGATAATAATTTCACTTATCTTGATTTATCAATGTTATAGTAGTTAAAATTTTGAACACTTCTTGAGTTAGCTGGAAAACATGCATTTTTGCTTATGCCCCTAAGCTTTTCCTGTGATTGATTAGATTTTTGCTCAAAATATAGGTGTCTCTAACTCTCTTCTGTGCCACGTTGAGCTATATTTTTGGATGCTTCATGCAATGGATCTCGGTAGCCGGGGGAAAACTCACAGTCCTTTCTTATGTAGCAAGTTTATTCTGGATTTACTTTACTCCACCAGGGAGACTGGTATGTATGTGATTAATGACTCATAGATTTTGTTCAATTATTCTTGACGTCATATAACGTAAATCTTCTATCTTATGCAGAACATGAGGTTCTTACTCGTGATGTTGGTTGCTTATTCATTCGGTGCTTCTGTTAGCGCTTCTACCAATTATCTCTTGAAAATCAAGCAAGAGTAAGACTCAAAAGATACTTAACATTGTTTAGATATCTGGAAATCTTAATTCTGTAGTAAGGACTTGTGAGATTTCGCTGCCTGAATGTGTTGTTCTCTTTCACAAGATAATGGCATTCGAGTGGATGAATTTGACACAAAACATCGCGTTTTGTATCAATCTTGTGCAGTTTGCTAAAAGTGACTACTAGAATATATAAAACTTGTGCATTCTTGGCTAATATATATGTTATAGCACATTTGCTACTCCTCTGCTCCTTCTATATGTGTAGTTGATTAGTCCTTGTTGTTCTCTGTTCCTTATTTGAAAGAATATTCTGATAATTTTAGCATTCCATGCTGGTTCTCCAGCTATGTTCTCAGAGTTTTGGCTGCTACAACAATTAGCACTGGAAATTTCCTGTATAGAGTCATCAAAACAGCGGAAAGGAGTGAAATCTACTTCGGTTGCCTGAAATATTTTCATATTCTAATGATGTCCGGACCTGTTTTCTTTCTCTTCGACATACGCACAACTTTCTGGTTCACAACGGTAAGCAGTTGTATGCATGCAATGCAGTCATTTTCAACTCGCCGACCTCTAGTTTGAATGAATAATATAACTGACTTGTTGAATACTGCTTGTGACAGATAAACACTGCACAGATAGTGTTCATGGTGTACCTTATGATATATACCCAACAGATACTGTACGATGCTAACTTTGGAAATATCAACTTCCTCAACTGCACGTTCACCGTCTTGTTCCATTTACCGGGCATAGTGATCCATGCTGCAAGACTATACCTGCAGGGTACATAAATCGAGCTACACGAACACAATTGAAGCTGATGCAGCTTGGAAGTATAGAATAAATAGAGAGTAGAATGTGCACCTTACTGTAAATGATGAACAGATATTCCTTTGTGTCTACATTTTACTGATTGAATTTGGAATTTGTACAGAAATACTGATTGTTCATTACCTTGCCCCATACAAAATCTTGAATAGAATACAGAAATAGTGCAATAAAGACTATTTGGACTTTAAGATGATCAGTCCATTACCCACTTAACTCAAAATTGAACTGTTATAACAACAACCATATGTAAGAGATATTAGGGTGTAATTTTACAAATGCTCACTCAGCAATTTTACTTTATCACACCAAAGTTATAAAAACTATTTTTGGTATCATAGAAAATATCTTCTTTGTTTCCTACTAGCACTTGCCATTTTATTTTGACATACTAACATGACTCTTTAGTTTCAAAAATAGTGCATTTTGATTTATCTACTTGTTTGATAAACTCAAAATTATTTACAAGTTAAAAACAATCAAAAGTCATAAGTTGGTCATCCTAAACTTATAATTTACACCTTAATAAGTATTTTTAGTTAACAAAGATTAAAAGGCTATTTTGAACGGTACTTGAGTTGTGTCACGTATCTAAAATTGGTTCTGGGCTCGTGATTGATTGGTCTCAGTCCTAAAATCATTGCTTGCACATCCCAACTTGGGCTAGTGTACACAACTGGTGTCACTACACATGTTATTCAATTAGTTTTACTTAAATTACATTATTAATGGTTTTAATTATAACACAATTTTTAACTAAATAATTAATTTAAAAGAAAAATAAAAAGGGAAAAGGATAAAAAAAAATATCCCTATACTCTTATTTATTAGCTAAGTTTGTCATTCATTATACTATCAGACAATTATACTCCTGCCGTTATATGAAACTTAACAAAACTATCTTCAATTGGATGAATTCCACCAAATTGAATAAAATTACCCGGCTTCTCTTAAAATAACTATTTTTCCAATTTAACCTGACCCAGACAACCAGACCCGCTTACTTAAATTCAACCAATATAAAGTACAGGAAAAATTACTAAAGTACATACATTTAAGTATATTATTTTTCATTTGTCCCTATATCTTTTAAAAATAACTAAAATCCCTATATTTTAATAATGTATTCGGATTAATGTATTAATGTATTAATGTATCCGGATTGAGTTAATTTTTATTTTAATAATGTATCCGTATTAATGTATCCGTGCTTTGTATTAATGTATCCAAGCTTTGTATCCGGATTGAGTTAATTTTTATTTTAATAATGTATCCGTATTAATGTATTAATATATCTGTGTTTGTGCTTGTATTAATGTATCGGATTGGATTAATTTTAAAGAATTATTGTAATTAGAAAATAAGTAGGTCACTCAACAACTATACTCCAATTACAGAGATAATATCTGAGATGGTCACTCAACAACTATGCACTCTTTTCTCAAAAAAGTCTCTCAACTTTGGTGAGTCACTTAACTATGGACTCTTATTGAGATATTATTTCTCCAAATACACTTACCCTAATACATTCTTCCTTCCGTGAATAGCAGCTTGGCTCAGGTCACCGCCCGACCTTCCTCGACTTTATACCAGGCGAAGCAGCCAACTCCGGCTAACCACGGAATCAATAAACCACCACATCTAGCAGCTGAAAAACCTGTTTGATAATTGAATGATCCTAATGAACTATTCACGCAAAAAAATAGAGAAAAAAAAGATGACTAAACAAGACATGATGAATGGTGTGAAATGCTATTTCAATAGGAATTGGAACAGAGATGACATGATGAATTTACATGAAATTCCCGATGAAGTTCACACAACCTTGAAGAAGGTACAATCCATATTTCAGCTTATGCAATTGGGACGGAGAGATTAATTAATTGGCTTTATGCAATTTGCTTTTTCCTGTGATTGATTAGTTTTTGCTGAAAATAAATATAGGTGTATCTAATTCTCTTGTGTGCCATGTTGAGCTCTACTCTTGGATCCTATTTGCAATCCATCTCGGGGAGATTCTCACCCCTTTCTTATGTAGCAGATTTGATCTTGCTTTACATTACTCCACCTGGCAGAGTGGTATGTTCATGATCAATGGCTCTGTTGAATTATTCTTGAAGTCGTCCCTTCTTATAAGATCAATCTTCTGTCTTATGCAGAACACGAGGATCTTACTCTCAATGTTGGCTGCCTATTCATTCGGTGCTTCTGTTGGCTTCTATTCCGATTATCTCTTCAAAATCGAGCAACAGTAAGACTTAAATTGTTTAGATATCTGTTGTTCAAGTTTTCTATTGCTTTTGGTTGCTTTGTTACTCCTCTGCTCCTTCACTATGTATGTGTAGTTGATTAGCTCTTGTTGTTTGAACAATATCTTAACATTCCATACTTGTTCTCCAGCTATGTTATCAGACTTTTGGCTGGTACAACAATTGGCTTTGGAAGTTTCTTGTATAGAGCCAACACAACAAGGGAAAGGAGCAAAATCTATATCGGTTGCCTGCCATATTGCTTTGTTCTAATGATCTCCGGAATTGCTTTCATTCGCTTGGATGGCCACACAGCTCTTTGGATGATAATGGTAAGCAGTTATATGCATACAATGTACTCATTTTGAACTCGCTTACTCTAGTTTGAATGAATAATATGACTGACTTGTTGAATACTACTTGTTGTAGATAAACACTGTGCAGATATTGTTCATGGGGTACGTTGTGATATATAGCCAAGAAATACTGTACGATGCAAACTTAGGAGATATTAACTTGGTCAACTGCACATTCACCATCTTCTTCCATTTACCGGGCATTGTGATCCATGCTGCAAGACTATACCTGCAGGGTGCAGAAATTGAGCAACACCAACACAATTCTTTTGTTGAATTAGGAATTTGTTAGTCTAAAGTAAGGATGTCAAATGGACGGATTGAGTTAAAATTAGAGATATTAAAAGGGAAAATTACGTAGCTAAGCAAACTTATACTATTTAATTATCTACCATAGCTATAGTTTACATTAATTACAATTCGAAACTAACTTTAAGGTATAATTTCATTCTCTCTCTCGCCTCTCTCCTCTCTTCCTCTCTCTCTCGCGCCTCTCCCCCATCTCTCTGGAATTCTCGCTTGCCACTCTCCTCTCCCTGCCCAGTCTCTCTCTCTCTCGCTTCTCTTCTGCCAATCTCTCTCTCACTTTATACAAACACAATGTATAATTTGTGTTTGTATAAAGCGAGAGAGACGGGATATACAAATACATATACATATCTCTCCGCTCTATACACTTATAATTATACATATACAAATCTTCCCCTGCCCAGTTCTCTTTTGTCTTTCTCTCTCTCTCGCTTTATACAAACACAAATGTATAATTTGTGTTTGTATAAAGCGAGAGAGATTGGATTTTTCCATGCTCAGTTCTCTTTTGTCTATCTCTCTCTCTCGTTTTATACAAACACAAATGTATAATTTGTATTTGTATAAAGCGAGAAATATTGGATATACAATACAAATGTTTTAACTCGATTCAATTGTATACGAATTCAAATTATATGTAGATATACAAATACAATATTTGATACATATACATATATACAATTTTTTTGACATATATACATATGTATAATTCGACATATATACATATACAATTCGCCTCTCTCCACTCTCTGCCCTCTCTCACTCGCCTCTCTCCACTCTCTCCCAGTCTCGCTCGCCTCTCTCTTTCCTCTCCCAGTCTCGCTCACCAGATATACAAATACATATGTATATCAATTATATTTATACATTATTTTGATAGTTATACATATACAATTTGCCTCTCTCCACTCTCTGCCCTCTCTCGCTCGCCTCTCTCCTCTCTCTCCCAGTCTTGCTTGCCACCCTCCTCCTTATAACATGTAGCTATAAATGGTAATTATCAAACTATAGCTATGGAGCATAATTAAAATATTTTGAGTGGCTATTTGTGAAAGTTGCTCTTATTAAAATGGGTTGAAATAGAAATTGGGTTGGGTCTTGACCCGTGCAAATTTACTTTGGGCTCAAATGGGTTGAACTCAAATGGGCTTAAAAATGGGTTGGGTCTTGATCCGCCCAATTTAACCCATTTAATTTCAATAATTTTAATATATTGTTATTTAAGTTTTATAACAACAATTTGAATTTCAATTGAAGAAAACTTTAAAAAAGAAGTTACAAATGGATAGATATATCCTAAAAGATATAAAATAGATAGTAATCCATACCTTCAATATAGAAACATACATTATATAAAGGGTAAGTTACATAAATCACATAGTGTAAAGATGAAATTATTATCTATCCCTACTTTTTTTCTAATTACAATAATCCCTTAAAATTAATCCAATCCGGATGCATTAATGAAAGCGCGGATACATTAATACGGATACATTATTAAAATAAAAATTAACTCAATCCGAATATAATGAAAGTGCGGATACATTAATACAAGCACAAATACATTAATACATTAATACGGATACATTATTAAAATAAAAATTAAACCAATCCGGATACATTAACGAAAGCGCGAATACATTAATACATATACATTATTAAAATAAGAGATTTTAGTTATTTTTAAAAGATATAGGGACAAATGGAAAATAATATACTTAAAGGTAAAGGTGTGTACTTTAGTAATTTTTTCTTATATAAATACAAATAAAGATTCTTAAAACAGGTTGAAATTGGAGATTAAATTGGGCTCAATTGAGAATTCTCTTTGAAATGACCCGGAAGGTCATTTTTGTGAATTTTGAATATTCTTTTAACTATAGTTAATTAATTAACAATTATTTATTAAATAGCTAATTTTAGTTAATGCTTAATGGGTCAAGTTTATAATTTACTTAATACCATATACCACTTGACCCATATAGGGAAATAAATTATTAGGGTTGAGAATTTTTGGGTCATAATTTAAGCCGCAGAACACAGAACAAAAAAAAAAAAAGGAAGCTTAAAAAGTTGTGTCGCCGTCCCTGTGTTCAGGTAAGAACTCGAGTACTTAGATATCTCTATTGCTAATATGCTAGAAGGAAAACATTCTTAATATTAAATATTATATTAATATAGGGTGTTTGGTCCTTATAAAACCTGGGGACTAGGAAGTGGGTTTGAGTAAAAAAATTAATATGAATTGGAAATTGGAATACGGTATAAGTTACATGGCAATCATTAATGATTAGGGGTAATCATATTAATGATTAGGGGTAATCATTGGGGGATACTATGTTATAACATATAAACACTAATGACATTCTGCCTAGTTTCGTGTTTAAGTACTGTTTTATAACTTTGTTACGATTTAAGATTTTTATATAATTAGCACACTACAATTCAAGTTTTGCTATACTGAAATAGGTAATTAAATATTAAGTGTATTACATTATATGAATATTATTAGAGTTAGGTTATTTGGAGAAATTAAGATTTAACACTTGGCTTGAGATGTAGGAAAATGATTATGGTTTTGGGCGAGTTTTTGGATATAGATTAGACATATAGTAGTATGGGTGTTGTTAGTTTCGAAATCTTATTGTGCTTATTTACTTGAATAGATTGCTTTGATTTGGGAAGCTCAACGAAAGGGGAAGGCTCAAGTCCCGGAGTGAATTGTTGATTAATTGAGGCAAGTGGATTTCTCAATCCTTGTTAAGTGTATAGAATTTGTGTATTTCCTTGTGGTATGTATTGGGGAGTAATGGGACTTGGTGATGGGTTGACTTGTCCATATTGAATAATTTTAATGATGAAAAAGGGGTAATAAAAGGCAATGTGATTAATTATTGGTGTGTGATGTGTTGAGAATGGTTTGAAAGGTTTATTGATTCATTGTTGATGTTGTATCACGATTGTGTTGTTGTGAAGTGTGCATTGTTATGAAAATGGTCATCTCCTCATTATTTATGTGAATACGTTATTTGCATTGGTTCTTAGACATGGTTGTGCCAAGTGTTTTGTGAATTAAGGAAAAATAAGAAATTAAAGAGGATGTACCATTTCGAGGGACGTGTCGCGCGCCGCGACGGATACTATGATTTGAGGGACGTGTCGCACGCTGCGACGAATTTTATTATCGAGGGACGTGTCGCACGCCGCGACGGATTTCATTATCGAGGGTCGTGTCGCACGCCGCGACGGATGCATGGACAGATATGTCCCCTATGGGTCCCGGATTGAGAGACAGCGGGTGTGTATCACTGGGTCAGACATGCATCACTATACTTGACATTGCATTTCATTGCATTGCATATCTTTATCATTTGTGAACTTATGAGTACTTGTTTGTGGGACTTGTGACTGGTGAACTTAATCTTGTGTGTTGTTGATCTGTAATTGTTGGGGTGATATGATTGAACTATGTGCTATGTAAATTGTGAACTATTAGGTTGGGCTGATTTTTATGCAGGTTGTAGTTGTGGAGGTTCGGTTGGGGTGTAAGGAGTACCCGTATTCCATACCCTTAGCTTGTGTTTAGAGGTTTGCTTGTTGAGTACCGTGTGGTTTGGTACTCACCCCTTGGTTCTACAATTTTTTTGTAGGTTATGAGCCCAGATCTTCATGATACCCTCTCTTATCTTCTTGTCCGAGGCTTCCTATGGAGATTTGTGAGGTAGCTGATTGTCATCTCAGCAGACCTTCTTACTCCTATTTATGATCTTGTTCTATTCTAGAAACAATGTCATTTGATACTTGTGTTTTCTTTCAAATCCATTGTAATACATTAGAGGCTTGCGCACGTGACAACCAGATTTTGGGGGTTTTAATAAGTTGATTTTGTGTTCCGCATTATTAGATGGTGTTACTCTTTTTTTTCTGGTTTTACTTCCGCATTTATTGTATTAGTTGGGTTTTAGGCTGACTTGTCTTGGTGGGATAAGACGAGTGCCATCACGTCCATTTTTGGGTCGTGACACTCTTAAAATGGGTTAAGAGTTGAATGTGTTGAGCTTGAACCCAATTCAAATTATCTTGAGCCCAACCCTTAAAATTATGGCAGATTGGATGAGTTACCTATAGTTGAGCTCATTTTTGACACCCCTAGTCTAAAGCAAACTACTATGAAAAATGAAATACAAAATCTTGATTAGAATGAATATCTCCTTTGTTTCCTCCAAGCACTTCCCATATGCAAATTAAGTGGATGTTTGGTCATGAAAATCAAATAGTATTATTTTTTTATTTGAAATTTTTAAAGATGGAATTGGAGTTGTGTTTGATCATACTTTTTGCAAAAAAAAATTTAAAATTTGAATATACTTTTTCTAAATATGATTTTTATCCCCCTCAATTTCTAAAAATTAGCAAAATCGTAATATTAACTCAAAATGATTGTCACATAATGTCATGCCTTAAATATCATATACGAGCTACTACATACTATTACTAACATTTTCACTTTATTTGAAATTTTTGAGGTTGAAATTGTGTTTGATTATAATTTTTACAAATAATATTTGGTATTTGATTGTAACTTTCCTAAAATCATGAAATATGATCTTAACAATAAATATAATTCAAATAGTGAAACAACAATAACAATAACAACAACAACATAGCCAAAGGGAAAAAATAAAATAATAAATAAATAGAAGACTCAGCGTATAACCAAAGGAAATCAATAGCTCCATATTTTGGAAATTAAATTAATTTAAATAGAAGACTCAGCAGTCAGCGTATAACCAAAGGAAAAAAAAGAAAATTACTTATATACACTCTTTTTTCCCCCATAATTTCCATTATTCCCTACCATTTCTAAATTTTTCCAAAATCCCTTATTTTCCTCCTAAAACTAAACTGCCGGATACATAACTCACAACTCCAAAAACCAAAGTTTATCACTTCCTAATTTCACTCCACAAATCTCTCCCCATTTTATTATCAGTTAATTTCTCCATTACTTTGAAATTCAAAATCAAGTTTATATCCTATCATAACTAATTCAACGTGAAATAGGTAGTTCGTTCATCTCTTCAAACTGCTTGTTCATCCTTTATTCTTTATTTTTTATTTTTTCTTCTTCTTCAAAACGTTGAATCATATGGATGATGCACCTCTTTTTAGTCTTGGTTTTACACAATTAAACTCAACTAACACTCGTCGTGTTTTTGATTCCGAAGATATTGGTTGGGCTGAAAACAAATCAAAAAAACTACACGATCCATTAATAATGGCGAAGGTAAACATTGAGAAGTTGAAGAAGGATGACCCTTCAAATTTGAAAGCGCAAGTGGATAAAACCTCCAAAAGAGGGGTCAAAAATTTACTCCTGCAATTTCTCGACCTTCCTTACCTAAGGTTAGGTTTTTGATCTTCTTCTATTGATTTTTAAACTTTTTTTTGTTAGTTAATAAAAAAATGATACATAAACGACGAAATTCATGTTTCATATTGTAATGTATCAATATTTAAGTATAATCAATTGATACACTAAACCCTAATTTTGTTCAGTTATAATATATAATGTATAAAGTATTGTAATATGCTTAGTTGTGCATCAGTCATTAGATGTCATGTCATTGACACAAAAATAATGTTCAATAGTGTATCATTCAAAAATTATTTATCCAGTGTGTATCTGATACATTAGTTTCATGTTAAATTGTGTATCCATTAAAATTCTATTAGTCAATGTGTATCATATACATCATAATTGGTTTTAATAAGTATCATATTCAAAAATTTATTGAAATGTATCATATTCACACATAAGATACATTA
The DNA here is from genome assembly GCA_018342035.1 of Solanum appendiculatum. Classification (NCBI taxonomy): domain Eukaryota; kingdom Viridiplantae; phylum Streptophyta; class Magnoliopsida; order Solanales; family Solanaceae; genus Solanum; species Solanum appendiculatum. The sequence continues at coordinate 1,130,695 of JAGDQO010000583.1, read as the reverse complement.
CAAGTTACTAATTTAACTGTTTGTCATTTCGTTCAGATTATCTCCGTACACGATATTGTCACGCCCTAAAGTTCGCCTTAGACGTGACATGGCGTACAAGACTCCGAAAGGGCCTCATACAAGCCACTTCGCATGCATCATACAAGATAATAGTAAGTAAGAAGTTCTAAAGACAATTTATATCAAAATTGCGGAAGTCTAAACATTGTCTCAAAGCCATCTAATACATCATTGAAATGAAAGTGAGACGTAACCCATACACGTCTTAAAAGAAAATGACATGAAAGGTAAATGTGGCTATGTCTTTGAACATATGAGGACTCACCAAATCTTCAAGTCTTTATCACAATGAACTAGCCACAGGAGGATGGAGATAAGCCGGATCCTACACTTATAAGAAAATGTAGGCAAAAGTATGCGTTAGTACAAGAATATACCAAGTATGATAACTATGCATAAGGTTACAAAATCATGCAAAAAGGGGTATACATAAGATATAATGACCAAGTTAAATCATACGATGACATGATAGAAAATATGAAGTAAAGAGCCATAGTCAATGCAATGAAATCATCTTAAAACAACATATGCTTAATAAGCCTTTAGAAAGTAACCTTAGTTCATTATGTGGGAGATTATCCTTAACCGACATAGACCATGTGAGCTATAGCATGGAATCCGGTGTCTACCCCACACCGAAAAGAGGTGTCCTTACTTGCCAAGGTAAGAACCATGGTTTCTAGCTTAATTGGATCCACTAGCTAATGTCTATCAAGACACCCAATGGTGGGACATAGTTTATGGGACATGGGTAATCGCCACTTGTCCACTTGATGCTAAGCATAATTCCCACGAAATAGTCATAATTTATAGCTTATCTTATCATTAATAGACATGGGTAATCACCTCTTGTCTCATCATTAGAGAACATGGGTAATCGTCTCTTGCCCCTTTTTATTCATTAGAATAGATCCTTAATCTTTGATTCAAGTTTAGTTGAGAAAACCTTTCAACCCTTATGAATCCTTCATGAGAGAAAATCCTTTCACAATTCAACATCATCAACATTTATGCTTCATTCTCAAAGCAAATCTTAAATCATCATAATTTCATAGTTTGAACATGCATAACTTCATAAAATTCATCTTTTGATCATTTTATAAACTTCATCATAGACTCATAGCTTAAAATCATAGATCATGCATGGGCTCATATAATTTCATCTTAAAACCATTGAATTAACTCATTTCATGCATAAATAAACGTAATTCAATCAATTAGATCATAATTGGAAATAACCCATAAGGTAGAATAAAACCCTAATTTCAATTGGAGAATTTTTAGGAACCCTATGGAGGAAAGGATTCCAAAGGTGAAAGCTATCATACCTTGATGCCAAAATCTTGAAATCAATGGTGAACTTAGGAGACTTGAATTAAAACCCTAGAACCTTCTTCTTCTTCTATCTTCTATCTTCTAGAGAGAGAAATATTTTGGAGAAATTTGGAGGGATTTGGGTGAACTTGAAAAGTGATTAGAAAAGGGGTGAAATTAGACTTAGCGGACTTATATAGGGCTTAGGATTAGACCTCAACCGACTTAGATTAGGAATAGGTCAGTTGGGGAAAAGACCAAACCCTTAAAAATTTAACCGTCGGCTTCGACCGACGGTCCTGTCTAACCGTAGAAAGATTCAGAAACTATGACTTTGGACTTTCAAACGACGGGACCCCATGTAAGGTCTGTTGCTCCACTTACGGACCGTACATACCAGCCGCAGGTCTTAACATTGACCCTCAAAATTTTACTAACTCTGAGGATGACCTACGAGACCTATCTACCGTCCGTAGAAATAATAACGGACCGTCCTACTGAGTCGTAGAAAGGATCCTGAAACTTGACATTTTCAAAAAGTTCACCTTTCCACCTACGGTTCCCACCTACGGCCCGTAAGTCAACCTACGGTCCGTAGATGGCTTCTGTTGGTACTGACACCAGACCTGAAAACTAGAAATTTTCTTCCTTTTTGAATCCGAGGTGTTACAGATATACAACCCTATTATGGAAATACGGTACTGAAAAAGCTAAGGCATGATACGTTAGTGAAAATGAGGATCCACCAACAATTCACAGCACCAGCTCAAGACGATTTGGTTAATGTTGAATAGAGATTATCTATTAGTTGTTAGACACTTTTTTATAGTGTTATTCTTTTTTAGATACATTAACTCTAGTTTTAGAGTTTTTTGTTTTTATTGTTATAAGATACTTGTACTCAAGTTTTAGAGTGTTTCTCTAAAAAGTTATTTATTTTGACTTTAATATGTATTTACTTGATAACTTTGTTCTAGTTAGTTGCTTATTCATTCATGTTGATACATTGGATAATTAGTTGTAGTTAGTTCCTGACTCATTCATGTATCTAATTGATAAATTAATTCTTACTTATTGTGATACATTTATAGATACACTTTATTTCATTTTACATACTACTTTTTTTCACAACCTTATTGTATCAGATACATCATTTTCAACTAGATCATGATACATTATATAAAAATGTATCTGAACCATATTGAGTGGTACTATCTCCACAAACACAATCTCTGGTACATTATTATCAAATAGCTAACGATACATTATTTTTAAAAGGTATATGAAACATAATGTGTTACAAAAATAAACACAAGGTTGAAAATCTTAACATTTCAATTTATTGTATCAGAATTTCACCAACTAATACTAAAATGTAATGTTTTAATTATCAAAGTAAAAGTGGAAAAAGCAAAAAATTGAAAATCTATAATCTCAAAATAATGTATCTGAAACATAACAGTAGTCCCAAAAAAGAGTTTGTCAATCTTCTTTGGGAAAGAAAGTACAAGTTCTTCGGTTGTGACCTTCTTGTCCACAATGTCCACAATAGTTTGTGCTTATCTTTTCATCTAGATTTTCCCCTTCTTTTCCTTGGTCGTTCAAGCATCTTTTTGTACCTAGGTAGCAAGGCAATTTCTTTCAAAACAAATTTCGGTACTGACCAATCGTATTTATCCGGCATTGGAACCATTGGAGCTTCATACGTGTTTGCTAATGCAGCTGGTTTGTAGTAATAAGAGCAATAGGGATGTATCTATGTAATATTTTTGCTCTTCAAAACAGCAATTGCGTGCGCACAAGGTATCTCGTCATGCTGAAATCTCTCACGGTTACATATTTTTCTCTCAAGGCAAACAATATATCTTCACCCACCTTCAAACACTAAATAAATAAATTTAGAAGATGGAATAACCTGCTCACATTTGAAAGTTAGTGATACATCACATATCAATTAACTCAATTTAAGATACACAACAACCTAATGATAACTAACTCCAAATACACGATAGTTTATATATTGATACATACCTTCATATATTAATAAAAAAATTCATATACTGATACATAAAAAAATAAAATTCACATGTATCTGATGCGTTATATTAACAACACAATGACTCACATCTATAAAAATTCATTACATATACATCAAACTAGAATTGAATCAAGTTGAAATCAGTAATGTATCATGATTTATTTATGCATATACAAATTCAAATATCAAAAAAGAAATTTACATGTATCTGATACTTTATATTAACAGTACAGTAACTCACAGATCTGAAAACCCATAACATATACGTCAAAGTTTTAATGTATCAAGTTCTAACCAGTAATGTATCGTGACTTATCAATCAATATACAAATTCATGAATGAAAAAATAATTATTAAAGCACAAGAATATGTGTTGCATACCTTTTGTTATCAGATCTTTTAACTCGAAAATTAAAGCTATGGAAAATAAACATAACTATTTTTGCCCAAGCTAATTCTAAAATAACAACTTTCAATTGCCTTCATATTTGGGATCTGCCATCACATAATGGTAAGCAACCACCATCACAAAAAAAAAGATACCAAGAAAGTTGGCAAAGAAACCCAGGTCCTGGTCGTCAATCATAGTGAGATTTGTGTAAAATTCGAAGAACCCAAAAGCTACGATCTTCGATTTTTTCTTCCTTCGAGAATGCCAGTCAAAAATTAAAATATTCATGATGTATCTTATCAAATTTTCAACAAAAGTTTTGAATCCTACTCAAAAGTTTCTTCGTTGAAACAGGGACAAAGATGAATAGGGATTTTGAATTTGAATTTTGAGTTTTGAATTTTGAATTGGTTTGTTATTTTAGGATTTACGTTTCTCTGATTGGCACAGTAAGAAGGAACTGAATAGCGTAAATTATGAGATTTTAATTTGATTTTCTGTTTTGTTTCCCCGTTTAAGCGCAACAACCACATATATAATGTATCACAATTAATGTATCCGGACAGCCAATTACGTATCCGGATGGCTGATATTTTAAGAGATTTTTGTAAAATAGAAAAGAGTAGGAATATGATATAATTTAGATCTTACACTATGAGATTTATGTAAGTTATATACATAAATAAATAAACAATTAAAAAAAAGAGCGTATAACCATAAATATCCTTTAAGGAATAACGAACTTAGCAACGACTTTTTTTCCTGTGTATGGCAGAATTCACATTCCCAAGTAGAATTGCAAAGGGAAAAGAGAAAGGCAATCGCAGTGCCGCCTAAGTAGAATAACATTAGGAAAAGAAAAAGCATTATAAAATACGTATAATCTGAGAAGCCATTAAAGCATCAAAACTAATTACTCATCAAACCTACCTAACAAAAACTCATTCATCACTAAATTAAGTATGTACTGGAAAAAGCTTAAGTTGTTAGGCTCGGGTTCTTATGGTGCGGTGTCTCTTGCCACGCCATTAACGGATTACTATACATTATTTGCTGCTGTGAAATCCGCAGAAGATTCTCGCTCTTCTTCACTCCGAGCAGAAGGACAAGTATTGCATGCGCTGAGAGGGTCGGAGTACGTAGTTAAGTGTTTCGGAGAAGATGTAAGCATCGAAAACGGTAAAAAAACTTATAACCTCTTCCTCGAGTATGCTGCCGGTGGAACTTTGCATGACTTAATTCATAAGTCGAATATGGTGTTCGGAGAATCAGAGGCTGCGTACTATGGTTTTCAAATCTTAGCTGGGATTTGTCATGTTCATCGTAAAGGATTTATACATTGCGATTTAAAACCTTCTAATATACTTGTTTTTCCTCGCGGACAACATGACATTGCGAATCATGTGAAATTGGCTGATTTTAGGCTATCGTTGAGATCTGAAACACACACATGGGACACATCATTGAAGAAGCATCGTCACCGCAGAGGGACTCTACTATACGCAGCACCGGAATCTGTAGCGTGTGGGATTCAAGATAAAGCCGTTGATATTTGGGCATTTGGCTGCATACTTGTAGAAATGCTCACCGGAAAGCGGGTATGGTCAGAATGTAAATATAAGAATGAATTAAAATTGAAAATTGCACATGAAAAACCAGAGATACCGGATAATATATCTAATGATGCAAAGGACTTTCTGAGTAAGTGTTTGGATAGAGATCATAATTGGAGATGGAATGCGGAGATGCTACTTAACCATTCATTCATCACGAAATATGTTAATAAGAAGATGGTTGGTGAGCTGATCCAGCGGCCTTTTGGTGATGCAGGACTCAAAACACTGGTTTCTATGGAGAACTTATTCACAACAACTAGTAATATTACACGATTTGCGGAGACTAATAATAATAATGCAACAGGCAGAACAGAAGACGAGCCTCTACCATGGATAAATTTCAGAGACTTAGATATATAATGAAGTCATCCCATTTTTCATCTTGGGAGTCGCGACTCTTCGACAGAGCTCAACTACTGAAGTGAAGACTAACTAGCTGCTTAGCATATCTCAAATAGGATATATGTATTATCTATAGGAAGCTAAGCTAGTATATGCACAGTTGGTAAATATAAGCAATCTGTAACCATGATGTGATCTCTTATTTTTTAATCGAAAACGATTTATACATGTGTTAATTACACAATGATGGTATGTTTATGAATATTTTCATTTAAGTAGTAATTCTTGCATCTATTGATTTGCACGTTCTAATATCTAGAGCTCAATATTTTATTTTAACCTCAATACACTTTGCACCTACCTAATTAACTCGTGCGAATTGAAGCTAATGGATCCTGGATCGTGTTTAACAAAAGCCAGAACAATTTGACAAGTATAGAAATGTTCATTATATTTCTCAGTATTATTTGTGTGACTTAAAGCACCTACTCCAAATGAATAATAAGTGTCTGCAAAGTTACAAAGTGCTAAAAAATCTGGAGCAAGATGGTCTATGCTAATAAGATAATTTTCTCGCGGAAAGTATTTAATATGCAACAATTTCTAGAATATCAATATCAGTGTCGTAATTGTATGCTCTATTTTCTTTAACTAAAAGCAAAAGTTAATCAGGTCTTGCGGACAACGAACTTGAGTTCATTATAAGTTTGAAGATTTCGACTTGAAAATTACATTCCGACTGAGTTTTTTCTATCGTCAATTGCAAGACAATGCACCAATATTAACTTACCTCAAATATGAGCTCTAAGATAAACTTAAAATAAAAATAATACCCCATTCCTCAGAGGCGAACCCAGGAGGGTTTGAAGAGCATCAATATTTAGCTCAAATATGAGCTCTAAGATAGACTTAAAATAAACAGGGTTTAGCTAAATTTGAACCCAAGTCTCACGGGTGGTTCATTTGGCTTGTACCAGCAGGACAACATCACTCAAATGCTTCTTATGGATACATTGTTAATTATATCCTAATTTCTGTCAGTTTCTCAACATAGATATATGTATATACACAAGATTTTTTTCAAAGTTAACGGGTGCACACCTTAGGGTGGGTCCACCTCTGCTTGTGTGAGGTTTTACTTCCTTTCTTTTTTGCCAACTAGGAGAGAAGATTTTATATTTAGTAATTTTTTTTTAGAAAAATAATGATAATTGAATGATATTTTTATCCTAAATAAAATAAAAGTAATATTTTAAAGCAATTCTCAAAATCGGGTGACTATTTAAGGTCTATTTGAAAAGTCACCTGATAATTAAAATTGATGTAATTATTATGTAATAATTATATAGCCGGATAATTACACAACTTTGTAATTACAATGACTTATTTATTTGGCAGAGTGTAATTAAGTGTAATTCACCTTTCCTATTTGATTGGACATATATAATTACACAATTAAATTTTAAAAAATAGATTTTAAATAAATAATATAACTACTTAAATTAATTAATGAATACAAAATTTTCTCCTAACGATAATGACAAACAGGTAAAAAGTGACCAATATGCTTAAAATCTTGATTTATTAAAACGAAACAGATATGAGAATCACATCACTAGATGATGTTTTAAGGAATAATATATTATGGAAGTATGTATAACTAATTATCAGAATCAATTTTTCTAATTTATTGTTATTATCATAAATTTAAAAAAATTAATTCTCGTATTTATTTTAATCTTCAGAAACTAATAGAAAAAAATATAAATATCAAATACATAAATAATCTATTAAGACATCAAAATATGAAATAAAAAGAATGAAGAAAGAAACTTATTTGAAAAGAGGACTAAAGTTGTTGGTATATTGTTATTATAACTGAAAACGTTCAGAAAAAAAGAAAGGAATATATTTTGATATTTCACATAAGAATATATTTAAAAAGGTAAAAAGATATAGAATTTTTAAAATTTTCATGTAGTTATATGATGAAATTACGTCACATTTTTTATCCTCTCTTAGAAATTGAAGAATAAAACGTAATCCTCTCTACCTTTCTTGCCTCTTTTCTGACAGTCACTTGGTCTACTAAACATATCAAGGGTGCAATTAAATTTAATTATATCAAATTTTAAATTTTATTGTGTCTTTTCAAATCAGCCTTTAATAAATTTATTTCTCTTACCCTACCTAAATTTACAACACATTTTAAACAATTTGCCGATTATCAAAATTTGACTACACGTTCATACCACTTCAGCTCCAACACTTATCTATTACAAATAACCATTTAGTTGGTAAATTTTTTATTTTTATTTTTTTGCTTTGAATATTATTGGAACTATAATTTCTCCTTTACTATATTGTCATTGAAAAAACAAAATTAAAATATACAAAATTGTATTCATTCATCCGAAACTTATAGTTTATAATTTTGGAAGCAGAGTCAGTATCTTATCATATAGTATAAAAAAATGTACTTTCAAGTTAATAACATCTTAGCCATTTGTTGCTACTCAATATGTTTGTTCTTATTCTCAAAAATATTATTGTAGATAATAAGTTTAAGTAGCTTAATCCAAAATTCTAAAATATCAAACAAAGTTCTACGGTCAATTAACTAAACATACAATATGAAGAAGGGCCTAAAATCATGTATAAGCTGACTGGTAGCAGGAGGGGATCTCAGATGCAATATGAGGAACAAGTCATCCATCAGTTTTAACTATCTCAGACTGATGAGTTGTTCCTCATAGATGGATGGCAAATGACAACACTATGGCAAAGAATACAGAAGAAATTTCAAAACTGAAGTCCCATCATTCTGTTGTCAATATCCATCTCCCGGATGCAACGAAATACCATGTCAGCCATACCATCACCTTCAACATCAATAAGATCCTGAAATGGATGGCAAAAGTGACTCTTAGCTTCTTTACACATTCATCAACCCATCAATTAACAATTTTGGAGAATAGCATTTCGAATGATGCAGTTCAGACAATGTGTTGTTGCTTCAATTTTTCACAATGACCTAATTGACACTCTATCTGAAACAAATTGGTTTGAACATAACACTCCATTGCTTTCCTATTTGATGACCACCAAATTTAAGAAGTTGCGATACAAAAGACGGGTCATAACTGTATATAACAAGAATTGTAGTTTCAATCCCCAACTGATATTTTCTTTTGTAATCATAACTGCAGTAAAGAGAATACCATTACTCGCCAAAAGAATTAGCAAAGGAATTAATTTATGACGCAAGTAATTTCACCTAATGTAGCATAGATTTTCTTTGATATCCCTGACAGTCTCAAAATCGGCACACTTCTATTCATTGCATACCTTCAGATATTGACTGACCATCAAAGCTCCAGTAATGGTTTAAAATAATCAAATATAGCATGAATGACCCTATTTAGTTTATTTCAAATATGTGTTGGCAATTACCCTCTCCGAAGTAACAGATCAACCATATAAGACGTTATATGCTGTCCAGCCACATTCATTCTTCTCGTGAGGCGAGGAAATGAGTATCCATCGTCAATGGGAACCTGCATCAAGAAAATTCTGAATAACATACTGAAGAATAGTGCTAATACTACTGGTGAGAAGGAAGGTCAAAGTATGACCACCAAGCCTATCCCTCAGGGAAGCTAGACAAGGCTCAACTACCAACTACGACCTCCAAACTCTCCTATCTAAGGTCCTTCTCGCAGATCATTGAAAACTATTTTATGTCCCAAGAACTCATACATGTATAATGGTACCTTGAGCATACAATGTTAGAACAGCATGAAGACACCAGCAAAGTTGTACTTCTCAAACATGGTTGCTCCCTGTAATTCAAGTAAATCTGAGTTTAAGTTAAGAATCATTGAAGCAGTACAAAGAGGGAATGCATTTTTCCAAAAAGAAAAACATTAACACAAACCATCTTTTCATGAATTTTAAGATGGATTGAGAGGTGGATCTATCAACAGAATTTTGCATTCTGTTGGATCTATCTTCAACAGCAGAATGAAAGGAAAGCCTTATCAGTTAATCATGAACTTGTCATACAATAAGCATTTCAAAGAAAAATTAGCAAGCAAAAGTTTAAACCAATTAGAAATCTTCACAGGGAAGTTAGCGACAATTCCATTGTTGACAGGATAAGATATATCCAACTGATGGCGCAACTTCAAGCAATCATCTCCAACAATAACATCCTGGAGGAAGAATGTAAATGAGTTAAACATTCGCATACAAGTCTGTGAGTACGCTTACGTATGAAGCTCAACAGTTAGATAGCAAAATATATAAGAGAAGGATATAAGAATAAAAGAGAGCAAAGTATATAAGAAGACATAAGGAAGAAACAGTGATGGTAGGAAGATTCCTAATGTCCTAGTTACAAACTAGAAGTTTAAACAAAGAATCCAGGAGCATACTACGTAAGCAAAACTCTAACGATCCTGAGGTGTAACGGAAAACAAAATAAAGTTAAAACTTCATTTCACAAGAAGTAGCTATAACATCTAGAACTAATAAAGTTTCGACCCAGATTTTCTCTCTAAGAAGAGCTTCCTAGTTTTCGATAAATGCAAGAGATCGCCCTCACATTTTCATTGTAGGGTAAGAATAAAGTGAGAGATGTTTAATTACCTTCAAGTTTTGTTCCATAAGGGACTCTTCATATTTAGCATTGGCCTCCCCACAACACAAGGGAATACAAATGTGGGAAAATTCTCACCCGCAAAGCCACACTTGACATACTGCTTTAGTTCATCAAAATATTGAGAATCGACATACCATTTAACTGTCCATTTAGACATCAAAATAGTTCAACAAATATATCACCATGACTCATTAGTTATGTTTAAGCAAATAGTCGGTACAAAACAGTCTCTCACAACATAAAACTGAAAAGCAGGTTCCACTAGGAAAGGAATAGCATCATGCTTGAGTCGTTACTCGTTAGAATGATGATCTTCATAACCAGAAATTGAATTCAAAGCTTGTACCTTGTGAAGGAAAACTGACTGACTGAGATTTGGTTTTCAGGAATGAGTAGTTCCAAAAAAGAATTAAAACCAAAAGTAGCTACAACAATTTCACCTCAACTCCTAACCAGTTTGGATTGGCTATATGAATCACTGACCATGTTTCTCCATTCAAATTCTTCTCATGAACATTATACAAATTATAAAGCAGTATAGACCAACTTTCTTTCTTTTGATAAATCAAAACTGTACTTTAAATTCCCGGAATGAAAAGTCTATTACCACAGGGATAGGGTATAATCTTCACAAAGAAAAAAAAAGGCATCAACTCTAGTTAGCAGATTGTGATTTAATCATAGCAATTGAGAAATTCCTAATCTTGGACGCGTCTTTAGCTGCTTCTTCTGAAGTATATACTCACATTCAATCTATTAAGTAAAATTTCAGGTATCAAAGACTTATTACAAATCAAATTTTTTTTGAAAGCTTGTAGAACTAATTAAAACCATTGATTTATATATTTGTGCACAACTAATAACTCGATGGTACCATCAAGCTATTTGTATATCTTTTCAACTACATAGAATCATTCTGCAGACTCTTTTGATCAGCTAAAAGGGTTCCGGTTTCTCGATGACTAGAGAGCAAAATTGTATCTTGAAGGGAAAACCTGACTCGTCTTTACACAAGCTAACAGCCTACATGGTTATAATTCACTATTTTGATCAAATAGCTTTAAACCCCAGCTCACATCCTCACAGTGCCTCACATGAGGAACAATTTTGCTCGTGTCAGTTCCCGCTTTCTTTTTACAATCATAGTAAGGTGGGGCATGGAAACATGGCTCAAGTGATACAGCTCGAACACAAGGCGGATTATGGGCTGTCCTGTTCTCAGGCTTGTATAGGATCCAGGGCTTCAAACCTCCAAGACCATGAGCTACATATCCAAAAGTCGACCATGCACTTGTAACCAATTTGTCTGTTAAACTCAGTAGATACATTTCTGCCAACGCCTTTCTTTCATGCCAGAGCTTCTCAGTTTGTTGATGTTCCTCCTGACTAGGCTGGTAAACGCCAACGATCTCTCCTGTCACGGTGGGATGCTCCCAGTACATGTTTCGGAACTCCTCAAAGTATCCAACGCTTAGAGAAGTGATCAGGACAGATATGGTTTTCTGCTTCCCAGATGGATTGAGTATAGGCTCCTCCCGATTAATTTGTGGCAGCAGATTCTCATTCATCAAACAAGCAGTAATCTGATCCACTACATACTTAAAAGGACCATCACCTGTATCAAAGACTCTAATTTGAATGCCTAGTTTTTCATCTGCTTGAGCTAAATAAGCTTGATAGTACCTCATAACAAGCCCCCATACAGAGTTAGTGGGATGGAACAGGTATCTACTCAGAAAGTGGAAAATGATTTCTTTTTCCGGAAAGAGATTACTTAGCTCTTGCTCGAACGCTGGCATCAAAAAAAGATGAGGCACAAAATAATTATCTGTTCTCATGACTAGCCAAGGGATTTTGTGTAGAATACTTTGGTCCTGGTCACAGAAAAATAATTTATCTTGATCATCATAGTCATGAGCTAAATGAAGGTAGATGAAGGGATGTAGTATTGAACCAGTTGAATTGCCTATGATATCATGTTTCACCATATAACCATAGCAATGAGGAGATTCCTGATTAAACGTACTAAACTGGTCGATTATAGGAAAATCTGGTGGAAGCAACCAGGAAACCCCAGGAAAAGGTTCACAGAACAGATCAGGCATATTAACTCCGGGATCAACAAGTATGACTCGATTTGTAAGCAGAGCATAAAGGAAAGCAGAAGCTAAGGTTAGCATTCTATTTCCTAAACCACTATACGAAATCCAAACCAAGTAATTGCAATCTGCAGAATCTCTGTATTGGCCAGACTTGATAAGTTCAACACTTCTATTATATAATACTGTATGAGGTCCACATTGCTTATGAAGAGCCTCATAGTTTCGTAACTTTGAGATGAGATAAGAAGGCGGCTTCTGGCGTAGTTCTTTATGATATAAGACTGACTCGTGTCTACTAAGACAAGATCTTTCATCAAATCCAGAAGGAAGAAGGCCACCGAGTAGTTTATCTTTCTGCACGGCGACTGGCAGATGACTAACATCTTCAGTAGCTGGAAAAGCGAAAAAAAAGAAGTAAATCAGAGAAAAGAAAAGTTGATCATATTTTAGGGAAGCCAAGCAGTCCAAATAGCACAGAATCAGGTAACACAAACATTTTTCAAAGTGTTACATCTACAATCAAATTAGAACAGCAAGCAAAACACAATAAGGTCTTTTTTAACTTTCCTCACAGATAGATATGTTGGGTGAATGAGCAAGCACAAAATAAATATCTCGAACTCAAAGCCATTATTTTGTATTCATTTTCATCCCCAACTCAAGGACGTAGGGAGAAACAGATGAAGTACTTCAACAACATATAAATCAGTTATCCACCAAGCAACAATAGACAATTTGCAAAAATATAATTAAGATGACACAGTGACAAGTAATATTGAGCAAATAACAACAGAAAAGCACCTAAAAAACTAAATATTTTGGATTACTAACATTCAACCTAGAAAGGTGACCGCTCAGCTTATAATCCGTTTCAGATACTTATTACTAGTAATAATTCATTCCATTTTTATACCTTGTGTGAATTTCTTTTGTTTAGTTCCATTCCTGCTTTTCAGTTCCAGAACCAAAACTTCTTATTGGCAGTAGTAAACCTCTAAACCATCAACATTGGAGTCGTGCACAATCCATGAATTTAAGTCTATACACACTAGTATTTGTTGACAGTATATATATTGAGAGAAGTAATTAAAAACTGGCTCAAATTATTAGTTTCGTTCCTGAACTATTGACAGCCTTAAAAACACTCTTCTACTTAACTAACTAAACATAAATGCACCCCCAGTCAGCCAGTTTGGAGGTGTATTTAAGTTCAGCCAGTCAAGTAAAAGAGTGTTTTTAAGGTTGTCAATAATTTGGGAATGAAACTAATAATTTGGCCAAAGTATTTTCAATACTTCTCTGTATTTGCTTAAGACTATTAACCCGATCGAGGACAGTGAGCAGTGTGATACTCCGGCCATTTGCATACATGTGTTGTATCTATTCTGGCTACGGCTAAATAAAATTGGAGAAAAGATATAAATAAAAGTGAAAATAAAGTACCATTTGGAGGTGTTTTCACGTGAAAGAGTGTAGGTTCAGCCAAAAGCCTGAGACGAGTATGAGAGGGTAAGTCTCTGAGTATAACAGAGGCTGCTGTGAATACCATCAAACCAACAATGAAAAAACCAATAAGTTTGACAGGATTCAAACTCCACCTCGTCATAGAAACAGCTCTATCTAAAGACGATATTACTGGCTGTCGTTGATCACTCCAGCTTCTCTTCAACCTCTTCATTCTACGTTCGTCAAATGGATCGGAGTAATTAATTCATTAACCGCTAAATGGATCAAAGCTTACACAATCATGCAAACTATATTTATATATATAGAACGTATATAGAGGGTAGAGAGTGTGAGTATTCACCTATGTTTTAAATCATGGGAATAGTTTGTGTTCAAGTTTGTTGCTGCATCTGTATTGGGACACAGAGAAATTTTCCTTTTGACTCGATTTGCTTCATTCATTCAATTTATACATTTATATCATGCATCCTTATTATTAGTGAATATTTTACACAAAAAATGAAGTGGTTCAATTACCTACCTTAATATGTTCTCTCCGTCCAACAATACTTGTTCACTTTATGAAATCAATGGATAATTTTATACTTTGTTCCTAATTTACCCTTATCATTAATTATAGTCATCTCCCTATTACATTTTTCAATACATTGTATTTATTATATTCAAAAGGGTAATATAGTAAAATTACCTTTCTATTTATTATTTCTTAAAGGGTATTATATTGTTATTAAAAAATTAAGATAAAATATATAAAATTTTATCCATGCATGCTTTATAATTGTTCGATTTTGTTATTCATAACACTTTTGATTAATTCATGGGCGGCTCAAGGATAAAGGGAACAAATCTCAGTAGAATATTAATCAATAGATGTTAATACAGTGCTTGTTTCTTGCCATGTGTTTAGATAAAAATTGATGATTGAGATTTATGTTAACCATAGATTTAAAAGGTAAGTAACTTTAATCAACATATAAAATCAATTATGGCTAATGTTCTATTATTTGGTTTATTTGTAAAGCTACATAATTTCAAGAAAAAAATTATGAACACAATAATAATTAATTTGCACTAACATCAAATGAAATAGTTTTTATATTAAAAAACATATCATAGTATTTTAAAAAAGATATATCAAAACACATTATTATCTTAAAAATTTTGTATGAGAAAAATATTAAATAAATTAGGTTTCTAACTATTAGAAAGAAAAGAAATTATGAATGAGAAAAATATTGAATAAATTAGGGTTTTTATTTCTATATTTAACCTTTTGTTTTAATAACACTAGGAATGTATTATGCTATAAAATGCAGTTTTTATTCATCAATTTTTACCTAGACAGGGCAAGAAATAAACACGATATTGACAGGTGGGGATCTACTTTAGGCCGCAAGAATCAAATACTCCCAAAATTTTGTTTTTATTATATAATCCATACCATACTTGTTTATAATTTATAATTTTGGGAGCAAATAGTTAATATGTAAAATGTTCTTTCAAGTTAATAAAATGTTAGTCATTTGTTGCAATACTATATGTTTGTTCTTACCCTCAAAAATATATTAATAGATAATAAGTTTAAGTAGTTTAATTCAAAAAATTTAAAATATCAAACAAAGTTTGTACTACCTTTTAACTAAACATATAATATCATCACTAGCATTATTAGTATATTTTATCTAAATAATTTGTGTTTATTTTCTATTTTAATTGAGTATGTTTATTTTTTTGAATTGAAAAGTATAACTTTTGAAGTTGGTGTAGCTAACTTTTTTATTTAATTGAAAGATAAAAAGTTGTTTTTAATATAAAAAGGAAATAAGATGAGAGTGATAATAATATAGATTAGATGAGAACGGGTAATTAAAAATAATATTTGTGAAATAAAGTTATCATATAAAAATTAGATTTTAAAGTTTCCTTCTTTTAGCTTAAAAGATTGTTAAAGAATTACTCTAGCAACCCTTAATTTATAATTCATGTACAGATGTTAGATAAACTTATAAAAAGAAATAAAATGACCTCAACAATTATGACATTTTAAATAAATACCAAAGCAAATAAATTTAATGTGGTGTTATAAATAAAATATTAGACTAATATGTTGAGATTAATTATTTTTAATATTGGCTGCGCATTCCACAGGTACTAATACTAGTTATATTTATAAAATAGAATAGTAAAATGTCTAGACAGATTGAGCTCAATATGACTGAATACGTTTTAATTTTCATGTAAAATATTTTCTTAGAAAATTATTTTCAAAATAATAAGTGTATTTTAAATCTATTTTCTTGTGTTCGATACATAAAAAAAATTATTCTAAGAATTATATTTTCTATATATCATAAGCCAACAAGTAGTGTACGAACCAGTGGTGGAGCCACCTTGAGTTCAGGGGGTTCATCCGAACCCCCTTCGGCAAAAAATTATACTATTTATACATGGTTAAAATAATTTTTTTTATATATATAGTAGATGTCGAACCCCCTTCGGCTAGTTTGTGTGTCTACTCTTTAGATTTTGAACCCCCTTAAAGAAAATCCTGGCTCCGACACGGGTACGAACACTGCAATTGATAGTTTTGAGCTATGTTTTTTTGTTCTTTTTTAGCATTTCCTTTTGGGGCCAGTCATGGTGATATATTTGTTGAACTATTTGATGTCTAAATGGACTTTTTTTTTCTTTATCTCTTCTTATATACTTTGCCCTCTGTTATTCTTGTATCCTTCCCTAAACAAGTAAATGTATACAAATACTAAGTTATACAAATAATAACTTAAATGTATATTTGTTGATAATATACAAATATGAACTACAAATATTCATATATGGGTTAAAGTTTGCTTAAATATACAATCAAATGTATACAATTACATTCACATGTAGAAAAATATTTAAAAATATACAAATGCAGATTTAATGTATATCTATAACTGATGCATAAAATACATAAGAAGTAATTGTATATAATTGTTGAAAAATATACAAATAAAGTCTAAAAAAAAAATCATAATAAACATTGATACGCTAAATTTATAGAATCGTACAACATAATGTGAAATGTATTGACAGAAATACAAATCACAAAAAATATACAAATACCTCAATTCTTCACCATCATCTTGGTCCATTGACCAAAATTCAATATTTTCTTCTTCGGCTGTTTTTCATGATTCAGTGCTGATAGATACAATATCTTTTACTTTTCATTTCTTTTTTGAAATCGTTTGAACCATCTTCCTTTTGTTCCTATTTATTGAATTAAAATCCTGTAAAACTTGTTGCATCTTGATACACAAACGAAAATCTAAAAAGAAACAATTGAAAACCGTCAGAAGTTACATGAAATTGGGGAAGCACAATTAGGAAGGAGAAATGATATTTTTGAAGTTTCAAATTTGATTGTGGTGAGTGAATTAAGAAGAGAAATCAGTGAGTGTTTGATGAGAGAAAATAACTAATTTGTATAAAAAAGAAAAAGGGCCTTTTATGCGTTGATACAAATTAGGTTTATGAATCCCGCAAAATTAGTAACCATTCAAATTAAATACTAGCTGTGAATCATAATTAGCTGAAACTATAATTATGATAAGTGATTCACTAGTATATATTTACCTAGTTACATGATTTTTCCTTATTAAATCAAGCATCTTGGGTTGGGCTGAGCACGAGCCACGGCCAATCTAGTATAACATAGACAAATAATATGAAAGATTGGGTGAGAGCTGAAAGATTAGAGGGACACACTCAATATGAAATGATACTTGACTTGTTTTCTCAACTCCACCAGAATAATCATTTTATCATCTTTTTACATAAAAAAAATTCACTTATGCTCACAAATTCATCTCAACCATATTATTTTTCACATCAAAAAACATTTTAACTAGTTGTTCCTATTTTGGCTCACCTAAATTTACAGCACATTTTGCTCAACTTATAGGTCATCAAAATTTGACTACATATTGATACCTCTTCTCTTGTCGTTATTGTCGATTACAAATAACCATTTAATCGGTAACTTTGTTTTTTTACTTTAAAAATTATTAAAATTATAATCTCTTATATTATATTATTATTTAAAAAAATAAGGATCAAATATACAAACAAACAAAAAAATGTATCCGTACATGATAGATAATTAATTGTTCAATATAAATTGATGGCTCTAGTGTTCAAATTCTTAGAGGGAAATATCCAAATTAGTCTTTTAACCTTGAATTAAAGTTTAAAATTAATTATCTTTAAATTAGAGTCCTATAATGAAGGAAAGATTCAATCAATTTCCATTTATACATGCAGTATTGACAATTTCTTTCAAAACTAAAACAAATTACCACAAATTTCTAGTGGACCCCACAAATTGCCAAGTAGATTTTGAGTGGGAATATGTGGAGTAGGCTTTCTGTAAGGATTTTTTTCTATCTGTACTTTGGCCAAAGTATTCCAAACCAAATACTGTCACATTTTGACAAGTGACACACATGCAAAATGGAGTAATAATAATAATTTTATTAATTAAGAAAAAAATTAATATATTGCATGCATGCCATTTATCATACTCCCTCAAAAAACTACAAACCATTCTGTTTCACATACAAACATTACACTTTTGAACAATGGGCCCCATTCAAGTCAAGTAAAACAAACATATATTTGAACCAAAAAATTTAAAAAAGATTAATACATTGATTTATTTAGTGAAAAGGTATAATAATTGTATATACACTCTACTTATACTACTTTACCATTATACTCATAAAATTACACTGAAATTATTATTGTGGTTATATAATAGTATATAACAACAACTACTTCACCATTTTTCATGGTAAAGGATAGAAACCAAAATTTGCAATGCACATTAAATTTAATTAGTTGACAATATTCGATAATAACTTCAAATTAACATAAAATTATAATCGAATTCATAATTAAATACTTACAAATATTTAGTGAATTTCTTAATACACATACATATATAATGTATGAATAATAGTTCTGAATTTTCGTAAACTCGTATATTCTCTTCTAAATCTGGCTGATTTTCATTCTTACTATAATTACTTCTTTTTTTAAATATAAATAGTGCGTCGGAGTATTATGACGTGGCATCACCAGAAATGCTCATACAATACGATAAAGTTATATGATGCTACACACCAAATTTCCTCAAAAGACAAAAAAGTTTTCCTTTTTTCCATATAAGCCAACCTGTATTCAGTTACAAAAATATATTTTATTTGAAAAATTAATTAATTTTAAAAAATTGGGTAATACTTGGCCACATAGATATATCCGAAAGAACAGATGGATAAGGGTATTTATGTCATTTTATTAGCTAATAAACATTGTACTATAATTGAATTAGAAAATCTAGGCGCATTTCCTAATAAATTCCCCATTTTTCTCTAACTACAGAGATACAGCCTGTATATGGACTCATTTCAAACTTTTTGCTTTAAAAAGTTTTAAGTTATCCAAAAAAAAATTTCTATCACTATCAAAGACCTGTAATTAAAAATTCCTTAAATCTTACATGTAGTTTACAGGTGAGATTTTGGTGTTTATGAGTTTTTAAAATTGGGTTTTGATTTGAAGCAAATTATTTCTATCATTTTTTTGACGTTTTGGTTAGTAAACATTGTTGTGTGAGTGTATATATAATTGCATCAGACGTAGAAGAACGAGAAGAGCAACAAGAAATTTTGAGAATTGAGATTATGGATCGGTTTATTTGATTATTTTTTCTTCTTTTTCCAGTGTTATACTGTAATACTCAGAAATCGTGAAGGTATTTTTTTTAAATTTTATTGTTGTTGAAAATTGTGGGTTTATGTTGCTTGTTTTTTTTGTTTTGTGAAAGTTTTAATATTGTTTCAATGACGAAAAGAGACGAGATGTTTCTGTGTTCAGAGAAATGTCAAAAATCTCAGTCAATTTTTATGTTCAAAATTTGTTTAATCTCATTTTGTTTAAAGAAAAACAATGTTGTATTTGTTGCTTAAATTAATTTCTATATCAAATGTTATAATTATCAATTCTTTTTGAAACAAGTAGAGTATCAATTTTTTTTATGTTGAAAAAATTGGTGATATCTTCAATTCTATAGAAAAATTAGAAATTAGTAGTTTTTCATTTTTTTGGTTGTGAATTTTTGGTAAACTGATGATTGCTTATTGTTATGTTATCAGCAGTAGAGTCAAATAAAGCTTACAACTGTTGTCTTCCTTTTCTCTCATTTTTAAGATTTATTTTGATTATTTGTTATTTTTTGTCAGCTTCACCCTATATTTTTCACCATTTTCTCCATTTTAATTGAATTTATTTGATTTTTACTCATGAGAAATGTATGTACATGTCATTTCAATTAGATAAGTCTTGTTATTTGATGTATATGCTGCAATAAATTTTTAAAATTTTTTTTATTAGTAATGGTTTTCGATTAAGTCAACATCCATGTTGATTTGTTAGGTTGAAGATGAGCATGGATTTCTCCGAGTCTACTAATGTTGTATATAATCGAATTCAGAAACTAGAGCAAGAACATGTGTCTAAGATCATTGGTTATCTCCTCTTTCATGTTCATGGTGAGCAGGACATGCTAAGATTAGCCTTTAGTCCCGACAATGTGATCCATTCGCTGATTAACAAAGCTAAGAATTATCTCGGATTATCACCCCAACCAGCCATTTCTGGTCCTCTTTCACCTCCCTTGGTCAATCGAGCAGTATCAGACGTTCCCTTGCAATTTGGTCTATTCTCAACAGGTTCACCTCGCCCGTTTACGAATCATCAAGTTGGAAATCCGTACTGGGAGCCAGCTGGTTGCTCCGATCCTGTGAACAATCGACTCCAAAACCAACTTCAGTTCTTATCTTTGGATGATCACTCAGACCATGTTAATTCAGATTTCTCTGGTGACCACCATTTCCCTGGACTTACATTAGGTCCAAGATCGAGTCGAAGATCTTCAAGTTTACCTGAGTTTCCTGTTAAGATTTGTCATTACTTTAACAAAGGCTATTGTAAGCATGGAAATAACTGTAGATACATTCATGGACATCCAACTCCGGAAAGCTTCTCCCATGTTTTCAACGCAAATTTAAATGATGTAGTTACTGATGAACATGTATTCTCCCCTGGATCTCTAGAGAAACTAGAGATGGAACTCACTGAGCTTCTCGAATCCAAAGGGGGTGACCCTGTTTCTATTGCTTCGTTGCCTATGTTTTATTATGAGATGTTTGGCAAAACACTTCAGGCCGAGGGTTATCTCACAGAAAGCCAGAGACACGGGAAAGCTGGATATAGCCTGACTAAACTCCTCGCCCGACTAAGAAACAGAATTCGTGTCATCGACAGGTGCAACTTGTATAGCTATCTCCTTGGTGGATTTTGTTCTTTGACACAAGCTGTTTTTGATATAAATGTTTGTATTTACGACAGGCCCCATGGACAGCACGCCGTTATTTTGGCTCAGGATATTCACAAATACTTGGAATGCAATGGACAAAGAAATGAACATGGAGCAATTGTAGCTGATTCTCGCCAGATTTATCTGACTTTTCCGGCTGAGAGTACCTTCAGCGAGCAAGATGTTTCCAACTATTTCAGGTAAGTGACTCCAAGTGAATTGACATTTGACACCTAGTATTAGTCATCGTTTTCCGTCTTCACTACTTATTTCATGTTTATGCAGTCAATTTGGAGCAGTTCAAGATGTTAGGATTCCTTCTCAACAGAAGAGAATGTTTGGATTTGTAACTTTTGCTATCACAGAGACAGTTAAGCACATCTTGTCAAGGGGGAATCCTCATTTAGTCTGTGGAGCACGTGTTTTGGTGAAACCTTACAGGGAAAAGTCCAAGCTTGTAGATAGGTACATTCCCTGGTTTCTATTCTATGAAGGCTTCTGATCACTTATTCGCATATTTGTTAGTTATTGTTAAAAGATCTTCATTTCCGAACTTAACCTTGGATATGGGGAGTGCTGAGCATGCAATGATATTGTGTTGCCAATGCCATTTATCTTTGTAGTTTAATCTATTGAAATATTGGCAGTGGTTGCTCTTTGAATACTCTCAATTGATTATATGTGAACTTACGTTCTCAGATCTGTGGTTGTTGGTTAAATGGCAGTGATTACGTTTTCAGGATACTTGAGGAGCATTGTCACAATTTTAGTTCCAATTAAATCTATTTGATTTGTTTATTGTATCTCTACATGCATAATTTTCAGCAAGCATATTTCATACTATTCTTAATATTTACACATTTCCCTATCTGTTAACATCGTGATGTTTAAAGAATATTGCATGTATCATCAGAATATCGATCTTTTCATTCACTCGAGGGACTGCAACTTGCAGAAGCTCTTAGACTTGGCATAACACTTTGTCGGAATTTGCATTTGATACGATCTTTATCTTATATCTACAGAAAATGTCCGGGGAAAGCTTATCAAGCTTCCTGTTATAATCCTTTTGCTAATGCAGAATCTGAGCACCAATCTTGTAAGATGCATTTCACCTCAAACTGCGGAAATCTACCTTGTGCATGATACCTTTCTTTAATAATTTTTTGTCATAGAAATAATATTCAAATGATTTTCTGTTTTTAGCACATAGAGTATGTGAAAATTCAAGACTATTGAAGAAACATCTCATGGAGGAACATGAGCGGGCATTTGAGAAGAGACGTTTTCTGGAGTTGCAACATCATCAAATGCGTGTTGGCTACTCAGTAGAGGATTTGAACCTTTCTTCAGAAGGTTGTTAAATTTGTTCCATATAAGAATCTTTCTTATTTATGCTTCATTTCACTTGACATTGTTGTTTTCTTTTCCTACTTTCCCTGTATAGGCCATAGCGAACAACTAGAGTTCCCATCGGCTGAGGGTTTTTCTTACATGCTAGATGTATGGAATAATGGTTCCACCGGCAACAACAAAACTAGGCATGTTAAGACGAATCACGACCAAGAAAGGTAAGTCATTTTTTATATAATCACAATTTAGCATATTATAACAGCATGCCAGTGTTGGAAAAATATGTTAATTTGCATTTAATCAATGTTTCGGTATCTTGCAGTGGTCAAGGATTGAATCTTCCCGATAGCCTTTTTGCATCTCCAATAAGGAATAGCCTTTGAACTGTCACTTAGTAGATTCAGAAACACCAATATCACAAAGAGGACTGACATTTTCGAATAGCAGTTCGGATGTTCGACACACAAAGTGCTTCTCTTCCTTCATATTTTCCATAAAAACAGTAGCAATTAATATAATTGTTCAGCTGTCTGCAAATACATATGATCTTGCAGAAAGTGCAAGAAGGTATTATTTTTTTTCTTTTCTCCTAGGTGCACATCATAAGAAATTGATATAGAAAAAGCATCACAAAATGTAATTATGTTATCTTTAAAGATTGATGGATGAGTGCAGATCCAGCAAGAGTTAGATGGAGCTCTCAGCTTACTAAACAGAAATGCTAATGTTCTTAAGTGCTAACAATGAAGTTTTACATAGTTTTCATTTCCATTCTCTCCTTATATTTAACATAATTAATTTTATATGTATCGATGATGTTTGAATCAATTTGTATGTACCTGGATTAATTCACACAGTATTTAACTACTTGATAATTCTATCTAGCTAGACTTTGGTGGATAAGAAGAATTTTGATTTGAACATCATTTATGCCATTCATTATGGTGATAAGTTAAATATTCTGGTTTGAAAAAGAGACAATGATTGTAAGTTGGGTTGTAATGGATTGCCAACTGGAAGAATGGAGCCAACCAGACAGTTAAATAGTATTATAAAACCACTTCTTACTTTTTGCATTCCTTCTTAAGAAGCTATTAAACAAAATAAATAATCATTCTCCTCATTTGCTAATAAAAAGTATATAATATAAACAAGTTGAATATAGATATGCGGTCCTCAACAGCATGTTCTTTACGGGAAAAAAATTGTATTTCGAACCCTTGATTTGCGGAAGTCAGCAAGTTGGTTTTCTTAAAAAATAATTTTTGATAGTTTGACTAAATTAAGTGGCTTGTTTCTGCTTTGTGGTATGTGACTAGTTTGTGCTTAATATTTTGTCATTTTTGACTAATATACAACTGAAAATATTTTAACAATAATAACAATTTTTTTGGAATAAAAAAAATATTTTTATGTATTTTTATTGTGTCAAAAAATATATATTGTAATTTGAATTGGACTTCTGACTTGTTTAATACTGATTGACTTTGAGGAAAATAGTGATGGTGAAGGGCTGCGACAATGATTTTAGATTATTATTTGTGGACCTTATGTGGATTTAATTATAGATTTAAGGGACCTACATATCTCCTATTGTTCAACCTTTTTATGTGACATAGATGTTACATGTCTATGGCCATAGACATTTTTATACATCCATTTCTTAGCCACAAACACACTTCATATTTGTAAAGTAGTTTGATTTCTGTTCCTATCCACTTCTATTAATTTATATAATTTATTTTCAAAACTAAATCCCATTTGGTAATTTATAAAATATTTCTCCCCAAATTTATAATAATTGTTTATTAGTTAGAAATCCGTAATAGCAAAAAATAATATTTATAGATGAATGTAGAGGGATATTATTATGGGCGACCCAATGGAATGAGTTGCCTAAAATCAAAATTTAGTAAAGAGTTATTAAATTTATTTAATAACTTTTTTTTATATATATACTCATAATTTCTTACAATGCATAGTAATTAATTATAATTTGATAATTAATTTTTTTTTCAGTTTACAATATAACATTTCTTTGTAATATTTTGTAAGACACAATATGCATATATAAGTTATTGTACATCATATAATTCCACAAATGTTTAGATCTTAGTAAGCTTTTTCAATTGAGTCAGTTGTTACATAAACTATCAAAATTATTATAAAAGTATTTAAAAATAAAATTAAGACCTCACATCAAATAGAGTGTCATGTTTTACTTCTATAATATTTCATAATACTTAATTATAAAAAAGGTTTAAATCATTATAATGATTGTTACTCTTTGAAAGACATTAAAGTTAACACAACGTTTTAAAAAAAAAATTAATTATTTGATAATCAAAATAGTTTGGACTGAAAGTCTAAGATGACACCTCAAAAAATTAAAAATACTCTTACAAACACAATATTAAAACATGATTTATTCAAATATAAGTGAAGTAGACAAGCTTTTTCTTATAATTGCACCAATCGTAATTTTTTTAAAGGAGAATTTTAAAAATTTATGCATAATAACTAATAAAAGATTGACAATCAATATTTTAAGACATTATTTTTGGAGGGCCTAAAACCACTACTTTAGTGACTTTAGGGTTGAGTCGCCTTGGATATTATTTTAGAACAAAATAGAATAGAAACTTTTGTCTACTACTAGCATGCAAGTAAAGAAAATTTTCAAAAATATATCGCCAACACAAAGCACATTGCATTGAAATATATTTTTGAAGCAGTTTTTATATATCCTTATATATTATTATATATTTCTTTCGTGTCAATTTATGTGAAGGTATTTGAATAAGTATGAAGTTTAAAAATAAAAGATTACTTTTTTTAAAAAATCATTCTCTAAAATAAATTATAGATATTTATATGCATATAAATCATCTAACTCAGAGTAAAATAAGAAATTTAAAGTTAAATAATTACTATATAAAATGTGTCTCTTTGTTTGGACTGGCACTAAAAAAAATGTGAAAAACAGAGGGATTTTGTCGGTTTGTTAATGATTTTTCATTTCTTTTGGTTAAAGAAACCGATGAAAGTTCGCTCCTTTTTATTTTCGTGAAGAAAATCAATGTACTTCTGTCAATTATTTAGGCAAAAAATATTAAAAGAAAATTAATTTTTTTTATAAAATCGACAGACGGACATGAAAATTATGATTGTTTTTTATATTTTTAAAAAAGAAAACTGAAAGCATACTACGTTTTTTATGAAATTGACGAAGATTGGTTTCTAAAGTGTAAAACTGTGATTAAAGAGTATAAATTAAAACAACAAAAGTAATTTATTTAAGAGCATGAGTGATCTAATGGTAGAAGTCTTCTATCATGATAAATACTGGGTTCAATTCCAAATTTGTTATATTTATTTTTTATATATATTTTTTCTGAAAAATCAAAGTCGGTTTTCTTTCTACTTTTTTCAACAAAATTGATATATATAAATCTAAGAAAATCAACCCACCATTTTTTGATGTAGGAGTCCGTCAGTTTTTGTTTGATTTTAGGCAATAACTGATGGATGTCCCTCGATTTTGACCCTTGGTTTTTGACCTATTTTTAACAAATATGATTAAAAAGCAAAGAGTGTCAGATAAATCGAGACGGGGGACAAAGAGAGTAATGTTTATAATTTTTCATAGAAAATGTATCTACATTGTATAACATGTATTACAATACATATTCCTCCTTGTACAAAAGTTTATAACAATTTATAAACTTCATTAACTATAGTTATATACTTCTTTTGCAATTTCTAGTTGTAATTCTTATTCAAAACAAATCCAAATATCCACCAAATGACTTCAAAATTTTATAGTTAATCTTTTTAACTATTCCCAACAAGTATACACAATTTCCACTTTAAATTTCTCACAAAAATCAACTTCAAAATTCAAATAATTTCTTTAAGCTTATTCAACTATAGCAAGTTACATTTTTAAGCTGATTTTCACCATCCAAATCTTACTAAATGATTACTCTAATCATGATTTGAACTTTAACTACAATAATAAATCTAATTTATCAAGTAATAAGTAAAATGTGATTCGAAATTCAAATCATTTCTTCAATTTTGTAAAGTCATTGGGTTTCAATTTCTATAAGCCTATAAGCACACCATCTAAAGAACATTTTTCCCAAATTTACTACAAATTGTTAAAAAGAACTTAGTATATTTGACAAATAAAAAAATACTTATAAATTTAATAATATAGGGTATTATTTAGTTATGAAGGTAAAAAGTTTTTAGACTAAATACTTGTATCTGAGAAATTATGAAGCCCAGTGAACATGAGTGTTGAGAAGCCCATTATTATTCCCTCAAGATACTTTTGCACTCTTTTAACTCTTTTTTATTGGATATCAAGAGTTTCAATTTTGACTATTTTACTATGATTATTCTTATTGAAAATAAATAAATATGCATCGCCATAGATTATTAATGCTGAATAAACACTTGATGTAATGCATGATTTTTCATCGATATAGAGTGATTAATCTGAAAAAATAAAATAAGTTGATGTCAATATGGCACAAAAGAAAAAAGAGTTGAAATATCAATTTTAAATGCATTTTTTAGGGAAAAGGTATCAAAAAAGCTTATTAAACTTCTTAACCACAATATTTTATTTGTTAAATCTACATCAAGATATCTAGCAAATAGAACATTGTCGTTAAGAAGTTTGGTAAGCTTTGGTCCACTTCATGAAGTCCGTACAATCGTCAATTATTAATTTGATAAAAAAAATTATTCACAACTGGTTTAATCTCAATAAAAATCAATAGTCTAAAGCTAACTTCTAATAAGAGACCTCAATTTTGTATCTTACTTACTGTGCACTGGGTAATATTTTATAAAGCATAATGTTTTTAAGTTTACAACAAAAACTTGATAGTAATAATGTTATTATGGCTATCTCAAGTTAATAAGTAAACCATGTGTACGTAATACATTACCTTAGATCTTGTTGCATAAGAGATTTTATCTCATAATATGAAGATTTGAGTGGTTAAATTCAAGGTGTAGTATATTTTTATTATTGAAAAAAGAAACAATCTTTCTTTTCCTTATTTTCTTTTTAGCGATTTTGCACCCCTCCCCTAGCAAATTTAGATATTTTTTTAAGTAAAAATAAACTGATAAATCAATATTACAAATTTTTCAGGGCCTCAAAATTTTTTTGGGCTTAAAACAAAAGCTTTACTAATTTTCACTTTCAATTGTACTTGTATCACGTAATTCAATATGGACTATGGTGCCATCATATGTATATAGGGGATTTATTAAAGTTTATAGAATTCATACATTGTTTTAAATTAATTTATACAACAGAAAAGTGTCAAAGTAGGGTCCTTAATAAATGAAAAATCACTCACAAATAACATCCATCAATTTTTAGATCTAAAAATACCCCCGACCTTTAATTTTTGGCTTAAGAAAACCCCTCAAACAAATTTTGAATCTGGGTCAAATTTTACTCATTAAAATAGTACGTGACCTATAATGACTTGTTACATTTTAAATTTAGAATTAAATAAAACTCTAAACTCGCTCAGCTCCTGACCCGTTTTTTCTTCAACCCTATTCAGGCCCTAACAATAGTCGACCAAACACTTCGATTTAATTTTTTTAATAAAAATTATGAATGTTCTCATTGGCTAAGTTTGCACAAGTTGTTCAATAATTTTTTATTTTCAAAGCCTAAGTAACTTCTCGTGGTACTTGAATGTCTTTAATTGAAATCTTTGAATCAAAGAAAGCAACTCTGCCAGAGTCATCAGTACGTGGCTAAAAAATTATATGTATTTGATGTTTGAATATAAAATTCTTTTAGTTAATCATGATTAATTTACATGTATTTCAATTTATTAAACCACTTAATCATAACAAATTGATTTGACGTAAATATTCAAATGCAAATAAGTTTACATCAAGATTGAAGCCTAAAATTAAGGAATACCTATTCCAAGAGCTGACTCAAGCATAAGCTAGTTAAAGCCTTTGCCTTAGGCCCACAATTATGAAGGGCCCATTTGTTACTAGTAATTTCTCTTTAAAAACTCAAATATTTTCAATGGAAAAGTACAATACTAGTCATTTTAAAGGTATTTACTGCTTATAGAATAATATTAGCAGTTTTTATAATAACTATTTTTATAGAAATAAAGTTTTCAAAATTAAAATTAATAAAAACTAATCTAGAATTAATAATATCTCAAGAGAGATTAATTAATCGTTTAACTTAGCTATATTAATAATTTAAAAAACTATTAGAAGAAATTGATTATTAAAAAATTAATAATTAATAACTCATAGACTTAAATATTCATATATTTATATGAACATTTTTCCCCATAGAAACTAATCATAAGGCTCTCATTGAAATTTGGCTTTAGACCACAAATATCATTAAGTCGCTTCTGCAGCAGTGCAGTTATTCCCTAAATTAAAGTTGATATATTTTGAACATTTCTATTATGCTGAGTAATTGCTTAAAATTTTGGGGACTTATTTCGTTATATGGGGGTAAAATTCTCAATAATTACTGTGATGGCAAAATTATCTGAAAAAATTGAAGAATTCTAAAAATACACAATTAACAACATAAACCATCAAAGGATATAATGCAGTGAATGGAGCCGCTCTTTTCTTAATTAAAAGTTTCGGATTTGAATTGTAAGTATGAAAAAAATCCTTGGTAGAGAGCGCTACACTTGAATGGGGCTCTACCCGGCACAAATCAGAATTAGTCGAACTCCAATATAAACACCAAACATCGAGTGAAAACTAAAAAATATATAGCGATCATTTTTATAATATATTATATAGTAACTTATCATATTTTTAAGTTATTGAGCTCGTTCATTTATCTATAGTTATTTTTTAGTGACCGTTTGGATTCATACGATTTTCAAGTTATACTAGCAATTTTATTTGAGTTTAACGTAGCAAGTACTAATTGACCCTTCTAAATTCTAATATCTCATTTAGAAAAAAAGAAAAAGATATAAGTACCAAACTACTTAAAAGGGAAAGTACTTCCAAAAGTGGGTTCTTCTTAATCCCCTTCCTTTACCCACCATTCTTTTTCAACCTTCTTTTTCCTTGGGAGCAAATTCTATGTGCTAAGGTTCAATCCAAAGACTAAAACACCTTTTTTGAAT
Organism: Solanum appendiculatum; assembly: GCA_018342035.1. Lineage (NCBI taxonomy): Eukaryota > Viridiplantae > Streptophyta > Magnoliopsida > Solanales > Solanaceae > Solanum > Solanum appendiculatum. Next base: position 1,100,754 of record JAGDQO010000583.1, on the reverse strand, counting down.
GGTTGATATATATATATATATGGGGTTGTTTTGATTAAATTTTATGGTATCATATTATATTGTTAAATTTATCATCATACTTTTATTTTTTGTAATACAATAACTTTATTCTTTAAATTATTGGTATGTGACATTATAAAATCAAACAATTTACTTAAATGTTATATTCATAAAAAAAACAATGCATGCACTACAATACAATATATATATATATATATATATATATGCCACAACCATCCAAAGTGCAAACCAAAGGAGCTAAACATCTATGCGTGTGTTGTGATGACTAAGATCTCTACGCTCTTAACTAAAAATTTTGAATTTAAAAAATAGAAATGAAGAATCTCTTGATAGGAAACTCTAGGATTGAGTGGGTATACTAATATATTATGAATAAGGATACTTATCAATATGTACTGGCAATAACAATTCATTTCAATAAAATGGTCATATACACATATGTATATGTAATGTATCGATATTATATAATCATGTATTGATGGTGTATAACTATGTATCAGAGATATATATATATTGTTTATGCAATATTTATACTCTATTTTTTTCAATCACAACTAATTCAAATCTCTTCTAAACAGTCTCAAAATTTAGATCCTCTCAATATTTCGAATCTTTTACCAAAAGGAAATAGAGGACCATAAAATTAAAAGTGGAGGTCTAAAAGGGGTCCATGTAATACCCAAAATACAAAGCAAGAATATATAAATGTATAAGTTACCTAAATCACATAGTGTAAAAATGAAATTACTATATATTCCTATTTTTTTTCTAATTAAAATTATCCCAATCCAGATACATTAATGAAAGCACAGATACATTAATACAGATACATTATTAAAATAAGGGATTTCTCAATCCGGATACATTAGTGAAAGTGCGGATACATTAATGCATTAATACAGATACATTATTAAAATAAGAGACTTTAGAAATTTTTAAAAGATATAGAAAAATATGAAAAATAGTTTACTTAAAGCTGTGTAATTTAGTAATCTTTCTTATATAAATTGGGCCCATTTTGAGTCTCTTTTTATGGGTTAAAGGGATAATAGTGAGGTTCTAGGAGATGAAGACAGAGAAAACATAGTGTGCAAAAGGTAACAGGAATGGTCGTATAAGAATGCTAAGTGTCAAAAACACTGAAAAAGACAACATTGTCTGTCTCCTTCTTTTGATTGCAAAATGATTCACAAAGTCAATTTATGTTTTCATTTCATCATGACTTTTCTCTTGTTATTTGTTTCTTCGATTTTCACAAAAAAAAATCAATCTTTGTTTCTATATAGTATTATCACTAATAATAAATAATAATTTACTTCTTGGGGACTCAAAATATTGTCACGTTTAGTTTTTCGAAAATTAGTTTTAATTAAATCAAATCAGATGCGGTTTTTTTCTAATCAATATGGTAAAATATGTATTTTAAAATGATGGTTAAAGTTGAAATTATTTGACTCTCAAAAATATAGAAACATAACTAATACTTGCTTCATTCCAATTTATATGATTTAATTTGATTTGACACGAAGTTTAAGAAAGAAAGACTTGAATCTATTGGTCTAAAATATGTCATAACTGTTTGTGTGACTGTAAATCATTTTATTGTGGATAAAATAAGCATTTTAAAGATAAATTATCATTAAATATAAAAATGTATCATTCTTTTTTGTACTGACTAAAAATAAAAATGAGTCATATTAATTGAGACAAAAAATATATATATATTTTATCACAGAAGATTTTGAAATTAAAAAATACTATTGGCATGTAATTATTTTTAAAAATACTATCAATTCGACAACAAAACTACTAATATATATGATAATACAAAGGAGGCCATCGAAAAGTTAATGAATATTGTGAATACTTGAGAACTAATTTTAGTTTGTGTGTCCAAAGTGTTATCTTATAATTGACTATTTTTAGGCTGCTAGAAAAATACTATTTGAGGAGTAGCACTATCTCCCATTAATAGTATTTGTGTTTTTTTTTAATTGGGTGAGAGTATTTTGTTTTGAGTTGTTAATAATATAACTTCACCAAAAATTAATGATAATTCTTTTTCCTAATGAGGTAAAACATGTTAAAAGATAATACCTTTTTTGTTACATAAAATGAAAAAAAAAAAAAAGTAGATAACAATTTTTTGTAAGTTGAAAGAGTTTGGCACTAGTTTTGAAATTCTGACAGTAAAGTCTTGAAATTTGAGTAAAATCAACTGTCACAATTTTGAAAAAATTACTATTGCCTTTTCTTTTCTCTTCTAGTGTGACAGATTTCTAGCAGTAAATTATAGGACAAACAAAATTACTATTTATATTTTTTGTTTCACCCAACATGGCAAGAATATAACTTGATAAAGTCTTCATCATGTAAAATTTTATTAAATGGATCACAACTTTTTTGTTAAATGAGTTTTAGCATAGATTATTTATATATATTAAGTAAATTTTTAAATATAAATATAAAATTTTGATCAAAGCTATACTAAATTTTGTTGAACTTATAACTTAAACGGTAAACCTTTCCTACTAGCTGTAAATTCAAAATTTAGACATCGTTGGTTTGAATTTTCTTGTACAATACACACACATACATACATATATGCAGAGACGCACTCAGGATTTGAAAATTTCGAGTTCACCAATATTAAGCTAAAAAAAGAAGTTGTAGCCGAGATAGAACCCAGGTCACATGGACAGATGTATTAGCGTGTACCAACATTCCAAAGCACCCTTTCATGAGGTCACTGGTAATTATATTTAGTTTCTTCCTATCTCTTAAAATAGATATACATATATATACATGATTTTTTTCGACGTTAACAAAAGTACATGCACCCCCAAATACACATGTGTGTCCGCCTCTGCATATATGGTTCGACTAGGGGCGGATATGAGTCTTAGAAATTCAATTAATTTTGATCAAATATTTATTAAATATCTATAAATGCTTAAGCATGAACTCAATTAATATCATATATCAGTTAAAAATTGTTATATCTCAAAATTATAAATCCACCTCTATATAAAAAAATACTGAATTTTACCGAACTCGTAAATACATCATTTGAATAGGACAACACTTTTTCCCAGGAATTAGAGAAAAAGAAAAGGATTACTTTTTTCATAAGGTCTTCATCTTCATGTGAATTAATTATAGTACACTCACACTGATAAGAAAGGGTCCCACAATATTGTAAATGGCTTTCCATGGTGTTGGGGAGCTAATATTACTTCCTTCCTTTATTTTTACTTATTTAAATTAAAATATCAAAACATAATTTATTATTTAATTTATAATTAATATAACTATTTCTTTTTTTAAAATTGAAGTTTTTTATTTTTTATTTTTTTAAAATTGAAGTAGGATAAACATTTGCTTATTTAAAAAAAATATTATTAGAAAAAGAATGTGTTAAAAAGAAAATAAATAATATATTTATTTGGAAAATGGGCATTTTTGACCGATTAAAATAACAATAAGGGCATTTTTGGACCAAAATATTGACACCAAGGGTATTTTTGGACCAAACTACAAACTGAGGGCATTTTTGTTCCTTTCGCATAGTTTAAGTGCATTTTTGACCCTTTTTCCAAGATAATATAATAAAATTATTATTTTTTAAAAATATATTAAATTAATACTGAACAAGTAAAGATGACGTAATATATGAAGTTTTTAATCTAATGTTTGAACCAAAGATTATTATTTTGTAAAAATATAATATAAACTAGTTGCACACGCGTGCGCAGACAGACACTAATAATATAAAGTAATCAATTATGTTTTTAAGATCTAACTTCTATTATATAGTATTAGGCGCATGCCAATCAATGACTTGACACCCTTTTAAAAAAAATTAATTATACATATCCTTCCAAAATAATCAAGGAACAAAGTACACTAAGAACACACAAAAATAAAAAAAGGAACTAGTCTAAGAAACACACACACATCTAGAAACATTGCACATTCATGCATGCCATATTTTTTGAAAATAAAAAAATTAATTAGAACGCACTCCCTTTGTTTTATTGGTTGACTTGATATTTCAGAAAAATTTAATTAGAAGTGTATTTTATTAAATTTACATTATTAATAATGTTTTTGAACTCTAAATTGGACTATATTAATACTATTCTTAATTAAGTATAGAAGTTTTGTGGTAAAATTGTTACCTTGCATTCTCCTTATAATACCTTTTTTTTACTTCCTACCTAGCTAGGAGAATATATATTTATTTATGTAAAAAAAGGGAGAAAAGAAACACGAGTTCTTATTAATAATAATCTAAAAACAGGATATCTCATCACGATAAGCACTTGAGATCTTCTTGACTAAAAATATGAATATTAAATTTGTACTTTATATTTGTTTGGAAACACAAGAAGTTGAATGAAGGAATTAGACTACAACTCTACAAAAGTTGTTATGATGTGATTGATATAATTCTTTTTCTAAATTTTATTTATTCGAGTTCGCAATCGAGTTTTTAAAAGAGCAAAATTAAAATAACGGGTATTTCATCCATCAAGCGAATGACATGAGTAGCACGCAAGTCATGAACTTAAAGAAACAAACACACTAAGCAAGTAAGTGAAATTTTTTCCATAAAGTACATTCGATTCAGAGTACTTGATTAATTCTATGCATAGTGTAAATTCAAATTAATTCAAATTTTAAAATTGATATCAAATATCGCCATGAAAAAAAATTAGACAAAAAGAATAAAGAGGGTTTGTTTGATGTTTTGAAGATAAGAATTTGTGGGGCCATAAGATAAACACCAAATTTACTTTTTTGGTAAATAAGAACAAAGAGGAGACAAAGGAGAAACAACATTCCATTTTTAAATTTATTTCTTTATCTTTTGCTAACGTAATTACATCTCCAAGAGGGAGAATCCCTGCGTGATTACATGCAAATTAATTAATGAATAAAATACATAATCCCAAATTGGATAGCAAAGTTAGGAACTTAATTAATCTCATTTTCCAAGTAGATAAAGACAAAATGTGAACATGAAATTACTTAATTACCATTACTCAGTCGTTGTTTTCTTAAAACAACTAATTAACCTTAATGAAAAAAGAAAAAATAAACTAATAAGAGCTTTTAAAAAGACATTTTCTTTTCCTTTTTTCAATTTTGACAAAAAGAATAAAATAATGGGAGATGGGATTTGATATCTCAAGAGAACAATCTTACTAATTAATATTAGTGATATCAAATCCTCCTAATGATCCTTAATGGAGCAAAATAAAAGAGACATGTCACACTCATGTCTATTCATATTAGATTTTTGATATTATATTGTAAGTGAGAAGAGACTAAAGTGATTTACAATGAATGATTAAAGGGGGAATATTATTAGGAGATCGCTGAATTCTCGATATTTCATCTAATCTCATTTGATTTATATTATTTCGTCTCATTTCTCAGGTGGAATAAATTAATTTAACGATAATAATTTCAAAATAATTTAGTTTGCGAACTGAACTACTTCTCCAGGATCTTTATGTTTGACACGTTCTATTCGATGCATATACAAATTTGGCTTGAAAATATATAGATCAAATAATTACATCTCAAAAGAATTATACACTTGAAACTCTATTATTATTATTATTATTATTTTACACTCAAAGATGTGACCTAGTGGTCAATGAAGTGGTTGGAATCCTGAGATCTCAGATTCAAAACTCATCGGAGACAAACAACACTAGGTGATTCTCCACAGCTGTTCTAGCCTTGATGGACAGAGTTACCTAGTATTTATTGTTGGTGGAAGGTGACAGATATCCCACAAAATTAGTCGAGGTGCGCGAAAGCTAGTCCGAACACCACAGTCATCCAAAAAGAAAAATACTATAATTTTAAATAATAATAAAAATTATTTGGCTAAAAATAAAATGTTAAAGAAATGCAAGTTGAAAGATAAAGTGGGTGGAGATCAATTGGCATGTTAGCTGCAGTGGAAGTCATTTATTCCTACGTAATCTCTCTATCTAATAATGTTGTCTCTTTTCTTAACCGTGTGGGTCATAATCATTTTTATTATTATAATAAACTCTAATTAGACCCTATTAATATTAATTAATTAATTGTCCCTTCATAGCTTCATAGGTTTCTACTAATCATCTTTATTCCCTAAGCTAAAAACAAAAGTTAAATAGTAGTAGTAGTAAGTAGTAGTACTTATCAATCTACACAAGTTGCTTAGTTTAGCCTTCTTTTTAAGCAAATCATTTTAAACTTTACCTTTCTAGTTTTGATTTATGACAAAAAGGTAGAGTAATTAATCCTTTTCATATAAATGTACCAATATAACCTTCTATTTTGCTCTCTCAATGATTTTTTAAAATAATGGTGATATTTAGAATAGCTCATGTGCATTTTAATTATTTTACCGATCTGAGCAATGATGAACCTACACTAATGTTACGAGTGCTCAGGCACCCGCAATATTTTTTGTTGGGAAATAGGTATTATTAACATACACAAAAATATTAGCTAAGAATCGAAGATTAGAAGTAGTACAAGAGAATTTTTTAGAAAAAGTCTAATAGTAATTAACCGCATTGAAAATGACAAATTACACTTAGAAAGGAGGTTCTCTCTCAATAAATGTCAGGAGGGAGCAAGGCATGATTGCTCTGTCATCCTCCGACTACCCACCTTTCCACCTTAAAGTAGTGTAGAAGAATGAAATACTCCCTTTTTTTTCCAATCACCCTGCGAAGATAGACGCTCGAAAAAATTCTCGAAATAAAGACTCTCAACACTAATTTATGAATTTGCTATCACCAACATAGGTATTGAGTAATTTGGGTATTGGTTTCTTAAAATTCTAAGTCAACACACTTACTAGATGTACTCCTGGCTAGACAATTAGGTATGGAGCTCTATAGTTTTTTCGATTCCTTTTAATTAAGGACTATATAATCGGATGGCTTAGAATGTAGATTAGTAGTTACTTAATACATTTAGAAACTGGTTAACACTGTTGTAAAGTTGACCTATTCATTTATCTTCTTCTTTTTTTTTTTAAAAAAAATGCCTTCAAATAGATTTATAATTTACTTAATTCCTCCGTTTCAAATTATGTCATGTTTTTCTTTTATATGCACTTTAAGAAAGCACTATTTTCGAGTTTTTTTTTTTAATTATATACCCTCATTTGTCTCAACATATAATATCTCTTTATTAAATATTTATTCTACTGAGGTATTTATAGTAGTTAAGAGAAATTGCTACTAAAGATAAATGGAGAAAAATAATAATGGTATATTGAATTTCTAAAATAACAAATAATTTGAGTCAACTATTTTTTAGAAATCATAACAGATAATTTGAAACCGAGGGAGCATGCACTTGAAATTATTTTGTCTTCGAAAAATTATTCAATTTTATCTAGTATTCCATAGTCATCAAACTTTAACTAGTTAACTCTCATGATCATTTTAGCCGAAATATAACTTTCATCACTTATTTCATAATGTGACAACTTGTATAAATTCTTAGGAAAAAATAATTTTAAATCAGAGTCTTAAATAAATTTACGATGCAACTCACCCTTTATCCAATTCCATTTTTTATCCCACCGGCTTAAAAAGGTTTGATGGGGGGGGGGGGGGTTACTTTTCTCATTTTAACTATTCAATTTATTTTTAAATAAGTTATTTCAGGATTATTATTTTATTCAGAGAAGAGTTATCCCAATATTAATTATTAATTCTGAAATTACAGGTTGAGTATTAAATAAATATAAACATTGATTTTAATTTTTAAAAAGAATATTACATTTATCACACCATTAAGTAGGTGATAGAAATTATATTCTCGACTAAAATAATCATAAAAGCTAACTAAACAAAGTTGGACGACCATAAAATCTAACTAGATAAAATTGAATGACTACGAAAAAAAATAAAAAAAATAACTTTGATGGTCAATTGCTATAAATCGAGTGATCATTTAGACATTTCACTAAAAGAAAAATGATAATTGCACGCTATATCTATAATATTTTAGCTCGCTTACAAAACTTTATTATATTTCTAATGACTTCTATTAGTTAATATATACTCTAATAAATATTACTAGAACACTTGTAATGCTGACAACATAAAATGTAATGGCTGTCATATCAAAGTTGGATTTATTTTTTAAAAATGAATAATTGACACAAGCACTAGCTATAATGGTAATAAAATTGGTGTTCATTGGATAAGTAGACAAGTGACCGAAAGGTGTTGCTAACAACTCATTGAGATTAATTACATTATATTTGTGAAATGAGTAACCAATTTGTCCCACTTGATGAGTTCTTCAACACAATAAGTACACACTCAATTCATTTGCATGCTACTTCTATTTATCATAATAACTTTTAAGCAAACTATACTATTTCTATTTATCAAAAATCCTTTTAGTAGTAGTAGGGGTCGTGAATAAGCACTATATTCTGCCTATGGCAAGACCCACGAGAATGAAGAAGCTGGGGGACCTAGGTCAGAGTCGTGCGGATTGAACATGTTGTTTGCTTGTTGGGTTTAGTAAAAAAAATGAAGTTATGTTCTTACTATCGGCTATAGCTTTTGACATAATGTTAAATGTTTGCTCCTAACATAAACTTATGTAGCTTAATTGGAGTTTGTATTGTATTATATTATCCATTCAAAGCTTTGGGTTACAGTATTAACTACCACACTATGCGGGACTGTTACACTCCCTTAATGAGACGTTTCGAGTTGAGCCCTGGGTATGGAGAAAATTATGTTGAGAGCGCCATCACTGTATGGACCCTATAGTACATGATCTGGATTTAATCGGGACTCCAATGCGAGATTTCGAACACCAGTTGAAAAACCAAAAAAAAGATAAGAAAACTACCACACTATGCATCAATTATTTAAGAAGATTAATTATAAATACTTTTTTGCAACATTTGCCACAAGTTGTGTACACTAGAATCCTACGAATAGATAGGAGGACAATCCAACTAATTAATTCCCAATAGAATAAAAATTGTACTTAAATTCGAATTAGCAAATAATTAATCCCAACAGAAAGTACTTCAAAAGTTCATAAAAACAAAACCAAAGAAAAAAACATTTTGAGCTAGCTATAGTGCATAGTTGATTAATCAAACTTCAAACCTCTGAGCCACTTGATTTATCAGTTTCCTACATTTAATTTTTATTTATTAAATAAATATTAATAATTAGTGGAAACACAGTAAATTAAACAAGTTGTAATAAAATTTTAAACTCGAAGTCATAAAATTCAAATCATGAATCTTTCCTCGATCCCCATGAAAACATGAGGGGATCACCTCGTTCACTAGTTGTGCTACTTTTAAATTGTTCTACCAACTTTCAAAATTCTAAAAAATTAATAAAATGAAAAATTAAATCATCGAACAAAAATCTCAATTTCAGGATGTTTAATATGTTTAAAATAATACACATCCTTATTCCTATTTTTTTTTTAATTCTCTCCTCTCTTATCATTAATCATTTAACTTAGGAAAACATCCAAATCACTTACTTCATACATGACAAAATTGCCACTTTCTAATTTCTATATATGTTAGTGATAACCTCAAATGATCAACGTAAGATCCAATCTTAATCATATTATAAGATATCATTATTAATAATGACATTAAGATGTGAAATTTGGTTTAGTGATGCTTATCATCATGTATTATATAATATTTTAACTCATCCTTATATTATTAGTTATAATTAACAAGAATTGATCTCATCTTATCTTTTACCACTATCCTAACACTAAAATGACAGTGGCTTTTAAGTTTTAATTGTTGCTAAGCCCGTAATTAATTATAAGAGATAAAACAAAGCGATTAATTTATGGATATAATCTTGTGCTTCGATTTTCATATTATATAATTAGCAAATATATGTAGAATGTGACTTCATGACTATGACATAAATAATAAAATGAATTAAGTAAACATTTGCAACCTACTATATATGCAAATGGTTTAGTTACTATCGACGTGATTATTTTACGATAAATGCATACGTATTTTATTGTTTCGTATAAAAATACGTTTTATGATGTTAGCGTTTTGTATTTGTTAATTAATATGTGGACTATAATTAACTTGTGTGCATGTATATGTTGATATGTTTTTCTATTTTCGTTCAAATTTAATTTATTGTGTGATGAATGTTGTAACAAGATGATATATGAGATTAACATTTTAATAAAGTGTGTTATAGATGTATTTATGACTTTTAAAATATACGAATCTAACGAGATAAACTTAAAATCACATGAAAAGAAGTTATTTTACTACATATTAGCTCTGAAAATTACTGCATATTGTCAATCCTTCACTTAAAGTGTGAAATTACTACATATTAGCTCTGAAAATGCTATTTAGTATCATGTGCCTCGACTCTGACATTGAGATCTAGGCTAATTGGTTGTAGGTTGATGCTAGGCTCGAGACTGACTATTGATCGATAGTATAGCTGTAAAATGGTTTGTCTCTAGGAAAAGTCTCATAGGCCTCCCGATTACGAAAAAAACTTGATCATGTCAAGGTAATACCAATCCAAGCCACACCAGGATCGAAGTGCAAACACCAAATTTTCTAAAATTGGTAAGCATGATTAGCGTCTCTCCAGTTTTAAATCAACCATGTGTTATGGTTTGGTTCGTCTTTTGCCAAACACAATGTTTCCTATTACAGTTGTTGTTATTGTACTTCGGTGCTAGAACTCAAGGTACAAGTATAATAAAAATTGTTCAATAATCCGAGAAAGTTTTCATCTATTTTATAATTATAACATTTTAACGACATGATCGAGTGGTAAGATATATAAAAGGACTAGAGATCTCGTAATTTCTCAAAAAAACAGGTTATATTACTAAAAACATGTACGTAATGCTTCTAGAGCATAATAGACAAATTAAAAACAAAAGATTTATATGACAGATTCTAGCATATATGTTACTGAATACTGAAGTATTCTGATAAATGTTAGCTCTATATATGGTCTATGCAAGTCAATATAATATTCCCTTTTAATTATTTCAATTAAAAAGAAAGACAAAAGGACAAAAAGACAAAGGTATTTCCTTCGTTTTAATTTATTTGTTCTATTTTTTTTAAATCCGTTCAAAATGAATGTTTTTATCCTCTTTTAGCAACTCTTTAATTTCAACTTTTCTCCTGACATGTTTAAGACGGTGTTGGTGTAATATACCAATGCTACACCAATAGATGACAACATTAAAAGATATTTTGGTATATTTAACATATCTTTAATTTAAGATCACAAAATTCTAAAATCTTCTTTATTTTTTAAAATTTCGTGTTAACTCAAAATAAGACAAACAAATTAGAACGAAGAAGATATTAGAAGATTCCAACATATTTTTCCAGCTTAATTAGTTTAACGTGTAGAGTGCGCACATTTGATTTTGATTTTTGTTATATTGTCTCGAGTCATGACCATGAACAAGAATGTAGTCTTTTTTTGAAGAAAAAAAGGAAGATAATTTGGTCTTGAGGGTATGGGATGAGTTGATCAAGTCAATTCAAAATTCATATATACTTATATCTCATAAAATACTTACTTATATCGAATATTTATATCAAATTAAATAATTTAATTTTAATAGTTAAAAATAAAAATAAAAATATATACACTTAATTATAATTAAGTGATAAAATGTATATTCAAATTACAAAACATTTACCTTATATTTACTGAATTGGTATGACCGAACACCGAATTCAAATAATATTTTTGCCATCATATTCATATCTATTTAAGGATAGTTTTAAATCAACTTATGTTTTTCTTCTCTTCGTCTAAGCTCTTTCTTTGTAACTAAACTTGAATAATGAATTGTACTAATTTGATTATTTAAGTCAAGAGTTACTATATTCACAAAGACAATTCTATGATCAAAACCCCACAATATGAATAATAATGTCATGGATTCAAAGAAGACCATTTTTTACTATTAGATCTCCTCTCTTCTTTTCTTTTTTTTTCACTGAATGATCGGTAATTAATTTAAATTTGCATCGCACAGAATTTATTAAAGAGAGAGTGTTTTTTAACAAGATTTTTTTATTAATTCGAGATTTCTGATTAATGATTAAAGAAATCTTATCTATACCACCATAACCCTTAATGATCTCTCATTACCTATTAACTTAAAAATGAAAATCATGAAATAAAAGTTTTAAAGTTTCCTATTGAATAGGTTATTGATTTCATTGATTTCCTAAAGACTATAATCGTGCTAAATTATCAACCGTTAATTAGGTATTTGGCTAACATTTATTTATATGATATGAATATGCACTCCATCTAAAATCAATGGACAAAAAGCATTTAACCATAAAAGCAAGCTCTTCATCAAGTCTAGACCCTAATGTTCACGTGGATAAATACAATATATTATGCAATTCTATTACCATATACTTGTACCAGCTACTGAGATTTTTAATTTGATATTCAAAATTTATTGATTCGTTTAGTTTAAATTTATATTACATAAGATGGAGAAACAATTTATTCTTTGTTATTCTCACTAGTCAAATTTAGATTTCATTCTATTTATTCCACCACGAACCATAGGTATTAGTCAAATAGTCACTCTATTTTCTTTTTCAATTTTTCATCTGGTATTTAGTATCTTAATTGGAGTTCGATTAAATTTGGATTTGCATCAAGAAGTCCCATATTGAGAGGGTAAAACGCTCTCTAATAAAGGTGACTTTGTATCTAAAAAAACTCAAACTCAAAATATCTGATTAAAAATGAAAGAATACTTATCACTCCACCACAGCTTTTGTCGGTAGTCACTCTACTTTCACTTGCCATGCCTACTAATGGTTGATTAAAAAAGCATTTTAGGCCTCTAGATCAATTAATAACGAAAACCATAGTTATAGTGGCATTCTTGTGTTTATCCTAAACTATGAGGTCTTTATAATTAACTTAATCTTTTTATAATACTTAATTGAGGGAATTTTACCTTCATAGGGTCCTCTGCTCCTTCTTCCCCTTTTTCTCTATCTTCTGCATAAATAAATATACTCTTCTTTCAGTTGTAATAAAGAAAACAAGATATTGTGAAAAAAAAAAAAAAAAGAATATGGGGTTCTTCAGTTTTAAGGTTGGTATGCCAACTGATGATTTTACAAATATGAAACTTTAGTTTTGTTCTTAAATTCTTTGTTCTTGCTTCTAAGCTTCTTTGCTATGTTATCCCATTTCAGTTTTTTGCCTCAATAAGATAAAGTCGGAATCTTTATGATATTTTTGTTCTAGTTTGAGGAAATTTTTGGGAAAAATCTAAAATTTATGTTCAGTTTGGTTATTAGTCTTACACTAAGGTTCTGTTTGGCTATGGTTGAAGTTGAAACTTGAAAATTTGAGTTTTTGAAGTTGTGGTTGGAAATGCATTTTGTAATTTGAAGTTTTGTGAGTGGAAGTTTCAGAAACACCAAAAACTGTTTCGGAAGGAACTTGGAAATATTTAAAGATCAGATTTTTAAAATTGGCTCAAATTGTATGGCTAAATAGATATTTGAAGATAAATCTGATTCGAAATCTATGGTTAAATGCTAGCTTAGTTTCGTGTGAATGCTTCTTTGACAGATCTGCCAAAGGTAGGATTTTTATACTTGGATTATTTTTTTTTCATTTTTTTCTTCTAAATATTGTGGATTCTTGAGAAAATGAAGCTTTTTTTTGAAGTGGGGTTCAATCAAGAATGGCAAAGAGTTTGTTTATTCTGTTGTTTTGGAATTTATGGCAGCTGAATGAAACGCTTGCATTCAATTTCAAGAAAGTTTTAGTTTTTAATTAAACTGATAGAAACTGAACAAAGGGTGTAGATACATGGACCATTTTATCTGGTTCATGTTCTGCTTCATTCTTTTATTTCTTTTTCATGAATCAACTTTACTCTTAAGAAATTAATGCATTTTGTGTAATTGAAATTGGATTGTTGACATTGTCTCTTAGAATGCCTTATTTAATAAGAGAAGTTCTCTCTTTACTTTCAATTTTGTTTGGTTCAGATCACTGGCTTCTTTCTTTCCTATTTTTTCTTTTTTCTTTGAAATATGAAATCCTTGTCCTTTTTGCTAATTGGGATTATAGTGGATCTTTGCTAAGGACTTCTGGTGTAACTAGTGTTTTTGCTTTCAAGGTAAACTGATTGGACAAACTTAAAGTTTTTCCATGGTTTGACCATTAGACAAGTTTGGTCACTTGTCCTTTTCTTGCAATGAATGTAAATTTAGTTTTAAAATGTATTTTTAAAAAACTTTGAACAGTAGTATATAGAGTTCACAGCATCTGTTGCAGCTTGATATAAATTAGATGAAGTAACACAACCTATAAAAGTTGTAGGTGAGTTCAGAAATATATTTTTATCACTGACCAGCTCAGTTGATGATGCAGATTTATGGTTTTTTTGTTGATGTGTAATTGATTCTGCAAGCATTCATCATTTTTATTGTTTTCTTTGCGTGATCTGTTACTTCGTAGAATTGGTCTGAGATAGTAGTAACCAAATTTAAGGTTGGCTTAAAGTAGATATTGCATAATGTGTAGCTGATGTAGTAATCTCACCCAATGTTAACAAACTGCAATATAGACCTTGAATAGCGCGTATTAGTTCCTTTTTCTGCTCTCTTTTAACAAATATTGTACATATATTCTGTAGGTTGTCATGTCTTGCTGCTAGAGATTGTTCTTTCCTTTAAAATTCTGAATGATGCTCAGCTACTGAGGTTGGTCTCACTGTGAAGATTAAAATCACTCCACCGCGGTAACCATGAAACTTTGTCAAATGAATAATCCTTGACGCCCAATAAACGTGCAGACCAAATAGGTACCGGACTGCATAGGTCATATATTGACGAGGCAGCAACAATCTTTTCAATGCAAGCATCACGGCGCAGAAGAACAGCCATGTCTAATACTCTTTACTGTGAACCTGTGCAGAAGGCAGAGGCCTACTGTCTGCCTCAGTTTCAAACTTTAGACAGCCATTTGAGCTACATTAATGGCAGCCTTGGAGGTAATCACTCCTTTCAGACTTATCGTGACCGCTATTGCATGCTGGAGGCATCTTCTGCCACTGGAAGCTACTCTGTTTACCACTCACCATCAACTGCTAGTTTCTCATCAAATGGAAGCACGACGTGCAATCAAGAATCTCAGCCATACCTGTCAGATGTTCGCCAATCCCCTGAGACAACTAACTATGGCTCCCCGATTAGTGGATCTTGTATTACAGATGATGTGACTGATTTCATGCACAAGCTAAAGGAATTGGAAACGGTAATGCTGGGACCTGATGCGGACTTCCAGGAGAGTTATGATAATTCCTTGGCAAGCAGTATAGCCTCCTCAGAAATTGATAGCTGGAGGCAAATGATGTTGGCCATACCTAGACGGGATTTGAAACAGGTGCTTATTGCTTGTGCTAAAGCAGTTTCTGATGGTGAATTAGTAACTGCACAAGTGTTGATATCTGAGTTGCGTCAAATGGTGTCAGTGTCAGGGGAACCAATTCAGAGACTGGGAGCATACATCTTGGAAGGGCTTGTTGCAAGGTTGGGTGCATCAGGAAGCTCCATATGCAAATCCTTGAGATGCAAAGAACCCGCAAGTTTTGAGCTGTTGTCTTATATGCATGTTCTTTACGAGATTTGCCCTTACTTCAAATTTGGATACATGTCAGCTAATGGTGCCATTGCAGAAGCAATGAAGGATGAAAATAGAGTTCATATAATTGATTTCCAAATTGCTCAAGGGAGCCAGTGGGTGCCTATGATCCAAGCTTTTGCAGCTCGTCCTGGAGGACCCCCACATATCCGCATAACAGGCATTGATGATTCCACCTCAGCATATGCTCGTGGAGGAGGCCTTGATATTGTAGGGCAGAGGCTTTCCAAACTTGCTAAGACATTCAAGGTTCCTTTTGAGTTTCATCCTGCTGCCATGTCAGGTTCTGATGTTCAGCTAGAAAACCTTAGAATTCAACCTGGAGAAGCACTGGCAGTAAATTTTGCTTTCACGTTACATCACATGCCAGATGAAAGTGTGAGCACTGAAAATCACCGGGATAGACTATTACGGATGGTCAAAAACCTCAAACCAAAGGTGGTTACCCTTGTTGAGCAAGAATCTAATACAAACACTGCTGCTTTCTTTCCTCGGTTTCTTGAAACCTTGGATTATTATTCAGCCATGTTTGAATCAATCGATATGACTCTTCCAAGGGGACACAAGGAACGCATCAATGTTGAGCAGCATTGTTTAGCGAGGGACGTTGTTAACATCATAGCCTGTGAAGGGATTGAAAGGGTAGAACGACATGAACTTCTTGGTAAGTGGAAGTCGCGGTTTAGAATGGCTGGTTTTAACCCATACCCGTTGAGTTCATTGGTGAACGCTACAATCAAGACATTGCTAGAGAGCTACTCTGATAAGTATAGGCTTGAAGAAAGAGATGGTGCTCTTTACCTAGGTTGGATGAACAGAGATTTGGTTGCTTCTTGTGCCTGGAAATAACAAATGGTTCTTTCATAAAACTTTTCTCTTTGGTCCCTTTTTTTTTCCTCCTATCCCCTCAACACTCTTCTTGGCTCTTGCTCTCTGTAATAGCTGAAGTGCTAATATAGTAAGAAAACAGGTTCCTTGTCAAGTGTGTCACTTGATCAATCAAAGTAAAAGTTTATTTCTTGGAATACACTTTTACATTTGCCATATTACAATTGATATGCAAAGGAAGATATAGATAATAGGTTTTGATGATTTTATAAGCCAATAATCTTATTACTGGTTTTTTATGTTGTCAGTGTCATGTAATGCAGAGGCCAGGCAACATTTGGTTACCAGTACAACTTTGCTTTCTGGTTTTTTGTACTCTCTGTTTCAGTTTGTTTGTCTAATTTTCACTTGACAGAAAGTTTAAGAAAGTAAAGAAAAATCTTAAATTTTGTGTTCTTAAACTAAAGATACGTAGAATGTATTAAAATGTCATTTAATCTTGTAGTCTTAAACAAGATACATGGAAAGTTAGAATTAAAAATTTAGACAAAAAAAATTATTGCTCTTAATCAAGAAGTACTAACGGTAGAAAACTCACCATCAGTGAAAGTTCGGTTTACTCTTGCATTTTTCAAACCTGTTTTTAAAATGTTTTTTTGAGTCAAGAATCTTCTCGGAAATAACCTCTCTACCTTGCTTAAGGTAAGAGTAACGTATGATACACGTCACCCTCCCAGACCCCATATAAATAAGCATCTTATTTATGTATAAAATAAAAACTAGTTGAATGAGACAAATAAGTCTGTTCAACTGACAACAAATTAGATAAATATGATCAAATCTGAACTCTGTTATGTTTATTGACAACCCAACTTATACATTACATTTAGGAATTCACACCAATTATGAGGTTAAATCAGCCGTTCCTATAATACATATTTTTATCCTTTCTTTTCTCTCCTGCAGTGGAGAATAATTGACCAATTACAACAAATAAGAAAAAGATAAGATTAGATGACTTGATGATGTAACATTATCTAAATCTGTGTTGAGTTTGATTATTTGGCATTATGCTCTCAATTTTCACCAATATGGACAACATGTTTGTTTTCACCTGATTCAGATGTGGACTCTCCATCTATTCTGTTTTGCATAATGGTCCTGGAAGGTGGGATGTCATGGTCATGTTGCCCTTCATATGCTGTAATCACTGATTTTGGATCATGGGATGCCCTCTCCACATGCTTCTTTGCAGGGCAACCAGCACTCGAGCATCGGTAGTAACTCCTGCGGATAAAAGAAGCTGAATGTATAGAGAGAGACGGAGAGCACCAGTATCAGGGAGCGGGGGTGGAAGGAAAGAGAACGAGAAAAGCACACAGAAAGTTGAACATTATCAAGGACAAGAAGTATGATCCGAACAACATGCATATTGGACAAATAGAATCTGGGAGCAGTGCAACAGAAACTGATCTTATCAGCTTATATATACAAAACTACACTGCTACAACTAGGCCTAATGCTCTTTATTCTTTTTCTTTTAATCTGATTAAAAGGTCTAATGTTTCATTTATAAATTACCGCGCAAGATATGATCGTAAGACCATAAAGGAGGATTTAGTATTCTTAACTTTTTCTTTCTTAAAAAAAGTATTTTTAGAAGTTCTATCAAGAAGAGTGAACAGGACCCGTGCAAGAGTTATGCCATTTTCGGACAACTTAAAAAGGAATGGCAGACATACGGTATGACATGAAGACAGCACTTGTTCTGATACACCACATTCGATTCTTTCGTTCCTTTCACGGGTCACAGTGGAAGAATAGGAATGCTTTGTAAACAATCATTACATGAAAAGAACTCAAGGTCAACAGGTGATGAGGAACACCTATTTTGCAAGGGGCAATATTTACCTAGGATTTGGATTTCCTTTCACAAATTTTTGCCCGTATTTGCGCCATCGGTAACCATCATTGACTATATCCACTTCACTCCTAGTTTGAACGATGTGTCGTGGTTCACTAGGAGACTTCATAGGTGGAGTCATATCATCACTCGTAGGTACTTCTTTCTTCCTGTTGCAAAACAGTGGAACAACTATCAACTCTAAGATAGTGTATAGACCTGAACACTTTAGACAAATAAAGAAGATTTTGACTTTCACATACCGTCTCTTTGAGTTCCGACCACCACTATTATCACCTTCATCTCCTGATTTAAGTGGCTTCAGGACTGTATCTTGTGCACTACCACCAGCTGATACGACAGCTGCTGAAATCAGGTTCTCCGATGGTTCTATAGATTGACATGCTTCACCAAGCGCACTAGATTTCTCACCTTCAGCTAATCACGTCACCAATTAAAATTTATAATTCCTACTTATCTAGACCAAACAAAGTAATTGACTCGGCCAATCTTGAGTACCTTCACGTGGTGTTCCCATTGGCATGTCTGGTTGTCTCATTTCAGAAGGCACTACAAGCTCAGGGCAGATTTGGGGACTATTCAGAGGTTTTGGATGTTCATGCTTTGCTACATAGTGAATATTGGTAATATGTCCATCATGTGATCTCTCCACTTGTTTTTTTGCTAGACAACTAGGGCGCGTGCACTTGTAGTAACTCCGAGTGAACTCATTTCCTCTAACAAGTTTCTGACCATATTTTCGCCAGTTGTATCCATCTTCAGATGGTTTTTCAGGTTCACTGAAGGGAGTGACTCCTTGATCAGATGGCAAATCCTGGACACTCCTATCAGAGTTCCGCCTTGATCTCAACTTATTCTCAGCTATTGTTGAAGAAGTTACTTGTTCTTGATGAGGTTGAGATACAACTTCTTCCATCTTCTGACTTTGTATTTGTTGTGAAGAATCTGAAGCCTTTCCAGGTACTAGGGAAATGTTTCCGTCTTTTACAGGAGAATCTGATTTACAAGATTTTATGTATGGTTCCTTCTTTGGTAGTACAGAAACTCGACTAGATTCGGATGCACCACCCTCACTCTCAGGACCCTTTTTCTGATGTGCATTTTCTGTATCTTTCTCTGGTACATTAGAAAGGGAACTATCTTCTTGATTGGGTTGTGACACATCATCCTTAGGTATACCCATTCAACCTGAAAAGATGTATTTGAAGTAAAAACAACAAAGTACGACATTTAGGATGGGAATGAAGTACAAGTATATTGGCAAATGCAACATATGGATCTGCTAATCCCAAAAATGTAGCACACAAGTGAGTCACCACTGTCTATTTAGAACATATCGAACATCAATTTTTTTAGAGCATGATGAACCAATGACAAGTAGATACTAATAGCATACAAAGAGAGATTTGTTATTCTGTGCCCAGGACTTAGTTTAAGTGGCAAAGGTTAAGGAACTTCTGACTTTGGTCAGAGGTTCGACCCCTGCACCATGAGAACTAAGTTCTATTCTTAAACAAAATTATATTGATTTAGAGAGTTTCGAAGGCTTTTGCCACAACTTCCTTGTATATGTGATTCCAGATTTATACTCTCCTTCTGAAAGCTTCAATCATCATACTAATGCACATATAGACTGTTATGTGCATGAACGTCCACATAGATATATCATCCTCAGTAAAATGTGATTATTTCTTATCTTGTCCAATTTGTATGAATATACATTCACTTTTTCACAAGGTAGTATTGGGGCCAGTTTGCGTCCACCTCGCTATAATCCTATACCTGCTACCTTTCACCAGCACAGGGTAACTTTTCCACCAAGACTTGGGCACATAGAAACAACTCACACAGAGCTTTGCCTCCATTGGATGCATACGTCCATTTTAACATATGTACTTGTATGTTAGGCCTCTATTCACTTTCCCCTGCAACATTGTTGGTCTCATAACTTTATCATAAAACTTTCTTTTCACTTTATTAGGTATCTTCGTATTGTACAGCACTCTCGTGATACTCCTCTACCTCAATCATCCTATTATAGTTTTATGTATTATACCTTCACCTATCATGTCATTACAGTGAAGATTTAGCTTAGACATCTCAGCTATCAGCACTTTTTCGCTACAATCCCTCAAAACTTTATATCACTTTCATTCTTCTTATGGCAAAGAAAAATGCAGTGTGTACATTCTTACTTCTATTTATCCTAAAACTTTCCTCTACCCAGAGTACTTCTCCAAAGTTCCAGCATTAGGCTGATGCCTTCGCTAATTTGGTCAACTAACATAAAGTCACCCGCAAATATTATGCACCAAGAAAACATATTCTGCATACTATTGGTTAGCACATCCATAATTTGGTAAATATGTCTGGCATAAAACATATTTCTAGCGTAAAACCCAATGTCATAGGGTATCTCATCCTATTATTTGGACGCTTATGACGGCTCCTTGCATATATCCTTTATGGCATGTATGTATTTGATATAAATTTAGTTCTTCTTCAACACCCACTAAAGAATTAGGTCGTCATTCTGCCTCCAGAAAGACCACATAAATTGAAAATAAAAAATAATCGGCTAGCTTCACCACTGGCATTCTCAATTCAAAAGACATACTCATTTATCAATTTGACAATTACGGATACACCAACTCTTTGCATCCAGCAAAACCCATTGCTGATCTGTTAGACTCACCAATGTGAAGGTTCTATAACAAGACTATATTCCCTGTAGAAATCTCCAACAACCATGAAATAGTTCAAACAAAAACATGAAGCAAGATATGTGATTAAACTAACTCAATTAGGAGGCAATTCATTCAATCCAAACAAATTTGGTTGAAAGGTGTTCATGACAAACAATGATCAACATTCTGCTTTCATTAAAAATCAGCTAACTGTTCTCTTCTTCTTTCTCTTTCGGCACCACCATAGTCCATCACAGTGCTAAAATCAGCATTTCCAGTCACTGGCCTTTACTGGCATCACCTCTAGTCCACCACCACCAGCGGCAACTGTAGAACCCTCCCCCCTTGTTCCCTAAATCAAACCTCCAAAGAGACTCCTAAACCCGTAACTCTTGCATGTTTACAGACCGGAAAACCCACCGATAACCATCTCTTTTCTGTATTTCAACCCCCTCATCCCACAGCTCCTCCACTTTCAACCAACAAAAGTCACCAACAATGCAAATTCAATTTTGATTTTGATTTTCGATCCGTTTTACTTATTTAAAAATCGGCTCCTTCCTCTAATCCTATTTCGGCTCTTATTCAGGACATATTTTATCATTTCTTTCCTCAACCGAAGAATTCTACTTAGTTATTCTTTCCTATGTTTTCCCTTTCATCAGTACATTTAGTCCTTCTGAATTGCCTAAATTCTACATCAACTGCCCCTGAAAGGATGCCCCAGTCAGGGATGCCAAAGACACTACTTGGTGAAATAGATTCCTTTAGAATCAATTTCAAACCATCTGCTAGAGGTTGTAACAATCCAAACGATCCCACAACATCAACACCCTTTCGATGCTTCACAAAAGCCATTACTTTAAGTTCAGCTAGTACTAAAAAGGCTACTCCTAGTAGAAGTGGTAGAATTATTCCAAATATTTCAGCTGGAACAACTATGTACATTTCTTTTTTCACTCAATGTATTACTATCAAAAGATACGAATAGAGCATCAAACTGATTAGATGTATGATTCTCAAAAATAACCAAAACACTTTACAATCCAACATGAATTTAGAATTTTGTGGTAATTATCATCAATCACCAGAAAAGTAGGAGAATATTATCTCCCTAGACTCCACTTGAAAGATTGTACTGAGTATGTTGTTGTTTATCATGAACCACCAAATTGACGGCTATAGAACAAGCCCAACTAGTTTGGATTGAGGCGTGGTTGATAAGCCGAATGACTTAACTTGATGGAATATTGACATATCCAAAGTAGGAGGATATTACCTAATATGATTCTTCTATCCTAATTAGATGCTTAATAGTGAACAAATCAGTTCACAATAGCATCTAATTAAAGTTCAGAATCAAAGATAAAATAAACACTAAAAAGTGAACAATATTCGGGATGATCATTCAACTAATAGTTGTTATCTCATAAAGTCACTTTTCTTCTTTTGATTCCATTTTTTTCTCAACAAAGAGAGCCACTTTATGAGATAACAACTATCAGTTAAGTGATCGCCTGAAAAATCAACTAAACAATTTCTCAAGGCCCTCCAATTTTCACAAACCCCCAATAGTGGTTAAAGAAAATGAATTAACAACAGCATATATAAGCCCTAAAATACATAAAATGAACTTAGCCAGAAAAGATTATAACCAAAAAACAGGAAGGAAAAAAAAGGTCAAAAAAGAGGAGAAAGCCCTATAAATTGAGAAGAGAATTCTCACCTTGTTGCACAGAAAGCTCCAATCTTGATCCTTTTTTGAGGAGCTGAAAAACTCAATCAGAACTGATTCAGCAGAATTGACTTGGACCAACTACTACTCTTTTCTTAGCTCTGTGTCACTACTACTGTGTGTATGTGTGTTTGAAAGGCAACCACTTCAACCTTTTTTGAGGATTAATTAACAAGAATTGTATAGAAGAAGAATTTTGATGAGCTCTTTTTTCTGTTTTGGGAGTGTGAGAGAATCAATGGAGGAACCTAAAAAGATTAGATTTGGGAAAGATTGTGATTTATTGAAAGGGGAATCTAATTCCTATGTTAGACTTTGCTACTGTTAACCAATAGACATGTGGCCTATTGACAGTGTGCATTTGTTAGCACTCAGGTATTTCTTTTGTTGTTGATGACTTATTTTTCTACTTGCTATTGTAATTTCACGAGTAAGGTGTGAAAAAATTAAAATATATGTAGGCTTCATATTTATTTTGTAGAGTAGAGAGTAAGATTTGATTTTAAAGTTTATCGATTGAATTTAATGGTTATACATGTCGAAACACAGAACTCTTTTTTAATTTCAGCTTCAAATACTCTTTTTCGATTTCAACTAAATATTGTCAATTTGAAAGATTGACATCCCTTCTTATATGATCTGAAGGTAAAAGGCAATTTTACGTAAATAAATCTTCAAAAAAGAGTTGCAAATTGAAAGAGATAAACCTACACAACTTGTTTCGTACAGTGAGAATATAATGGAGGCCAAGTAGCTATATAAACTCTCAGTGTCTAACATTTTAAACACATTAAAAACACCAGATGTCTTTTAACTTAAGCTCGAATCCAAGCCTACTGTTCCAGAAACAGCCTTCAAAAATGTTTCAGATACCGTTTCACCTATAAGAATACTTTGGGGGTAAAGCTCATCATTTTAATATTGAGTTTAGCTCCGATGGAAGAATCCCGTTGCTTGCTGCATAATATACAGCAATTGCAATCAAAAGAACGAGTATGACAATCCACAAGCTCAGACCTGCAAATGTAAACAATATGTTTAATGACATAATTACCATAACATTAGTTGATTATGCATTTACACAAAACATGGCATTTGATGGCAAGACTAGAAAGAGATGTGTTTGCAGTACAATCGCTATCAGCTAGTTGGACAAAATGATCCAGATTAAATCCAGGTACTTATGAGTTATGACGAGACCAAACATAAATCAATTGAAATGCTAACAAAGAGTATTTTTAACACACATATTTGCAATTGTTTCCTACTAGTTCATGTAATCAGTAATATCAACTTTTTTCTTACATGATGATCGAGTTAAAACTAAACTAATCAGGATTAACAGCAGGATCTTACAAACTACTAACGTTAGGCTCATTTTCAGGACTCAGCTGGCTACCTGCTAACAACCGCAGCACATAAACTAGCTACTCTCTACCATCATGTTCCTAATATTGATATGCAAATTAAATACTCACCACTATTCTTCTCTTCCTTTATAATTGTCACTCTTACTCTTGAATCCAAGGAGGCAGAAAGCAAAGCCCTGAAGAAAGAAAAAAAAATAAGAATTGTTTATGTTGACTGCAGGTTTTTACAGTTACTAACAGAAGCATGAAAAACATATTAGGACCTCGAATCTTCTGAGAACTTCAATGTTGTTACAAGACCAAGATGAGCCCTTTTTACCACATTTTGCACTTGAAGATTGTTGGAAGACACTATCAGAACATCTCCCTCAATTGTTCCTCTGCAAAGGAAAAAGAAATACAGGCAGCATTAAGTTCCCAAGAACATATTAGTATTATAAGATGTCAATAGAATGATGGTAGTTTCATGCAGATCATCATGTATGGTATGAACTTCTGGAAAATCCCCTGAAAAATTTACAACCCAAATATAAGTTGTTCTTAAACAAATTAGCTGGAGAAACTGAAATTGACTCTATAGTCCCGCAGAACAATACATGGCGTCTCTTAAGCAACAAGCTAACAATCTGACATCTTACTCTGATATTTGGTTGCTGTCAGAGCATCTTCAATGAAACAGACCAAATCATACAAGAGCAAGCATCTTGATAATATGTTCCATCAAAAGTCAATCATCCACTTATTTTTTATTAGTGTTGGTGTCCAGACAGTCTCCTACAACCCACAAGCACAGGTGGTCGAGTAAACCTGCTCACCGAGGTTAGCAGGTGGACCTACATATTATTATTACTGCTAATATAAGAGTCTGAAGGCGAGGAGCTTGTGGTCGTCCTATTTAGGAGGATATTTGGGTAATTTAGACTGCACTTTTGGTTCTCACTGGTCGCTAGATATATGTTACTGTAGCTGTTCTATAAAGTTTTACATGTATTTTCCTATTTTGTCCTTATGCAGTAAAAGATTACTTGTAGGACACGTGTTGTCCGCATCTAAAATTATGAAATGTTCCAGTTGTGTGTCAGCTTTTACACATGGTACTATCTTGGGTTTCTTAATGCCATGTCATTTTTTGCTCTTTTGCTAGATTACATTTTCTAATCTGATTTTGATGTCATAAACAAGGAACATCAGTTGTTTGTTTTAATTCTATTTAGTAATCTGATGAAGACGAGTCACTATATATTTTTTTTTATTTGCTCACAAGTAAGGATGAGACTAGTTTTAGGTAAATGTGGATAAGTATACAAACTTGGATTTTTTTTATTTTTTTTTTATTTTTTGGGCAGAAGTGGATAACTTGGAGTTTTTAGGCAAAAGTGAATGGGCTGTTTGTCCAACTCCCAAGTGTTTTTTTCTCAATCTTCACATAAATCCATTTGATATTAAAATCTTTATTTACACAAAAAAAAATGTAGTTCTTTCTTGTAGTTTTAGCTTGCAATATCAAACTATTAATCTTTTTCTAATGAAAATAATACCTTATTTATGAACGAAGCTCATTAATTTCACATTACAACAAGTGCAGCATCAAACACTATTGATTGTTTCTTGGGAAAAAAAAAAGGGGGGGGGGGGGGTAATTACTAATGAGAATTCCGAATATCACACATTGATTAATCAAAGAGACATTAAACAACAAAAAGAAAGATTGATTCTTTAGCCAAATATGTATTGTATCAATTTTTAAAATTTTAAAATCAAACCAAGCTAAACTAAAAATATCTACTTTTTAATCAGTTCAGTTCATTTTCACCGAATCGTGAATTCCCTTAATTAAACTGTATTTATTAAAATTCACTATACAACAGACTATTAGCACAGGCCTACAGCCACTAATGTTATAACCAAGCTTTGAACCTGGAATCTCCAGGTATGCTATTCCTATGCGTCAACCTCCCCATCATCCCCTTTGGAACAAGTCAACTAGTTGTTTTTCTCCTCTTCGATTATTTATTTATTTAAAAACAAATAAGCTGCTTTAGTATGCAAATGCTCACACTCTTTATAGGGCAGCACTAAGAATGGACTTTCCAACTTTAAGAACGTTCAGCTATGTGGAGAGTTCAGTGGTGCAATGACATACGGTGTTCATAGACATTCGTGGAATAGAAACCAACAAAGAGTCTTACATTGCCAGAAGCTTTCCATTGGGTGAAACATTGAAAGCACAAATAGGATCACGAACAATGCGCTTTGATTTTATCCTCCTCCACGTAGTAGTACTCCACTTCGAAATACTTCCACCTTGATCTTCACAAATACAAGAATACAGGGTTAATTCTGCATACATATGAAGTGAAGAACTATCTAGAAATAGGTAATTCAGATAAATTTTCAGTGTAGCATATCCACCTTGCATCGTGGTGATGTATAGAACCTGATTCTCATCGTTAATTGGTGAGAATCTACAATAGCCAAAAATCTCATCCTGAGTACAAAAGACGCTTCTTGTCAGATAACTAAAGCAACAAAGAGAAAGATCAGGGTATATGCCCACACAACGTCCTTGAATTGGGAATATATAAGAATCCACATGTATGATGTAACTACTCTTTATCTTATTAAAAATAAGAATCCACGTGTAAGAGAGAACCAGTTTATAAAAAGCTAATTGACAGGAGAAACAAAACATTTAAAAATGAATCTACACCGCTTTTTGGGTAGTCTTAACTCTTAAGTGTCAATTAAATCGGAAATTTGACATCATTTCTTTCCGTTCTTTTGGTAGGGAAAAAGCGGAACACAACACACTGACCATCTTCCAGCATTTAAAAGCCATTCATAGATATTCTTACATTTTCCTTCGTCAAAGAAGCTACAGAGGTTGATTTTGAGACATCCCAAATCCGGCAAGGGCCGCTTCCAACAGATGCAAGAAATTTTCCATCAGGGCTGCATATACAACCAAAAACATTTGAGTCAAAATCCCTCTACCATAAAACATATTGCTTGAAGTGCTTAAATTGAAATTGAGCAACGCTATGGACCTGAAGTCTAGATCCTTCACAGAAGCATGAGCATTAGCCTGATCAAGAATATTTTCCATGCTAGGCCACTTGTAAACCCTCAACTTGCCATCCTGTACTGCACCAAAATTCAATAATCAAGATATTTATTTGAAATTCCATATTTCACTCTTTATACAAGGACAGCAAGAAAGTAGCAGAAGCTGATCTAACAAATCAATCATGTCTTAATCTGAAACTAGATGTAATAATTATTCTCCAAATCAAACTTGACAAAGCATAAGGAATCTTTGGGGATGGGATGACAGACAGTTCAGCATGATTGTGTTGCCTAAAATTACACCACCAAGCCAAGTTGCTAAAGTTCAGCATAGAGGATTAGAACATTTTTCCTTTTTTCACTATATAGAGCAACACAACAAATAGAATAGTATATTTGCTTTGTAAATTATATTTTTAAAAAAATTTACTCATTATCCTCCCAAACTATTTGGTATTTCACAGCGTAGCTGATAGAGTGATTGATTGCCTGGTTAACCTACTCTTTACCATTTATATACGGCAGCCATAGACTGCTCTAAACCACCGAGCATTAGGTTCATCATTGTTCTGCAGGCTCACATTACAGCCAGAAGAAACTGATCTTAAATGTCCATCCACACATTAGCAAACACTACTGGCAGTTAGATGGTCATGGAGGATAATGTATATATTTGGTCACACTCACAAAATGGTTAACATCTTCTGTCAGTTCCAAAAGCCTTTTTTAAACTCCAAAAAAGTCGAAAAGAAGCAGCAAGCTTAGAATGAGAGGATGATGGGAAAAGACTAGCATGGAAATTAATATTTCCTGATAGAAATCTATTCCCTTCGGTATTTATTTATTAGTAGCATCAAAGGAAAACTCCTTAAACTGTGTATTATGAACCCATACTAAGAAAATTCTTAAAATGGAAAAAGACTTGTTTAAAGTTTTTCTTTTACTTTGCTACTAATTGCCTTCAGCAGTTCATTATTTCTGAAAGAGTTAAAGTTCTTCTGACATCTTTCTTACAATAAAGAATTAAAATCTGAAAAGGAGAAAGCCAAATGGGTTCTAAAGGTAAGGCAACAATGTGGGATCCAGAACGAAAATCAAAACATAGCTACAAGATATTCGTAACTAAGACTGATGAAACCTTTTATCGATTACAGAGTGATGCCAAAGAATCAGGCTATAATCCTGAGTTTACTCCCTTCTCCTGTACATCAAATTATAACTTGTGGGGCAGAACAAGGTTTCAGGGAGGAAAACAACCCAGCTTTAAAGAGCACTTTCTGCAACCTTTTCTCATCAAGCCACTTTCTGCAACCTTTCCAGTTTAATGCAGGGAGAACATGTGTACCACCAGTGTTTCTTTTGGTAATTAGTGATGTAAACTAGTGGTGCCACAATTTGTACTCAGACTACCTCCTCCTTTTCCTTTAAAGACAATCTAACCCATAGCGTACAAGAATATTTTAGAGGGCAAAATAAACAGAGACCGACTTTCCTGGTTATGTTTTTAAAAAACACTTTGTCCAACTTTTACCAAAGTATGAGAATAACAGGAGCTTACAAAACTGGCCTTCTTAAATGTTTCATACACAATGAACAAAACAGTAGTGCCTTCACATTGAACATTTTTCCTTCAATGGCAAGCAACGACCATACTTTCATTTAAACCTGAAATAGTTTAAGGGAAGATATCTACCTCACCACCGACAGCAAGTAAAGAACCTTCATTGTAAAAAGTTAGAGCTAATTGTTGTCCAACATCTTCCAATGGCTCAAGTACTTTCTCAGATGATCGCAGACCCAATGAACGATTCTCAGCTGTCTGAAAATCCCAGTCAAACCATCTACACAGGTAAATTATTGGTTAGATGCTTACCCACACTACTCGCCAAAGGTACAGGCAAAAATTCCAAGCTTAATTACTGCAAGTTGTCTACTGTGGACTAAGTTTGCTAATGCAACTAACAGATAGAGGAGAAAAATCATAAAAATGAACAATTTCAAAAATTTGTAGACCTGATGTCAAGTGATATCACTTTAGTCCTTAACTATATAAACCCTTAACTGTTCTATCAGCAACAGTATGCTTTTGTGATTCTACGCTCCCCTCAGCCCGTGCCACCACTCACAAGTCACAAAGTGAGGGGTGAAAAGAATGAAGAGATACTCAACATGAATAGTAATCTAAGCCTTCAAAGTAAATCCCATTGCACAACTTTACCTGCAGCTTTTTGGCAATGAGCATATAAGACCTTCTCCACCTGGATGTACTGCCATCCTATAAGGCAGATCACCGCCAGTTCCTAACCTAGCCACCTTCAACAAAGCACATATTTTTAGTCAAACTGATCCAAGGAGGTGAAAAATATAATCTCGCATGCTCTTCTAATGTTTCAAGGAAAACGAAAGTGAAGAGCATACATGGCAATGGATTTAAAGTTATTTGATCAATCATAAAGCTCACTGATATATTGTTTCTTTTGGATGTACTTGATTGTTTTAGCTAAGGCTCTTGTAAAAAGAATAGTTTTATTAGGGCTAGAACATCTGAAAAGGTTAATCTATAAGCATCAGAAGGAACCAGGTCTGACAAAGATAACGTGCTGCACAGAAAAATAGCAAATCTGATGTCTGTGGTCAACCCATCCGAGCCCCTCTCATCCTTCAGCAAGAAGGATTTAGGCTTCACCAAGAATTTCACCAAGACAAAAGATTGTTTTAATGCCCAAAATAGTTTTATCACGTACTCCCTCCAACTCAATTTATATGACAATGCTTGACTTGGCACAAAGTTTAAGATATTCATTTCGACTCGTGAAGAAAATAGTAAGTTAATGATTGAAAGTTAGTTTGAACAAAAGATAATCAAACTAAAGTATAAAATTCAAAAAAATTAATTGCTTCAGATTCTTGAAAGTTATGATTCTTGTGGAAGCTAAACAGAAATAGAATAGTGTCGAACATATTCAAATGTTTCAAAACAGAAATAGTATCATAAGACAAATACAAATAAAATAGAGGGAATAGCTCATTAAGCTACATAATGATGCATGCTTAAAAGTTCAAGAAACCCGTTGACTGTAATACATATTGATTCCATAACTTCTGTAGCTGTACATAAGTCCCCCGGATCCAAGAAATGAACAAAAACTACTACTTTGCGAAGTTATAGCCTGTTTGGCCAAGCTTTTGGTAGGCCAAAAGAGCTTATTTTTAAAAAGTGAGGTGTTTGGCCAAGCTATATATCAGTCCCCTGGATCCGAGGAATGAGAAAAAAATTTAATACTTTGCTAAGTTAGTTTCCACCAGTTTCAGTCATTTGATCTCTTGAAAACTAAAAGCCATCAGGAATTCACATAGTCTGCAATTTCATAGACCTTAGCTTCTTAAAGATCATACAGAACAGGAATCTACGAAGAACACAACATTTGCGTATATGATCAGCATAGACACAAAAAATAATCTACAGAGCAATTCAATTTGCATAAAAGCACTCTACATCGAATCATAAGGATGAAAATTTCTGACTTACAGGTTCATCAGAGAGCACATTAGAATCAAAATCGAATTGAGCAACAATGAGAGCATTCCGAATACCGCTATTCCCTTCACCACCGCCTCCGGCAAGGACAACATAGTTTCCTGGTGCCGCGGACGATGATTTGTCTCCGTCGTCCTTTTCATCCTCCGCCGGCGTTTCAACAGCAGATCTGAGAGCGCTCGGTGGAACCCAACCGGCACCGTAAATTGGGACTCCGTAGTTCTTTGAATTGGCAGAATCAGCCATTTTTGGTCCACTGATCTCAGCGTATCGAGAAATTGAGATGCGCACCAGGGGCTTTGGTTTGCTTCAGTCAAATGGTGAGAACGTTTACTGTACATGTGTAATACTTCAACGGAACCGGTTCGATGAGGTTGTAAAACCGGTCAATAGAGTAGAATCGGTTTTTTCGGATTAAGACCGGTTAGTGTAAATAGTTTAAGTACAAACACTTGACACTTCTATAACATGACCGGAAACAACCTATTAATTTTCGTATAACTTATATGATATTTGATAGGTAGATAAGAAATAAGTTGTTTAAATATAAAATTAATATGAAATTCAATTGATAATTTAAAAATTCACATAACTTATATATGTATAAGTTAAAGGAAATCTATGTATTATCTTATATAGGATATAAGGTGGAATAATTAATATATGCATAAAATAATATATAGATTCACTCATAACTAATCTCTACGACTAAGAGCCCGTTTGGATTGGCTTAAAATAAGTAACTTTTAAAAAGTTACTTTAAAGTCATTTTAAAAATAAGTAGTTATGTGTTTATTGATGTGTTTGGCAAAAAAATGTTGAAAGTCACTTTTTTATCAAAATGTCTAAAATACCCTTAAAGTTGTTAATATTATAAAAGAATTAAGGGTAAAAAAGTAATATACTTGGTCAAAGTAGAATGATTTATAAGTTAAAAAAAATAAGTAGAGGGCACCCTACTTTTAACTTTTAACTTATTTTAAGTTACTTTTGACTTATTTTAAGTTATTAGTATAATTGTCAAACACTCTAATAAGTCAAAAACTGATTTAAAAGTTAATTTGACCAACTTAAAATCCCATCCAAATGGGCTCTAATACTTGCATAACTTTAACGAGCTACCAAACCACCTCCTCATTGAAAAATTACATTGTATAATTAGGTAAAAAAATTATTATGTAATATATATTATATAATGACATTCCTTGGCTTTTATGTGATTGGTAAAATATTGTATTCGTGTGTGTATATATATATATATTTGACACTTCTTGGCTTCTACGCGATATTACTTTTTTATATTTTGACACAATTTATCGAAATTTTGGCTCCACCACTGATTAGCTGGTTAGGAGAAATATTATAGTATATATATTAGATCTTGCAATTGTAATATCATGCTTGGTAGTTGTTTAAGATTATGTATAAAATTAATGTGATGCTTAATTTGCAACTTAAAAATGTGCATCACTAATACATGTATAAGTTATGAGGGAATTTATGTATAATTTATGCATGACAAAAGATGAAATAACTAATACATGTGTAGCTAAACTCTGCATAACTAAATCTTACATAAAATAATCTATAAATCTCCTCATAAACAATTCATGAATAACTTTTAAAATAATATTTTTTTTACTTATTTACTCCCTCTATTCCATATTAGTTGAAGTTGTGAGGCAATACACACTTATTAAGAAAAACATCTAAGGACATAATTTAAACCATACTTTCCACTTTGTCCCTATGAAGTCATAAATATAACTTTGTAAGTACTTCAATTTATTTCCTTGAAAATATTCATTAAAGGTAAGGGCGAATATAAAAAAAAAAATCAAACTCCCTCCGTCTCTTTTTAATCGTCAAATTTTGACTTGACACACCTATTAAGAAAATATTGATTTGTATGGTGAGTTTACCATTTTACCTTTATTAATCGATAGGATCCCAAATAATATATTTATTCACTACATTTTTCAAAGACATTAATTTAATATTAATAAATTGAGGATATAATAAAAAAAAATTATCCTTTTTAAAAATAAACATCAAATTAGAAAATATTTGACAAGTAAATAGAAAAATATTCTTAAACGTACCCAACACACATTTCACAAGGGGAAAGGAGAACGCGTTCAACCAATTGAGGTCAAATCTGGTTTTCCTTGTCCCTTCCAAATTGGGTCACCGCCGCTCTACATATATAACATTCTTCTTCGCCTTTCTTCTCATTCTACTTTCTACACAAATTTTCCGATTCTAATCAACCATGTTGTTATCGCCGGGACACTCCCCGCGCCACCTCTCAACGCCGTCTCCTTCACCGTCGTTGGCTGAGCAAAACCCTAATTCAACCCTCCACAACAGTAATTCTTCTATAGTACCAATCAATAAACGCCGGTCCAAGGTACTCGATGAGGATACTTATGTGGCCGCTATAGAGAAAATAATCGAGCGTGATTTCTTTCCAGATATCCCCAAGCTTCGCGATCGTCTTGATTGGCTTGAAGCGATTCGTACAGGCGATCCGGTTCAAATTCGTGATGCTCAGTTGAAAATTATCGAACGAAGGGGAGGTATAGCTGTTGGATCGAACACTGAAGGTAAGTTACGAACTCCTGGTTCGACTTTCTTTCGAAGTTCCACTACTCCGTTTGATGATCCTTATAAAACTCCCACTCCCAGTGTAGTTAACGGTAATAATTGGTCTAGTGTTGGAAATAATGCTGAGGGAGTTGGTGTTGAGGTGGATGGGTCTTTGAGTTTAGATGAGTTTTTTAGGAGGTATACGAGTGAGGATAATGAGAGTTTTTCAAAGCTTATTGAGAAAGTGAACAGGAAAAGGAAGGAGAAATATGGGTATTTGTTGGAAGGTGAGAAGGAGGAAGAGATGAAGTTGATTGAGGATTCTAAGAGGGCGAAGGTAGTTACTGATGGATATGGGACATCAGATCAGCCAGTGGCTACATTGGAAGGGTGGAAATATGCTGCTAAGAATTTGCTGATGTATCATCCGGCGGATAATGGGGAAGTAGCCTTGACCGAAGAAGAAAGAGCTGAGAGGCTGAAGGGATTGACGAAAGAAGTTAGTAAGGTGAATACAAGGTTTCATGGTAAGATGGTGGAGTCTCAGCCGAAAGAGGACGAGACAGTGGCTGTGCTTTATACACCTGTTCCAGGGGCAACTCCAGTTCCTTTTCTTGATAGAGGTGATAAGACAAAGAAGTATGATTTGGATGATCTGCGGAAGACCCCGAATCAGTTCTTTGTTGAGTCGGGAAAGAAGGCTGAGAATGGATATAGTTTTGTTAGTACTCCTTCACCCGCGCCTGGTGTGGATGGATCACCGTTTATAACGTGGGGAGAAATTGAAGGAACACCTTTGCGGCTGGAGCAGGAGGACACACCCATTGATATTGGTGGAAGTGGTGAAGGCCCTCAGTATAAGATCCCAATGCCACCCTCCAGAGATACAAAGGCTCATTCTTTATCTCGTGAAGCTGCTCGTAAGTTGAGGGAGAGGTCAAAGATGTTTCAGAAACCACCACTGCCTTCACCAATTAGAGGAGGCAGTGCTAGTCCAGGTGCACGTACTCTTTCACCTGCTGCACAGAAGTTTATGCGAAAGGCAATTGCCAAGTCGTCTCACTCTTTAGATGAATCTCTCCGAGCAAGTTACCGCGGTGCAAGTCCTGGACTGAGTACTCCAAAAACTGGCAGGAGTTTGTCAAGGTTAGGAAGACAAGGTAGTCTAGATTCCAGGTCACCATCTGTAAGAGAAGGATCTAATCCTCCTTGGTAATTGTCTCATAGCAATGTATTGGTAATTACCTGTTCCTTATCAAAGAAAAATTATTGGTAATAATATGTTAACTGTACTCAATCTTTGTCTCTTTTACCTAAGCTTTAGTGCTTTCCTAAATGTTTTCTTTGCATCTGTTGATGTCTGTAAATGTGGAATTCTTGAATTTGCTAGTTATGATTATGCGTCATTTCTTTTTCCTGTATTGCTTATCAAAATTCGCTATTTATCACTTTATGGACTGATAGAGCTTTATCCATTTGAATGTCATTTGAAAGCTATGAACAATTTTTGGGTAGCAAGCTGATGAGTATTCTTTTTAATTATTAAGTTTTCGTTATTTTGATTATTTTGTTGCTTAACTTGTTTTGCTGGTTCTCCATGTTTTGTTAGTTGTAAAGGTGTAATTGTATTCACGACTGATGAAGCGTGTGACCATCTCATCTAAAAGCTTAAGTTATTAGAGAGAGCGCACTTTTACTGTTTAATTATATTCTCATCAACGACCAATTAGCTCTGTGAACTCAATTGCTATTAGAGCTGTTGGTTATTTACTTGTTTAGCTTTCTGCAACTACTAATATATTAGTTCTAATTGAAAGCAAATTTATATTTCATTTGCTCACCAGTTATGTAACCTTTGGGGGGAAAGAAGAAACTAAAGATCCATTTTCAGACGACTTGAACTTGCTTGCTATAAACATGTAGATAACCGCATTTCAACCGAGCAGTTGTCTAACCAAATGTCTGCAACTTATAAAGAGGAGATTAGTAGGTGGGGGAAAGTCAGTTGATAGATTTGTGGAAGCTATTTATCTTTAAGGTCAAGGTCGTGTATTAGTGTGTTTAATACAGGTTTTGTTGTGACATGTAGATAGGGGTGAGGCCAAGGTGACAGCTTGTCAGGTAGAACCTCATGTAGTTCTGACTTCTTTGAAGTCTTCTGTCAGAGAACCAGATGTGTGCTAGTGTGTTTTCAGCTTCGTAATAGTTGATGCCATCGCTAGATGTAATACAATACTTTCACCAGTTCCACTATGTCATGGTAGTTTGTAAATGGTGCCATTGACAGAGTAGTATTGTGGCTGATGTGGAATTTCTTTATATTTTTATCTTCTATCTGACGAGATGCAGTGACTTAAGGCCATCTATGGTCTCTTTTGAATTGGATGGAAAAAATTAATTAGGAACCTTCAGTGATAGAGAATTTGCTCTTGCTCTTGTGTTTTTGGGATTTCACTGGTTGTCAGCTCTTGTTAACACATTTGTAATAAATCCATTATCAGAGCAATTTTGCTCGCTTTCCTTAGTGTATTTAGTTTTTTTAAAAGGATCATATGATAAACCAAAGTAAGAGGCTGTTACAAATAATGAAGAAACTAGTAGATTCAGATATGAAAACAATGTAAAATAAACCAAAATTTGATACAGGAGTATTTGGTTTGGTACCCTGCCTACTACTTCTGCTTCTGTTAGATAAGGTGAGAAGTAAAATCTCCATTCTAGGCCACTCGGTTCCTCAATCCCCCTGGACTTTTAGGGCAGAGATGAAGTGGTAATGCATGTGAGTTTGGAAAGGTGGACAAGTTGAGTAAAGGTATTACAACAAGTTTTTCAGTCGAAGCAACATATTTATTAAAGAAGCTCTAGTGACTAGTCTAATATACGTAGGAATGGTTCTCTTGTGGTTACCACTTCTTGAAGTTGAATTGCTCTTGCAAGTAGCCCCACCTATACTCCCATGTCCGCGAATCAATGGTGGAGTTTTTTCATTTTCTCCATTGGTGACTCGAACATCCAACCTCTAAGGTTAGAAGTGGAGGACTAGGTCCTTCAGATAAGCTTTCCTCCTTGTCAGTATCTATTGGGCTCTTATAACAGAGGAGTTTGTGTGTTTTATGTTGAAAAGAGAAAGGTTAAGACGGTTGAAATTTTGCTAATGGTCAGGTGGGGAATCATGGGACCATTAATAGAGCACTGTGATTTCCTCTTTAGAATTTGATAAACTAAATAAGAATTACACCTAGTAAGATTATCCTTATTAAGAATGTTGAACTAAAAAATTGGAACTAAATTTAAGGTATTCTACAGTACAACTTACAAAGAACAGAGTAACACCACTGTGATTTGTCCAATATCAGCACACTACTATCTCAACTGTAAATTACTATATAGATATAGCATACTGATTAGACTGGTCATGGACTCGCGATCATTTTATTTTTTTTGAAACTAGTAATGTTGTATTCTCAGCATTAAGGTATGCTGGAGACCTCCAAAAAGGTAGTAATAAGCTAAGACAAAAGATTAATTACAGTAATCCTAAAAGATCTGCTAATTGTTCAGCATTTTCTATACAATGTTCTTTACACCAAAAGTAGAAAGTTGCAATGCAGCTCCCTTTGATTTTCTGAATGTTGTTGAATCTATCTTCAAAGTTTCTTCCATTCCTCTCCCTCCAGATAGTCCACCATGGACTCGCGATCATTTATGTTGCTAAAACAATTGAAGTGCCTTTCTAATATCCTTATGTTTTGATGGAGAGAGTTACTCGGTACCTGTTTCTGACTCGATTGCCACCGTTGGTAAAAAGAACATTACTTACCTGTGCCAAAAAGGCATATGCCCTGTTACTTGTGGTTAAGTCATGTTACTTGTTACTTGTTACTTGACATGACTTTGCCACTAAATGAGCTGGCTAGTTGACATGTGATTTTTTGTTTTGAAGTCTGCTGAAAGCCATCATTATTGTTATGATTGTAACTCAAGTGCCTGAATTAATTTTGATTACAAATGTGTTCATAAGATGCTTTGTTAACAGGGAAAGATGTCTCTTCATATGTACTGATACTTTGCTTTAAGAGGAGATTGTTAATGTCATGGTATATCCTTGCTGAGATTTCTTTGATATTATTACAACTTTTTTCCTTCCTCAGATTTCTTCATTAGTTTAATGCTTTATTTTCACCTTAAAGTAGATCGGATTTTAAATGCATAGGATAATATGGCTAATTTGAGACTTGAAAATAATAAGGTGCTGTGGGCCGACTATTATGAAATCCTATATAACGTACAGCAAAATCAAACCTAACCCTTTCAATTCATTGTAATTCAACTCATTTCAATCTATTGAAAATTGGGTTGATATGTAATACAAATTGACTCATAAGACATTTTATCAAAATATTTTAAAAAAACTTCTTTTCTAATTTGATATGTTATATATAAGCTATAATAAAGAAGAAAAAAAAATACTTTTTTAGGTATTAGTAAAAACTTTTAAAGGAACAATTAAACTTAGTAAAAATTGAGTTGGATTGAGTCTTGACTCGTTCTATAACCCATTACTTGATCCGTTTTGACCCAAGCAAATTTGGATTGGGTTGAGTCTTGACCCGTTTGTTATCTTGATCCATTATTATCCATCCGAATTTGATCCAACCCACCTAATTGATCCAAAGGCGTATTAGGCTCTAAGATAACAAATTTATAATCTTGGATCCGCTTTATGTTATGATACTTTGTCTCTGGCCTCAATGTCGTGACAGATGCAACACTTACTCACCGGGTATATTTGGATTCAGTATTTTCGACGTATAACATAAGTTTAGTTTAAAATTACAATAAATAGTAGGTCTGAACTTATTATTTTTAAAATACAAGTGGATCAATATTAAGAACTTAAGGATTGAACTTATAGAATCCAAATTGCAAAACCGCTTCTACCTTAATGTAGTAGGTTATAAACGGATAATCTGGTCAACTAACCGCATTACCCTGCTTTTTTACAATAGATTATTTTCACAATTCAAACCCGTAAGGCCGTAACCTTCTGATCACACAACAATAACTTTACCAATTACGCTACACTCCCCCTCATGCAGTAGGTTGTAACACAATTAATTGATGGTTGCTTGTGTTAGGAGATTCAGTGAATGTGAAGTGTTTTTTGGGCACGGATGGCACATGACATGAACTATTTTAGTGTGTTATTACTTTGCTCTCTGTATTCTGTTGTATGGTGACACTAATATTCATGCCACGGATATGTTGTGCAATCTACTATTGGAAAAACTGATATTTTTTCTTCAAGATATTTGAGACTTAAACTTAGCAGCCATTAGATACTTTTTCTAACTTTTTCAATATATTCACATGCTTGGGCTACCTTTTCTCCAACTTGCAAATAATATTTTTTTTAAAATCTCCAACTTGCAATTGATATGAAATTGTAGATTGAAGATATGTGATGCAACTTTGATTTTTGTAAGCATGTATTCAACTAATTTTACTAGTAACTTGAGAGAGAGATTAAGTCACTGGAAAAATACGTATGATGTTTGTTAGGCCTCTAATTAAAATTTTGCTTTAGGCCTCCCAATT
This sequence comes from Solanum appendiculatum, assembly GCA_018342035.1. Lineage (NCBI taxonomy): Eukaryota > Viridiplantae > Streptophyta > Magnoliopsida > Solanales > Solanaceae > Solanum > Solanum appendiculatum. The sequence goes on along the minus strand of JAGDQO010000583.1, from coordinate 1,061,652 downwards.
CCAATTATGTTGAGACGCTCCTTATTTCAGATCGGAAAAGAGAATAATAAATAAATAATTAATAATAGTTTAAATAGAAAAAAAGAAATAATTCAAATAAAAACTTACAAAATTGAGATAATTTAAATATGTTTTTGACTCTTCTATAATTTAAGCATCAACTCACAGACCTTATAACAAAAAGTTACTCTTAAAAGAAAAGTTGACCATTCTAATAATTAGAAAGGAAGATTTAATCAATCTTGATATTGTATCCTTCACTCTTTTTGGGAAAAGTTGGGTCAAGGTGGCCAATCGGACACATATATCAAAGAATTATGTTATATGTATAGAAAATTGTATGAAATATATAGGTCGAAAATTATTTTTTATACATATATATTAAATCTCGGACAATTTTAACAAAATTTCTGCATAGAGAGAAGAGAAAAGGGGAGGGGGAGGAAAGTTTAGATTTTTCCAGCACCATTAAGCTGCAAATTCAATCTTAATCATCCACGTTGAATCAAAATAATGAGAGAAATATGATCATGAGAAATTAATTATACAGCTAATCTTAATTAAGTTTTTGTATGGATTGCCTTATTTCGCCGTAGTTTTTATTTTTGCTCCTTAAATTGATGGTTTTTAATTTTTATCGTTTATTGTTCATTTAAAGAAATTTTTTGTCCAAAGTATCCTTAAAAAGAATATTTGCTTGGAGGCATAAGTTCAGTACTGTCCAATTTGCAAGGTAAATATTTACCCTTAATATTTTTTTTAAAAATCGCTAGGCACAAATTATATCCTACAAGACATTAATTTCAATGTATGAACGTCTTGAGGTATCAAGTTCTAAAATTGAATTTATGCCTTATAGGACATAATATATGCCTACTGAACTTTATTTTTTTAATATTACGGATATTTTTATCCGCATTTCTATTATTTAAAGTGTTAAAAGGGCTAATATTAAAGACCATAAAATTTAAGGAGAAAAAAAAAATTAAAAACCACCTAAAAATAGAAATATTTTTTTTCTATTTTTGGAAATAACCCAATCTTAGTTGATTTGAGATTGAAGCATAATTATTATTGATATCGTAAGAAAATATTTTTATTTTTTTTCCATGACGGTAGAGAGTCCTGCCGTAACTAAATAAAAAGTAACCTAAGTATTAAATATAAATTATTTACGAATTAAAACGGCAACACACGTGACATTGATGAGCTGACAATATAGTTGATGACTTTTGAAACTACGTAGAAATTAATATTTGCATGCCTACGATAATCCAATCCTTATTTTACTTGAATTAGACTTCTCTATAAATATAAAATAAGGCTTTTGCATTAAATATTTAAATTTGTCATTGCCTAAATACATTCATCCTCCAATTTATTTTCTCCCTTCTATTCCTCATCTTCCTAAAGGTAAGTAAGTTTCTTCACTTTGCGTATATATTGCCATGATTTATCTAATGAATTTAGAAAATATAGTCCGAAGAATCTCGATAGGATTAGATGTTTTCAAAAATTTTATAGTAATAATTTAGTCCTATTGAGATAGGGAATAAATTATATGGTAGTCCTTTTGGGACATGAAATTATGTCTAGGCTATAAATTGTGAATATTGAATAACAGGAAGAGTGTCTTGTGTTATAAGTGTTTTCTTTTAAAATTGTTTCAGTAGACGTTAAAATGCCACCTGCAAGTACCGTTTCAATTGAAGAAGAAAAGGAAGTATTTGCTGAAGTTGATCCATCAGGGAGATTTGGTCGATACGCGGAGTTACTAGGCCATGGTGCTGTGAAGAAAGTATACAGAGCATTTGATATAGAAGAAGGCAGAGATGTTGCGTGGAATCAGATTCAATTGAGTAAATTTGTTGACATGCCTTATGTTATGAGTAAAATTCGTTCAGAGATTACGTTGTTGAAGAACTTGAAGAATGATAATATCATTGTGTTATATCATTTCTGGAGAGATAAGGAACATAATGTACTCAATTTCATTACTGAGGAATGTGTGTCTGGGAATTTGAGGGATTATAGGAAGAAGCATCGTCGCGTTTCTATGAAGGCGTTGAAGAATTGGTCTAGACAGATATTGCAGGGGTTGGATTATTTGCATACTCATGATCCTTGTGTTATTCATAGAGATCTAAATTGCAGCAACATATTTATCAATGGGAATGTTGGAAAGGTAATTCAATTTTCATCATTCTATTTGTCTTTAGTTTATGTGCAGTTGGAAGTTGTTAAATGTTTAGCTTAATGTCTTGAGAATTTGAGGTCCCAATCCTAAAACATTTTAAAAACAGGACATACTCATACATGATCCACACTGAATTCTGATAACATACGAGTTTGTTGCTAGGTATTTGACCATATAGGATCATCAGTATTACTTTAGAACAAAAACAAAAATATCTTCATTTTTGAAATTCCATTGGGCTTGAATGGTGTAATGTATTATAGGAATCATCTTTGTTGACCTGAACCCAATATTTTTGTCACAACTCAAGCCTCATAGATTTGTCTCTAGAGCTATGCCATCATCAAGACCAAAAGTACACGTATCATGTGAACTTGTGATATGTCTCATAAAGTTCTTCCCTTTCCTCTGACATTTTGATGTAAGATTCACCTAAGATATCACGTGCACCTCTTCTTCAAAAGCTTGCCAGTCTAGACGCTTGTTAGTCCTTCTCTTTGACCCGTACTCATGGACCTCAAAAGTCAAAACCACTAAAATCTTAACAACTACTAAATTGTCAACTTAAATCCCAACATACAATTGCGTTTACTGCTAAGAACCTTAAAATCCTGAATCCGCCTCTACTTCTAACATAACAATGCGCTAATTATCATAGTTGTCATGTTTATACAGGTAAAAATTGGAGATCTTGGGTTGGCTACAATAGTAGGAAAGAGTCATGCAGCACATTCAATGCTAGGGACACCAGGGTATATGGCACCAGAACTATATGAAGAGGATTACACAGAGTTAGTGGATATATACTCATTTGGAATGTGTTTGCTAGAAATGGCCACTATGGAAATACCATATAGTGAATGTGAAAGCCTAGCCAAATTATACAGGAAGGTTACATCAGGAGTAAAGCCTCAAGCTTTCAACAAAGTGAGTGATAAAGAGTTGAAGGATTTCATTGAAAAATGCATTGGACAACCAAGAGCAAGACCATCTGCTGCTGACTTGCTCATGGATCCTTTCCTTTCTGATGTTGCTAATTGTTGATGACCTTTAAACAAATATGGACAAGTTACTTAAAGTATTATTTTTTGTTGTTCAAGCTTAAGTTATCAATTAATGTTTATCATAAAGATTTTTTTTGAAGGGATAGTTACCAATATGTACCATTCGACCATCTAGTTTATCAAAAATGGTCAGAGTATACACTACATATACACTCGGTTGAGTATGATATGTATATGGTGTGTACACAGATGTGTATCATAAGTGAGCTTATCAGTATAACTTTTTAGATTGGACTACTAGAAAATAGACTTATGACACCGATTCAAGAACTATTGCGTGCAATAGATAGGAAAACTGTTGCAATAGACCTATTGAAACAGTTAAGGGACCGTTACATCAGATCATGTGGCAATAGGTCTATCGCAATGGTTTCTTGTAACGGTTGCAGAATCATCGCCATAGGCCTATCTATTACAACGGTTGTGTAACCATTGCAATAGCCAATAGGTGTATCTATTGCAAGTGATTATTTTGTCAACTAGAACGGTTCGAAACCGTTGCAATAACATTTTATGCAACTGTTTTTTTGATGTTATAGCAACGGTTTGAAATACATATTTTAAATTTTGTATATTTTATATGTTGTTGTATGCAAAACTTGTCACAAAAAGAAACAATTGGTGTGCTGATTTATAATTTAAACTCATTAACTTAAAATCTTAAGTTCACTTATGTTACTTTGCTCGTATTTAATGTTAGTTATAGACTATATTGTAAAACACTCTTGGGGATGTGCTATCAGTCTTCACAGTCATTCTAGAACTTGTTAATGCTAGTAAAAATTGGGGAAGATTTGGCCTCCATTCATCCGACCAGAGATATACATAACAAGGTTACCTTTCATAACATTATTCCTTATGTCCATAATATATGTTGAAATTATTATAAGGTAAGGCGATTTAATTTGCTTGAATTGCTCAATCTAAGTTTGACGAAGAATCTTAGTTCAAAGTATAGGAGAGAGGGCAATGAAAGAGTCTGAAATTTGGCGAAGGCATGTGCAAATTTTCTTCACAAATGTGTTAAGGGTGTGCAAAATTAAATAACACTCATAACAGCTAAATTTAACTTACCACATAATTTTTTGGTGGAGGGTTTACACCGGACCATCCTTCACCTAAGGTGACTCCACTCGAGGGACTATACTGAATCAGTTGACTCAATTCTGGAAACTCAATTACAAGAATCTACCTTCACAAATATCAACCTCCGAAATTTTTATTCAAGTTGATTTCTCAGTAGTACTCACTCAGATTATGTTGACTCTATTAAATCAACAAGAAAAAATAATAAAGAAAAACATGCAAGTAGAGACAAATTAAACTTGTGTATGTATAATGTATATATGTATATACAACATATAATATATTTTGAGGGACACAAGAATGAAAAAATGGATAAAGTTGTGATTGGGATTAAAAGATGTTGGTAGTAAGCAAAGTAAATATACATACTTGAAACAAAAGCAAAGCCTAGTTAATTATTGTAAAGTATATTTTACATTACAATTTAGAAGCCGTGCCGTCTTGGTTATTGTTGGCTCACCGTATCTTAAGTTACAAAAAGCACCCTCTAAACTTCTTCTGCACTTCACCTAATTAATTTAATTAATTAATTACCTTTCTTTAGTTTCTTTCATAATTTTTTTTGGTTTGGCGTCAATTTTCCACATTTTTGTCTTTCCCAATACACTTAAATTTCCCCCCATGGGTTCTTCTTGCATATCTCTAGTCTCTAGGATAGTAGTAGTAGGAATATTCACTTAAAAATTTCTTCTGGTCTATGTTATGTATCTTTTTTAAATTCTTGCATACCCCTTAATTAAAAACATGTACCCTCCGGTTTATTTAATTTACTTGATTCTTATATTAAAAATACCTTTATTTATTTATTCATTTTAGCAAATTAAAAAAATTAGATAGGACATGGTGCATCTTGATCTTACTGAGGATACGATCTTAGATAGGACAGTTTGAAGGTCGCGAATTAGGATAGAAGGTTAGTTGGTAGTAATTGAGTGTTCTCTCATTTCCCAGCAAAATAGACTTGGTGGTCATACTTTGACCTTCCTTCTTATAAGTAGTAATTTCTTGTTCTTTGATTTCGAGTTTCACGAGTACTTTTCTTGCTCTATAACCATAGTAGTGAATTTCCGGGGGAAAAAAGTCATTCTATACTACAAAACAAAAATATAAAAATTCTAGTATTATGAGAAGTGTACTTATACATGCATTGAGTTTCAAAAGCTACGTACTAGAATTAGTATAGTTAAAAATTTCATTGGGAATATTAAATATGATATAGTATATAGTATATATAGTATCCTTCAATTCTTCCAATAAGGGAGTTTTCTCAATTCTCATGCACGTGTGTATACAGTCCAAAAGCCAAGAAAATTGCTATATTTTCAAACTTCAACTTCTCGAACGTCTTTGAAGCCTTAATATTAGGAGTTTCTTGAGTCCCACTTGTGACTTTTGACTCTAAATAAAAACTACAAGTATGGACCTTTTTATGTATTTTTGTTTTTTTGACGAGGGTGTTCAAGACAGCTTGTGTATACCTTAATTATATGAGATAACTTTGACACCAAGACAGGGGCAAAGCCACCTTGTAGTCAGGTGTTCATCGGAAAACTCTTCAATGAAAAATTATACTATTTGTAAATGGTTAAAAAAAATTTTTATGTATATATTGTAGATGTCGTACCCCCTTCGGTTAGTTATTCGTGTGCTTACTTCTTCAGATTTTGAGCCCCTTTAGTGAAAATCGTAGCTCTACCACTGCACCAAGACCTTACAGAGCTAGAGTGTCGACTATGAATTCGACCAAACTCAAGAGCGTTGCTTCAAAGTTCAAACCTTGTGTTTGTCTTAAAATTCTATTAAATATATACAAATTATTAATTTTAGAACCTAATAACCTAAAAAGGAATAGAATCCAAAATTCATACGCTTTAAGTCCCGTTACTACTCTACTCACATCATTGATTAATAGGCTAGCTACCCCCCTTGGGTGCTGACCTTTTTTATGTATAATGTCCACACTGGTTGTTCACTTCACAGGATTTCTGGATTCTAGAAGCACTCTACCATTTTACTAGTACTATATTTTCGAAGTCTGAGCTGGATTTTCCAACATTTATGCTTCATTTCAGAAACAAATGTTTCATCTTTGACAAGATAAATTTCATGCACATTAACTCCAAATCTCGTTAAAAACTTCCTTACATCCCCAAGTCTTATTATTGGCTGAATGCATGGGTACTTCTTCAAGTCCAAAAGACTCTTCAATTCTTTCTAGTCCACTTTCATCACCTAATGTTGGTGCCCTGCTTAAAATCAAGATCATTTCATGGTAACAACTGTTTAATTCCACATTTCAACTTTTTAATTATGTTTTTTTCAGTACGAATCTGTTTACACTATGTATTTCCTAGTGAGTTGGTTCGGTGGAAAATGACTGGGAAAATCGTGTTTTATAGCACAAATTTCCCACTGATTCACGGCGGGAAAAAGCTTTATTTCTAGTAGTGCTTGTTTGATATGATTTACTTATCAGAAACAGTATCTCTACCCTTATACGGTAGGGGTAAGACACTACATCCTCCCCAGACTCCACTTGCGTTGTGAGATTTCACTAGCTATGTTGTTGTTTTAACTTATAAAGAAATGTTATTTCAGGAGTCAAGAAACTGGTTTACCTGTCACAATTCGAGTTCGGATAGCTGATAGAACCTTTAACTTGCATAAGGTGAGATCTCCCAACTCAATTAGCATGGAGCTCTCCAGTTAAGCACCATTTTTCAACATTATGATATTATCAATTAGCTCACTTTCTTGGTTTTGATGTTGCAGCACCCATTGTTCTCGAAAAGCGGATACTTCAGAAGACAACTGAATGAATCAAATGAGGTTGAATTACCAAGAAACTTCCCTGGAGGGGCAGAGACTTTTGAAATGATGGCACTCTTCATCTATGGATCCTCCACGTTAGTCGACCCTTTCAACGTTGCAGCGCTAAGATGTGCAGCAGAGTACCTTGAAATGACAGAAGAGTACATCTCTGGTAATCTTTGTGAGCGTTTCGACATATATTTGAACCAGGTTGTGCTTCAAAGCTGGGATGATACTCTGATAGTCCTCCAAAAGTGCCAAATGTTGCTTCCTTTGGCTGAGGAGCTGCTGATTGTTAGCCGTTGCATCGAGTCACTTGCATTCATGGCCTGCATGGAAATTCTTGATCCTGAAAGGAGAAGGGACCATCCAGTTGTTACATTAGATGCCTTAGCTAGTCAGCCTTGGAGCAATGAGACAGTTAAAGATATTCTCAGCCAAGATTTGTGGATTAAAGATCTCATCGCTCTGCCATTTCCGTTCTTCAAGAGGATAATATCATCTCTGAGAAGACAAGGGATGAAGGAAAAATATGTCAGCCCCATAGTTCTTTTCTATGCAAACAAATGGGTGCTTTCTAGAAAAACTCACCAGTATTGGCAGAACGCTAGGAACAGACAATCTGACAATGACACTGAGGAGAATGACGATGATGATACTAATGAAAAGGTTTCCAAGATTCTTCAAGGTATTCTTGATTTGCTCCCTATGGGAGAGAAAGCGAGTAAAGTAATCCCCGTTGGATTTTATTTCTCTTTGCTTTCAAGATCACTTCAACTTGGTTTAACAAGTGAAAGTAGGGAAAAGCTGCAAGATCAGATTGCGTCCCAACTATACTTGGCTCGAGTGGAAGATTTTCTCCTTCCGGATAGCAGCAATGACTCCATTTCTTCCTGCATTGAGTTACCAGTAATGAAGAGCATATTTTCAAAATATGTATCCTTTAGCATGGAGTTAACTCATAAACCTTCACCAAGAAACTACATTGTCGCTGAACTTTGGGATGTATATCTAACCAAGATAGCCACAGATCCACAATGGAGTTCGAAAAGATTCTTGGAGCTCATTGAAACTGTTCCATTGTCCAGCAGGCAAACGCACGACCATCTCTATAGAGCTTTAAGCACTTTTCTCATGGTAAGTTTTCTACATAATATAAATTGAAAGGCGCATTTCTGTATTCAAACAAATCATACCTCTAAAGTGGAAACGCATAGGGCTGTCAATACTATTGAAATTTTTTTCCTCAATAAAGATAAAATTTCCATTTTCTCCAGGCACATCCAGATATGTCACAAGAAGAGAAAGGATTGGTGTGCAAATACCTCAATTGCCAGAAACTTTCGCAAGAAGTGTGCATTGAAGCAGTTCAAAATGAATTGATGCCATTGAGACTTATTGTCCAGGCGCTGTTTGTTCAGCAACTAAACACACAGCAAGCTTTTAAAGAATGTTCAGACTCGTTCCGATATGCTCAATGTGGAGAGTACTCTGGAAGCCTCTCAAGTACAATATATCCAAATTCTAAAAGCCAGAATTTTGTTGAGAGTCCATATATGGAGGGAAGTGAAGGAGGCAGCAAAACACTAAGCTTCTTGTTAAAAGATTCAGCAGTGCAAAGGTCTGAATTCTCAAGGAAGGAATATGAATCCACGAGCTTCAGAATCCAAAGCCTTGAAGAAGAATTGATGTCCTTGAAAAAAACACTTCAACTGCAGCACATTTCTAAGCAAACAGAAACCATCTCCAAGAAAGTTGAACCAGTTTCCGCAAATTTTCAAAGCTTGAAACCATATGGTCTAGAGGGAAGAACACCAAGCAAGAAGAGGAACAGCGTTGGACAAGTGACTAGCTGCATCGGTTCTGTGAATTTTTCTTCTCAAAAACGATATGCTACTAGGTTACTTGAGATTTTCCGGAGGATAACCTTGTTTGGCAGAGGAAAATCAAGAAAAAAGCAAGGTGGCAATGGCCTTAGGCCAAAGATATTGAACTTTTAAACTACAACTCAACGACCACAAAATATGAGACAGTATATTATTTACCAAATTTTGATGTAAGAAAGTTCATGTAAATAGCAACGGAATCAAATAAGAACATGTCAGTGGACGTTGATATTATTATAATGAATCATAAACTGTTGTATTTTATGGAGAATTGTAATTTGGCTGTGTTCTTTGCTGGACTCGTGCAATAGCCAAACTGTTTTTACAATGACCTGCATTTGCTTAGATATAAATGCCATATTTTGTTCCACAAAAGGAGCCTCTTTTTCACTTCTGTATTGGACTCACATCCCAGAGAGAAATGGCTAACTTTGGCCGTAATTACATTCAAGCAAATAATCAACTAACCAATAAAGAAGGAATACTCAAAGATCATACTGGAAGTCCAGAAATTTTGTGAAGCTTTTGCTAAGAATAAGGGCTTTTCATTAACAAAATGCTTTTATATACACGCTTAGATACTGTGAGGAGCCTAATAAGGTCTTTCACTGAAAAGGAACAACAACAACATACCCAGTGTATTCCCACATGTGAAGTCTGTGGAGGGTACCTTACCCCTACCTCGTGGAGATAGAGAGGTTGTTTCTGTAAGACCCTCGGTCAAGTAAGACATAACAATGCAGTTGGAAAAAGACAATATAGAGGTAAAGTCACTGAAAAGGAAAGCGTCCAAAAATAAGTTAAGCCTCTATAGTCTACATATCAATCAGAAAAGTGAAGCAAATTCAAGACTCATCTTAAGTTTTTTATTTGATTAATTGATTGATTGGTTTAAATACCATAAGCAAAGTCAGAGAAGGTATAAAAATCCTAAAAGCGCAAGGGAGGTCATATATGTACATACAGGAGCATGAAATCGATCCAGTGTTTCATTAGTATCATCCATTTTCTCACATCCAAGCACAACCCTCTCTAACAAAATCCTGCATCGACAGTGTCTCGGGTATCTTCATTTGACTTAATCATCAACATGTTTCTGCTTACACAGTGCAAAAATACAAGTAAATTAAGTACCAAAAGACAGCTGAGGGATTACATAAACATACAAATTAACCATGATCAAGAATCTGCTTCATTTATCAGATCATGCAGAATTATTCTGTAAGTTGTGTTTGGCTTTGTCAAATCCATAAGATCTCAGATTACTAGTATTGCTCTAAATAAAGTATGCTAATGTGGATCAAGCGTACAACTCCAGAAAACCAAAAACAACTACAACATCAACTAATATCTTCAATCATAAACTAATTGGAGCCGCTATATGAATCAGGCAATCACCTGTATCCATTCTACTCACTGTGTTATTCCAACTTATGTTCATAAGATGGAGTTAGGTTTCAAATTTCAGTTTTACACTGAGGATGTGGAAAATATATTTTTTTTAAAACAAAGAAGATTATGTTTCTTCTTCAACCACCTCTACTGGAAACAATTTATCTACCTTCACAAGGTAGGGTAAGGATGCATACACACCACCCCTTCACATACCCCACTTGTGAGATTACACTAGGTATGTTGTTGTTGTAAGAAGAAAAGCAATTTTATCTTCCTTAATTTCTTCCCGCTTATTGTACTCAGACCAAAAAGAGGAAAAACTTGGAAACCTTTCTTTTGATTTCCTTTCTCTAATTTCCCAGGAGAAAAGATTCTTAATTCTGTTAATATATTGGTTTGTAGTACAATAATCTTTTACATGAACATTTGCATCCTTTCTTTATCGCCACTCACCAAAACAGAATTTGAAATATTCACCAAAAACACTGGTATTGTAGCATGAACATAACAGGGATCTATAAACATGAACCACTCCACACTTTCAAGGAAATTCGTGTAGAAGATTAAATATAGAAAATACATCTAAATAATACAGTGTAACAAAGAAGGTATACAGATCATTCATGCAGACATTCACTAGACCTAACATGGCCATAACTGAGACAATGGTTTCCCTTTGTGGCACGTCATCATACAGTCTAGTACAACTTCTCTGAGCTTCTTCTCTACATCTTCAATTGAAAGGGTTGCATCGATAACCTGCAATAAATCAAGGAAACAACATCAACAAGGCAAAGCTATCACCAAGGCTTTGGATAAAAAAAAACTGATCAACCTGTTAATTTGATTCATGAAAAAAGTGAATTTATGTGTATAAAGAAGATCAAATTGGAATCTGATCAATAGTGTTTACTCAATGTCAGATTATGTTCTGCTTAGTTACCATAGACATGCTAATTAAATATCAGAAACACCCAAACTAAACTCAGAAAGTACTGCTGAGTCAAAAACCAAATGATGGTATCCTACAACCTATTAGGTTATCAGACTAGTCGCTAATTTTACTTAAACAGCCATTTCTATTTCCGTAAATAAATGGAAAACAAGTCACCTTCCACGAGGAATCACGAAGAGCCAAATAAGATTCAGCCACCTTTTTCTGAAACTCAAGCTGCTCATATCTTTCATCTCCGTAACCTCCTCTTTCAGCAGCTTTCTAGTTATCATAAAATTGAATCATTAATAAACAGTCATATTAGCAACAATGGAGAGCATATTTTTCATCTTCAAAATATTGCTGCAAAAGAACAGTTAACAAGACAAGCAATGGAAAAGATCAAGTAAAAAGAGTACAGCTGATTCTCATTAACAGAGTCGATTGCTCAAGAAATCCACATATATCCCAAAGAAAGGCTTCAAATTAGAAAATTGAATTGACGATCTCTCTCACTTAACTTTAGACAGGTGAAAAAGGAAAAAAATAAACCAAAACTACCTCAGGTGATATGTCGAGATATACAACCAGATCTGGAGCTAACAACCCAATTTCTGGAGCCTGCAGTAAAAGATCTGTGTTAAACTTGCTAAGAGATTTTGAAAGTGCTACATCAAATGAAGAAAGGCATGATTTTACCTTACACCATCCAATATCTAGTCCTTTGGCAGAGGAAAATGCCACCCCAGAATAAGAATAGCGGTCAACGATGAGAGTAGTTCCACTCTTCAGCTTTTCCTCCATTAATGATCTGCAGTTTCTCAACAGAAATTAATAATTTCCAGACACACCAGGCCAAAGGCATGTTATATTGAACATTGATCATGAGCTAACTCATTGCAAATTTTCAGATATACTATCCGACCTAGAATTAAAAATGGAGGTTGCAAAAACCATTTAAAACTTTTGAGTAAAATAACAATGGTATTTACAGATTCCAAAAGTGGGAAATCAACTATTGCCATATACTTGTCTATTTTCATCAATGCCTTTGCTTGAGAACAAACTACAAAGGGATTAGAGAATTAGAAAAGCATGCATATAACATTTGCTTATTCATTTTGGTGAGAACTTTCACGCATGTTACCTGAATTTACTGCTCTAAATTGAAGACCACATATATTTTTCATGCTTTCCACTATTTAGATTGACGAGCCAAATGGTCTTCACATATTCCAGGCAAATGACAATCATAGGTAAACAACTGGTCAAGAGTTCTTTAAACTGGTAAGAGTAGGAACTAGGAAGTCTATACCACTTAATTCCTTTTCCAGCCATTACAAAGTTATTTCCATTTTTAATGTTACCAGTTTCAAAAGAAAAGTTATTTTCATTTTCTTGGTCCAAAAAAGCAAAGTCTTTTTTATCAGTTTGAAAGTAGCAGGAGAGAAAACATGAATAATTAACAATAGCTGGTCTTAGTCAATGTATTCCTGCCAAGTTCACTTGATTTTCAGTTTCTCTAGTAAACAAATACCCCTCTTACTTTCCTTTTTAGTCTGTTTAAAAAGAATGTCCCTTTCCTTTTTTGAAACTCTTTAATTCTAACTTTCTACATGGAAAGTTTAAGACTACAAGATTAAAGGGAATTTTGGTATATTCTACATATCTTTAGTTTAAGACCACAAGATATAAAAGTCTTCTTTACCTTTTTAAACTTCGTGTCAAGTCAAAATCAAAGAAACAAATTGAAATGGAGGGAGTATAAGGAAATACCAACTAATGTACAGCCAGATTAAGTGAGAAATGTACTTTCAATATCATAAAGAAGTCCAAGTATGCCCCCAAGGTTTTGGTCTAGTGGTAAAGCACAACTCATGATATGTGGATTACAAAAGCATGAAATTAAGTGGGAAAGGGTAGAGGGGCGGGTCATTATCCACTGAGTATCGAACAGTGTGCCAGGGGCCCTCTGGGATTTATCAGTTGTTAAAAAAAGTCCAGCATTCAAACCATCAGTTCAGATGGATAGCCAGCATATCAAATTTGGAGGATATATGACTGCTGGCTAGCCATTTGATTGATTTAATTAATAAGCTAGCCAATTTCATCTCCACATATACCTAAATATGGAAAGGGTAATGACAAATGCCATGCCTAAGAATTTTTGACATGCAGTGGCGGATATCTTAGTCATGGGTGCTCCACTGCATCATCACAATCATCAAGTATAAGCGTACAAATATTTGAAACTTGATAGTAAAAATTATTTACCATATCTATAATTAATACTCCATTATAATTTTTTTCAAAAAGATCATTCTATGTATTCAATTATTCTTGGCCAACTATGAGTGATAGCAGCATTGCTCTCACTACATTTATTTCCAAAATAAAATTTCCATGCAATAGATAAGCCCTACACTGAACATAAATTGAATAGTTTGATTTATTTACAAAGTTTTGTGAGTAACAATTCTACAACAGACGGAGTTTATACTATATTTGATCTAGCTTTTAGTCTCAGAAGCCATTCAAGTAAACAGAAGGGGATTGCTTCTGGAAATTAAACAAACTGTTGAACCTAACAAAATGGCTAAATCTTCTTCATGAAAGAAAGAGCTATATCCAAAGGAGACAGAACGAGTTCCTTTTTGTTGAGGAGAAGATGAAGTTCTTCATTTTTGGAAAGAAGTAGTTTAGAGGGAAAGTTAAAAAATGCACTTTGTTAGGGAGGAGGGATCTGGAATTGGGAAGGAAGTAAAATTGGAAAAAGAAAAAGTAAAAGATAAAGGAAAGCACATACATAAACAAGAATAGTAAAATAAGCATCGGCTAGATAAGAAAAATATGGTTGAGGCAAGAGATGATCATGGGCCTAATAGGATTTTACAACTCTTTGACCCACCATAAATCAAAGCATCCACTGAGATTTTATTTTCCAGGGTGCCTCACTGATCTCTTTTGTTTGTTATTTAGTAACAACTATCTATATGGATAGATATAGCCGGGCTCAACAGTAGTAGGTGCTTGAGCACCCACATGGACCTACGTGGGTCTGCCCCTGTTGACTGGGGACATGACCAAGTATTGAATTCTGACAGACAGGTCATCTCTGTGTATCAGACACATTGAGCACCATAATATACATACTACATACGGGCAATGCAAGTAAGGCTGTGTGAATGGAACAAACCTCTTCTCCCAACGATTTGCACTGAAGAGAAGATGGATTGCATGGTCGTCCAACTGTGATTTGTTAGCAAGATAAGAAGAAATCATTTGCCCAACGCCTGTATTTCTGTCCGGAAATCTCCACGACTCAACTGAATGTCCCTGCTCATCCAAATACTTGTACAGTCTGCCAGATTGCGATGTCTTCCCACAGCGATCCAGCCCTTCTAAAACAATTAAGGCTCCTCTGAAGCTGCTGCTCTCTTTGTTCTCCATATGAATAAGTCTCGAAGGCTTAAAACGTAACTTCAAACCCAAGCTAGACTTCAACGAAAACCAAGCTGCCCAAGTTCCAAATTTTCTAGGAAAAGTTGACCTTATCTTTGGTACAAAGCTTATGCTGGAAAACAAAGTTTCTTCCACTTTTAAAGTCCTTCGCCTAAAAAAATTAACACAAAACATTTTAATAAAGTAGATCTACATGACATATAGAGCAAACTTTACAAGTTAATCCCCATTTATCTTATTCTCACCAAACTAAACTCCAAACATATACTCATATAATGCACCTCACATGAAATACTCATGTCCCCTATTGATCATACTCTTATTGACATTTTATCAAGCATAATATGCACATAAATATTTACTTAGGGTTGTAAAAATTTAAACTTGGAACCTCAAAGTGAATTTTGAACCCCTAAACTGCTGAACCAACCCCTACTCTTATGTTCAAGCGATTCAAAAATAAATCACCTTACAAGTGTACTTTTTTGTCAAGAGGTTCAAGTAAACACCCTCCTGCCCCCTAGATCCACCCCTAATTATACATGTACACATGAATATATACCTGAACACAGTATAAACACCCATTTCGAGGGAACGCAAAATTTATGTATAAAATTCTTGGGTTTTGCTACTAAGAAGCTCTGCATAAACTATCAATACAAACCATGGGGTGATTGGGCAAAGATCTGAAATACACACACAATACAATAATTAACTTTTCGATAAATCAAACAAATTTTCATTTCTTATACAGAGATCCACTATTTCTTGGTGAACCAAATAAATTCAGATCAATCAATAAACAGCCAAATACACAAATTTCAGTAAAGCAAGATTGAGAAACTTACAGTATTCTGGTGAGGGCGAAATTGCAAGAATGTGTCATAATCTATTTTCCGCGCATCTTTTGAAAAGTCCCAATTTTTTATTTGGCGCCTTTAGGGTTCTTTGTATTTGCATAAATAACCACTAATGAAAAGTTTCTATTTAAAACATAACAACATTGCAATTCTAGCCACTCGTCAACTTTCTATTTATAAAAATTAGTTAAGAATTGAGTATTGACATTGTAAAGTCAAATCTCACCAAACAGATGAGATGATATGAAGAGAACATTATTCTTCTGATTTCACACTTAAAAAAATTTATTCCCTTTGAAAATTGTAACTATTTTATCATCTAAATATGCACAAAAATGCAAAGCTCAATTTTTATAAAAAAAAAACTTTAAGAAGATGAATTGAATTCGACCATAGAAGACCTTACAGAAATTGTGTAAGTTAAAAATCAATTTACAGATTACAAAATCAATAAATATAAAATTTCTTCCAAAATTTTTGTAAAACTTACGTCTAAATAAAGCAATTTCAGAATATTTTAATATAAGAAGGTTAGAACATTTTATTGAAAAGTGATAACTGATATGTTTATAACACATTATATATTAATGAAGTATTACGCATGGAAGAAAAATGTACATATGAGATAAAACAGATATACGAGTTGATATGCTTTAATATATATCATGTTATACACGAATATGCGTTGGGGATACACAAATGGAGTCATTATCAATCTTGAATTTTTAATTTTAAAATAATCTCAAATTGCCTAAAATCATCTTTAAACACTTCCAAAATAATACAATATTTAAATTCTACGCCGTCAATATGATATTTACGTCCTACACCACCAATAATATATAAAATAAGATATTTATTAGATACAAATTGAACAATCACATCTAAGTTGTCAATAAATATCTTATATTTTTCTATAAATATCCAGCAATATATGATGTCTCTCTCTTCACGGTTTGCAAATTATACAATTAGAGTATAGTTATACGAGCCTTGCTCGCAATTGTAATACAAACATAACTCATAAAATAATCCAATACATGCATAAAAATCTAGCATTTAACAATTCGTGCAAATATATATTTTGATGGGTGACGGTATAAGTTAATTGAGCAATGAATAATCTTATTTCTTTTTGGATCTATTGATAGAACATGATGGATGTACTTTATTTGAACTTATATTTGATCTTTATTATTGCTAATGAACAAGAGTGATGAATGAATGAGTGCACTTTTTTTTTATACTAGATACATGTATTTTTTTATATTGGGTTATATGTAATTTTGCTACCAGATGTATTCTAAAATACAAATACATAGGGAGAGAAGTGAGCGTGAGAAGGAGAGAGGCAAGTGAGAGAGGAGAAAGGCGAGCGAGAGAGTCAACATGTATCTTTGATACTAGATACATTCTGAAATACAGATACATATGGAGAGAGGCGATGTATCCTAAATACATGCCAATCACAATTAGATATAAATGTATCTAAAACAAACTACAAATAATTTGAACCCATGTATCCGAGATATATACATGTATTTGAATGTGTCAGATACATTTATCTAGAGAAGAAAAAGTGGTACGAAATATAATTTTCAAATCTGATGTAAAAGGATCTAAACTAATAAGATTTGTGTTGTTTTCTCTTGCTATATTCAATTAGTCAAAAAATGGTTGGGCCTTATCATTTTCTTTTACAAGTGCATTATGCCATTATATTTTAGGATATTGACACACCTACCTATAACATCTAGTAATTATTCACACGTATTTTTGTCAATAATTAAGCTTAGTAATTGAAGCCTAAAATGTTGATATTGAAAATTCAAATATCATAAAAAATGATAGTGGTGTCAAGTTTTTCTGCCGACGGTTTCTTTCGTCCTCAAAGTGTCTATGATATCAGTTCATATTTGATTACCTGAAACTTATGTAAAAACATATGGCAGGATTCGTCATCTTGGTAAGATTTATTCTATTGATAGCTCAGGCTCTACAAGCTTCGGGGCTTATATAATCTCCTAATACACAATCTAACGCCTTTTTAAAACTAGTCAAAATAAATATCAATTATATCAGTTCAGACTTGTGTTGCTCGCCTAAAAAGATTCTGTTGGTCTTTTCAATAGACAAAATGGGCAATCACCAAATAGAAGAGTAGCTCGCCTATAAGGAGAAGAACGATGCTTCGTGATTATTTTTCTTCTCCCAATCTGCTCTCGCTCACTACTGTAGAAAAAAAGATTATCCATCCGATTCAACACCTGAAAAATATATTCCCTCGAAATTGTAACTATCTTGTCGTTCAAATAATACAAAAATGCAGAGCTAATTTATTATTTTTAAAAAAAAAAACAAAGATAGAATTGGATTCAACCATTACCTTACATATTTTGTACAAGTCGGTTATCAATTTATAAGGAGAAAATGGCCAAAATCCCCCCTAACCTATAGCCGAATTTCCAACTACACACTTATACTTTACGGGGATCCTATTACCCCCTTGAACTTTTTAAAAATGGAATTAATCTCACCCTATATGCTGAGGTGGCAAATAAAGTGTATTCACTTTCTCAAAGAGAGTGAGAGACGGTTTTTTTTTAATAAAACTTTAACTTTGGAAGTAATTTCTCCTTTTTATATTAAGTTTTTGATTTATTTTTTTAAAATTATGTTATCTTTTACTTCTATTTATCTTTTCTTTTTTATTTTCTTTGTCTTCTTTCTTTTTCTCTTCAACACTTCGCCGGATTTAAGTCACCGGAAAATGCCATGAACTTATTTCACTATTCAGCTATCACTAATCCTATCTCTTTCCTCTTTGTTTTTCCAGAAGAAATCGACTCCCCTTCTTTTAATCATAAACTTCATTTTTTCATTCTCACACCACCAATTTTGCCACTACCATGTCGCCATTTTCAACTACTTTTTCCGATTTGAACAAGAAATATTTAAAAGTGAGACAGATAGATTGGTTTCGTTCTAAAACACTAAAAAACACCTTTCGTAGACAGTGACCATGGCAACGAGATAAAAATAGCAAAAACAATTTTCAATACTTCAAATCACAAATTCACTTTGGATTTTGCTATCATCTCCAACTCCAATATGCCACCCACTTTCCGAAAATAGTTGACCATATGAACTTATCAAATATGCCGTCTTCTAATTCTCCGGTTGGCAGCCTCAAATTCGATTCAACAATATTATCAAGTTGAATGAAACTTCACTAAAATTATGAAAAATAAAATAAAATAAAAAATATAAAAAGAATAGAAAGAAGAAGAAAGTTAATGTGCTTCTGGGTTTCATATCAATGGAGAAAAAGTTATTGTTAAAGAAAAAGAAAATAAAAGTCAAAAGAGGATTAAAAACAAAAGAGAAAAAGAGAAAGGAAAATATAAAATAAAGATAAAGAATAATAACTTTTTTATTAAAAAAAATAATATAATATTATGTGGCAGGCGAGTGTATATCACTGCTTAACTTAAATCTGGGTATGACTTTTTAAGGGGGTATATATTTCACTTTTAAAATGTTCAGGGGGGTGATAGGACACCCGTGAAGTTGGAGTGTGTAGTTGAGATTTCGGGTATAGATTGGGGGGTTTTAGACCATTTTCTTTTCAAAATCAATAGCTACGATTTCTCTAGAAAAAATTGCAAAATAATTCTAGAAAATTTTTGATATGAAAAATTCTGATGATTCCATAAGAATGTAATATATTTATATCACATTGTATATTAATGTAATATCTGTAGAGATGAAAAATAAATATATGAGATAAAACATATATACAAGTTGATATACTCTGAGATATATCATAATATACTTGATATTCATAGTCTTTTTTAACCTCGAGTTTTAATTTAAGATTCATTTTAAATTCGTCTCGAACCATCTTTAAACACTTTCAAAAAAATATGATATTTACATCCTACGCCATCAATATGATATTCACGTCCCACGTCATTAATGGAGTAAAAAAATAAGGTATTTCTCATATACAAGTTAAACAACTACATTTAAATTATCAATAAACATCTTATTTTCTTGTAAATATTCGACAATGTATGATGTCCCTTTCTTTACAATTTGCAAGTTTTGCTGTTAGAATATATAGTTGTACGAGTCTTGCTTGCCATTGTGATACAAACCTGACTTATAAAATAATGTAACTAACACAAGCATAAAAATTGAGTATTTCACAATCTGTGCAATGATCTTATTTCTTTCAGATCCATTGATAATATACATGATGGATCTAATTCATTTTCACTTATATTTGATCATTACTATTGCCAATGAACATGGGTAAATATTCATGACTATCATTAACATAATTTTCTAAATCATACCACGCAATGTAACAATGATTTGAATTTTAAAAAAAATAAAATTATGTGTATCAAGTTTAATAAGGTTTGCTTGAGAAATCTATATATAATTAATAGGAAGAAAGTCTAAATATAGTATAAATAAACTCACTAAATATAGTTACCATTTATTTTGCAGTTTTATAATTATTTTAATTTCTTACAATATTTTTAAAATTCATATTCTGATAGTTTTTAAATTATAGTAATATATATTTAAAATCGTTCATTAAAGACAAAAACAAAAAAAAGATAGCTATTTAATTTAATTAATAAAAGAAAAAATATCCTATCCTACGTATTTTTGGGTTAGTGAGCTAATGGAGTTAGTGGGGGTAATGGGGTCAAGTAATGGATAAGGGTCGTGTAGGCTAATTTTCTTTAGCTTAGTTTTTTTGTCTTTTTAATTTTAAATATTAAAAAAATTTAAAGATAAACTATTAAACTGCTTAGGCTAGAATTGTTTTCTAATTCATAATTTAATATATATATATATATATATATTAACATAAACATGAGGAATACATGTTTTTTTTTAAAATTTAGGATAAAGTATTGTAAATATAAGCATTGTTTTTGAAAACCGATAAAAGAACATATAAAAGAAGTAATTTGATTAAATAATTAAAATTTTAAAATTAGATTGAAATAATAACAATAATAATAATAATAATAATAATAATAATAATCTATCTCTATATAATAGGAGAATTAAAAAGTGCCACATGTTAGCCCCACAAAAAAACAGACTACATGTTAGCCCCACAAAAAAACAGACTTTTTAAATAGTTAAAATTAATTACATGTAAAAGAATTAAATAATAAATTATTATTTTGTTTTAAAAATAATTTTAAAGCAGTTTTCACAATTAAACGATAAAAAAACTTTAAATCGTTCTAATTATTAATTGAAAGTATATATATATATATATATTTTGAAAGTAAGAAATTGTTTTTTCTTAAAAGTAACATAATATAGAGGGAAAAATGTATGTTGAGATGATCAGTTTTTACAAAATTTGAATTTTAAATAAATTAAAAAACAATTTATTTGTATTAAAAAACAATTCTAAATATGGTTATATTCTACAAAAACAATTTATATTTAAAAAACATAATTCTGAATTACTAAAATTAATTTAATTTATTTGTAAACTCACTAAATATGGTTACTACAAAATAGTAAATAATCACGTTTTTTTACTCCTTTTTATTAGCAATTCTAATGTCAGTTTTTAAATTAATTATTTTTTCTCGAATTGTCACAATGTAATGAAATACCTTTAATTATCAATTGAACTTTCAAACTAATTAAAAGGATATAAATCACAACCAATATATACAAATTATTTTTAAAAAATCTATTAATTTAAACAATTTATCAACAATTAAGTTGTAACATATTTTTTTGATATTTTTATATTATAAATTAATTATCTAATCTGTAATTATATTAAATAGCAAATCACAATTTAAATAACAAAACAAAAATTTTTAAAAATTATTGTAATTAACGTGAAATAAGTTTTAAAAATTCTCCTTTTATAATTAAAAAATGTTTAAAATTAATGTCCCAAAACCATCTCTCAACTACAAAAAAAAAAGTAAAAAAAATCTCTACTAGCTCTTAAACACACCTACATACGTTTTTTTAAATCATTAAAAGATTAAGATTTAAAATTTAAATTAAATATTAAACAGTTTTAGAGATAATAGTCACAATTGTGAAAACAGTTTCAACTTCCTCACTTTTTTTGTAGGAATTTAAACTTCAAAGTTATCTATTTAAAAGAGTTATTCTAATCAAACACAATTTCCCTTGTATCTCATATGACATGCTAATATTTAAAATTTTCAAATTGCAGAAAATAGATGAATAGTGAAACTCCATGAATTTTACTTGATTATGTTTCAGATGAATAGCAAATAATTCAGGTCAGTTTTTTTTTTATTATTATAATCATCTTTTTAATTAAGGTTAGTTCTTCTATCTATTGGTAAATACTTTTCTTTCTTATCTTTTTTTATTTATAAAAGTTGATAAAGTAATCCAATGTGATCAAACTTCTAAATTCTCATGATGTTAGAAATTGAATTTTCCCCGTTATTTCATTTCCACATTTGTATGTGGTGGGAACTATGGAATTTTATGGATATTCTCTTCTAATTATTTGTTTATATAAGATTTGAGATAATATGAAGATTTTTGTATAGTTAATAAATCTTGACACATAATTTTTTTTAATTATTTATTGCAGTCAATAAATTATGGCTTCACATAATTATTTTGTCGATGAACTATCAAGTTCGAAGATACAATGAAATTTGAATGTTTGTGTTATGTGATTATGATATATTCCGAATCACTAGAAGTAACTTATAATTCTTTTTAAATTAATTATGTATACATATATGTATTCTTTGGTTAACACTTAATTTAAATGTATAATATGCAGATCTAATTATATAGTTGAATTGATATTGTTTTTTATCCTTGAAATCTTGAAAAATACTATTTAAAATAATCCCGTGATATAATATTAAGTACTTCAAAAATAAAATGAAAATATATATTAATTCAATATTTCCAGATAAGAAATAAATAAATATTCAATAATATGCTGAAAGTTCAAAAAATTTCCTTTAAATCATCTTTTGGAGAAAATATCTAAAAATAAGTGACTAAAATTTTTGTTTGTGTTTTTTAAGCATTTGGGACACAGTTAAATGAACTAAAACAAATAATGATAAATATCAACATACAAAAAAAAATAATTAGTATTTTAAAATAACTAACACGTATCAAAATCATAAATTTTCTTTAAATGTCATACTTATTAGAATTCAATTCATTAAATAAAAAATCTAATTTTAAGAAAAATCTAAATAAAAACTTAAAACTATTTATTCACCGTTGATATTGTCGATTTTCAAGTTACTCTTTTTTTTTGCTTATTAATGATTATAATCTACATTTTGTTTGGATATAGGGTAATCGTACACATGCATTAATTGAAATTACATAATAAGTATTTGAGAGATAAGATTCATGAAGCTGACATTATTAAAATAATGCTCTAAAAAGTATATATTTCAAAAAACATTGATATCAGTTTACGCTTATTAAAATAATATATTAATTATTTATTTTTATTAATTTTAGAAGTCCTTAAACATATTTTATATAAATGGATATAAAACAGTTGTATAACTTCTCATTACCCATCCACTATTACACAGTCCTATAATTAATGAAAACTAGATTGATAACCTTTTGTTTTTCAGTAGTTATCTTAAACTAAATAAAAATAGAAAATCAGGAAAGAAATAATCGAGATTATTTTAAATTTAAATAATTACTTCAAATTAAAATATTTTTTAAAGTTAATATCATTTTTTTGTCTTTCTTTATTAAATTTATGTTTGTTTATGGTTATTTTATTTTGTAAAAATGAAAATATAACTTTACTATGGTTATCTATGCATAAATTCTTTTAACAATTTAATTTTGCTCCTCCTTTCGACGTGACTTCGTAGTTGTTGAGAGAAAAATCACTATAATCAACTTTATATTTAGAATTAACACTATCGTGAGATTTGTGTATGTGTTATATCTGTAGCAACGTTTTAAGCATTAAAATCTCTTATCAATAATTATTGCAAATCGTTAATTTTTGTTGATTCTTTTTTCTATTTTTATTAATAATTTTTAATGATTGTAAGTGTTTTTTTTTTGCAGGACGATTAGTGAGTGAATTTGCTGGATTTGAATTTGAATTTTTATTCTAATTTTTTTAGATATTATCAAAGTTATTATCGACACATATTTAAAGTGTAGCATTCATTTGATACTAATAGTATCTTATAAAATTATTGCTTATTTTGTTGTTGTGTTGATGCCATTGATATTATTAAACAAAGGCTCAATACTAAAAAAAAATATTTACCAAAAGTTCATCCATAAGCCAACCAAATCTATGTATTTATTCTATTTTACTAATGTGATATATCATAATGTGGTAAAAATCGCATGCTTCTTAATATCTTGAAGTTGATAATAGTTGTATATATCAATGAGATATTATTTTCTAATTTTTTATTTTTGATAATCTATATGAATACTATTAGCAGTGTTTTGCACAAATATTTAATACATATAATTTAAAATTAATTTGTATACTCACTAAATATGATTTATTACAATAGAGTAAATTATTTTTTTACCCCTTATTAATAGCAATTACAAGATTAGTTTTTATCTCCTATAATTGATTAAATTAATTAATTTATCTCCAATTCTTACTGCAATTAATTTTAAAAATTATTGAGATCAGTTTCAAATTTGTGTGCAGTAATTTTATGATGAATTTCAAAAATTGAGGTAATTGATTAATAACTATCTTTTCAGAAAAAAAAATTAAATACTCCCAGAAGTGTAGAATCTCTTCTCCTAAATCATAGGCACATAATAATTCATTTATCTCCACTCAAAATAATAAACACTAAAAATTAATAATCTATTTTAATCTTAAATATTTATAAAAATAAAAATGGATATTTCTTTAAAAAACAAAATGTTCAAGAAAATAAAATGTGCAACATATAAGTGGGTTGTTCAATTATGGATATGGATATGAATAGTATATATTCTTAGGTAAATATATTAATTTTGAAAAGAATTAATTGAAAATTCAAAATTTATTTATTTTTAACATTTTCAATCATCCATCTTTATTATAAGGGGGAGAATATCTATTATTATTCTATTTATATATCTAATAGGAGAGGAAAATACAATTACTATAAAATAAAATTTATCATTAAATCAACAAATACAATTTAGAATTTTAAAATAAAAATAAAGTTGCAAACATACCCAAAAAAAATATCTGATGTATATATTTTTTAAAGAAATAAATATATTCAGACATTATAACTGGTACCACTTGACTTCTTTTTATTGTAAAAATAAATTACAGTGTTATATAAAGCTTTTTTGTTACTTTTAATTACTGTATTTAGTTTTTTTGGTTATTTAAAGTACATAAATAAAATGTTACTTAATAATAATAAAAATGATTTATGTGCAAAATCAAGGAATTACTTCACTATGTGTGTTTAGTTAATTTCAATAATAAATATGAAATATATTTATTAATTATGTATTAAATTCTATTTTCATGTTTGTAATAAATATTAAATAATAATTTATAATTTATGATTTAATAAAATTTTCCATTAATAATTTGACTCAAATTAAAATCAGTAAATAACATTTTTGAAATTTGTGGTTTTGAATTATACGTATATAAAACATTTAAATTTGTTTTTTTTTTACTTTTATAGTATTAAATATTTTATGTGGAGTGTTGAAATTTGATTTTTTTATAATAAAAAAAATACCTTTTTAATAGCTTAACATAAATATATCGTAACCTAAAAATGTACCTGATCATAACTATTAGAATAATATTATAACAAGTAAAGTTATATACTAAATCATTGAGTTAATATGATCATATAAATATTAATAATGTATTACTATAACTATTTAAACAATATATTAACAAGTAAATCAATTTTATCTATTTAAAAAATATATTAACAAGTAAATCAATTTTATATATTTAAAAAATATATTAACAAGTAAATAAATTTTATAAATTACTTTTAATTTAACAATTATGACATTTAAAAATATCCGCGCAACGCGCGGATACGAATACTAGTATTACTTAAAAAGAAATAAGATTTTCTACTAGTGTCTGAATTACTAACTAGTAGTTGGGTAAATACCAATAATAATTAGCAGGAACTCTTGACTTTGCTGTGATACATAATGCTTTAACGACTAAAAAAACAAATTTGCTTTCGCATATATTCATTTAAAGGATGAATACTTAAATAAATAAAACATTTGAATTTTATAATATTACTAGATAATTTAAGGCCCGTAATATAATTTCACATATTTTTTTTGAAAAAATTACATAAATTCACAACTTAAGATATTATAATCTCTAAAATTTCATGTCATTTAAAAAAATTTCAAAAATCCCCTCTCAAATACATCTCTATTCCCTCTCGGATACATCCATCCCCTATCGGATATATCCCTCCCATGAAGTAATGTATCATTTGCAATGTATCGGAAAACCAAGGAATGCATTCGAGGGCAATGAAAAGTTCGAGATTTTTGTATGACGAAACTTCCGGGATAGAATGTAATTAGCCCCCAAATGTATGAGATTTCTGTACTTTATACTATTTTTTTCAGTAAACAACTTCAATATATTACTTAATAATCTGTTTCAAATGTTCATATGACATAAATGCGTCCTTTACAACCCAAATTGAGAAAGTTGAATTCCAAGAAATTCTATGCAGTAATGAAATGGAGAATTGCGTTAGATTATGAGTTAAAATATTTTGTGTTCATGTTGGAGTAAGGACTCTCTGAGTAGAATTGTCAGTGCAGTGGGTAAGCCTTTGTATGTTGATGAATGCACAACTAAGCAGACTAGGATCTCCTTTGCAAGAATGGTAATCGAGGTTAATGTCACTAACCCCTCACCTAATGAGATCACTGTTTTGGAACCCAATGGCAAACAGATTGTGCAAGCTGTTACTTATGACTGGAGGCCAAAATTTTGTCAACAATGCTCAGTGGTAGGACATTGCTGCCCACCTAAACCTCCAAACCCTGTGAATGAAGGCCAGAACAGACAGCATAATGTCAAGAAAGTGACTCACGAATGGAAGTATAAGGGTGTCATACCAGCAACTACAGTTGCTCCTTGCCCTGTTAAGATATATGAGAATGAGCTGGTCCATACTCCTACAAAGGAACCCCCCAGGTATAATAGCATAAACCAGTCCTGAGTTTAATCTAATCAATTTCCCTGCTTTGAGTTCAGTCCTACTAAAGAATGGATTTGCAAGTTTGATCAGCAGACCTTGGGATGAAAGTGGTTTAGGAAAACTCCCTCCAGAAAAAGGAGGTCCATCAAAAACTATCTGATGAGTTGGATAATATGGAATGTCAGGGGAATAAATAAGTGGCATAAACAAAAGGAACTAAAACACCTTTTGAAGAGTAGGAAAATAAAGCTTGCTGGTTTTGTTGAAACTAGAGTCAAACAACATAACCATTTAAAGATTGCAAATAATATTTGTCCAAACTGGGAGGTGATTTCCAACTATCAACATGCTACTAATGGAAGAATTTTGGTAGCTTGGGATCCTAATGTTTATAAAATCACTGAGCTCACATCATCTGCACAACTTATACATTGTCTAGTATCTGATGTACTAGGATCTTTTACTTGTGAGTGTACAGTGGTATATGGCTATAACTCCATAGAAATGAGAAAGCCCCTATGGTTTGAACTGAGAAACATTGGCCAGCATAGTAATTGCCTTGGATCATTTGTGGAGACTTCAATGCAGTACTGCATCCATCTGATAGAATATTTGGTTCTCATGTCACTCTTGCTGAGATTAAAGATTACACTGAATGCATTCATGATCTAATGGTGTATGAACTAGCTTGGAAAGGAGTTTATTATACTTGGACAAACAAACAACTAGGGGCTGTTAGAATTTGTAGCAGGATTGATAGAGCTTTTGGCAATCATGACCGGATGTTACAATGGGGACATGTGCAAACTGTATATGAGCTACCTCAATTATCAGATCATTCTCCCATGCTATTCACACTGGAAATTAAACATTGTATTACTAAAAATTCTTTTAGATTCTTCAATATTTGGGCTGATCACTCTAATTTTAGAAGTATTGTAGAAGACATCTGGACTATACAGCTGGCAACTGATCCAATGGAAAACATATGGAGGAAATTGAAGGCTCTAAAATCTCCTCTAACAACTTTGAATAAAGAGGAATTCAAGGGGATTGAAATGAAAATCTCTAAAGCTAGAATGGACCTACTACAAGTACAAGATCAACTCACTAGACATTGCTCTAACAATTTATTATTGCTGGAGAAGAAGATCTTACTAGATTTAGAGAAGTGGTCCAATATTGAGGAAAATGCTCTTAGACAGAAATCCAGAGCTAAATGGATACAACTTGGGGATGGTAACAATCAGTTCTTTTCAGCAGTCATAAAGGAGAGAGTTCATAGGAAACAAATCCTTGAACTCACCTCTCTCACCGGTACTATTCTAAATTACCAAAACGACATTAAGGAAGAGATCCTAACATTTTATAAATCTTTAATGGGTTCAGCAGCTCAAACCCTACCTGTAGTTAATAGAGTCATTATGAGAGAATGTCCTGTCCTAAAACATCAACAAGGAATTCTTTTGTGTAAACCAGTAAGTGATGAGGAAATATATTCAGGTCTGCTAGCCATTGGAGATGATAAAGCCCCAGGAGTAGATGGATACAATGCCTATTTTTATAAAAAAATCATGGCCTATAATTAGAGGGGATGTCCTACAGGCTATCAGGGAATTCTTCACCTCAGGCCAAATGCATAGAGGTATCAACTGCACTTCTGTTACTCTAGTCCCTAAGATAGCCAATCCTACTTCTGTGAAAGAGTATAGACCAATTGCATGTTGCACAATCCTTTATAAAATCATAGCAAATATTATAATAGGCAGACTCCAAAAGGCAATAGCATCAGTGATTTGTGAAGCACAAACATGTTTCATTCCTGATAGAAAAATTGCAGACAATATCATACTAGCAACCGACCTAGTAAAAGCTTATCAGAGAAAGCATATTTCCCCAAGATGTATGGTAAAAATAGATCTGCAAAAGGCATATGATTCAGTGGAATGGAGCTTCTTGAAGCAGGTTATGATTGAACTATGTTTCCCAGCAAAGTTCATTGAGTGAATTATGCAATGTGTACAGACTGTGAATTATTCTGTGATGATAAATAGAGAACCAACTGCTCCTTTTAATGCTGCCAAAGGTCTCAGGCAAGGAGACCCTATATCTCCATTTTTGTTTGCCATAGCCATGAAATACCTTAGTAGATCACTCCACACACTCAAAGGCAACAAAAATTATTCCTTCCATCCTAGATGTGCTAAGCTTGGAGTCTCTTATTTGTGCTTTGCTGATGATCTACTACTATTTGCCAGAGGTGATCTTAATTCTGTTACAACTTTGGTTGATTGTTTCCAATCCTTCTCACAAGCCTCGGGACTACAGGAAAATATGGGAAAATGTTCAATTTACTTTGGAGGAGTCTCAAGTGTAGAAGGAGATAGGATCATTAACCACACTAGATTTTCAGCAAGACAATTTCTTTTCAAATATCTAGGCATTCCCCTCTCTACAAAGAAGATCCCAATAATCCAATGGATTCCTTTGGTAGAAAAAATTATTGCAAAAATCTCTTCCTGGACTGCTAGCAAACTATCACACGCTGGACGATTACAATTAATCTAAACTGTCCTATTTGGTATCCAATCGTATTGGTCCCAACTCTTCCTTATTCCAGTAAAGGTACTAAAACTCATTGACTCTCACTGCAGGAGCTTTCTATGGTCAGGAACCAATGCGATTATCAAAAAATCCCCAGTTTCTTGGGAAAAGATTTGTACACCAAAATCTATGGGAGGATTGAATCTAACTAACATCAGGTTATGGAACAAGACTGCTATTGCAAAAACTAATTGGGACCTAGCTCATAAGCAAGACAAGTTATGGATTAGATGGATCCATACATACTATATCAAGGCCAGTATAGTATCATCAACCCCTATTCCTGCTCAGGCCTCGTGGATGATTAGGAAAATTATTGCAGCAAGAAGCACTTTGGAACAAACACAAACAATGCAATTAAGCTCAATTAGCATTAAAGCTATTTATCTGAAGATACTGGAGGATAATCTGAGAGTGACCTGGAAGTGTTTGATGTTTGCGAACAATGCTAGACCAAAGGCTAGATTCACTATGTGGCTTCAACTACAGGATAGATTGCAAACCACTGATAGATTACAGACTTGGGGGATAAATGTTGATCAAACTTGCAAACTCTGTCAGCAGCAATTAGAATCACGGGATCATCTTTATGTTCAGTGTGTATTTACCCAAAAGGTGTGGGAAAGAATCATGAATTGGCTTACATGGCAATGGATTACTATAACAAACTGGGATGATCACTTAACCTAGTGCATACAATATGCAAAAGGGAAATCCATTACTGCACAAATCTTCAAAATGGTGTATGCAGAATTAGTGTATGAGATATGGATTGAAAGGAATAGAAGAATCTTTGAAAACAAGAGAAGACAAAGTGCGGAGCTTGCAAAGGAGATAGCCTACACTTGTAATCTGAGAGCTACGATGAAGATTAAGGCAAAATTACAGCAGCTAAGATTTTAATTTAGCTTTACAGTTTAGTTGTTGCTTATGAGTTTGTAACCCTTGAGATAGCAATATGCGCTAATATTGCTATGGTTTTGTAAATCTTTCATTGGTGATTAATGAAATTTCGTTACCAAAAAAAATAATAATAATATTTTGTGTTCGAGGAATATATAAAATGTTGATATCTTTGAAAAAGGTCATCGATCTTCATATATTTTCGCAAGTGGTATCTATTTTCCACAGTGTTGTTATCTTCTTTTTGTAATATTTGCACCATAAGCTTTGTATCTAATAAACTACTAATCATTGATCAACCAATTCGTAAATATTGATTCAAAGCCTTTCAAATCTCTATTTCTTCAACTTAAGTATAATTTGTTTGTAGTTTGCTTTGTCGATGAATTTTGTGATACATTTTATTAATGACTTTGATAAATAGAAATACTTCTACTTATTTTGATTTTAATTTGAAAGTATTTATTAAAAAATTGATTTCTAACTCCATAACAATAAAAACAATCATGAAAGCAACTTTATTTCTATACACAATAACAACTATCTTAATGTTAAATTCTAAATTACATTAATAAATTTTTTGATAATACACTCTAAATATCATGCCGTAAAAGAAAATTTTGAATCTTACCCTCACAAAATAACCGATGTACTTGTTTTCTTTTTCAGGTTGTCTTTCCCTAATTTAGTTATTTTGTTTATTTTTTTCTTCCTCTATATTTCTCAATAAAGTCCTTTTCTATTGACATTTTCTTTTGCTGTTCTTCTTTATTTTTTAACTCCTCATTTTTCTTTAGTTTGTATTTTAGTATTCCTTAGAATTTGAATATTAAACTTTTTTTTCAAATTTTTTCTATTAATATTTGATATTAAGAAAATATCCTATATAGAAATGAAAAATTAATATTTTTTAATCTTTCGATGAACGCATTATCAAATTATTAATTTCTTGATAGTCAAACATTGTTCATTCTTTTAGTCACGAAATTTGATATTTTTTAAAAATTAATTAAAAAATATTGATACATCATTTTAAAGACTTTTTTAATAGTCAAGATACGAATTTTAGTAGTGGTCATATTATGTAACATAATATTAAAAATATGTTTCCGCAATAATCCTTAAAGTATTTTTAGGAACAAAATATTAACTATTCAAACACATTTTATTTTAAATTAGTTTAAAATTTTCTTGTTAAAACATGTCAATAGAAACGCTTCATTTTAACACAATTATAAAAATATCCTTATGGGCCCATAAGAAAAGTAAAGACATGTATGGATTCTTTTAGATTTTCATTTTGACCATTAATTATGCAATTATTATTTTGCCCTTAAATGATGTTAAAATATTAACTATTCAAACACATTTTATTTTAAATTAGTTTAAAATTTTCTTTTTAAAACATGTCAATAGAAACTCTTCATTTTAACACAATTATAAAAATATCCTTATGGGCCCATAAGAAAAGTAAAGACATGTATGGATTCTTTTAGATTTTCATTTTGACCATTAATTATGCAATTATTATTTTTCCCTTAAATGATGTTAAAATTACTAAAATGCCATTGGTCGTCCTTCTCATGGCTCTTCTATATAATAGAAATATAGGCAAAATTTTTGTATGCAATAGTAATGTTATTCTATTTCTATAATATATACTTAATTAGACTATATATCAAACTTTAAATTTGAACCAAACATCAAATCATTATTATTTTTTGGTGCCTCAATCCCGCATATAATTGTCTAGAGCTATCACAAAAGTCTTTATGAATTGTCCGTTTAGTGTGACCACATATAACTCTGCTATCATGAATGCACATTAAAAAAATGAGAGTCTAGACGCTCGTTCCTCGTCACGAGATAAATTATTGCTTATAGGAAAAGAATAATAATATATTAACCAATTAGATAACACTTGTACAAAAATAACGTCATTGATTGAACATTAACCACGACTTCAAGTACATCAATGTTTCATCTCGGAGAACAACTATATCAAAACAACAAACATTTGATTATTCATGCATCATATTAATACTTGTAAAGTGTCGAAATTTAATATTAAATACTAATAACTAATTTAATTAATCGTTCGTATATTCTCTGTACAAAGAAAAATATTTTCACCAATTTTAGCCAATCAACAATCGAAAATATTTAAAAAGTAAACATCATCATATGTTTTTTTAATTTTTCATTCAGTGTTCGAAACCAACATTGAAACCCGACTAAATTCGAATTCGAGCCTGAAACTTATATTTTTCGTTTTCAAATTTCAATTATTAGACAAATAAAGTGCAATGGAATAAAGTCCATCAACACCGTTCATCATGGCACTACATGTGTGATTCTTTAAATTTCAAACAAGTTGGCTAAAATCAATGGTTGATGTTTCTCACAGACAAGACCATAGTATAGACATGCATGTACAAACATTAACATATGAAAATGTGTTAAGGATTTTTTTTCCAGTAAGTATATATACAATGAAATGGAAGACAAACAATCCCTTCCAAATTTATCAGATCAAAAATTTTCTTTGTTTTTCCTTTCTTCTTCACTACCACATATTCTTTCTTCTTACCAAAAAAAAAGATAATTTTTTTTTAATATAAAATCAATTTTTTTTTTTTTTTTATATAAAATTAAAGGCTTAGAAACAATCTTTTCTTAGCTGAACAACATATTGTGTATTCAAAATTGTTACATATTTGATTGGAAAGATTGGAAAGAGAAGAGAAAAGAGTGGGGGACACCAAAGTTGGGGGGCAAAATATAGAGAAGGAAGAACAACGCCCTTCGTTCTACTATTGCCCCCTCTTTAGATCTTACTGTTTTCTCATCTGGGTATTCATCAATCGGTTGATTCTTGATTTGGGTATTCATTTTTTTCTATCAATTGTCTTTGTTAGATGTTTTGGGTTGATGAAAGCATTTTGATTGTTGGGTCGTTGTTGTTTTTGCTTGTTTTGTTGGGTTTTACATTTTGATTCTAAATTTTGATTGATCGTTTAAGGATCCGATAGTTTTTGATTGAATCTGATAATGTTTGATTGATTTTGGTACTTTATTTATTGTAAAGGTGTGGTCTTTTTAGTTTTTTCAATCTGCATTTCATTTCATTAAGTGGGAATTGAAAGTGAATCTAGATGGGTGTGTTCTTGTTTGGAAAGTTAGGTGGACTTGTATGATGTATCTTTGATTTCATCAAGTTATGTTTTTTCAGCTTTAAATTCAATATTATAGGATGATGATTGAGTACCTTGGAGATGAGGTTTTGAGGATTTTGATTTGTTGTTTGTAGGAAAATGCAATCTGATCTTGGGAAGTTATTCATTGGTGGAATTTCATGGGACACAAATGAAGAGCGTCTGAAGGAGTATTTTAGTACTTATGGGGAGGTTTTAGAGGCTGTAATTATGAAGGATAGGACTACTGGACGTGCCCGTGGTTTTGGTTTTATTGTCTTTGCTGATCCTGTTGTTGCTGATAGGGTTATCAAGGAGAAACACAACATTGATGGCAGGATGGTAAGCTGTTCTAGTTTGCAAATTTGTTTTACAATTGGTTCTTTTTGATTTGTTGAACAAGGAGCATATAAGGTTGTCGTTTGAACTTCTGATATGATTATACTTTTGGATGACACCTAAAATCAAGGGAAATGTGACACTGTAATGGAGAGTTAGCGTTATATATCTAAGTTTTCTTGGTACAAATGGTGTTTTACCGTGCAATAAACTGGCACATTGTTCCCATTATTATGGCATATCACATCTGCCATGAACTTTTTTGCCCTCTTCTTTGATATGAACTTCGACTGATGGAGTGGTTACAATTAACTCTCTAATCTCTTTTTTTTACTCATCATGGTCTACTTATATTTCAGGTTGAAGCAAAGAAGGCTGTTCCAAGGGATGACCAGAGCACAATAAGTAGAAGCAGTCCTAGCATTCAGGGTTCTCCAGGTCCAGGACGTACAAGAAAAATTTTTGTTGGAGGTTTAGCATCCACAGTAACTGAGACTGACTTTAAGGAGTACTTTGAGCAATTCGGAACAATCACCGATGTAGTAGTTATGTACGACCATAACACTCAGAGACCAAGAGGATTTGGGTTCATAACTTATGATTCAGAGGATGCAGTGGATAAAGTATTGCTTAAGGCCTTCCATGAGCTGAATGGTAAAATGGTCGAGGTCAAACATGCAGTCCCCAAAGAGTCATCACCAGGTCCAAGACTTGGTGGGTTCAACCATCCATTAAGTAGGATCAATAACTTCCTTAATGGATACACACAAGGATACTCTCCGAATACTGTTGCAGGATATGGAGTCAGGATGGATGGTAGATTTAGCCCCATTGCTGGAGGTAGAAGTGGTTTTGCTCCATTTGGTTCTGGTTATGGAATGGGGCTTAACTTTGAACTAGGGTTAAGCCCAGGATATGGGGGAAGTGCAAACTTTAACAGCAGCTTGAGCTACGGACGGGGACTGAACCCTTATTATGTTAATAGCTCAAACAGAGTTGGTGGTCCTATTGGGTTTGATGGAGTAAATGGAGGAAATAGTTCATTCTTCAGCTCAGCAACTCGGAATTTGTGGGGAAATGGGGGTTTGGGTTATGGAACAAACTCCACAAGCTCTAGCAACTTTGCAGTTGCTGGAAATGGGAACAACGGGGCAGGAAACTTTAGCAACACTGGAGTTTGGGGTTCATCTTCAATTTCCCCTCAAGGTAGAGGAAATGTTTCTAACCAAAGTGGAAATCTTGGTTATGGTGGTGATGATAGTTTATATGGGTTGACTGGAGGCTATGGAAGAAATGTTACATCAAGTGGGGCTCCTACTTCATCATATCCTGCATCTAATGGTAGCTATGATGGGCCTTTTGCTGATTTATACAGTGGTGGTTTGGGATATAGTGATTCCACTTGGCGCTCTGCAAATTCTGAGCGAGATGGATCTGGTTCAATTGGTTATGGACTCGCCAATGCATCCTCAGACATGCCACCTAAAAGTTCTGCTAGTTATGTTGGCAGTTATGGTGTTGGTAAAAGACAGACAAACAGCGGTAAGCTTCTCACTAACCCTTTAAAGCCAGAGGTTGCTTCACCTTGCTAAATTTTCCTTTAATTTTCTGATGAACTTGGATTAATGTTGTTGATACCATGATTTGTCATCAGAAGCAGGTGATTAACACGCTTCATTCTCTTGACTTACGACATTTATGCATCTAGGTTTTTCTTTTTCGAAATTAAGTGCAAGAATCCTTACAGGGATTCACTCTGTAGAGAAGCATCTCTCATACTTGCACGTATGATGTGATGTCTAACTATTTTAACTTGGCATCAAGTTCTTTTTCTAGAGCATGTTTGTGCTTCAGATTTTTGTTTACTCACTTTGAAAATTGCATTATGATTAAGAAGTTGTGTAGCTCGGACTCTTCAAAAATGCCAACGGATGCATGTCGGATCGTCCAAAAGTAGTGCTTTTTTGGAGGATCCGACATGGGTGCGGCAACATAGTTGGAGAGTCTGAGCAACATAGATTAGAAGCACAACATTGTGAGTCAATGTACATAATTCCATTTACTTAAAAAGAAAGAGAGTCTTATATCATTTTCAAATTATGGTGGATTAAAACAAGAAGGATCTCTGGATATTAGTTGAACCATTGATAAAAGGAAGCTTATTAGGAGGTACAAGTTGGCCATTTGTGATTTATTTTAAGTTTCGTTCAGTTGCTTATTTCTTTGTAATGTAAAATTCTAGCTTGTATTACTAAAGCCGTTTGCTTAATCGATGAAAGTGACAAAGTGATATAAAGCAAGTGATGCAACTTCAAAGGAGCGTACTCTCTTTAAACTTTAGGTGCAAAGCGATCTAAGTGAGAAACAAATGTTTCTTTACCATTTCCCATAAAAAAGAAAAAGAAAAAAGAAGCAAATGTTTCTCTCAGCCCAACTTTAAAAGATGACAAGAAGAGAAAAGTACAACAATAAATATGCCTCTTGCTACCTGAGTACT
Organism: Solanum appendiculatum; assembly: GCA_018342035.1. Classification (NCBI taxonomy): domain Eukaryota; kingdom Viridiplantae; phylum Streptophyta; class Magnoliopsida; order Solanales; family Solanaceae; genus Solanum; species Solanum appendiculatum. Next base: position 1,025,180 of record JAGDQO010000583.1, on the reverse strand, counting down.
AGGATCTCTCTCTGGGTACACTTTAGTGTTCTCTTGATTGTCTTCTTCTACTGTTTAGGTACAATTGTCTTCTTCTTCCCTCCTCGTCCAATTTTATGATTAATAGGCTTATTGTAGGATTAAAAAAAACTGACTCTTGCAATCAAAGGTAAACCTTTCCATTTTTTTATACTCAATTTATGATTTATAAGCTTATTGTTAGGACAAGAAAAAATGACACTTGCAATGAAAGCTAATGCTAAATATTCAGCAAAGCAATTCAATATGAAAGTGAGTTTTGCTAAGTAAATCTTTTATGATTGATTAATTGAAAACTGAAATTCAATGCATTGATTGAAGATTGAACTTATCAATTGTTTGATAGAAGTGATTTCCTGGTGGTATGTAAATTTGAGTTGGCTTGTTGGAATTAACATTTGTTCCATGTTGTATATTGGATGTTATGATTATTATAATTATAATTCGATGTTAATTGTTATAAACATAATATTTCTATGTTAGTTACCCCTCCATTTCAATTTGTTTTTCTTACTTTCCGTTTTAGTCTGTTACAAAAAGAATGCGTCTTTTCTTTTCTGGCAACTCTTTAATTTTAACTTTCCATGTGGCATGTTTAAGACCACAAAAAGACATTTTGGTACATTCTACATATCTTTAATTTAAAACCACAAGATTCAAAGGTCCTCTTTACCTTTTTAAACTCCGTGCCAAGTCAAAACCAAACAAACAAATTGAAAAGGAGGGAGTAATATTTTTTCCGTATATATTCACCTTACTTTGAAGAAGCATGTACGTTGCTTCTTATTCCTTACTCTCGTTAAAAGTCCAAGAAGTCTTGTTGGTTTTTTTTTTTGCTTTTTTACTTTCAGCTGATTTTAGCTGTTTCTGATCTTGCTTCATCCAGATTTGGTAATTACTTACTAATGTTAGGTGTTAATTCTTCATAAATATTGGGTTTCCATGATTAACAATGTTTATTTGATAATTGAGCTTTTTTCATTCTCTACGGGAATTTAGGCCTGATGATGTACTCTGTCGTTATTGTTAGACTTCTATGTTCCGCTGTGCATCAAAGACACTAACCAGAAAATACAAGTGAATAGTGTAGTCTAAGTAATCGCTATACTATTGCATCCACGGGTGTGGCCTAGTGTCATATGAAGTTGATTGGGAATTTTGAGGTCTCCGGTTCTAATTCCGCCAGAAGCAAAAAACTATAGGTGATTTCTTTCCATATGTTCAAGCTTTTGTGGACAGAGTGACTCGGTACCTGTGCTGGTGGGAGGTAGCAGGTATCATGTTTAATTAGTTGAGGTGCACGCAAGCTGAACCAGATACCACGATTATACAAAAAGAAAAGCAATCGCTGTACTACTTGGTTCTGTTCCTGGTAGGCACTCATTGGTCTAGAGTGATGCTTATGGTCATAACATTCATCTCAGGTGGAGTAATTTTTCCGGTGAATTGTGTTCAGATAGATGCATTACCAATCAAAATTACCATTAAACAAACAACTGGTTGGTACTTGTATGTAGGATCAGAGACCAAAATCATCAACAATTTTATTGAGTAAGCAGATGATAGGACATCATTTTGAAATCTTGGACTTAAGATAAAGTATGATCTTCCAGATCTTAAACCAGGGAAAATTAAAAGATGGAATTTGAGAACTTCCTTTTTTGAATAGATCATTACTATACCAGATCTTTTTCATGCCTCATATCTTTTTATAATTTATATTTGATACAACAACAATAACATATGTAATTCCACAAGTGGGGTCTTGGGATGGTAGGACGTACGTAAACCTTACCTCTAGCTTTGTGGGATAGAGAGACTGGTTTCGATAGATTCTCGGCTCAAAAGTAATATAACTGATGCATGAAAGTAAGAAAGAGAAAGAGACATCAAAACAACAAATGTACCAAACAAGTGCAATAATAGATATTAGTACACATGGGAAAAGGGAACTACGTCATGCCTAAATCATACTAGTAGAAGTACGACAACACTCAACTACCTACTGTCTACCTAATCCTCAGCACTCCATACTTTCTAGCTAAGGTCATGTCCTCAGTCAGCTGAAGTTGTTCCATGTCCTGTCTAATCACCTCACCCCCCTCTAGTGTTTTTCGGCCTATCTCTACCTCTCCTAACTCCTGTCACTCCTCCTCACTGGCGCATCTTCGCACTTCCTCTTCATATGTCTGAACCATCTCAGCCTCGTAACCTTATCTTGTCCGCTTTGGCGGCCACTCCCACCTTGTCCCGTATAACTTCGTTCTTAATCATATCTCTCCTAGTATGCCACACATCCATTTGAGCATCCTCATAATCTAAACATGGACATTTTTTATTAGCAAGAACTCTACCCCATACAATTTTTTGGGTCTAACCATCACTTCTTAGAACTTACCTTTAAATCTTGGCGACACATACTTATTGCAAAGTACGTTAGTACCCCAGAGGGAAGCCTCCATTTCACCCAACCCACTCCAATACAGTGTGTGACATCATCGTCATTGTCCCATCTCCAATTATGGACCCAAGATACTTGAAACTTTCTTTTTAAGGTATGGCTAGTGCATCGATCTCCACTTCCACCTCCACCTCCACCTCCACCTCATGCGTCACGGTGTTAGACTTGCACTCTAGGTACTCTGTGTAGTCCTGCTTAACTTGAAACCTTTAGACTTTAAGGCCTCTTTCCGAACTTCCCGCCTATCATTTACTCCATCGTGCATCTCGTCAATCAATGCTATGTCATCTGCGAATAACATACACCATGACACCTCCCTTGAATATGTCGTGTCAATTCGTCCATCGCTAATACAAAAAGGAACGGCTAAGGGTTGAGGGTTGATTCCTGATGCAACCCAATCATGACGGAAAAGTGGTCCTAGTCTTTTCCCACTATCCTAACCCGGGTTTTGGCTCCATTATGCATGTCTTTAATAGCCCTAATGTAAGCCATAGATACACCTCTAAATAATTCACATTTGATACAATAGGCTTTTTCTATGTGGTGTCTCTCTTTCATACAATCCCTTTGATAGACTTGGACGACTTTGGAGTACTCTTTAGCTTTGGTAGAATTTTGAACTTCCGTAGAGGACAATTATCCCTTTCTTATTAAGGGAAATATTTTATTGATGTTGGGGTAAGAAACTCCTGTATACAAGTAGTATACCAAAAAGTAAAGAACCTATACCAAAATATGGTTCTCCACAAAAGTCATCCAATCAGCCATACAAGTAGGAACCTCGTGGGTGCATGAAAAAGCAACTAAAAACACAGGGCTATTCCTCAGGCATGTCATTCTCGACTCCTTCCAATACTTTCCTATTCCTCACTTTCCAAATCACCCACATAGGGGTTAGAGGGATTACATCTTGTGCCGTTGGTTTTATCTTCTTTTTCCTGAAATCCCAACTGCACAATGCTGTCTTTACTGTGTCTGGCATCACCCCATAGTACTCTGAACCAATTCAAGACCGTCCACGCGTTGTTATGTGACAATGCAAGAGGAGGTGATTTATAACTTCTCCTGATTATCTGCACATAAAACAGCATCAAACATATGTAATCCTCCTCTTCCTCAGGTTATCATCAGGATGGCTCCCTAGCTGTTAGCCACTTAGAAAGCACACTTTTAGGCTCCTCTGGTATCCATATCGAAAAATGCGGAAAAGCCACCTCCTCCCTCACCAACAGTTCCTGGTAATAAGCTTTATCTGAGAACATCCCTTCTCTCTGTGTGCCCCACCTCCAAAGTAGTTCCACTAGACCTTGGATTCCCCCCCATCTTTCAATCCTGTAAGTTCCTAATTTATCTCAGATGCCATAGAACTACCTGTTCTTGTACCTTGTGTAAGGTTTGTAGCATTTATACATCATGGTGGAATGAATAAATTTGGGAATCTTCTCTGGAAGTTTTTTTGGAGTTCTGCTGCCTCAGATTCTTTGCAGTTCTTCCCATTATGGTTCTTGGACATGGATTAATTTATCTTTTGGAAATGAAATTTGTTTTTTTTCGAATGTACGTGGAAGTACTATAGGTTGTGATATTTTCCATGTCAAAATAATAAAAGAATACTTTAAGAATATTAATCAAAGATTACTTTCTTAACTCCACAGTAAGCGAAAACGGCTACCATATTTTAAGAGGGAGTAGTGTGCTTATGCATTTAAAGTTCAAGCCCATGGATTCTATCCCAAAGCTGTCACTGTCTTTAAGTAGCTTGGGTTGAATTGCTCCTTTTATTCCGTCGGAAAAATCTTTGAGGATTCTGCATTGTCTTTTTAAGCAAGTTATGACCTTTATATGGGTGAAGGTTGTGGGAGGTGCTTCTTTAAACTTTAAAGTCTTTTCTGAGTCCCACTGGGCCAAAGCCAGTAATACTTTTATGTTTTGGTAGATTGAGTTCAATCACCGATCAACCACTCACCTTTTCAAGTTATGGCCTGCACAGAATTTTAGAATTGGTTCTTCCTTATAATAACTTTGTTTTGCTTTTCCTTTTAATGAAAATCTGTTGCTCAATTTCAAATGCCCATGTACTTAATCTAGAGGTGGGCATAAAAACCGAAAAACCGGACCAAACCGAATCAGGTCGGTTCGGATTCGGTTAATTTTTTCTAATACTTCGGTATTTCAGTTTGGTCCTTGGTATTAGGGTCCCAGTACTTTGGCAGTACCGAAGTTTAATAACATTCATTCAAATTTCATACTTCAATTAAAATTAAATTCAATATGCATTCAGAATTTTTTTCCCAGTAGGCCCAAATCCCATTCCTGTAAAATGTAAATTTCAATCCCAAGTCCCAAGGCCTTAACCCATTCCCAAATATGAATGCCTGCTTGTTTTATGTTGTTGTTGTGTGCTGTTCATTTTATGAGGCTTGAGCACTTGTTGCTGACTGTCCAGTGCTACCGCGGACTGCTTATTGCTGATCATTTGTGTTGATTGTTGCATTGTTGCTGGCTGCTGCAAAGTGCACGTCTTCTATTATCATTAATGCATGAGAGTTTCTTTGGTCTTTGGGCAGTGGCTGCTGGCCTGCTGCTCGTTGTTTTCTTGGCAGTGGGTACTGGACAGTGGCTGTGCTCAAACTTCAAAGAATCATTGCTGAAATTTTCAATTTTGAAAACAATTGCTATTAAATTTTTTATTATACTTTAGTTGTTCCATTCAAAAAATACCGAAGAACCGAATTAGAAAGATCGAACTAAACTGAATCGAACTTTAAAGAAAAAGAACTGAGCTGGATTAGTTTGATACAATTTTCTGTACACACTATTGAAAAACCAAAAATCGAAGTATCAAATCGAAGAAAACGAATGCCCACACCTAACATATTCTATGTCAAAGACCACTACTATTGATTTAACTTGTGATCCGTTCCCTCTGTATTTGCTTTCTAATTATGATCTTTTGATGTCAATATAGTGTGCATGGTTTTTATTTCCTTCCCTATAAAAAATATTTTATAAGGTTTTTGCTACATAATCTTCTGAGCCTACAAGTTGCGCATATTGGCATCTTTTAATGTATGTATTAGGTTTTGAGTTCTTTCAAGTATAAATACTAGCTAAATGTTAGTCTGAAAAAAATTTATTTGCTGTGTTAGAAGATTACTGATTGTTGTTGTTGGGGTATATGCCTACCACACATCCTGCTTTATACTACCTTTGCTGTAAAATTACCTTTATAACCGCGAGATGATAGGCAACACAAAAATAATGATCAGGTGTTTCACTTTAGATTTTGGATAGCAGTCCTCAATTGATCGAATCATGTTCTCGAGAATTATGCCTTCAGAGCTCCTTTCACACTGGTAGGTAGATATCATTTGCTTCCAAGAGAGATATCTCTTCTCAGCAAGTTCCATTTCAAACAGCCATCATGGGCAACCACCAAGAATAAACAAGCAAAGCCACCTTAGTTGGGGTTTAGTTTCTTGATCATCTCTGCACTCAATTCTGTTCGTACTTCAAGAGATAGTGAGGAACTTATCAAATGACTTGACTGAGAATCATTTTTTGATGATTGTTAAAGGCATTTTATTGAGCATCTAGCAACAAGAAAGTGCTGTAGAAGTCTTTACAGAAAGACACTTTAACAACAACAACAACAAGAAGGTTAGGATGTCAGACTTACCCCTACCTTTGTGGGGTAGAGAGGTTGTTTCACATAGACCCTCAGCTCAAGAAAAAAGTTTTACAAAACAGGTTTGAGGAAAAAAAGCCTGAGATGAAAATATCTAAGAAAAGAAAAGCACTTGAATAAGAGAATTCCATCCTTTTGCTCCTACCATACCAGTGAATCTGGTTGCAAATCTATACTTCATCCATCTTCTTCGGAAGCACAGCAATGCTGTCTACTTCCCAGTTTAAACAGTCCTTAAACAGATTCCCAGCCATTGGCAATAAAGCAATGAGCTATAGTTATCTCTATGTATGCTCTGAACATGAATAAATCAGGGAATTGCTCTTTAAGAGGGCATCATGCCAAAAGAAAATTCTTTTTCCTTTCCTACTTTGAAGCAAGTCTTTTCAGAGAATTCATCCTCATAGATTTCTTATAAATTTCCATATTCCAACCTCATTAGAGCCATTACCTGTCAATTAAGCACCAAGACTCTGGAGCTAAGCTTGCTTGAATTACTTCCCGAAGAATCTCTTCTTCTCATTTATCTCCAAAATGATTGAATTACATGCTTTTCTTGTGAAATCTCAAAATTTTGACCCCAAGTCCTCCTTGTGTGATATAATTCAGTCTGATTAACAAGATCTGTTATTCTTGTTGCCGTCCCAAAGGAAGTTTCTCTTAATCTGTCTTGCCCCTTTCCCCACTGTTGCTGGGATGGAAACTAGGACATCGTGCATGTGGGCAGGGATTCTAGAGCACCATTAGTAAGTGTTTGCCGCCTAAGGATAGGTATTGCCTTTTCCTGTTTGAAAGATTTTCTCCACTTCCTCAATGACTTTCTATACCTTTGTTAATTAATGTGTTGCACCCAAAGGCATTACTGGAGAAGTAGTGGGGAGACAGTACACCATAAGCTGAAGCCCAATATGTCTGCCATCGGCTGGTTGGTAGTCTCTAATATGACCTTTTGAGCCGAATGGAACAAAAATTGATAGAGTGCATGGCCCGTGGCTACTCTACCACATCATGTCCCTGGAAAAAGACCATTAAAGTTTGTTTATACTTCTCTAATGACGTGGGACAGAGCTATTTAAAATTGGAATGGAGTACGGCTGATGATTTGTCCTAGGCTGGGCACAGATACTATTTTCTGTGGCTCCACTACTGCTTTTTATTTGTTGCTCACTCATCTGACTAGAAAAAACTAATACATGTGTCATGTTTTCTTTTCTCGGACTATATTGCATGTTCTGGAGAAAGATAATAAAGATACTTCCCATGAACAATAATGCTTCACGGAACATGGCTGCGAGTTCATTGAAGATTCTGTATTTGCTAACCATCACCATTCCTTAAAGATCTAGGGAAGTGTTAATACACATCAGTTTAGAAGAAGCAAAATAAATTCAAAGATTTGACTTGAATATTGTTATCCATGTTGATAGCTACTGGAGCAAATAGAAGTTCTTTTCTCATCATTGTTTTGTTTTTCTGACCTGTAATTCCTTGTGTCTTTCTTGTTGTTTGCATATTTGTTTCTTCCCCTCTCTTCTTTCCTTTTGCTATTTGTTGCATATGATGTCCAATCATGGCTTATCTTAATCTACTGATTTTGTATTGATGCAGGGATTGGTGGCTAGGAGAATATTGGCAAGCAAGGGTGTTACATTAGGTGAAACTTTGGTTTAGAATTTGAATCATGAATTTTTCATACTTCTATAACTATATGAAGTTGAGAGGTTAAAAAGAATTGGATATCCTTTTGTAGGGCTAACTGGAGTTGCTTGTTTTGAAGGTCTAGAGATAGAAGTTTACAAGATTTTGTGCCAAAGGGTTTTTTTTTTTTGAGTTTATGTCTTTAGGAATTCCCCTTTTTGTTTTCCTTGAGTGAGGTGTAAAATCAGATTGCGGCATATAGTCAGAAATGTATCGTGCATCTCTGGTGAGGCAACGATACATACAACAACATAGACAGGAAGTTTTGCGTAAATTTTTTAGAGTTCATGTTTTTTGCTGTAACGTTGCAGATTCTCGTCTAGTAATGTGTTTGCTCTGTAGTTTCCCTTAAATGGGATTTTCCTTTTTCATTTGGATGTAAGGGAGGTTCTTGATTTAGTGTGATACATTTTAGGGATACCCATCTAGGGTCTCCTAATGAATAATTTACTGCATATTGATGCTATTCACTTGTTCTAAATTCTCAGTCATTGATATTGTAATTGGATGACTTCTAAATTTACATATCAATCAATAACTAAACCATGCTTAGTTGGGATCTGCTATGTGAATCTCTTGTATTTATGTCTAAGTAGAGATGTTCTAGCAAATTCAGTATTCAAAGGATTTGTCATGGTTACCTATTTTTAGAGTAGTTATTAACCTTATACTGCTCTCCTTATTGATATTCAGACCTCTCTATAATAACATTTCACTATGATAACCAAGTTTTTTTGGGAACCGTTTTTCATGTTATGTTACTTCGTCGTCTCCATATATATGGCATATTTTACTTTTTGGGAGTTAGTTTGACTAATCTTTAAAGTTAAATTGCATTAGATTAACTCAATATTTTAAAACTTAAAATTTAAACATTCAAAATTTTATCATATATGTCTGACTATTATTAAAATGTTGACAAAGTTTATATAACTTGAATCTCGAAAAAAGAAAAGTGAGACATAAATTGGAACATACTCTACGACTACATTTTGTTACCATAGCCAAAAAATATCAAATTCATGTATAGTAGTACTACTTTAAAAGTTCTTGAATTTTATGTGATATTTTCATTCCTTTTTCACACCTTTGAAACATAATTTTATCATATATGTCTGACTATTATTACCTCATTCTAACATTATACTTGAGAAAAGTTAAGGTAGGTCATATAAAGTTGGATAGCGGAAAGACCCCACATTGAGAAGCTACAATACTATCATACTAATAGCACTTGAAAGGTCTGAACACAATTTTTGCCTTAAATGTCAAATTTATAAGTAGAATATAGTCGAGCAAAGTACCCCCACCATGACTAAATCATTTGGTATTCAATTGTTTAAGAGGCCAGTAACAATCATGCTAACATATTCTGTCTTCTGTCATAAGATAGCCATGTTATTTGTATCTATTTAAATTGAATTGAATTGGAATTTTCAACAGTAACACCAACACCCTTGCTTTGCTGAATTATCTACATTTTTTTTATCTAACACAGGACACCTTTCCGCAGTTCTAACTGTGGAAGGATCCAACATTAGAGTAGACTGTCTACATCACACCCCTTAGGGTGACCCCTTTCCCCCACCCTGCTAACGCGAGATGCTTTGTGAACCGGACAGTCCTTTATAGTCAGATCATGAAATAAGCTATCACTAAGTCTAGCTTTTAAGTGTTAGGAAATGAAAGGTTTAATAACTTGTTGAACTCAGTGCTAGAAAATGAATGAAGACAGTGGATTGTGAATTGACAGGAACCAAGAAAAGTTAAATCACATTAGTTAACAACATTTCTAATACAGCAACAGGAAAAGTTCATAGAAAACATCCTCCTGATTATCCTAATTAAACTGGAAACATTCCATTCTATGCTCAACTACAAGCAAGTAAGTTCAGGTAGATAAAACATACAAGCGATTTCTTTTGTCAACCTTTTCAGTAGAAGGCACTGCTACCATAAAACACTCTTGGGCTTTGGGCATTTGGGCGCGCCTGTGGTCTCTCACTTGAACTGGAGCTCTCTGTTTTGTCATTTCCATTTTCAATGTCCAGAGGAAGTTTCATCTTTTCGAGAGCTTCCGTGAATTGCTGCATACTTTTCTTATATATATCAACTATGTCTTGCTGCACAACCTGTTTCTCTGGTACAATGTTCATGTTGACAGCTGGCAGCGTAAACGTGCTAACAGGCACAGCAGGCGAGGTGCTATCAACCTCTTTAGCACTGTCTTTCATATCATTCAGAGGCAGTGAAGATTCCTCCTTCGTAGCACTTGATGTCTGTTTGGGGATTGAGTTTGATGGAGAACTTTTGGCTGAAGCACCCAGGGTGGGAGTCTCTACCTTCTTGATTTCAGTGGCATCTTGACCTTCAACAGCCACACTTTCTGGTGTAATCTCAACGTTTGCGGAAGATATGTGTTCACCATTTTCCTTGGAGTTTATATGCTCAGAGCTTTGACCATCCAACTCAGTGCAGGGAATTGCATAATACTCAGTAACCATTCGTTCATTTTCGTTCACAATTTGGGGATCCGGGAATTCAATCTTAACCAGTTCACAAGGAATACTCTCAGCTATTTCACCACCATTTGCTGCAGCCAAAGAATGGCCTGGTGTGGGAATTTCCAAGACTTCCGGGGTTGCACCAGTATATGCTAGTGTCAATTGCACAAAACCCGACGGAGAATGGAAAAGATCACTCGATGACAAGGTGAATTCTTGTTCTAGCTTTCCATTCTCAGCAAGAACATCACAAAGAGGTACTAAAGTTAATCCCAACAACTGATCCTGCATATAATTCTTGACCCTACTCATCATCCATATCTCACATCTCACTGATGTTTCAATAGTCTTGACATTAAGTCGAAGACTCTGATCAAAAACTGGATTCTGACCCCCACCATTAATAGTATCGGTCGAAACAGCTTCTTCAGGATTACTAGTTAAGGAAACCTTGGCATACACATCTTGTTTATGATATATGCATATGTTATGTATGTCCCTAGCTTGATGCACATGAACATCAAGAACCCCAATAAACCCCTCTACATTTCTAATCACACCACCCTTCCCTAGACAATCAGATTTTGTTTTGTCATCAACAAGGAGGGATTCTGATTCTTCCATACTGACTACTTGATGACAGTCCATTATTAAAAAAACTCACAAAATCAAAGTTGGCTACTCAAAGTTACAAAAACTTACTGTACCCTAAAACCCCAAATGAAAAAAAAGGGTACTTCAAGAAAACCAAACAAAACAGAAGCACAAACCTCAGAATTTGTTGGGAATTGGCAGAATTGCTTTGCACTTTGTCACAGCTTCCAACACTTCAAGATTCACTGCTCAAGTAAAAAAAAGACTGAGTTTTTAACAACAATAGTAGCACAACTAGCAGACCAAATCAAGAATTAAATATTGGGTGCCTGTCTCAAAGCTTTCTCTAGAGCCCCCAACACAAAAAAAACTAAAGACAGCAAACCCAAGAACCCAAAAATGTAAAATTCCACACTAAACAACCAATTAAGCCAGGGACAACATATCAAGCAGCACAAAGTTCAATAAAAGCAACCACTACTCTTTTATAATGGACACCATATTCAAGAACTCAAAGCAAAAGTTGAAGAAAAAGAAAAAGGGAACCAATAATACACAAATATCTAGAAGATAGCAGAAAATGTGAGGACACAGAGAGAGAAAAGAAATACTAGTAGAAATATGGAAGGGGTATTAGTACACTCCAAAAAAAACATTTCTTTTTCTTGCTTTTTGGGCTTTTTTGCGCATAAAAAGTCAATCTTTGAGTTTAATAATATAGGTGGGGAATACCATGTTGTGGTGCAGTGGTGTTCACAAATGCCTCGGATTCGAGTAATTGGTATGGAGAAAATTTTGTTGGGAGCTTTATTTTCGAATAAGCCCTATCGTGTGTGATTCAAATTTAGTCGGAGCTCCAATTCAAATACCCATGAGAAACCATTTTTTTTTAGGTGAGGAGTAATAGCTAATAAAATTATAAAAATTCTGAACTGAAACTGTAAAGGGAATTCAGTTCTTGAAAGAAAAAACATAGGATTGATCAATTATACTATGAATAAATACCTGGCTGGAGCTGCCATTTTTTTTTATACTGCATAATGCATACACAATAATGTTGTGATTATTAGAATGTAGATTTTAATAATGAACCTCTTTTTTTTTTGGGCGAATAATAATGGATACATTCAATTATTGAAATCTTTGAACTGTAACCTTAATTTGACTTGACTTTTGACAATTTGACTGCTACTTTCAATGTATTTGAAAAAGGTAGTCGGTTTATTCCATATTAGTTGATCACTTTTCATTTTGTACGATGTTTGATTTTATTCCATATTAGTTGATCACTATCTATTTTACATGGTGCTTAAGAAATTATAAATAAGAAGACAATTTTACTAATTCACCCCGTAAAAAACTTCTTAGAAATTTTACAAACAAATGTGAACATTTTAAAAAAGAATTAATTGCAAGGATAATGTAGGAAAAATATAATTAATGTTTTTTTGATTTAGTAAGGTGAATAACTAATATGGAACAACTATTTTTAGTATAATGATCAACTAATATGGGGTAGAGGGAGTAAATTTCTAAATGACTTCTCTTTTGTGGGTTATCTGTGAGAGGTTATATTTAGAGGTGACATATCGGTAGAACCTTTTTAAATTAATACTCGGTGATTAATAAATTCTTTAGGATAATATTTTTCTTCGATCCTAACTTGGATCAGTGGAAGGAATCATCGATTTTGATAAGATAGTATATTTTCAGAAGATCCTATATAAATATATGGCCCAATTAATATTATAAATTAATAATTCTTTGAAATTACAAAAATATCTAAGACAATTTAGTGAAATGATTCTAGTGTTTTTCGTTTTTGTTAAAATTTAAATCCAGTTGAAGCTCATTTCTAACTTTTCTTATTGCATCCAAAAGTTTCAGTGTTGTCTTCTCGAACTGCACCAAAAAATTGTGAAGAGTTCTAGACGCGATAAATGTTTCCTTTTGTGTAACCGGTTCCAAATGTATTGTATCAGCTTCAACTTCATCATCAACATTGTTTTCTCTGATGGTACTCACAATTTCTTCTAAACATGTATCATTTTCACCCAGATAATCTAACAAGCTATTGACATCCATTTTATTATGATAACCGAGATTATTAATCATGACCTCAAATTCATGAATGTCGTTTTCACTAGAGGATTCATTTAAATTCCTTGAGACTTCATCCTCCGAATGATGTAATCAAAATTATCCTTTATTGAATCTCAAAAACACTCTTAAATTAACAAATATTAATTTATCTATTAAATAATACCTCTACAAAATAATAATATTTCATGATCCAAATATGTGATTAGCTATTGTAATATAATTTAATATAAATAAATCGATAAAATAAGCATAAATGTCAAGATGGCCGAGTTGGTCTAAGGCGCCAGTTTCAGGTACTGGTCCGAAAGGGCATGGGTTCGAATCCCATTCTTGACATGTTTTTTTTTTCCCTTTTTCTCTTAGTGTGTCTTTTTAGACTTGGGACCAACCCAATGGGCCCATGGAGAATTAGTTTGATTATCCTTTCTCTTAGTGTGTCTTTTTAGGTTTGGGCCAGACCAATGGGCCCATGGAATTAAAGTGAGAACAAGATCAGAGATTGACTAGCTAATAGTCACATTTGATCCTTACCAATATGTAGAGGTGGCAATTGGGCGGGTTGGGTTAAATTTGGGCTGGTCAAAATGGGTCAAGACAATAAACGGGTTAAGACCCAACCCAACCCAAATTTGTTTGGGTTAAAATGGGTTAGGTAACAGTTAGTAACGGGTCATAACCCAACCCACGACTCCTCAAGAGAACTACTACTAACAACTTATAAAACTGGAGTCCTCCGGAACCAAGGAGGCCTTACTCAAAAGTTGACAAGCGGATGAAGTGATCTCAACGGAACTCTTGTTGAGGATCCTAAGTACCTGTATCTACATCATAAAAGATGCAGATCGAATGACATCAGTACATTGAATGTACGAGTATGCAATATGGCTAGATTAAATGATAACTGAACTGAATGACTAAGAGCAACTTAACAGTATATCAATACATGAATAAGACATGAAAACTCTTTAAGCTTTACAATAAGATATGCAATAAAAGCAATATGAAAAATAACATACTTTACTTGTGGGGAGTTTCTCTAACTGACAACCATTACTATGAGCCTAGCAATGATACAACGTTTCGCCCACGTTGCATGGACCATCTTATACCTTGCCGGGGTATAGGATGATATTGTGACTATGGATCTATCTAGTAGGCCTTCTTAGAGGCAGTGAGGAGTCGCATGAAGAATCAATGTTATCCTATCCTACGCCGTCTATGTAGTTTTAATACATCCTTTACAAAGAAGGGACTTTTTACTTTACTAAAGTACTTTTCAAAACTTTAGACATACTTGCATCCTTGAAACATGAAATTATGAACTTATCTTTCAAGCCCAATAATCAACATAGGAACATATATATGTATATATAAATAACATTTGGAGCTCTTAAATTTTTATGAAATAGAACCTTTAAACTTTCCTCTTTTCTTACATTAATTTGGAATGTAAATGAAGGCATGTGATTAGGACATGTAGGATCTCTAAAGGATTAATGGAGTCTTTAGGAGCTAATACAAAGAAGAGAACGTAGTCACGATTCAAAGGAACACATTCGGAATGAAACACGGAAGGAAAAAGGTCAGACGACCCCTAGTGTACTACTGGCGTGGGGCGCCAAGCCCCAAACTACTGACCAGAGTTTGGGGTGCACTGTTGGCGTGGAACGCCAGACCCCAAACTACTGACCAGTAGTTTTGGCGCTATGGTGGCGTGCCGCGCCAGCCCCCTACCCAGAAATCCGACGAATTGTCTTGCTCAATTTTGGGTCCTAACTCATCTAGAATCGATTGATTTCTTCCAAACTCTCTTTGATTCACAAACCCAATACGAAATTATCAAAATTCCACTCAAATTCTATCAAGAAACACCACTCATTCACAAAACCCTCACCTCAAGAACTCAAAACCTCCATTGATAAAGAATGAAGCATAAAACTCAAGAACTCTTCAAGAACATTTACAAAAACGATTATATGGGCAAATTAATGAAAGAATTACATGATTGACGTGAGGACGAACAAGTACATCACTATGGGAAGCCTCACATACCTGGGAAGAACGATGCTCTTGGCGAAAACCGCAATTCTTGAAGAACGCTTGAACTTAGCCCTTTTTCTCTTGTTGAAACCTCGCTCTAAAACTCTAAGTGTTTAGGAACGTGAATAGGTAATTTAGAATCTGATTAGACCCTTATGATTGATAGAAGACTTATTCCAAATAGGTCAAATTTAGAATCACTCGGTCTTAACTTAGAAATTTTCTGGGGTGTTACAACAATTTTCTCACCCTCTTATGATTGATAGAAGACTTATTCCAAATAGGTCAAATTCCGATAACGTACTATGATCAGTAACGAAGCTAGAAATTTCGTTAAGGGTGCTCAATATTTAATATACACGTAATGAAAAATAATTTTACACCTATATACTTCATATAATTTTTTATATGTATAATATAATTTTTCAATGTAGGATGTTAGATTAACTGACCACCCTTCACTACATGTGGCTACGCCAATGGTACTATCCTAGACCTCTTGTCTATCCCGTTATTCGTAGAAATTCATAGTTAGGTTTCCCTAGCCCTCTCATCATCTAAAAAAGGGAAAATAGGCTGCAATTTGGAAATGAAGTCCTTGTTTTCCTGTAAGTAAAGTTTTGACATATATAATTGATGAATAATTGTAGGATATAAAGTCCTCCATCATATATGCAATGCTTAGTTCATCCACAATGTTAATGTTACTTCATGTATTTAGTATGGTAAATCATAAAACTATTAAAATGAAAAGAAATAAGAATATTCGAGTCCACAAAATTTAATGTGTGTCCTTAAGGAATTCAATCCCTTCATTGTACTCAGGTTTGTAGAATATTTCCTCCCGGAATAAAATGGATAACCTATTAAAGAAGTCTTCGATTAGGTGAAAAAAATTCGAGCAGTTTTTGTAATTTTTCTTCCTTGTAATAGCTGTTTTCGTTTTTGCAATGTTCAGTTTGGCATCGTCTCGCTATCGATTTAGAATTTGCTGTACTGTCATTGTTATCGTCTTCCACTTTACCTAACGAAGTATTCTCCTTAAGTTTCCTGCATTTTGGATTCAGTGTGGGTTTCTATGCTTTGCAGATGTTAAATTTTGCTTCATTTCGTGTATTTATGTGTGTTGAATTGTTTATAGTGTGAATCTTAAAATTTGTGTTATTATTGGTTAATTTAAGTAGTTCAGATTGATTTTCCGTGCCACAGAGTGAGATTGAGTGGCCACATTTTATGAATTTGTTAAACATTTACGAAGAGGAGTTGTTGAATGAGAAGTGTGTTGTTGATCATGTATTCCTAATATACTAGTAAAAAAGAAACTCAACGACCACAATTTAAATATACTCTAAGAATTTTGTGGGCCAAACATAATACACGAATGTCATTGAATTTCATATCTTGTGCTCCAACTTTAAATTAAATACTAAGTATAATTTTATTTTTATCATAAGCAAAGAACCCCCACATTTTAAATTTGATCTCAAAAATATTTTTCAAGTATTTGAAAATAATTTTTCCACGTACTATCAAAATGTCATTGGCAGCATGAAACCTCTTTTGGAAATATTATTCTACAAAAGAATTATAGTGCTTCAAATCCCTTTGACAATCTTTACACAATATCAAAGTTAATTCCATAGAGGCAGCTATTGCAGGCAAAAAATCACAAACATTAAATCACTGATCTTTTTTTTTTTTTTGCTATCACAATTAGATATACCACTCAGTATTTAGAATACTACCAATAACGACGAAACTTTCGTATAATTTGTTTCTATTAACAATGAAGTTTTATATTCTTTAAATCGTCAACCGAATGAACTTTGAATGTGAATGAAGTTTTTATGACTTCAAATCAGTTTCAAATTCATACGGAGAAGAAAACCAAAGGTACAACACTTGACTTATTAGGTGAAGTTTTCAAATCAATTGCACAGTCTAATTTATCCAGAGTAGAAATTACAAAAGTTTTTGGTCTACAACAATCAGACACAATCAAATTTCACACAGAGTACAAAACTACAAAACTTTTTTTTTCCTCCAAACAGAATAAACATACTCTTAGATTATCAAATAGGTATGCTTTTCTTTTCAAATAGCCTTCCAACTAAAACATTTTGACATAATATCTTATCAGATTATCTCATTCTGCAAACTAAAGAAATTTAAAGGCAACACTTTCTGCCAAGGAAAATTCATTCAAAAAATATATGATTTGCATATTTTCTTTTTCCAAAGACACATGATAAATATCAAAAGAGTTAACTTTTAGAAACTATTTTCCTCCTTAGATAAATAATAAGAAGGTTACCTGGTGTAATCTTTAAACGAAATACCACCAATTCTTCTGGTACATTCCCACTTTGACCTTGCTAAACAAGGCACCGAATTCTGGAGAAGTAGTGCCTTAATTTTCTACTTCCATGATCTGTTTCCCTCAATCTGTAGAATACAAGAAATACCAATAGTATAATAACAATTTCCTTAAGATTGTTGTTGATCATGTATTCCTAAGATACGTAGAATAAATTTTTTGGAGAACTTGGTAAGAAGCAACAAAGTTTAAAGAGTATTTTCAAAACTAGAAAATTAAAATTTGTAGTGAAAATTGAATCAGAAACATATTAGAAACAATATAAAAAATATTTTTCTCAAAGAAGAAAATCGAGCCCACTGAATGCATAGTGTCCCCTTAAGGAAATTATTCCCCTCAAGTACCCGAGGTTAATGGAATATATCCTCCCAGGGTAGAACGATCTTACTCACTGGTGTATCGGTACCTAAAACCACGGTGTCAGCGAACCACTCAATGGCAGTAAAGTACACTTAGAATACTAGATTTAGTAGTAGAAGAAGAAGTCTAGAAATTCATTATTTCATTGTTGAAAAATAAGAGGAAATCCTCTATTTATAGATAACCAAGGGTAGTGTGAACATATATTTATTGTACCTTATCGGAAATGTCACAACCCTTTGAAGAGCTACAACCCTTCGGAAAGGTCACAACATTTCATAAAAGTCACAACTTTTCATAAAAGTCGCAACTCTTCATGAAAGTCACAACTTTTCTTTAAAGTCACAACTCTTTATAAAAGCCGCAACTCTTCATTTTCCATTCACACCTTTTAAAACCCAACAAAGTGCAAGCTAGGGAATGCTGGCTTCACTTCAGCTACTGAGAGTGTGAAGGAAAAAAGATAGTTGTGTATAAAAATGGCTGATGCAGCTGCTCTTATTGAAGCTTCAGGATCCAGATTTAGAGCCCGTTTGAATTGGCTTAAAAAAAGGTAACTTTTAAGTCAAATTCAAACACTCTCTTTGGTTACTGGATAAGGGGATAAGTTAATACATGAATAGCTTGGTTATTCATGTATTAATTGTATACCATGTTTGGTTTGTAAATAGAATAAAAATTATTCATGTATAAATTTTATACCGTGTTTGGTTGGTATGTCTCCAAATGTTGTATAAAAGTTATTCATGTATGATTTTATATGGTATTTGGTTGGATTTTTGTAATTCTACATAGCTAATACTCACATAAGTTATGAAGAAATCTATGTATAATTTTATGCGGGGTAGAATGTGGAATAAGTTATGAGGGTATTAGTTATACATGGATTAAAATAATAAAATTACATATTTACCCTTAATATGTTTACTTATTTGTTTGTAATTAAATAATACTAATTTACAAAATTAAGGGGGTTGACTAAGCTATTTCTGTACCTTATTTTTTTTGTGGTTTCGTTATTTTTATCCTCCCACCCCAGCAGAACCGTTGCATTTTAATATTTGTGCATCATTTTTTTTTCTTTTTGTGCATCATAGTTGCATTTTATTTTGAATACTACTTGTTTATAAAGTATACTATTATATTTATTGGATTTTATAATTTCAGATTTTATTAAAAAAAGGTATATTAATTTACAATAAATTAAATATTCAATAAGTAATAATTTATGTATTGTAATTTCTACATAACTAAATCCTAGTAAATAATACCTACATAACTAATACTTGCATAACTAATACCTGCATAACTAATACTTGCATAACTAATACACACATAACTAATACACACATAACTAATACCTACATAATTAATACACACATAACTAATACCTGCATAACTCTAACCAGTAACCAAACGGCCCCTTAGTGATCTGGAGCTCGCTCATTTTGGGACGTCTATAAAGGGTAAGGATAAAAATGTTTTATTTTGTTAATGTGTTTCCTTCAATTTCAAATTAGTTTGGGTAAATAATATGAATCTTCCACGTCCATGCCACTCAATTCTGTCCTTTTTCGTGCTACTAAATTTTTTTCGTTTTTAATAGAAACGGATCACGAATTTTAAATTTATCTGCAAGTGGAAACTTTGAATTTAAGGGCACATACAGAGCATTAACCATTCATTGTCTCAAAGAAGGAACGTATGGAATGTTTTCTTAAAGAAAAAATGGTTTAAGACTATTAAGTAATGGAGGTATTGGACTAAAGCCTGCCAGCCCACTTGAGTGATGGCATGTATTTGGAAAATAGGCTTATTGATTTTTTATCACTGATTTGTGCCAGAGCAACTTCTATCCATATTGTCCCATAAACTTTCCTACTAAAGAGGGTGACATCTCTCAGTTCCTTTAGCACAAGCCATTACACGCGTCAAGATATGATCTTTGCTTTTGGGACTCAATGTGAGGCAGGGAAAAACTGTCTTTTATGTTAACTTGGATAGCCAGAGTTTCGAATCCCTCTCCATCCGCAAGGTCATAAGTTCTTTCTTGCAACATTTCAACCCAATTGACAATAGTTACACAACACATATAGTGACCATGCAAATATTAGACAGATTTTATCATAATACATGTTTCTACCTAGTCCGATCTGACCGGTCCATTATTGACTATACTTGCACATTTGAGGTGAATTGACAAAAGGGCGATACATTTAAAGGTTTGGAGTTCGAACAAATCACAAAATATACACTAGGCTACATTTAATGATAACAACTAAACCTTAATTATAACTAGTTGATATTGCGTGTATGAATCATCCTTCATTTTCATTATGCTTTGTTCTTTGATAAATCTGCATTAATTCTAAGAGATTGTAAGGTTTTTCAAACAACCAGCTTCCTTGTTATTTCAGGCATACTTTATCCATTTTCAGCACCTTTAACTGTTTTAAGTTGTTGCACAACATTTAAATTTGCCTTAGAACATAGACAAATCATCACATACGACAATTTTCTACGTGCTACTTGCATCCTTTGTCTAAATTTGTGTCAAAGTGGATTTGAGAAGGAAAATATTCCAGAATGTACGAGTCGTATTATCCGTTGAAGTGTGTCAAATATTTTGATGTTCAAAAGTAGAAGATATGCCTAATGTCAATCAGTATCTTCTTCTTTAGCTATGCAAACGGGAAATAAGTGTAATAGCTTGCCCTTTGGTAAGAGATATACACTAGTATGACAATAGTGATAAATACTTCGAGAAACTCATGTCTAGACTAAGTGAAAGATATTCTAGTAATCAAAGTTTTAAGTTTTTCTTTGTTATTTCCACCAGCTTGACATTAAATTTTGTTGTTGAGTGATGTGAGGTCAAAATACATATTTTTAATTATTATTTACCTCATATTTATTATTTGTATTTGTCCTTTTTGAGCATGAAATTTATGAATTGTGCTAAATAGTAATTTTTATTTGTAGGATTAAATTGGTGTGAAGATGAACAAGTTTGGAGCTAAAACTAATTAAAGATGGAAGATTGTACAAGAAAATCAGCTTAATGAATTAACTTCAATATAATAATATATTTTTTTATACATATGGCAAAGTGCAAAATGCGAATTTTGAAGGAAATAAACATGTGCCACGTGGCAACTATCCATGGCAAGACCACGAAGTGTTGGAGTGGGCTACTATTCACGTGGAACCCAATTTCTTTTGGTTTTGCTTCCTAATTTGTTTTGGACTCTATTATTTTATTTTAGATTTTCAATATCTATATATATAAATAATCCATAGAAATAATTACTGGGAGATACTGGCATCATACTTTGTAGAGAAAAGTCATTATACTTTTTAGGATTCTTTTCTTCTTTTCTTAGACATTAGTAGCTAAAAACCCTTATTTTAGGGCTGTGGCTATGGGATGATTGTATATTATTAGTTTTGATGGATTGACATTGGTTATCGTTTGAATTACTCTTTTGTTCTTAATTTAGTATTTCGTGATTGACCACCATTGAAATAAATGTATTGTCCGAATTGAACTTGGGAGAGGTATAAGAGGATAGAACGTGGGACAAAAGGAGCATGATCTTCTCTAAAAGTAGGGCTGATTCCTATCTAGGATAGGGACATACCTAGACACCTTGCTTGATTAATAGACATGATGAAAACGTAATGTTCGGTAATTGGTTCAGTCTATCCCTGCTCAACGATGTAGTTAGGATGCCAATTACGGTAGGCAATTAGAGGTCGGGAGACCATGATCATACATTTAACTCTGTAATCAGTGATTTGATAAGCAATTGATGTCTATTAGATGAGATACTATGCATGAATTCTAAGTAGGCTGCAACTCTGGAATTTTCCCAATCATAGTAAGGTAATCTTAGTATTTAATTCTTGCATTCTTTTATTTATAAATCAAATTCTTTTGGCACTCTTAAATAAATAATTAGACTAGTATAATTTAGTAAAAATAATTAATAGACAAGTCATTTGGGTTCGATAATCCGCCTCTTTTAGAGCCACTATATTACTTGTGCGACCATGTTCACTTGCGTGTGCAATTGAGAGGAACAAGTTTTTGGCGCCGCTGCTGGGGACTTAGAAATTAATTATTCTTCTATGTTATACTTTTTTTTAAAATTTATTTAAGTTTTTTTAATTATTATTTTAATTAAAAAAAATCTTTTGAATAATTTGGTACTCTTATTGATATGGATGATTGGGATAAATGGTGGTTGGATGATGGGTATCCTTGTAAGTATTGTGATGGATCCCACTTGGATATTGAGTGACCTATATGTCATATATGTACTGGTGGTCAATATGGTCATTGAAATAATTGTCCTAACTCTTATTCCCCTCTCCTGAACCCCTATGTTGATTCTTCTGTTATTTGTGATGTTGGCACAGGTGATGAAGTGAATAATACTGAACAAGAGGAGCGCAATATTTATCTTAAGCAAATTATGGACATGTTGGACAAAAATAATTTAGCACTCATGGAATTGGAATCAATACTCATGAAACAATGAGCAAAAATAATGAAACTGCAGGTAAAATTCATGGAACTGCAAGTTAAGATTGACGCTGATCAATTGCAAGTTACAGACCTAGCTAATGCTCATTAGAGGAAGAGATTGAATCCCAACAAGAAGAAAGTTGTGAAGAAATTGAGATAGTGAGCCAATCTTGGCTACAAGAACAAACTCAACTTCTAAAGTTTCAAGAGTCTATTCGTAATGGTCTGACATAGATGACAACCCAATTAATAGAAGGAAGAGTTGAGCTCACACAAGAAATAGATCAATTTGGCTCAGATATTCATGACTTGGAGGATCACTTGAACAAAAAGGTTGAGGCGTCTGATATCCAATCACCAATTGTCATGGTCGATGACCAACTAGTGGAGCAAAAAGAGGAATTTCAACCATTCAACTATATCTTATTCCTTAATGTCGATGTTGAGAAAGAGTACTACAAAAGTGAGAATGTTGTAAATAATGTTGCTTTGGAGTTGAGGCCTCGTGAATCTCATTCAAAATATTTTTCTACATTATACTTGGATGACGACATGAAATTCGAGTCATCTGAACTAATGGATGAGTGTATAGATGAGGAACAATGTCCTTACATCCTAAAGTTTTCTTGTCCACGTAAACAAAATGACATTCCTCACATAAGGGCCAAGAAGTGCAAGATGCGACATCTATTACTTGGTTCCTTTATCTTTATACCACCGCCTCTTGAGCGCAACAGAAAAATTGATGCAAAGTTAGAGGTGCAATTCATAAGTTCAAAGTGGAAAGAAAAGTAGTGAACTTAATTAGGTCGTGCCGCGACGTTAATTCAGGCGTTTATTGGGAGGCAACCCAATTTATAGTGTAACTTCTTATTTTATTTTTTTAGTGTCATTTTTTTTATGTTTGTTTTTGCAGATTAGGGGAAGTCTGAGTACCCAAGAATTTGAAGCAAAGGAACACATTTGAGCTTAAGTGTGGGGTGCATATTGTTATACCCCATTTTAACTCGCGTCAAATAGTGTACAACATATTGGTGATTCCTAAATTATTTAACTTAAGGAGTCGCCACCTAATTTTTAAAGGTAAATTAGGATACCTAAATTATTAAGTAATGTAATGCTAAAATTATCTCCAATTAATGGTCTACTTAACTTAAATGATTCTAGGTAGGGGTGTTCATCGTTCGATTTGGATTGGTTATTGATTAAAACCAAAACCAAACCAATCTAGTCGATTTTTTAAATTTCTAAAACCAAACCAAACCAAACGAAAAAAATAACCATCGATTTGGTTCAGTTTTTCTGATTTTTTCAATTTGAAAGTAATAAAATTTTTGAGGACATACGTATCTCGATAGACACAAACACCTAGTACATGAACAATCCACATAAAAACTACTGTCAGTTTAATTAAGCAATACTAGAGTTATTATTACACAAACAAAGTGATTTAATTAAGAGAAAATGTGACTATGTTATGCGAGGTAGGTTAGGTAAAGACTAAAATAAATAATTTTGATGGACTTTGACTTAGGATTGTAACAGTTGGGCTAAAATTTAAGTGTTGCCTTGATAAAATGGTGAAGTTAAAGACTTGAGTTAATTAAAATTTAACATAATATTTATATTTTATTTATGAATAATATTTAAATAATTATAAAATTTATATATCTAATTTATCGGTTCGATTTGGTTAGTTTTGCGGTTGTTTTTTAGTAAAACCAAAATCAAACCTAACCAAACCAAACCAAATATCAGTTTTTTAATCGGTTTGGTTCAGATTGCGGTTCGGTTTGGTTTTTTAACCATAACCATGAACAACCCTAATTCTAGGTAAGGGTTCTAATTATCCTAAAGGGAAGGGGTTTAGCATCCTTTAAGATCCATTAAAATAATTACCGGCCAAACTTAGATTAATAAGAAAATTAGACTTGAAATAACTTGTAATTACTTCATTCATATTTAAAGAAAATATAATGGTCAAGAAAGTGAAAGCTTTTGCAAATAAATATAAAGTAAGAAAATACCAAGTTTGTTAAAAGAACACCTTAAGAAAAAGTTTTGAAAGTTTATCCACTTTTACATATCAAAAGTAAAATCACGTTATGAGCCAAGTGATAAGAAAATTGAGAAAATCACGAGCTTTGGTTAACCAAAATAAATCTTACTTGTTAAGAATATATATATATAAAATCATTAGTTCTTAATCTAGTCTAAAATAGGTAGGTGGTTTTACAAACAAATTGACGTAGGCTAGAAAATTGATACTTGACAAATTAGTTCTAACTTAAACGGTGATTCCCCAAAGCTGTTACTACTACCTATATTAATGATCAAAATTCTGAAGTAAGCAACTAGAAACAAATAAACAAAGAAATAATGCAACTAACAAATCCAAACAAGAAAATAAGACAAACAGTAATGTAAAAAATGCAACAAATATTTTTCTCTTCCTCTCTCCTCCTTTTAACAGATTTAACCCTGTTATGAGGATTTCGGGAAAGGTAAGAAGCAAATACGAGCATGTGTATATTCCAAACTTTCTCTGACTCGCACTTTCATTTTTCTGTTTGGATGCTTTCGAGGGAGTGAGAGACACCAAACGAATGAGGTACATGCACGTTTCAAGTCTAGCAACAACTTCGAGTCTCAAGAGAAAACTCTTTAACTCCGGTGCTCATGCAAGAAAGAAAAAAAAGAAAAAATGTCACACCCCGAGAGGGTACCCTAGGCGTGGCCGGCACTCGGAGACCATTGCTGGCCCCAAGAGAACCACTTGGTCTGATCACTCATTCAATCACATAGCGGAAGACTTAGATGAATCAAAGAAGACACTCAAGTGGGCTAACAATCAACAACTCAATAAAATGATAGTTTAAATACTTAGTTCGAATCAACTCAACATCGTAAGAAAAGTTTTTTTTTCAAGACAAGTTCAAAATGGGAACATAGCTCTACTCTGTTACTGTCTCCGTCGCTGTCTATGAAGCCTCTAAACTCATCATAAGAAGGTTCCGGGACAGGCCCACGGCTACCTCAAAAGAACTACTCTAACAAAGGAAATCAACTAGAATAAAAGGGTCCCTCCAAAAGCGAGGAGGTCTCACCAAAAGCTGGAACTGAGTGATCTTCAACGAAGCGCCTGCTGAGGATCTCTAATACCTATATCTGCATCATAAAAAGGATGCAGCGCCAAATGGCGTTAGTACTTGGAATGTACGGTATGTAAAATAGCTGAAAGGCGATGCGATCAATAATACTCAACATCATGAAACTCGACTCAAGGGACTCAACTCTGAAATCGACTCAATTCAATAAGCATACGAGTTTAAAAATAACCAATGCTTTGAAAACAGACTCAATGATATGCACCTCAACCAACTCAAACCATTCATTTTTAGAGAGTTTCTCTAACCGACAACCATCACTTATGAGCTAGTGATGATACAACGCTTTGCGCTGCCATTGCCGCAGTCGTCCAATACCTTCCTGTAGTTAGGGACGATCAACCTCATTGGATCCACAATCAATCAAAGTCCTTTTTTTTTTGGGACTAGAGAAGCATAGCCTCTATCCTACGCTGGCTAAGTAGTTTATGAGGTTTGAGTTGTTATTTACTCTTACCCAAATCGGTGCTCAATACTACTCCCAAAAGACTCAATATGCTCATAAGCTCAATCAGATAAATTTATTCGAATCATTTCATCTAGTGTCATTGGACTCTCATCAAACTCAATCACATCTCAATCATCAATTCTTTCATTTAAAACATGCTTTCAAACTCATTCATATCTCCCCAAGACTCTATCTTAATCAATTATTTATACTCAAAATACTCATGTTCAAAATAATAGAAGTTTAAGAACCTTTCAAACTCAATTCGGACTCAACTCATTCTCATTCAAAAATATTCACAAATCATGCTTTAAAAATTCCATCAACGCATAAAATAACCTATGCCAAAAACTCAATTAGGGTTCATGTGAATGAAGACATGAATGTATACCTGAAATACTCAACTCATAGACATCATCAATACCTACGTAATTATACACAAGAACTCAATAGAATTTATAGATAACTCAAGAACTCAATTCATGGAAACTCGAAACTCAAACTCAACTCGACTCAATGAAGATGTAGGGCACGTGGATGAAGTCAATCCAACGTTATGGGTAGCCTTACATACCTGGAAAGAACAAAGTTCTTGGCGGGATTGATGAAACTCGAAGAACGCTTGAAACCCTAGCTTTTCTCCTCTTGGAACCTTGCTCTAATGTCTTGAAATGTTAATGAACGTAAAAGATTGATTAACACTTTCTAAGCCCTTAATTTGGTGTGAAATGACGTAGTTTAGGCTTAGAATAGGGTTAAAACGACGTAGTTTGGGGTACCAAACACTTCGGGAAAAGACCACATTGACCTTAACTCAAAAATGACGAAGGGACTCACAGGAAAGGCTTCACGAGCCGTCTAATGCTTCACGACCCGTACAACCGGTCGTGAAGCTTCATCAGCCTGACATCGCTCCATTAAAACGGGCATAACTTTTTACTATAAACTTCAAATGGAGCAAACAAGGTGGCGTTGGAAAGAAGACTCAAAGACCTTTAATTTGATAGGTCATGGGCCACCTAATTCAACTTATGCTGAGAGATATAGTCATTTTAAGTTGACCCAAGTAAAATCTCATATTGAAACTCAATCGGTAAGAAAGCTTTCGACTCAACTTTGTGCTAGGGGTTCTTGTGACCTTAATTCATATTCAAGTACATTAACACACTAAATAATTGACCTTAAAATCCAAGAATAATCAAGAATCACTCGGTACGATCTTATACGAATTTCAAGAATGGTTCGAATCTTAACTTACAAATTTTTTTGGGTGTTACAAAAAAGATTAGAGATACTCCATTATTTATTTATAGAAAATCAAAATGGGGATAAAAAAATGCAAGCAAACATATAAGCATTAAAATACATATCCCAACAGTTAGCACGATGGGAATGAAACATGTCTCATATTATTTGGAATTTCAAAAAATAAAAAACTTAAGTCTCACATGATCAATAGGCTGTAAATTCGACTTAATTAATCATCTTAGGACATCCAAGATTTGCGAAAGTTGATCCCAAAACAATGCGAGTTAAAGGGAGAATGAGGACTGCTGAGTAACAGGCATATTTTGATCAGGACTGCCAATCTGGAGGACTATGTTAACCTACTGTCAAAGCCGACTTTCTATATAACACACAGGAATTGGACGTATCCCATGAGAACGTTGAAGTGGGAACCATTATTCGATCCGGAAGAGGAAACAACAACGGCAATTGTATGGATCTCTTTCCCATCCTTGCCGGCAAATTTTTTTGGTAAAGAGTCAATTTTCTCGTTGGCAGCAGCAGTTGGAAAGGCCCTACAGGTGGATTTGGTTACGAGGAATCAGACTAGACCAAGTTGCGCACGTGTTAAAGTTGAAGTGGATTTGCTAAGAGATTTCCCTAAAAGAATTAGTATGGGTGTTAGAAAGCAATCAGGGGAGATTACAGAAAAATGGGTGCGAATTAAATATGACCATGTCCCTAAATATTGCAAGAATTGTAGGATTCAAGGACATGATGATCAGCAATGCTATGTCGTTCATCCGGAGCTGTACCCGAGTAAGAAAGCAGAGGAGAACAAGACAGTAGACAAGGAGAAGGAAATTATAAAAGGCGTTACAGGGGAAGGCAAGAATGATGAACTGTACAAGGAGCAGAAAGCAAGGAGAAATAGGAGAGAGTGGCAACATGAAAAGAGGAAACTTGAAAAGGTTAGGACTAAAAAGCCAGAAGGGCAAACAAATGAAATAAAAAATAAGAATCAATTTGCAGCATTGGCAGGACAAGAAACTAATAACAATGTGGAGGAGGAAGAACATGAAGAGGCAAAAAAAGATGAGGAAAAGCGGTAGAAACAACAAGAAGTTGGGTGAATGACACCTTTAACAACAACAAAACATCGGGTGACACAAAGAGCAATTCAAAGATTAGGAATACAACCTCTTTAAGCAAAGGGGATGCGACAATTTCCCAATCAGAAAAGGGACACGACAAGGAAGTGGAAGATGAGGAAAGCTCAAACAAATACGGCAATACAGATCCAGATGAGATGAATGATAGCCCACCAGAAGGTGATAAGAGGGAAGTGACCCCAAAAAAAAATTGGGATAAGAGAATACACATTCCTGATATACAGGAACTATCAGCAGCCCAAGTACAGGAAAAGAAGGATACTGAGGAAGATGAAGATTTGGAGGAAAATATAATGAGTGCAGCAAGGAATAGAGACCTATCACCAAGACAAATCGATAACATGAAGAGTTGAAAGAAGACAATCCCTCTCCAAGTTAGAACAAGGAGCAGTAAGGATAAACCATATAATAGTGATCAATGATCGGAAAAATAATTTTCTGGAATATAAGGTTTGTTAACACTCAGAAAGCTTTCGAGAGAATAATAGACCTTAATAAGAGACACCGATACTCATTTATAGCTCTATTGGAGCCTTTTCAGGGACCACATGAGCTAGAACAACATAAAAAGAAACTGGGTTTTACTCACGCATTTTGTAATTGTTCAGCTAAAATATGGTTATTCTGGGAGGAGGAGTGGAATGTAGAGATAGTAAAGGACTCAGTTCAACAGGTAACCATGAGCGTCAAATGTAATAATGTGGAGTGTTTCATCACAGTGGTGTATGCCAGGTGTAATGCGCTAGAGAGGCTTGAGTTGTGGAATGAAATAGAGGAAGTGGCTGAAAAATCACAAAAACCCTGGCTGGTAGGAGGGGATTTTAATGTTATACTAAATGAAGAGGAACGAGGGGGACTGCCTTTTATGCAGTCGGAGGCGATGGATTTTGCTCATTGTATAAATAGTTGTGGGCTGGTTGAATTGAAGTATTCAGGCAGTAATTTTACGTGGTGGAATGGCAAGATAGAGGAGCACTGCATATTCAAGAGACTGGATAGAGTGATCACTATATCGAATATGATCTTTAGCGGCAATTAATTAATGGCAATAGCCTAATTGCCACTAAAAATGTATTTTTAGCTGCAATTAGCACTCTTTGTAAATGTCCCTAAAGCCTTTAGCGGCATTGGATCCAATGGCAATTAACTAATGCCGGTAAAGGCTTTAGCCTTCTTTGTTATTGTGTATATTTATTGCGCTAAAAGGTGTTTTTGTTATAGTGAATGGGGAACCAGGAGTTTATGAATTTTCTACCGTCATTAAAAGTTCATCATCTAATTAGAAGAGGGTCAGATCATGCACCATTACATGTGATATGCAGTACAGAGGAAGAACCCATCGTGAAGCCATTTAAGTTTTTGAATTTCTGGACAAAGCACCAACAATTTAAAACTGGAAGGCTGATTTCATGGGTTGTACTTTTCTGATTTTTCAGACCAAAATAAAAAAGATCAAGGAGGCATTGAAAAAATGGAGTAAGGAGGCTTTTGGGGATATTTTTTGACAAATTGATACACTGCAAGATGTCATAAAAGCTCAGGAAGCTCAACTGGTAATTCATCCCTCGGAAGAGAATAGGTCGAGCTTGAAAAAGGCGGAGGCAGAGTTAAGAAAATATTGGCATATTGAGGAAGAATATTGGAAACAAAAGGCAGGAATGAGGTGGTTCAAGGATGGAGATAAAAACATAAAGTTTTTTCACAATTATGTGAAAGGGCGGAGGAAGAAATTGAGGATCCATGAGGTACAAACAACCCAAGGCGATACTGTCAATTCCACGAAAAATATAGGGGCTGCAGCAGTGGTTTACTTTGAGAATCACTTTAGGGAGGACAGCAACAACAAAAACTATGAAACGCTACAGGTGATTCCAAAATTGATCACTCCGGAACAGAATGAAGACATGGCAATGATACCTTGCTGTGAAGAGGTTAGAAAAGTGGTGTTTGAGATAAATAAAGATAGTACAAGTGGTCCGAATGGTTTCTCGGGACACTTTTTCCAGGAATGCTGAGATATTATAAATAAGGACATTACAAATATGGTGAGGGCTTCTTTTAGCGGGCAACAACTGCCTAGATTCATTACCCATACCAATTTGATATTGATCCCAAAGAAGGAAAAGGTCAAAAGCTTTGTGGATTTAAGGCCAATCAGTTTGAGCTCTTTTGCAAATAAGATAATTTCAAGGTTGTTGCATGAGAGGCTGGCAAAGTGTTTACCACTCATTATGTCGAGGAATCAATCAGGTTTTTTTAAAGGAAGAAATATCACAGAGAATGTGCTATTGGCCCAAGAAATAATTCGAGATATAAAGTTGAGAAGCAAAGATCACAATGTGGTGGTAAAACTGGACATGGCAAAGGCGTATGATAGAGTGTCGTGGATCTTTCTTACAAAGGTGCTGAGGAAGTTTGGGTTTTCGGAAATAATAGTGGACATGGTTTGGAGGTTAATCTCAAACAATTGGTATTCAGTCCTAGTAAATGGGATATCTCATGGTTTTTTTTAGATCGACAAGAAGGCTGAAACAAGGAGACCCTTTATCGCTACATTGTTTATCATTGTTGTTGAGGTCCTATCGAGAGGGTTGAACAAGCTTCATGAAGACATAAGGTATAGGGGTTATGGAATGCCAAAATGGAGCCCAGAGATCAATCACTTATCATATGCGGATGATACTATACTATTTGGATCGGCTGATAGATACTCGGTAAGAAGAATGATGGATGTGCTGAAGAAATATGAAGGGGTCTCTGGACAATTAATAAATAAGGAGAAAAGTTTCTTTTATCTGCATGAGGAGACACTTTTGGCAGTGGGGATCAAAATGTGAAAGCTCACAGGCATAAAAATGGGTACCTTCCCATTCACATACCTTGGGTGTCCAGTTTATTATGGAAAGAAATGCAACTCGCACTATGAAGACATTTTGAGGAAAACTACGAAGAGGTTAATGGGCTGGCAGAATAAGTTGCTAACATATGGAGGGAGATGCATATTGATTACACAAGTACTACAATCAATGCCAGTATACCTCCTATCAGCTATCAACCCAACAAAAGGGGTTATAGATCTGATGCATCGCATTTTTGCAAAATTTTTCTGGAGTGGGAATAGGGGAGAAAGAAGAAAGCACTAGGTTGCTTGGGAAGACATGTGTTTTCCAAAAGAAGATGGTGGAGTGGGTTTCCGAACCCTACATGGAGTTACAAAGGCATTATTTAGCAAGTTATGGTGGAGGTTCAGAGTATCAACAGACTCATTGTGGAGCACCTTTATGTGGCATAAATATTGCAAGAGACAACATTCAGTAATGGTTGGGGCCAGAGGTGCTTCACATGTATGGAAAAATATGGTAGAGATGAGGGAGGAAGTAGAACAGGAGATAGGGTGGCAAATTAAATCAGGAAACTCTAGTTTTTGGTTTGATAATTGGACAATAAAAGGGTCTTTGTATCTTACTAACGAAATGGAAGGGGGCGGGGAAGAGATTGAAGTTAAAACTTATATCAAGAATGGAGAGTGGGATAAAGAGAAGTTAAGTGAAATGGTGTCAGAAGAGTTAGTGGATCACATAGTCAAGAATATCAAGTTGAACTTGATACAGGATGAAAACGATCAGCCAAGGTGGATGCCCAATAATAGCGGAATTTTTTCAGTCAAATCAGCATTTGATATAGTGAGGAGCAGAAAACCACAGCAAAACTGGTTGGAAAATATTTGGCTGCAAGAGATTCCCTTTAAAATCATTTTTTTCCAATGGAGAATTGGTACGGAGGATAATCTAAGGAAGATGAGAATATCGATAGCTTCAAGGTGCTACTTTTGTGAGAATTATGCACAAAAGACTATGTCTCACCTATTCCTAATAGCCCCAATAGCCCAAAAGCTATGGAGATTTTTTGCTGCTTGTGCAGGAATCAATATGGAAGGAGAACAATTGCAACAAGTGATAAAGAGATGGTGGTGTGAACCAGCTCCAACAAAACTGCGATACTCCACACCTACTGATGTGGGAACTATGGAAGAAACAATACAAGACATGGAAAATAAGTCTCCTATGAATGGATGCTTTAGCAAATTCTGGTAGCTGTGCATCGTTTGGTGAAAACAAAATACCCGTGGATAAATTTGCCTAGTGAATGGAATGGAATAATACGCAATTTGAAGAATTACAAGCCAATGATTCACTGGAGGGCAGTGAGATGGGAATTATGAGAGCAAGGATGGATAAAATGCAATACAGACAGAGCAAGTAGGGGAAACCCTGGAGAGAGCTCATACGCCTTTTGCATCAGAAAATGCAGAAGCTGGATGTATGGGAATTTCCACTAGCATGGAGGCAGAAATGAATGCGATCATAATGGCGTTAAGAGAGTGCAGGGAGCTAAGATTACAAAATATAATTCTTGAAACTGACTCGCTTAGTCCGAGAAATATTATTTTGAAGGAATGAAAGATACCTTGAAAGCTCATAGATCAGATAGAGGAAATAAAGCAACACATAAGAAATTCACAGTGTATAATTAATCATGTTTTCAGGGAAGCAAACCAGGTGGCAGATAAACTAGCAAACTTTACTTTGGATCAACAGATCCCAATAAATGTGAGCAACTTTACACAGCTACCTAAAGAATGCATGACTTTGATAAACATAGATAAAGCTCAGATTTCAACATTGAGAATCAAGACAAGGAGGATATATTAAACCAAAAAAAAAAAACGTTATCAACAATTCAAAGATAAAATTAATAATTCACGCCAAATTAAGAAGATTTTTAAATACTTCTCTCTAAAATAAAATACACATGTTTTTCACAAAAACATCCCTAATTGACAGCTAACCATGTCCTAAACATTTCCAGAATCTGAATTTGAAAACAAACACTATAAAAACAAAGGCTTTCCCTTCTCACCAACAAACCTTCTACTCACAAAAACACATGTATTAGCCTCCAATCCCATCAAACAAAAAAATAAAATAAAAAGTCAAAATCCCGACGGATATTCGAAACAAAAAAAAAACAATTAATGATTTTGTGATTATAAGTTGTCTAATTAAGGATTAATTTTTTTAACAAAATTAAATTATTATTTAAATAATTAATACGTTAAAAGAAATTTGAATTAGAGTATTAAAATTGGCTGCTTTTGTTTTTCCTCAATAGCTCATCAAATAAAAAAGATAACTCTGGAGCAAGGAGGAGGTGTTAGTTGTATCGAGATTTACATGAATTATTACTACTATTTATTACTCAAAAAAAAAATAATATATACGTATGGACCAGAAAATGCTTATTATTGTCATGTTACTTAGCCAGAATCACTTCATCTTCTAGAAAAATAAATAATTAAATATCTGTTATAAATCCATTGAATAGTGGATTATTGTCCATTTGGATTATTCATGAACTACCTAGTTCATGTATGTATATTTCCAAGGTGATATGAACCTTTTTGAATAACAATGTATCTATTAGTTTGGACATTTAATATGGTGACCTTTTGGGTGATAGCTCAACCTATAAATAGAGACATCATTCACCATTGTAAGACGCACTTGAATAGAAGAAAAGTTCTCTCCTTCATCTACATTTTTTGTCTTCTTCTTCTTATACTTATATTGTTCTGAGCTTGAATATGGATGCATCTATGGTATAGTCACATGTGCGTTTGTTATCAACTTTAAAATTGATTTTCGTAAGGTTCTTTGATCGAATTATTAAATTATGAGCATAGTTCCAAATTATAAAATTATGTTGATAATGCTGGTTGGTTTAGCAGAAATTTTATGCCTCCAATTATAGCTAAATCAATGGTTGCGAGAACAAATCTCCCGAAAGAAATTTTGGTATGAGATGAATTTATTTAACATATAGCAACACTTGTACGCATCAAGCCAACAAAGGTCCCCTATCAAAATTGGTTGAGGGTCAGGAACCAAATAATTTTCATCTAAAACTTTGAAAGTGCGGTTATGATTTAATTGTTCCACCACACGCATAAAGATGAATCCCCAAATGAGCTTGGGATAAATGTTAGAGTTTCTAACATTAGGGGGAGAGATGATTGACAGCTGAAAATTATGTGAAAGATGAATTATGAATTATCTAGATCCTCGTTAAAATAAAATAAAATAAAATGTGAACTTGAAGTTCAAGAGATAATTCATTTGCATAATATTGCAAATCAATTACCAGATGAGTTTACTGACCTTATGTTATAATTTAGCTGTAAAAGCTCCAATGAGAAGTACTCGAAGGACAGTGCCTATGATACGCTTGAAGCGTGATAGACCGATCGATTCCAAATATAAAACTCCTTGAGAAAGGAAAGGAGCAAATGATCAAGATGGTCATGATAATGAGGCAAGTGTTTTAAAGGAGCACGATGACATAACACTTCATAAAACCTTAACAAAGGTTCAGGTACCTGAAATGATGAAAAATGAAGAAATATCGATAAGTTATTTCATATTGGAATCGATATCAAATAACTGTCGACGGTATCTTTGATATGAAGTAGCGCTTAATGATATAGATCGTGACGAGGATCTTCAATTCAAATCTGTCATATAATGTGGATAGATAAATGATTGGCCAAATAAAATGCATAATTCAAGTATATTTTGTTTCACTCAGAAAAGTGATATTTTGGAATGATAGTCCATAAATCAAGGTATAATGTCAGTGGGGTACAAATAAATTATTATGTGATAGTATAATCGTAAAATATCAAGTACGGCTTGTTCCTTGGGGCATAAAGGTTTTTCACAAAAGTCCTGATATTATTGGAGATGTTTTCTCCTATGGTGGATGCAATGAAGTTTGTTTTGATCTAGCAACATATGAAAAACTTGAATGCAAATATAATGAATAATTGTCATGTCTAGCTAGACAATGAATGTTGTATGAAAATCCTTGAAACGATCAAGGTGCCTGAAACATATAAAAGTTTGAAAGAAACTTTTTCAATAAGGCTTTAAGAATCCTCATATGGATTGAAATAATCAAGGAAGAAAGGGTACAAAAATGATCCTATTTGTCCTTGCATTTTTATATATAAAAAAAAAAGTCAGGATCTGAATTTGTTATGATAGTTCTGTATGTTGACGACTTGAACATTATTAACATTCTTAAAGGGCTTTCAAAAAGTTGTTGAGTATTTGAAAAGGGAATCTAAAATGAAAAGATTCTGGTAAGACAAAATTTTGTCTTGGCCTATAGATTGAGAATTTGACAAATGAAATATTTGTCCATCAATCAATGTACATAGAAAAGTTTTGATGCGATTTTATATGGATAAATCACATTCATTGAGTACACCAATGATTATGAGATTGCTTGACATAAACAAAGATCCATTTCGATCTCAAAAGAAGGATAAAGAGCTTCTTAGTGATGAAACTCCATATATTAGTCAATTGGGACACTAATGAGCCTTGCTATATATGATCAAATATTTTGCAGTGAGTTTATTGACAAGATTCTGCTCCTCCCCAATGAGAAGACGTTGAAATGACATCAAGGAAATATATGAAGTTATCCTACAAGACAATCAACTGCAAATGAAAGTGTCCACAAGATGATTGTTGCTATGAACAAGTTGAATGAGCAATTTACTTGCAATAACAAGGTCACGGATAGAGTGATTTTCAAGAAAGTATTCAAATAAGCTCAAACCCTCATCATATCCATGAAATCAGAAAATGATATATCAGGATGAGTTCAACGATGCAACATCTTCGCGATTGTGATTTGATCACAAAGACACTGTCAATATTTGAGAAGTTGGTATATATGACCGAATGCCATCATCACAAGAAATTAAGTGATGTTTCAATCAGGGGAGCATAATACGCGTTACACTCTTTTTTTCTTGATCGAGGTTTTGTCCCACTGGATTTTTCTGGCAAGGTTTTTAATGAGACAACAAATAATGCGTATCAAAAGATATGTGTACTCTTTTTCCTTCACTAAATTTTTTTTCCCACAGGGTTTTTCCTAGTAAGGTTTTAACGAGGCACGTTATCTATGAACATCCAAGGGGGAGTGTTATAAATCCATTGTATAGTGGATTATTGTCCATTTGGTTTATTCATGAACTACCTAGTTCATGTATGTATATTTCCAAGGTGATATGAACCTTTTCGGATAACAATGTATCTATTAGTTTGGACATTTAATATGGTGACCTTTTGGGTGATATCTCAACCTATAAATAGAGACATCATTCACCATTGTAAGACGCACTTGAATAGAAGAAAAGTTCTCTCCTTCATCTACATTTCTTGTCTTCTTCTCTTTATACTATATTGTTCTGAACTTGATTTTATAATAATATCATTATTGTTATTATTATTATTATGCAGTTGTGAGCATCTTTATCAAAATTATCATTGATGAGGACCAGCAGTTTCTTTTGACTTGTTGTCCATTTATTTTATTTTAATTTAAAGCTCCCCTTAATTATTTTGTATGGCACGTTGTTATTTTCCCATGCATCATTGACACGTGTAAAATTAACATCCTACCACCGAAAGAATGTTGTATGATGCACCACCAAATATTCATCCCAAAATATTTATATATAATTTAGATAAATATTACGAAAAATGGAGTTAGACTTGGTAGGATAGGGGTGTGGGATAGTGGAGATATGGTAAAAATGAGGTATGTTAAAGAGTGAGGAGAACACGATTAACATAAAATGTTATTTATGAGATTTATTTTCTCTATTTTTATTAGTGATATCATTTTATTTTTATTTTTAATGAACTTGTTTGTCTAAAGTATATCAATTGAACAGGTTAGAATTGACACACCCATAATCTCTGAATTATGTTCTAAAAAGTATTTTCTACGACATTTCATTTTACTTTTATTTATTATTAAAGGTTAAAGATATGCTCATGTAATTATAACCTGGCGAAAAAATTAAACAGACAGATTAACGCGGGGCTATAACGTTGTTTCAATTGTACAAAAATAAACGATAGTTATAATATAATTCAAATTTAATATTATATATTACTATAAATTTAATAAATATTATTTTAAAAATAAATATAATACATTTTTAATATGTAAAATTAATTTAAATAATATCAAAATATTTAAAATTCACATATACTTATAATAATATACTTATAATATATTTGTATTAAAATTATTTTAATTATATATTCACCATGTGTATTGAAGTTATGAACGAGAGAGAAAAATGAACAGAGAAGAAGGAGAGAGGGAGAAAGAGAAAAACAAAAAAAATAGTGAAAAACGAAAAAAAAAAAAAGAAAGGAAGAGAAAGTGAAAAAAAGGGGAAAAAAAGTGAAAAAGGGAGGAGAGAGAGCCAGAAATATTATAAATGGTAAAATACATTATATTACTATAAATGATAATTATGAAGGTAATATATATTGTTTAGGTAAAATGACAAAAAAAATATTTGTTAAAGTCCATTTAGAATTGGATTCTCTATGGAAAGTCCGATTGAAAATTGTACTACATTATTAATGTAGCTGATTTTTTTTTAGGAATTGAATTTGTAAATATTACCTCATTCAAATAGGATTTCTTGGAGAAAGGTTTACTTGGAGAAAGGTTTATACATGATATTATTATATAAAGGGTATTGAAAAAAAATTATACCAAATTTTTCATTATATAAAAAGATAATATTTTGTTGAACAAACAGTTTTCTTGTTAGGTTTATTGTGAGTTGATAAAATAATTGAGCACAATATCTCCATCATGTCTGGTGATGACTCATGGACACTTATGTTGGTAGGTGTGTATGTTATTTGTGAAGGTTTGAATTCTATTAATGATTACAGGAAGAATCGCAAGCTCAAGAAGCAGCATAATATCAAGTTGGAAGGATTACGAGAGACTTCTCAACAACGTGAAGATCGTATTTTGGCAGAGAGAGAAAGTTGTTTCCCTCTCTATCCGTATAGGTATTCCACCCCGCTAAGCGGACTCCGCTTAATAGAATTGAATATAGGTATTCCATATTCCACCCCGCTAAGCGGATTCCGCCTAATGGAACTGGAAAAGGAAGGAGAAGGAAGAAGTTAGTGGAAAGGAAAAAGAACGAAATAAGTAGTCTCAATTTACAATTTTTATATATAAGTTTTTTTTCCTATAATTTAGGATTAACGTACTATTTGACGTCGTTTTTTTAATGCAATTTATATACATGTTTTTTTTTTAGGCTTAAGTCATCGACGGTTTTTTAGGCTTAAGTCATCAACGGCCCCTTAAAGTTGTCTTCATGAATAACTTAGATAGATATGTAAAATTAATATGTAAATTTTACATTTTTAATATGTAAAATTAATTTAAATAATATCAAAATATTTAAAATTCACATATACTTATAATATATTTGTATTAAAATTGTTTTAATTATATATTCACCACGTGTATTGAAGTTATGAACGAGAGAGAAAATGAACAGAGAAGAAGGAGAGAGGGAGAAAGAGAAAAACAAAAAAAAGAGTGAAAAACGAAAAAAAAGGAAGAAAGAGAAAGTGAAAAAAAGGAAAAAAAAAAGTGAAGAAGGGAGGAGAGAGAGCCAGAAATATTATAAATGGTAAAATAAATTATATTACTATAAATGATAATTATGAAGGTAATATATATTGTTTAGGTAAAATGACAAAAAAAATATTTGTTAAAGTCCATTTAGAATTGGATTCTCTATGGAAAGTCCGATTGAAAATTGTACTACATTATTAATGTAGCTGATGTTTTTTATTAGGAATTGAATTTGTAAATATTACCTCATTCAAATAGGATTTCTTGGAGAAAGGTTTACTTGGAGAAAGGTTTATACGTGATATCATTATATAAAGGGTATTGAAAAAAAAATTATACCAAATTTTTCATTATATAAAAAGATAATATTTTGTTGAACAAACAGTTTTCTTGTTAGGTTTATTGTGAGTTGATAAAATAATTGAGCATAATATCTTCATCATGTATAGTGATGACTCATGGACACTTATGTTGGTAGGTGTGTATGTTATTTGTGAAGGTTTGAATTCTATTAATGATTACATGAAGAATCGCAAGCTCAAGAAGCAGCAGAATATCAAGTTGGAAGGATTACGAGAGACTTCTCAACAACGTGAAGATCGTATTTTGGCAGAGAGAGAAAGTTGTTTCCCTCTCTATCCGTATTGGTATTCCACCCCGCTAAGCGGACTCCGCTTAATAGAATTGAATATAGGTACTCCGTATTCCACCCCGCTAAGCGGACTCCGCTTAATGGAACTGGAAAAGGAAGGAGAAGGAAGAAGTTAGTGGAAAGGAAAAAGAACGAAATAAGTAGTCTCAGTTTACAATTTTTATATATAAGTTTTTTTTCCTATAATTTAGGATTAACGTACTATTTGACGTCTTTTTTTTAATGCAATTTATATACATGTTTTTTTTCTAGGCTTAAGTTATCGACGGCCCCTTAAAGTTGTCCGCATGATTCACTTGGATACCTTATTTTAGGCCTGTTCCAATTGAATAGTAATTGCACGCATGTAGAATACATGCACAAGTTTGCTTGCATGGAAAAGAATGGAGAAAGGGGAGAAAGATAATCTACAATTTTACCAAGGCACAGAAGAATGCTAAAATCTCCATGGTTGAATGATACTACAAGAAAATTTTGATTCCAGGACCAACCGTAAATGCACACACAAGGTTGGCCAGTAGGTAAGCCAATAGGCAGGCAAGTAATATATTGCGGCCTTCTATAACTCCTAGAATTTTGTAACCTCCACATGACATATTATCTCATTTCAATTGCTATTGAAGTAACATTCTTCATTCCATCCTGGTATTTGAGATTAAGATGTTATGCAAGAAGCTGAATCCAAATTTACAAGGCTGAACTGATCCAATGTTATGCATCTCCATCAATTCACTAGATGCACTCTTAGATAATTGCATTAAATACTAGTTTTATAGATCAGTTTCACTTTAACTTCACGTACTAATCTCACT
The DNA here is from genome assembly GCA_018342035.1 of Solanum appendiculatum. Classification (NCBI taxonomy): domain Eukaryota; kingdom Viridiplantae; phylum Streptophyta; class Magnoliopsida; order Solanales; family Solanaceae; genus Solanum; species Solanum appendiculatum. The sequence goes on along the minus strand of JAGDQO010000583.1, from coordinate 984,780 downwards.
CGTGGAAAAAGGTTAAAAGAAAGCAAACCTACGATAAAGTCAGTAAAGATCACAGGCCAACCATCTAAAAGCAGAACCGTAAAGAATGCACAACTTTCACAAGAACATTCTGTGTCTTTTGTGAGGTTTCCCAGCACCGCTACAGTCTCTTTTCTTAGCAATTTATGGAAGACAAGGAAATATGGGACTAATTACTGAAGCCTGCTAGTCACTCTCTTTTATTTCCCTTTCTTTTTTTTTAATGTGATAACTAATTAGGACTACTGACAAAACGTAAGACCTATACACAAGGAGTATACATAGACAACTTCATAGAAGAGGAGTTCAAATTCACAAATCTATCCAACCACCTATATATTCAACCCCATAAATATAAGAAAATATAGTGTGATCATCTGAATTTGGAATTCCAATCTTGAATATCCCTAAAATCAGAGTGGCCAGAAACCTTCTATGTACCACCTAGATATCTCCCCTACAATGGCCTCTTTGCCATGTAGATGGGATACAGCTGCCAAATCCAAACTTAAGATTCTCTTATCACGCCATTGATGACCACCCAGAAAATAATTGTTACAGAATAAGGACACCCCTACATAATCTCTTTCCACGGAGCCACACCAGAACAATTTTCAGCTCCCCATCCTCTACCGCATAATTTCCCTTATTGAACTTCTCCATAACTTCTATTCTTCCAAGCAAAATCACCACACTTTGCCGGTGAAGCATCACTGCTATTTGTTACTCACCCAAGGACCCCATCCTAGCTAATAGCGGCAACAGTTTTCTGGTCAATCAGAAGGATACCTTCCAGGCCATCTTACAGGAAGTTCCTGCAATTGATAGTGTTTTTTCTATCACATATGGAAGCACGCTAAAAAGTGACATGACAGAGGTTGGGAGGCCTGACATGTACTGCTTAAAAGGACTAGTTTTGTAACTTTTTGATGAATTATTCCTTTGCCATTCTACTAATTTTTTTCAAACTTCTGTCACTTCCTTATGAAAAGCACCTAGTGAGAGGCCCAAATAAGTAGCACTAAGCTGGTCTCTATCATCCAAGTCTTGAAATCTATGTCAGTGTTGAAAATAACTTAAAGCAAGCAAAAAGGATATTGATTAATGTCAACAAGTCATTAGTACTTAAAATATGTAACTAGATTTTAACCGTTTAATAATATTGCTACTTTACTATAGGTAATCAATAAAGAATAGGATGGTTACTTAACTTCTCATATTGTAGCAAAATATCAGTTATCACATAAAAAAAATACTTCTCCTGGAAGATTACAACTTAAAACTAAAGTCGGGAAATAACTCACATTGAACGCAAAGAATTTTCGAAACATTTTATATAAACAAAGAACTCCCTGCAGCTTACATTGTTAATCGGTTGAACCAAACTGAGTGGTGAACTATCATCACCAGATAAGAATAGATGGCAACTCTTATACCCATCTTCTTGTGTTGATTGCTGATGGGACGCCACTGCATTCTGTTGCTGGAGAAACTCCTACATATAGACCAAGGAGCCAAATTAATTTTTCTCATGGCACATGAGTCTTATCTAGAAAAATTAGAAGTTTGTAGACCACGAAAAAACTATGAAGGAACAACCAATGATCGTTACCTGTGGTAAATATAAGCCAGAATCAATTTGTCTTAACTCACAACAGATTATTGGAGCAAACAGGACGCAGAATCATCAGCTTAGATTAAAATTTATCACACCTCACTTTTGCAACTTCCTTTTTTTACTTTCCTATTGGTTTATCCCTTAGTTTACAGTGCTATAAATGATGCTGATAAAAGTACTACAGACAGTTGTAGCTACAAAATGTAGACCCAGGACTTTCAGTAACTGGTTCAGAAATGAGAATGCAATTAACAGTTGTGAGCAAAGATAGCTTCCATCCTCGTAAGATTAAACCACGCTCAGTTCAATCCACATTTACACTTTCCTCCATATTTAAGCATTAGTTATATGGTGTAAATTAAAAGCTTTGATATTGTTTCAACATCTTAAAGTTCTCACCAATGAAAAAATGTGCACAAAATACTATTTTAATGCAGTGAATTGCTCTTCCAGTAGTGATTGAAACTGAAATTTTCCAGAGATTTATGGTTTCGGTGTAGGCGTAAGTTTATGAATTTTTCATTTATTCGTTTTATTCCTGAATTTTGCTGAAAAAAGTTCAAAAAAATCGCCACAAACAATGATGCAATTGAAAAATTACCTCGGAGAACTGAGGAGGATGAAACCCTAGCAAGCTCTGCATTGAATGTGGAAAAATGGCTAATCACTTTGCGCTACACGATGAGCTAACAAAGTTGTTCACTAAACTCGCGCCAAAACCTAAAGGTGGGAATTCTGCGTTTGGGCCTCGGACTTTTCTCATTAATTGGGCTAAGTTATGAGTTGGCTTTACGGCCCAATAGACCCATTCTATACTTTTTTTTGGGTCCCTATCGTTAGTGTAGTCACACTCATTTGTTGGTTAAAATCAAAATCTAATTAATTTAATTGATTTTAAAATTAAATAAAATATAATATAATATGTATTTATTAGTTTGATTGTTATTGCATTTGATTTGGTTATTTGATTTCTAATCATGCATGAAAATAAAAGAAATAGTTCATTCAAAAAAGAAAAACTACAATTTATTCAAAAAGAAATATAGTCATTCATGACTAGTATTACAGAACTTTTCATCACTCAATTTACTATGAATAAAGCTCCAAAAAATCACCACTTTTAGCCTAGACAAGCAAGAGGCTTGACATTTCTAGTCTTCACCAAGAATTGTCATAGCATTCATATACATGTAAGAACTCGAGCTATATAGTGTAGGGCTATATGATCTCAGTAGGAATGGCTCCACCTCATCATACTCCCATACTTGAAGAATTAGAGGTATTCAGGGAGTTATATGGTGGTTGAGTGCATACTCTCTCTAGAATCTCAACTACTATGATCAACTGGTCAATAGTCAAATGCAATAAGTTCGGTAAATCATCTGTCAGTGTATTGTTATCACAGAATACATCTAGCTACAATCAGACTCTATCCCCATTCCCAACCAAAAATTCAAGTATGGAAAGTACACTTTCTCCTTTATTATTCCCATTGACAAGCTCATGCCGTATCATCACCTCCCTTCTGAACTATCCATGTTGGTAATTGCTGTATTTTGCCTCACTTACCTTCCTCCACATGTCCCATCTTCACTTGCACCTCCACGAATATTTACCAGCAATGCTCAGATAAAGATCTCCAACCTTCGAATACTCAAACTTCCCATATCCATAGGGATGGAACCCTCTCATATTTAAGCAGAAGACATTCCTGTTCTCATTTGTGGCATCCAACGAAAAAAAATTCCTCAGTAGTTTCTCCAATCATTTATTGACCTATACCAGAAAACAAATACATATAGTAAGTGGGGTGCTCGGTGTTACCTGTACAAAAGTTGTATTCCCCTCTTTTGGGAAAATAAACTTTTCTTCCTAGTTATCCAGCTTATAGCAAGAAACAATATGCTTCCAAATACTAGGCTTAGTGCCTTCTTGTGTCTACATGCTTCTTTGAATGCACTCAAATGATGACTAGTTAACCCTTTTTCTTTTTTGTGAATCTTCAAAAAGTGATTTATAGTTCAATCTCCATGGTGAGGAAGTGTGCATAAGAATTCAAAACATAAATATGGCTTTGTTAATGGTAGCATATTGCTTTACACAAGCTAGATATTGTATTTAGGTTTGCGAAAGCTCCACATGTGTTTGCTTAAGGATTAAGAGATGGAAAACTGCAGCCTCAAGGACTAAATCTAATCAACTTGTTATGCTGAACAGTTAAAACTCTTTATTAAGTACTCTGTTTCAATGACCATGCTTATTTTATTAATCTGGAAAAAAAAGATCCTGCTGACTTGAAAAATCTTCTCTAAGCATGTTCCTTTTCTTTGTTGTAAGTAACTTAGTTTCGATTATTGCTAATGTTAATTCTAAGTAATGATTATCTTCCTTATTTGATTAGGAAAACATGATGAAGGGTGTTAGACTGCACAAGTGACATTTCTGTTTTGAATTGTTCCTGTTGTTGATCCTGATAACTTGCTTATTCATGATTAGTTGCATCTTTACTTTTTGTCAGGTACATGGTTGTTAAAAAATGTGTTGGCAAAAGATTTATTGCTGTGGGAATTTCAGTTAAAAACAATAGTCGTAGCCCTATCTTTGACAATCTAGGCATCATGCTTCAGGGTGAAAAGAATTTCTGCACCGACATGGCCAAAATTATCAAGGTAGTTTGGTTTTTGAAGTCATTCAGTAGCTACTGTCTTCTCTATTTTCTTGCAGTTCTCTTGCTCAGTTGCTGGTAGTACTCCATTTTTCTTTTCCTATTTCAAGTGCCAGTTTCCTCAAAATGTAAAACAAAAAGAGAAAAAAAAGGGAAAAGAAAAGAGAAAATTACTCTGGTCTCTGACTCTCTGTTGTAAATAAATAAATCCTTATGATTGTGCCCCATAGATCTCAGAATTTGTTCAGTTGAATGAATCAAGTGCTTTCTCCTTTAACAATTTTTATCTAATTGGTTTGAAATATAGGAAGTTTCAACTCCATTTAATAATAAAGAAGCAACACTGTGAATAACCAGTATGTGTCCAAGTCTGCTTGTATTTATCAGTTCTCTGTCGAAGTTGGCACCAAGAATGAGAGAAAAAGAACACTTGATTACTCTTCCCTTTTCCACAAGATAAATTCATTGCTTGAGAGCTGTAGATTCCCGTCAAATTGTCAAATTTTCCCTTTTTGTGCTTTGATTCAAGCATCATAGTGTCTCTGTTGATCAAATGTAGGTTGGAACTAAACTTTTCTTCAGATTAAAAAGCATCTATAAGCTTAACTTATCAAAAAAGAACGTCTATAAGCTCGAAGACCAGAAAAAAGCACATCAAAGAATATCAAATTGATCTAATAGACACCTGAAATAGGTGAAAATTTGAGTTTTTCTTAGATAAGTTATTCTTATTTCTGTTAAGTATATGTCATTAGCTTTTGTGAAAAATATGTTTTTTCTTTCTTCCTGATTCCTTTGGAGAGTTACTATCATTATTGTTAATACATGAGAAATTAAGTAGAAAAAAAAAGTCAAATCCAATTAGATGATTCAGCGGAAAATATTGATTTATGTTTCGCTCAACCCCAGCTCAATAAAAACTTATTGTATGAGCCCCTTCTTTTAACCCATGGAAGAGTTAAAGGCTTAATGTCAATTGAACTGATCTTTGTCAAGATTTAGCTAGAATCTAATATATCTCTTCTCACATCCTTGAAATTATCTGGGATTTTTTCTGCTTGTAAACATATTTATTTATATGACTTCAATATAAATGTAGTAATTCTTGTCAACAATAGCATTACAAAAAATCTTCTTGTTCGTCTTTGTTGGTCTTTAGTTTCTCAGTCAAATCTGTGTGATAGTGTTCCTACTTCCCAGAGTGGCTACTTTGTTGTCATTCAAGCTTTCATGTTATGATACCCCTTTTTCTTCTTTCCGGGCCATCCAGCATGGTGGTGGGCAAGTTTTCAAAACTCTTCTCGAGTTGGTTCAAAATTGTGTCAGTGAGAAGATTGTAACGGGAATCATTATTACTGAGAATGAGCGTAGCGCATCACGTCACCTGAAGCATTGCGCTTCGGAAGGGAACTTACCAATTACGGTTAGTTAGACCCTTCTTTAATTACGTGTTTAGCTGGTTAATTGAATTATTTAGTTTAAGTATATTAAGCTCCAACTTGCATAAAATTGTGCTATGGATGAGCCGTTGATGCTCTGATGTTTTGGAGCATTTAAATCTCTTCTTTTTAGCCCTACCTAACCATATACACTTCATTTTTTGTTTTTCATTTTGTGCAGTCAGCTTACTGGATCATAAGGAGTTTACATCTGGGAAAACTCCTTCCCTTGAAGGAGAAGAAAAAAACCTGCAAGTTACCTACTCTCGCGCTTCCAGAATTTCCTGATACCGTGGGTCTGAGTCAAGAAATATAAATGCTCTTCTTTGTGGCCATGTATGTGCGCTTGCAACAAGAGTTGCTTAGTATAACCCCTATGAGGAGAATCTTCAAGTTATCACCTTGCAGGGTTTACTTCTTTTCTTGACATATGAATCCAGGTTCACGCAGAAGCTAAGTGGGTTGCTGATATGTAGCAGCACGTTGTTTGCTCATTGATTTACTTGTAAAAGACAGGTATTCTTTTTCATCTCCCCTAACCTGACTTCCTGAGCTCAGTTGATTCTCAAGGTGTACATAATTTATCAGGAGGATGTTGATATATAGATGCACCATAATTTCAACAACATTCATTTAGGTTGATGGGTTGAGGAGGCACACGACAAGAACAGTGATCAATGCTCAAGACGGATATATTTATCCTAGCTTCTTTGGTGCATGTTCAAAGGATTTTATACAATAACTACTGTGGTCTGAAGAAAGAAAGAAGTTAACAAGATGTAGTGGACTGGTTCATAGTCATGGGTGAAGTGATATGTTGTATATTGTATGCTGAGGGATGAATCAAATTGGTTATCTGATGCTGTATGTTACAAGTCATCATCTATTTCTGCTGTAAGAAGCTTGTAATCTATCATTTCATGTGTTGTTTTAAAAATGTACCATTCATGAAGATAATAAAATTTATCTTGATTTAGATTAGTTATTCACAATTGATCACTTATTCCTATTGCTATGATTAATATTAATATGTGAAATATGCGGTTTTTTGCAACAAATCTTATGGGAGACCCAGGGCACTGGAAGTATTTCATTCAATTTGTTAAGAAGACATTTAGGAGTGTACAGAGCTAGATGAGCAGCGTATGTAAAATTTCCTAGTAAAAGTATTGCAGTATGATAAAATCAAAATTCTTCTTTTTATGGAATCCTTAAACCTCTTTGTTAGTGCAAAGTAATTAGTCTGAGGAAAACTGAAAATTTCTACTCCCTCCGTTCACTTTTTCTCATCCAAACTTTGCGTTTCCTTTAAGAAATAATAGATAAAGTATATGTTTTACTAAAATATTCATATTAATTGGTAGTAGTCTCAATAGACTTGAAAATGATATAAGAAATGAGTAGTTAATGTTAAGGGTAAAACAAGAAAAAAAATGTTTTTTCTCATGATATGTTAAAGTAAACAAGTAAAAATGAATAGTGGAGTATTGAAAAATTAAAGATGTTTGACAAAGCTTTTCTTTTTTTGTTTGAAAGGCAATCCAATACACTACTAACTTGTTCTTGCCAGGGGACTATTAGCATCATGTGTTAATAATAGGTTTTTAAATATAATTTGTGAATTTCTTAATACAAACACAAGTATTGAGATTAAAGTCAAGATTTTCACGAAATTTAAAATATTAAAAAGTAAAACATACTAGGGTAATTTTTTTTTGTGTACCTCCTCAAAATATTTATTACTTTTAAATAGAATAATTGAATCAAACGGACAATTACCAAACATGCGGTTATTTTTATCGTTTGGATTGGTTTGGTTTTAGAAATTTAAAAAATCGACTAGATTGGTTTGATTTTGGTTTTAACCAATAACCGATTCAAATCAAACCACGAATACCCCTTTCCGATATAACTTATCTCAGCGTAACTAATTCCAACCAAATGACCCCGAAGTATAGCAGAAGCGGTGTTTCTTAGCTCCTTTTTTGCCATTGCTCCGGCAAAGAGAGCCTAGATCATTAACTTTTACCCATATATTCATATATATATATATAGCTCGTCGTTTATGTTTTTGTGTTCAGCCATCAAACATTTTACCGCCCAAAAAGCTTTTTGAAACGCTCAATTGAAAACCCGATGAGTCAACTCCGGAGAGTGGTTACGGCAAGGGCCGAAGCTGTAATTGGCGACAAGATTGAGAAAGCAGTCACTCCAATGTTGCAGAAAACTCTGAGATCACTGAATGAGGTAAACCATTGTTTAAACATAAATAATAACGTTTGTCAATGGGGTTTTATGGGTTTTGTAAATGGGTTTCGTCAATGGGTTTTTATATTCCTTGGTTTTTATAGGTTTTGTCAACGGGTTTTTATGAGTTTCCTTGGTTTTGTCAATGGGTTTTGTCAATGGGTTTCCTTGGAGTGGGTTTTGTAAATGGGTTTCCTTGGTTTTGTCAATGGGTTTTGTCAATGGGTTTCCTTGGAATGGGTTTTGTAAATGGGTTTCCTTGGAATGGTCAATGGGTTTTGTCAATGGGTTTCCTTGGAATGGGTTTTGTAAATGTGTTTCCTTGGTTTTGTCAATGGGTTTTGTCAATGGGTCTTGTCAATGGGTTTTGTCAATGGGTTTTGTCAATTGGTTTTGTAAATGGGTTTTGTCAATGGGTTTTGTCAATTGGTTTTGTAAATGGGTCTTGTCAATGGGTTTTTATGGGTTTTGTCAGTGGGTCTTGTATGGGTTTTGTCAATGGGTTTTTGTTTTTCAGAAACGGGATTCTTTGGGAAACATAAGCCAGCGTACTGATTGGAACACTGATAGGATTGGCGGAGAAATGGGTATCATCGCATCTCAATATGCTGCTGCGTCGGTAAATTTTCTTTCTTGTTTTGCTTATCATTCATTCAGGTTTCTTCAATTAAATTCACATTTCATTTTCAGATTACTAATGAGGGTCTGAAAGCATATGAGAAAGTTGACGAGTGGAAAAAAAGTGAGGAATTCAAGCAAAAACAAGAACAACTCCTCAACAAGGCTAAAGAGTTTTGGATCCAGGGCAAAGATTCAAATAATGAAGATCTGAAGACCCAAAGTCCCAAAGAGATTTTGGCCAAAGATTCAAACTCCTCTGACCCAAAGAAATGAAAGAAGAACCAAGAAAAATAAACAAAAGCTTTCATTTTCCTTATTTTGCCGCTTTCCCCTTCACCAAATGCCACTGCAAATATTGTGAAATTTACAGATTCTTTTTTCTTTAACTACTCTCTTTGTATACTAAACTCCATACCCTTTTGCTCTCAAGCCTTTTCTCTCTCTCTGCTTCTCTGTTTCAAGGTCTGTTTTTTCTCTTAGTCACTTTTTTAATCTTTGCATTTTTCGTCATAACATTTCCATTATTTTGTCCTTTTTTGTGTTTGTGTATGAGGGTAGTGGGAGTTTTTGTGTGTGGGGGTGGGGGTGGGGGGTGTATGACTGGATCTGGATCTGTGTTCTTGTTCTTGTTCAGTCAGGTTGATGTTTTGCATTGTTTTCCTCAAAGATATTGAAAGCTGTAATTGACATTGTAACATCTGGAAGTTTCTTTTTCTTGGTGGATTTTTTACTGTTATATCTGTTTAATTTTGTCTTGCATGTTTATCTGTATGGACAACTTCATTTAAGAATTTATTTGTTTGGTTCTTGAGTTGATGAGTTACAATTTTACTAATTAGTGGTCATTTTATACTCAAATTGTTTGCTAGCTCATGTTTTTCATGAAGATTTTAGCATGATTTTGTAGTGATGAGTATGAAAATGTACTACTCAAAAAGGGAGATGAAAGTTGCCCTCAAGAAAATTATGTAGTGGAAATGTTGAGATCTAACTAAAAGGGTGTCTAGATAACATAATCATTGAGTAGCACTTCACTTGGATCAGTCCTGTTTTGGCTTAGTTTTAGTTAAAGATGCTAAATTCTGGAAGTATCTTTTTCTTGGTGTTTTTTTTACTGTTATATCTGCTTAATTTTGTCTTGCATGTTTATCTGTATGGACAACTTCATTTAAGAATTTTCAAGAATTTATTGGTTTGGTTCTTGAGTTGATGAGTTACAATTTTACTAATTAGTGGTCATTTTATACTCATATTGTGTGCTAGCTCATGTTTTTCAAGAAGATTTTAGCATGATTTTGTAGTTGTGAGTATGAAAACGTACCACTCAAAAGTGAGATAAAAATTACCCTCAAGAAAATTCTGTTGTAGAAATGTTGAGATCTAACTAAAAAGGTGTCTAGATAACATAATCTTGTGATGTCAAATGAGAAGAAAAAAAGAAAGAAAGAGCTTAACTTTGAGTAGCAATTCACTTGGATTAGTCCTGTTTTGGTTTAGTTTTAGCTAAAGATGTTAACTTTATGTCAATTTGCTGTGGTTTTTGTTGACTTAATGATGGATCTTGAATTAGTCGGGGTCAGCGAGTGTATATCAGGACTAAGTGAAAATGGGCCACTCCATGGTTCTCATTGTTAGTAGTCTACTTCTAGTCTTTCAATGTCAACAGTAGTTGCGAAAGGCAAAGCGATTGGATCTCCAATCATGGCTCCAGCACCAGCACCAGGTCCTGAATAAACGAACCTAACGGTTGCAGGGCCTTTTCATACATTCCTTCTTACTCTCCGTTGCAGGGCCTTTTCATACATTCCTTAACTACCTTGTATCGACAAAAGTCATCGGGACTTTCCAAGCCCAAGCTAACAACACAGAAGAAGGGATCACACTTTTTGTTCCCAAAGACTCAGCCTTTACCTCACTCAAAAAGCCCTCACTTTCCAATCTTACCTCAGACCAACTTAAGTCCCTTTGCCTTTTCCATGCAGTGCCACATTACTACAGTCTCGCTGATTTCAAGAACCTTAGTGATGTTTAGTCCTATTAATACCTTGGCTGGAGGAAACTTTTACTCCTTGAACTTCACCGATGACTCTGGAACCGTTCGTCTTAACTCAGGATGGTCTAGGACTAAAGTTAGCAGCGCTGTTCGCACCACTTATCCAGTTGCTGTTTATCAGGTGGACAAGGTCCTTCTTCCTGAAGCTATTTTCGGGACGGATTTACCACCAATGCCAGCTCCAGCACCAGCACCAGCACCAGTAACGGATATCGCCCCTGCTGCTGATAGTCCAGCTGCTGATCAAACAGGCAAAGCTAGAGCACCAGCTTCGCCTGATTCATCGTCACCATCAGCTTCTCACAAGATGATGAGCTGGGGCATTTTGAATCATTTGGTTTTGGCAATTGGTGGTGGATTCCTGATGTTTTTCTTGTAAGGAAAATGATCTCTTATTCTGTTAAATTAATGTTGAACATCATGGTACATCTGTTTTTTCTTATTTGTTTTGATATACTCCATGCATTGGGGATTTAGTATTGATTACTTTACAATATTTTTGTATACATTCATATATCAGTTTCATTTTCTCATACTCCATATTCCATATTCTTTATCAACCTTTTTCTATTCTTTAGTTTTATCATTGTGGAATTCTTTTTCCAAAGTGCAAATCTTTAAGCTTTTGAATATTGATTCCATTGCTATGTTGCAATTTGCAAATGATGTCCCTTAATTTTTATGGCACATTGCATGATAACGCATGGAAAAACATTGTTATGTGTTACTCATAGGGGCGTACATAGGCCGAGTTGGTTGAGATTTTTCAAATATCAAACTAAACTAATTGTGTCAGATTTTTCAAATTTTACACTAAACCAATAAAAGTCGGGTTTTCCAACCTCAGTTTTAAAGTGTGGCATTAAGAAACCAATAAAGTATTAATTTTTATTTTTTCAAAATATAACCTTACTTTTAGTAAATGATATTTTTAACGAGTGTATCAAAATCGTAAATAACACTTATTTTGGATCGAAGATGGTAATAGGAAGAAGAGTTTGATGAGGCGTTCTTGATTAATGAATTGCAACAGGCAATTCTGAATACAGGAAACTTAAGTGTCCCAAATCAACAATTTTGAATTTATCTACAGACTAAACTTAAGTGTCCCAAATGAACAATTTAGAATTTATCTACAGTTTTTAGTTGACTAAAAATTGCCTAATTAATACAATTCCCAAGGATTTTCTTACTATAAATAATGTTAATCTGTTTGGTGACATTAATTTTATGTCCGACCTCTTGATAGAAAAGGACAAAGTGGTCCAAATGAAAAATTACTATAGTTATTTAAGCTATATATAATTATTACTAACTATTACTAGATGTTTTCTAGAATTGAGTTGTAATTAAGAAAAAAATTATTCTCTATATTGTCCACTATTGATTTGGCACACCTCTTAAGAAACAATAAATAATAGGGATAATTTTACTATATTATTCTTTGACTTTATTAAATATACGGCTCTGAGAAATGTGTAAGATGGTAAATTGTATTTAATAGCAGGGGTAAAATAGACACAAAAAGTAAATTATCTCTTGATTTTTTAAATTGGACAAGTATTTTTAGTATAGTGGAGAACTATTATTGGACGGAGGAGTACCTCTTTAATGCTTAGGGTTATAATTAGAAACAATTACAAACATTAGTCTTGAATTTTTTTATAGGAACACTTATTTTGAAACAATTTTATTGAGCTAACCTAACCATTAAAATGGAACGTTTAAATTTTATACACGATAATCGGTATATATATTTGTTACAAATAAAAGAGTAAATCATAGTATGTGATAGAAGGTAATTTTACACTAACAAATGGACCAATTTCAAACGCAAGATTTGTAGACCCATCCGCCTTCCATCTTTCACACTCCAAACAAAAGATTTCAAGCACAAACATAATTCTAAAAGCATCACATCATTTCTTCCATCCCTCTTGTTCCAACTACAGTTAATCGATTCGCAAGTCCTCATGATTCCAGGTATGTTCTTCGACAAATTTTGCAGCAATTTTCTTCCATTTTTCTTAAGACTTCTCTCTCCCAAATTTATGGCTGATGATAAGAAGAATGATGGATGTGCTGAAGAAATATGAAGGGGTCTCTGGACAATTAATAAATAAGGAGAAAAGTTTCTTTTATCTGCATGAGGAGACACTTTTGGCAGTGGGGATCAAAATGTGAAAGGTCACAGGCATAAAAATGGGTACCTTCCCATTCACATACCTTGGGTGTCCAGTTTATTATGGAAAGAAATGCAACTCGCACTACGAAGACATTTTGAGGAAAATTACGAAGAGGTTAATGGGCTGGCAGAATAAGTTGCTAACATATGGAGGGAGATACATATTGATTACACAAGTACTACAATCAATGCCAGTATACCTCCTATCAGCTATCAACCCAACAAAAGGGGTTATAGATCTGATGCATCGCATTTTTGCAAAATTTTTCTGGAGTGGGAATAGGGGAGAAAGAAGAAAGCACTAGGTTGCTTGGGAAGACATGTGTTTTCCAAAAGAAGAGGGTGGAGTGGGTTTCCGAACCCTACATGGAGTTACAAAGGCATTATTTAGCAAGTTATGGTGGAGGTTCAGAGTATCAACAGACTCATTGTGGAGCACCTTTATGTGGCATAAATATTGCAAGAGACAACATTCAGTAATGGTTGGGGCCAGAGGTGCTTCACATGTATGGAAAAATATGGTAGAGATGAGGGAGGAAGTAGAACAGGAGATAGGGTGGCAAATTAAATCAGGAAACTCTAGTTTTTGGTTTGATAATTGGACAATAAAAGGGTCTTTGTATCTTACTAACGAAATGGAAGGGGGCGGGGAAGAGATTGAAGTTAAAACTTATATCAAGAATGGAGAGTGGGATAAAGAGAAGTTAAGTGAAATGGTGTCAGAAGAGTTAGTGGATCACATAGTCAAGAATATCAAGTTGAACTTGATACAGGATGAAAACGATCAGCCAAGGTGGATGCCCAATAATAGCGGAATTTTTTCAGTCAAATCAGCATTTGATATAGTGAGGAGCAGAAAACCACAGCAAAACTGGTTGGAAAATATTTGGCTGAAAGAGATTCCCTTTAAAATCAATTTTCTCCAATGGAGGATATCGAAAGGGAGGATAATCTAAGGAAGATGAGAATATCGATAGCTTCAAGGTGCTACTTTTGTGAGAATTATGCACAAAAGACTATGTCTAACCTATTCCTAATAGCCCCAATAGCCCAAAAGCTATGGAGATTTTTTGCTGCTTGTGCAGGAATCAATATGGAAGTAGAACAATTGCAACAAGTGATAAAGAGATGGTGGTGTGAACCAGCACCAACAAAACTGCGATACTCCACACCTACTGATGTGGGAACTATGGAAGAAACAATACAAGACATGGAAAATAAGTCTCCTATGAATGGATGCTTTAGCAAATTCTGGTAGCTGTGCATCGTTTGGTGAAAACAAAATACTCGTGGATAAATTTGCCTAGTGAATGGAATGGAATAATACGCAATTTGAAGAATTACAAGCCAATGATTCACTGGAGGGCAGTGAGATGGGAATTACGTGTCACGACCCAAAACGAGTCATGAGTGGCACCCACACTTAACCTCCTAGGTGGGAGAAACAACGAATCCAAACCCCAACTTATATTAATTGTTCAGCAACAAAATACAACCATAATGCGGAAGCTCACAACTTAAAATAAACAGTAAAAGAAACCTTTAGAGTTTATTACATATTATCCTCAAAACCTGAAAGTCATCACATCAAGGACATCTATTCTCAAAATATCAAGTCTAAGAGTATTAAGATATCAAATAAATGAATAGGATAATGTATGTCTGAAAGCTAAGGACATCATGCCATAACCGAGAGAGAATCCAACACGAGCTAGACGGAATAGCTCACCCTGAATTCTGATGTGCTGGAGACGGACTAGAGCTGAGGGCGAGTCGAAGTCGGTGGTACACTCGCTGCACTCCACAAAAGGAAAACGAAGGAAACACAAGTAGGGATCAGTACAAGGCAATATGTACTGAGTAGATATCATCGGCCGACTCAAAATAGAAACTGATATGCATAAAGTAATAGTATAAAATCAACTATAGCACATAGCAGGTGGCAAGCAACAAATCACATGAACAAGTGACAACAACACTAAATCAAGTACACAATCAGTCAACAATATCAAGAACACACATGAGGACTCAGGCCTCCACACCACGCTCTTTTGGGAAATGAGTTATTTGAGATATAGTATATTAAGTTAATTCAATATGTTTTTCTTTAATGTTACTGTGTCGGAACGTGACACCCAATCCAATAACACCGTGTCGGAACGTGACACCCGATCCAATAATACCGTGTCGGAACGTGACACCCGATCCATTAATACCGTGTCGAAACGTGACACCCGATCCAATTATACCGTGTCGGAACGTAACACCCGATCCAATTATATCGTTAATTCATTTGTCATTATTTATCATCTCTTTCCACTTCCTTATCAA
The DNA here is from genome assembly GCA_018342035.1 of Solanum appendiculatum. Lineage (NCBI taxonomy): Eukaryota > Viridiplantae > Streptophyta > Magnoliopsida > Solanales > Solanaceae > Solanum > Solanum appendiculatum. Next base: position 969,603 of record JAGDQO010000583.1, on the reverse strand, counting down.
TATTTCATTAAGCCTTCTTTATTCAAGGCATCACTTTAATAAAACAAGTTCAAGATTATGGATTTCGCGGTCTTGGGATTACAGATCAATCACAACAACATATGAATTATCCAAACCACAACCACCAAGTGCATAGAAAATTTCACAATATCACTCAATGACTATCAATCACTATTAAGAGTCTATCTATCACATAGAATAAACCATAACCTACCTCAACCGAAGAACCAAAGTCAAGCAAGCTAATTCCCCAATGCTTTTCCTTTCCTCAATGCATTCGAACGTTTCCAATCTATCAAGTATACAATATTCATAAGTGAACGAGTCCGTAGACACCCATATATCTAGCTTTGACTCAAAAACTTACCCAAATCAGTAATCAAATTCCTAAAGTTCAAGCCTAAGGATAAGTCTTAATTTCTTCAATTAGTATGCTTTAACGGTATTCAAGTAATACAATACACTTAATATTTAATCTCAATTTCAATATATCAAAACCTAATTTATAATGTGATAATTAAAATAAATTAAAAGATGAAACCCACTGTTGGCGAAACCAATTTCCCGCTACGGAAATAACTTGCAACACTAACCTATTTGTCCATTCAGTCTACTACCATTCTTAATGTTAATTCATTATTTCAATCACTAATTGACACGCAATTATGGAGCAATCATTGCTTCATTCTTAACCACCAAAACTTGTCCCCAAAGTCCAAAAGAAACTAGTCCATACAATCCAAAATATAATCCTTCTTTCATAAGCCAACATTATAATAATCATATTTCTATTTAATTCGCCGGTCAATTCTCTTCCTTTTTAATATAATAATATTCACACTATCCAATCCATATACATAATCATTTAACCTAATAAATTCAATTACTCAGGCTGCACAGCAGAACCTTTCCCATTTCAATTCCTTTTCAATTATGGAAAGAATGAATCATTACATGTACTAATTAACACACATATATCAACCCAACCACATACTTCACCCACCAATTTATTATTTGTTTTCTTGTCTCCTAGCCCACACAAAACTCCAACTGACATAATCCCTATATGCTTAGTGATTCAAACTCCAACCAATAACCATGCAACATATTAATGATCAATCTAACCCATCGTATATTAATTAAGGAAATTAAAGAATTTAAGCATTACCTGGATGGCAGTCGCTCCTGGTTGACGCCGCAGGTAATGTTTCTCGCCCAATCCTTTTTCTAATTTACTTTCTCTTGATTTTTAATTCAATTTTATACTTGGATTAGGTCACATAAGATATTAAATAAATTATGGACTTGGCCCATTACTAATCAACTAAAAACTAATTGTTCAATAAATACCCACCAACTAAATAATCGTAGTTAAATAAATAGTTCAAAATCACCATTCAAAATTTACGGGAAGGTTCTTTTATGAAAGAGATAGGTCTAATGTTCAAAACGACCTAACGGGTCGTTACATTACGAGAGCAAGGATGGATAAAATGCAATACAGACGGAGCAAGTAGGGGAAACCCTGGAGAGAGCTCATACGCCTTTTGCATCAAAAATAGCAGTGGCGATTTAATAAATGCAGAAGCTGGATGTATGGGAATTTCCACTAGCATGGAGGCAGAAATGAATGCGGTCATAATGGCGTTAAGAAAGTGCAGGGAGCTAAGATTACAAAATATAATTCTTGAAACTGACTCGCTCAGTCTGAGAAATATTATTTTGAAGGAATGAAAGATACCTTAAAAGCTCATAGATCAGATAGAGGAAATAAAGCAACACATAAGAAATTCACAGTGTATAATTAATCATGTTTTCAGGGAAGCAAACCAGGTGGCAGATAAACTAGCAAACTTTACTTTGGATCAACAGATCCCAATAAATGTGAGCAACTTTACACAGCTACCTAAAGAATGCAGGACTTTGATAAACATAGATAAAGCTCAGATTTCAACACTGAGAATCAAGACAAGGAGGATATATTAAACCAAAAAAAAAAAACGTTATCAACAATTCAAAGATAAAATTAATAATTCACCCCTAATTAAGAATATTTTCAAATACTTCTCTCTAAAATAAAATACACATATTTTTCACAAAAACATCCCTAATTGACAGCTAACCATGTCCTAAACATTTCCAGAATCTGAATTTGAAAACAAACACTATAAAAACAAAGGCTTTCCCTTCTCACCAACAAACATTCAACTCACAAAAACACATGTATTAGCCGCCAATCCCATCAAACAAAAAAATAAAAATAAAAAGTCAAAATCCCGACGGATATTCGAAACAAAAAAAAAAACAATTTATGATTTTGTGATTATAAGTTGTCTAATTAAGGATTAATTTTTTTAACAAAATTAAATTATTATTTAAATAATTAATAAGTTAAAAGAAATATGAATTAGAGTATTAAAATTGGCTGCTTTTTTTTTTCCTCAATAACTCATCAAATAAAAAAGATAACTCTGGAGCAAGGAGGAGGTGTTAGGTGTATCGAGATTTACATGAATTATTACTACTATTTATTACTCAAAAAAAAATATATACGTATGGACCAGAAAATACTTATTATTGTCATGTTACTTAGCCAGAATCACTTCATCTTCTAGAAAAATAAGTAATTAAATATCTGTTATAAATCCATTTAATAGTGGATTATTGTCCATTTGGATTATTCATGAACTACCTAGTTCATGTATGTATATTTCCAAGGTGATATGAACCTTTTTGGATAACAATGTATCTATTAGTCTGGACATTTAATATGGTGACCTTTTGGGTGATATCTCAACCTATAAATAGAGACATCATTCACCATTGTAAGACGCACTTGAATAGAAGAAAAGTTCTCTCCTTCATCTACATTTTTTGTCTTCTTCTTTTTATACTTATATTGTTCTGAGCTTGATTTTATAACACGTTATCAGCACGAGACTCTAGCCAATGGAGATTGAGTTTTAGTTTTTCTTTAACTCATGTTCTGGTTGATCTCGTTATGAGAATCAAGAAGGAAAAATGATAACTATTGAAATCAAGGTATTATATGAATAAAATCAGGTATGTATTTTCTAAAATCTTTTATGATTTAGAATACAATAATGTTCGGTCACTAACATTGACCAGGAACCAAAGGCATATATTACTATTGGTTGAATATTCTCTGTTCCACTAAATTCCTTAAATGGAAGAAGGTATAAAGTTTTGGTAGCATGAGTTTGAGTATTGTTTTGATTACGTTAATCTTGATATTTTATGAATTTTATTTAAATACTTTGAAAGACTCAAATGGTGAGTCATATTGTACTTTGATCTATTATATCATTGGTTGAGGGTAAGACGGTGGATTCAAGTCCCATCGCACCAAAAGGGTAAGACATCAGGTTAAAGTCCGGATGCACCTTAATGAAAAACATTTGAGGGTAAGACAGTAGATTCAAGTTCTATCGCACCAAGAGGGTAAGACATCAAATTCAGTTTTGATGCACCATGATGATAAGATATTGGGTTCGAGTCCCATGAAATTATGGCCTAACGTGCCTTATATGGGTAAGACATTGAGTTTGAGTCTCAATGCACCATAGTGATGATATAATGATGACTAAGACTTTGATGAAAAGTCATAAAATTCGTCCCATTGAATTTGCTCCATTCCCTGAAGTGAATGTGGTAGCAGTATATGATAAGTTTGAAATCCGCCCAATTGCTCCATTCTATCATATGAATGTGGTAGCAGTGAATAATAAATCTGAAAGATGACAAGTGATTGAATGTATGAATAAGGGCATTGAGGGACATAATTATAATAGTCATCATTGTGGTAATTATAAAAGGAAGAACACTATGGGTTCTCCGAATAGTCCTTCAAAATATGAAGGTAACCCTTATCATCATAATGGTATAAAAGGTCATTGGACCCATGGTCGTTGTGCAACCTAATAATTTGATAAATTTATAAAAATTCTTCATTAAAAGAAAGGAAGATAAAGTGGTGGTGCACTTGACCTTTCAAAGTGATGTTGAGGTGTGTCATGAAAATATGATGAATTTCGAAGGCATGACAATGAGCTTATAATATAAATTTATGAAGCACTTACACATGATTAATCTATTATGTGAAGAGAATGTGACTTATAATAAGCATTGTGAATGTTTGCCCTTCTTAAAGGTGAATGTGTCAAAATGTGATAAAGTATGGATAAAGAAATGTTCATATATGGTAGGATAAATGTCAGATCTCACCTCTACGGGAGGTTTGAGTGAATAAACAAAAAAATTTTTTTTAACATAAATGGTCATTTGGTCATGTACTTTGAGTACATCACAAATATTGTGGTACATTTTATTATGAACTACCGAAGGGTAGAAGAAAGAAATAATTATTTCCTACGAAGATTGTGGTCATGTCTAAAATAGATATTGTTGTGTGGCAACATAAATTTGCCATTGGTTGTCAAGAAATAAGTCTTGCCTGCAATGATGATAATTTTCTCCTTGAAGGAAATGGGCACCATAATAATGGTATTGTAAAATTTGTGGTAGTATACAAAATTAATTGAGAGTTCTAGAAGAACTAATTTGTTACTATCCGGAGGTTGTAGTAAGTCTCTAAAGAAACTTTTCAAGTTTCGGAGGATTGAAAGAAAAATTATTATATTGAGACTATAAATTATGAGAAGATTTTAATACCTTCAGATTACTAGAACCAAGTAGGTTAAAAATATTTACGTAAAAGATTACAGTTTTTCCTCTTATTTGTTGTATACAAATATGAGCATGATGATGGAATCACATGCAAGAGTAAACTAAGAAGTTTACTAGAATAAATATCAGTTGGCATAACCGTTTGACCATTTCGATTCAAATGTGATGTAAAATAAATTGAGAATTCACGTGATCATATGTTGAAGAAATAAAAGATTCTTCAATAATTCTAATGTGTTGCTTGTTCTCATGATAAAATTATCATTATACCAGCTAAGGTTTAGATTATATTTCCTGAAATTATTTGGAACATATAAAAAAGTGAATATGGGCTCGTTCACTTGCCACGTGGACCGTTTACTATTATGATTTAATAGATGCATCTATGGTATGGTCACATGTGCGTTTGTTATCAACTTTAAAATTGATTTTCGTAAGGTTCTTTGATCGAATTATTAAATTATGAGCATAGTTCCAAATTATAAAATTACGTTGATAATGCTGGTTGGTTTAGCAGAAATTTTATGCCTCCAATTATAGCTAAATCAATGGTTGCGAGAACAAATCTCCCGAAAGAAATTTTGGTATGAGATGAATTTATTTAACATATAGCAACACTTGTACGCATCAAGCCAACAAAGGTCCCCTATCAAAATTGGTTGAGGGTCAGGAACCAAATAATTTTCATCTAAAACTTTGAAAGTGAGGTTATGATTTAATTGCTCCACCACACGCATAAAGATGAATCCCCAAATGAGCTTGGGATAAATGTTAGAGTTTCTAACATTAGGGGGAGAGATGATTGACAGCTGAAAATTATGTGAAAGATGAATTATGAATTATTTTGATCCTCGTTAAAATAAAATAAAATAAAATGTGAACTCGAAGTTCAAGAGATAATTCATTTGCATAATGTTGCAAATCAATTACCAGATGAGTTTACTGACCTTATGTTATAATTCAGCTGTAAATGCTCCAATGAGAAGTACTCGAAGGACAGAGCCTATGATACGCTTGAAGCGTGATAGACCGATCGATTCCAAATATAAAACTCCTAGAGAAAGGAAAGGAGCAAATGATCAAGATGGTCATGATAATGAGGCAAGTGTTTTAAAGGAGCACGACGACATAACACTTCATAAAACCTTAACAAAGGTTCAGGTACCTGAAATGATGAAAAATGAAGAAATATCGATAATTTATTTCATATTGGAATCGATATCAAATAACTGTCGACGGTATCTTTGATATGAAGTAGCGCTTAATGATATAGATCGTGACGAGGATCTTCTATTCAAATCTGTCATATAGTGTGGATAGATAAATGATTGGCCAAATAAAATGCATAATTCAAGTATATTTTGTTTCACTCAGAAAAGTGATATTTTGGAATGATAGTCCATAAATCAAGGTATAATGTCAGTGGGGTACAAATAAATTATTATGTGATAGTATAATCGTAAAATATCAAGTACGGCTTGTTCCTTGGGGCATAAAGGTTTTTCGCAAAAGTCCTGATATTATTGGAGATGTTTTCTCCTATGGTGGATGCAATGAGGTTTGTTTTGATCTGGCAACATATGAAAAACTTGAATGCATATATAATGAATAATTGTCATGTCTAGCTATACAATGAATGTTATATGAAAATCCTTGAAACAATCAAGGTGCTTGAAACATATAAAAGTTTGAAAGAAACTTTTTCAATAAGGCTTTAAGAATTCTCATATGGATTGAAATAATCAAGGAAGAAAGGGTACAAAAATGATCCTATTTGTCCTTGCATTTTTATAAAAAAAAAGAAGTCAGGATCTGAATTTATTATGATAGTTCTGTATGTTGACGACTTGAACATTATTAACATTCTTAAAGGGCTTTCAAAAGCTGTTGAGTATTTGAAAAGGGAATATAAAATGAAAAGATTCTGGTAAGACAAAATTTTGTCTTGGCCTATAGATTGAGAATTTGACAAATGAAATATTTGTCCATCAATCAATGTACATAGAAAAGTTTTGATGCGATTTTATATGGATATATCACATTCATTGAATACCCCAATGATTATGAGATTGCTTGACATAAACAAAGATCCATTTCGATCTCAAAAGAAGGATAAAGAGCTTCTTAGTGATGAAACTCCATATATTAGTCAATTGGGACACTAATGAACCTTGCTATATATGATCAAATATTTTACAGTGAGTTTATTGACAAGATTTTGCTCCTCCCCAATGAGAAGTCGTTGAAATGACATCAAGGAAATATATGAAGTTATCCTACAAGACAATCAACTGCAAATGAAAGTGTCCACAAGATGATTGTTGCTATGAACAAGTTGAATGAGCAATTTACTTGCAATAACAAGGTCACGGATAGAGTGATTTTCAAGAATGTATTCGGCTAAGCTCAAACCCTCATCATATCCATGAAATCAGAAAATGATATATCAGGATGAGTTCAAAGATGCAACATCTTCGCGAATGTGATTTGATCACAAAGACACTGTCAATATTTGAGAAGTTGGTATATATGACTGGATGACATCATCACAAGAAATTAAGTGATGTTTTCATCAGGGGAGTATAATACGCGTTGCACTCTTTTTTTCTTGACCGAGGTTTTGTCCCACTGGATTTTCCTGGCAAGGTTTTTAATGAGACAACAAATAATGCGTATCAAAAGATATGTGTACTCTTTTTCCTTCACTAGAATTTTTTTCCCACAGGGTTTTTCCTAATAAGGTTTTAACGAGGCACGTTATCTATGGACATCCAAGGGGGAGTGTTATAAATCCATTGTATAGTGGATTATTGTCCATTTGGTTTATTCATGAACTACCTAATTCATGTATGTATATTTCCAAGGTGATATGAACCTTTTTGGATAACAATGTATCTATTAGTTTGGACATTTAATATGGTGATCTTTTGGGTGATATCTCAACCTATAAATAGAGACATCGTTCACCATTGTAAGACGCACTTGAATAGAAGAAAAGTTCTCTCCTTCATCTACATTTCTTGTCTTCTTCTCTTTATACTTATATTGTTTGTTGTAAGCTTGATTTTATAACAATATCATTATTGTTATTATTATTATTATGTTGTTTTGAGCATCTTTATCAAAATTATCATTGATGAGGACCAGCAGTTTCTTTTGACTTGTTGTCCATTTATTTTATTTTAATTTAAAGCTCCCCTTAATTATTTTGTATGACACGTTGTTATTTTCCCATGCATCATTGACACGTGTAAGATTAAAATCCTACCACCGAAAGAATGTTGTATGATGCACCACCAAATATTCATCCCAAAATATTTATATATAATTTAGATAAATATTACGAAAAATGGAGTCAGACTTGGTAGGATAGGGGTGTGGGATAGTGGAGATATGGTAAAAATGAGATATATTAAAGAGTGAGGAGAACACGATTAACATAAAATGTTATTTATGAGATTTATTTTCTCTATTTTTATTAGTGATATCATTTTATTTTTATTTTTAATGAACTTGTTTGTCTAAAGTATATCAATTGAACAGGTTAGAATTGACACACCCATAATCTCTGAATTATGTTCTAAAAAGTATTTTCTACGACATTTCATTTTACTTTTATTTATTATTAAAGGTTAAAGATATGCTCATGTAATTATAACCTGGCGAAAAAATTAATCAGACAGATTAACGCGGGGCTATAACGTTGTTTCAATTGTACAAAAATAAACGATAGTTATAATATAATTCAAATTTAATATTATATATTACTATAAATTTGATAAATATTATTTTAAAATAAATATAATACATTTTTAATATGTAAAATTAATTTAAATAATATCAAAATATTTAAAATTCACATATACTTATAATAATATACTTATAATATATTTGTATTAAAATTATTTTAATTATATATTCACCATGTGTATTGAAGTTATGAACGAGAGAGAAAAATGAACAGAGAAGAAGGAGAGAGGGAGAAAGAGAAAAACAAAAAAAATAGTGAAAAACGAAAAAAAAAAAAAGAAAGGAAGAGAAAGTGAAAAAAAGGGGAAAAAAAGTGAAAAAGGGAGGAGAGAGAGCCAGAAATATTATAAATGGTAAAATACATTATATTACTATAAATGATAATTATGAAGGTAATATATATTGTTTAGGTAAAATGACAAAAAAAATATTTGTTAAAGTCCATTTAGAATTGGATTCTCTATGGAAAGTCCGATTGAAAATTGTACTACATTATTAATGTAGCTGATTTTTTTTTAGGAATTGAATTTGTAAATATTACCTCATTCAAATAGGATTTCTTGGAGAAAGGTTTACTTGGAGAAAGGTTTATACGTGATATTATTATATAAAGGGTATTGAAAAAAAAGTTATACCAAATTTTTCATTATATAATAAGACAATATTTTGTTGAACAAACAGTTTTCTTGTAAGGTTTATTGTGAGTTGATAAAATAATTGAGCACAATATCTTCATCATGTCTAGTGATGACTCATGGACACTTATGTTGGTAGGTGTGTATGTTATTTGTGATGGTTTGAATTCTATTAATGATTACATGAAGAATCGCAAGCTCAAGAAGCAACAGAATATCAAGTTGGAAGGATTACGAGAGACTTCTCAACAACGTGAAGATCGTATTTTGGCAGAGAGAGAAAGTTGTTTCCCTCTCTATCCGTATAGGTATTCCACCCCGCTAAGCGGACTCCGCTTAATAGAATTGAATATAGGTATTCCGTATTCCACCCCGCCAAGCGGACTCCGCTTAATGGAACTGGAAAAGGAAGGAGAAGGAAGAAGTTAGTGGAAAGGAAAAAGAACGAAATAAGTAGTCTCATTTACAATTTTTATATATAAGTTTTTTTTCCTATAATTTAGGATTAACGTACTATTTGACGTCGTTTTTTTAATGCAATTTATATACATGTTTTTTTTTAGGCTTAAGTCATCAACGGCCCCTTAAAGTTGTCCGCATGAATAACTTAGATAGATATGTAAAATTAATATGTAAATTTTACATTTTTAATATGTAAAATTAATTTAAATAATATCAAAATATTTAAAATTATACATATATTATAATATATTTGTATTAAAATTGTTTTAATTATATATTCACCACGTGTATTGAAGTTATGAACGAGAGAGAAAAATGAACAGAGAAGAAGGAGAGAGGGAGAAAGAGAAAAACAAAAAAAAGAGTGAAAAACGAAAAAAAAGGAAGAAAGAGAAAGTGAAAAAAAGGAAAAAAAAAAGTGAAGAAGGGAGGAGAGAGAGCCAGAAATATTATAAATGGTAAAATACATTATATTACTATAAATGATAATTATGAAGGTAATATATATTGTTTAGGTAAAATGACAAAAAAAATATTTGTTAAAGTCCATTTAGAATTGGATTCTCTATGGAAAGTCCGATTGAAAATTGTACTACATTATTAATGTAGCTGATTTTTTTTTAGGAATTGAATTTGTAAATATTACCTCATTCAAATAGGATTTCTTGGAGAAAGGTTTACTTGGAGAAAGGTTTATACGTGATATTATTATATAAAGGGTATTGAAAAAAAATTATACCAAATTTTTCATTATATAATAAGACAATATTTTGTTGAACAAACAGTTTTCTTGTTAGGTTTATTGTGAGTTGATAAAATAATTGAGCACAATATCTCCATCATGTCTAGTGATGACTCATGGACACTTATGTTGGTAGGTGTGTATGTTATTTGTGAAGGTTTGAATTCTATTAATGATTACAGGAAGAATCGCAAGCTCAAGAAGCAGCAGAATATCAAGTTGGAAGGATTACGAGAGACTTCTCAACAACGTGAAGATCGTATTTTGGCAGAGAGAGAAAGTTGTTTCCCTCTCTATCCGTATAGGTATTCCACCCCGCTAAGCGGACTCCGCTTAATAGAATTGAATATAGGTATTCCGTATTCCACCCCGCTAAGCGGACTCCTCTTAATGGAACTGGAAAAGGAAAGAGAAGGAAGAAGTTAGTGGAAAGGAAAAAGAACGAAACAAGTAGTCTCAGTTTACAATTTTTATATATAAGTTTTTTTTCCTATAATTTAGGATTAACGTACTATTTGACGTCTTTTTTTAATGCAATTTATATACATGTTTTTTTTTAGGCTTAAGTCATCGACGACCCCTTAAAGTTGTCCGCATGATTCACTTAGATATGTAAAATTAATATGTAAATTTTACATTTTTAATATGTAAAATTAATTTAAATAATATCAAAATATTTAAAATTCACATATACTTATAATAATATACTTATAATATATTTGTATTAAAATTATTTTAATTATATATTCACCATGTGTATTGAAGTTATGAACGAGAGAGAAAAATGAACAGAGAAGAAGGAGAGAGGGAGAAAGAGAAAAACAAAAAAAATAGTGAAAAACGAAAAAAAAAAAAAGAAAGGAAGAGAAAGTGAAAAAAAGGGGAAAAAAAGTGAAGAAGGGAGGAGAGAGAGCCAGAAATATTATAAATGGTAAAATACATTATATTACTATAAATGATAATTATGAAGGTAATATATATTGTTTAGGTAAAATGACAAAAAAATATTTGTTAAAGTCCATTTAGAATTGGATTCTCTATGGAAAGTCCGATTGAAAATTGTACTACATTATTAATGTAGCTGATGTTTTTTATTAGGAATTGAATTTGTAAATATTACCTCATTCAAATAGGATTTACTTGGAGAAAGGTTTATACGTGATATTATTATATAAAGGGTATTGAAAAAAAAATTATACCAAATTTTTCATTATATAATAAGATAATATTTTGTTGAACAAACAGTTTTCTTGTTAGGTTTATTGTGAGTTGATAAAATAATTGAGCATAATATCTTCATCATGTATAGTGATGACTCATGGACACTTATGTTGGTAGGTGTGTATGTTATTTGTGATGGTTTGAATTCTATTAATGATTACATGAAGAATCGCAAGCTCAAGAAGCAACAGAATATCAAGTTGGAAGGATTACGAGAGACTTCTCAACAACGTGAAGATCGTATTTTGGCAGAGAGAGAAAGTTGTTTCCCTCTCTATCCGTATTGGTATTCCACCCCGCTAAGCGGACTCCGCTTAATAGAATTGAATATAGGTATTCCGTATTCCACCCCGCCAAGCGGACTCCGCTTAATGGAGCTGGAAAAGGAAGGAGAAGGAAGAAGTTAGTGGAAAGGAAAAAGAACGAAATAAGTAGTCTCAGTTTACAATTTTTATATATAAGTTTTTTTTCCTATAATTTAGGATTAACGTACTATTTGACGTCTTTTTTTAATGCAATTTATATACATGTTTTTTTTCTAGGCTTAAGTTATCGACCGCCCCTTAAAGTTGTCCGCATGATTCACTTAGATACCTTATTTTAGGCCTGTTCCAATTGAACACCTTTATTAGTTAAAAAATATATATATTTAGAGTTAATATCTCAAAAAGGTCACGCAACTTTGATAATTTATCTAATAAAGTCATTAAATTTTGTTTTATATCGATAAAATCACTTAATTTAAACATTTGTATCAATAAAATCATTAAACTAAATTTTCCATTAAAAATATATAATGCTTATAGACCTTCTGCTCTTCCAACAGGATTTGAATGAATATTATTAAATATCTAAAGTAATTGAATCATCAAATACAACTAAATCCCCAAAATATATAATTTTGACCAGCCAATGTTGCAAAATTTTCCCGAGCTCCCTCTACAGCTGGCTATGGAATTTGGATCTTTTAGATGCCATTTTGACCAAAAAAAAAAAAAAAGTACAAGAACAAATATATTCTATTCACTTGTATAAGAAGCAACACTTAGGCAATTTCACCTGGCTGTTTCATCGTCATGCCTGCTTGAGTGGTTGTCCTGCAAGAGCTACACTTAGACAATTTCACCTACCTGTTTCATTTATTTGGACTCTCCAAACACTTCCACCTCTTCACCGTCTTACTCTTCTGTGTCTTCTTTTGCCGCTTTCCTCTGTTTTCCCATTTGAATTTTCACTGCCTCGTTGCTTTGCCTCTTTCGTTGACAGTTTGTTCTGTTTTCCCAGTTGGATCTCCCGTAGCTTCTAAAAATGTTGGCCTCTTCGTAGCTTCGCCTGCAAATTGGTTCATTTTCACTGAGTGCTTAGATTTGCCGCTGCAAACTGGTTAGTTCCCAATGAAATTGTTGTATCCATTAGCTTCCCACAACTGTAGATATCTAGATTTCCTTTTGGTTTAACTTAAAAAGGCTATGCACTTCTTCATTCTTTCTTATATTTCTAAACAAGAATCTGGCGATCAATTCCTAACTGAAAGCTAGAAAGTATGAAAAGCCTTAAACTGTATCCTCAACAACCACGGAAGAGGACATGAATTTTATGTTGAATGTTAAGAGTCTATAACATTGCCAAAATGATAACAAAGTGAGTGAAATGGAAGTACTCCAATTCAACATAGATGTGCAGAGAAAAATTAGGATTCTAGCATATAAGATACAATCAACCAAACCATAATAGTATATAAAATAAAAAATGAAAATAATAATAATTTGAACTCTTATTCTATGAGGATTTGAGCCTTTATTCTTGGGAGAGAAAAATAAACTATACATGACTTTATTATAATATTAATTATAATACTCTTAATTTTAATAAATATTGGACCCGTGCTGACACGGGTCATTTTCCCCCAGTATAAATACAAGTACTAGTTGGATCTGGTCCATGAATTAGTTCAACAATATTTAAATGATCATTGGGTTGTTTAGTCTAATCTCTAGGTACAGAATTTGTGTGTTCACATTTAGGATCGAAATCCTATTTATTCCTTTAATATCATTTGTTATTCAAGTAAATTATAGCGTACATATATATATTTTTCCCACTTCGTAGTTAACTGGAATTCAATTAGGGAAGTGATAAACATAATAAAATATTAAACAGTGAATGAAATTCAATAGTTGTCAGGTGACAGTAGGGAATATGTATCAAAAATTTTAAAAGCTTGGTTTTTAAGGATAAATATAGTTAAATGATTTTATTGATACAAAAGATTAAGTTGATTGATTTTATTGTTACAAAACAAAGTTCAATGACTTTGCTAGATAAAAATATATTCTTCAAGTGTAGTTGAAAGATTCTCTGAGCTACAATCCAATGACCGATGAAAATGAAATTGAACCACCTTTAAAAAAAAGTAACATAGAGATAGTTAAGGACTGCACTGGTAATACACAGGACAGAGCATCATGCAAGCAGTTACAAAAACCAATTATGTGACATTCATTATGTTGGTTTCTCTGATTTGAAGAAAATCAATTAATTATCCAATCAAACTTAACGACACATTCCAAACTCGTTTGGTTGGCTATATGATTACTCTACAACCATTCAACTCCAGTAGTGGCCAATTTCATTCCAATATTCTAAGGCAAATTACGGGGTCTCTAAATCTCACACTTATTTTTGGCCCCAGGGGTTAGCTCAATTGGCAAAGGTTGAAGGACTCATGCTTAGGTCACAAATTCAAGCCCTGTGTCAAGCGAACTAAGTCCACTATATAAGTGGAGAAGGATAGAGGAAGGGTGCAGTTGGCCCAAAAATTTCTTCACTGACATACAAGTTTCTGACAAAATTGAGAACACTCCTGGCATATACTCCTATTGTAAGTGAAACAGAGAAGGAGAAAATAAGAAAAGAATACCTGGGCTAAAGGCAAGCTTGTAAAAATAACATTACAACTTTGTACAAGTACCGAATAGTAATTGCACGCATGTAGAATACATGCACAAGTTTGCTTGCATGGAAAAAATGGAGAAAGGGGAGAAAGATAATCTACAATTTTACCAAGGCACAGAAGAATGCTAAAATCACCATGGTTGAATGATACTACAAGAAAATTTTGATTCCAGGACCAACCGTAAATGCACACACAAGGTTGGCCAGTAGGTAAGCCAATAGGCAGGCAAGTAATATATTGCGGCCTTCTATAACTCCTAGAATTTTGTAACCTCCACATGACAAATTATCTCATTTCAATTGCTATTGAAGTAACATTCTTCATTCCATCCTGGTATTTGAGATTAAGATGTTATGCAAGAAGCTGAATCCAAATTTACAAGGCTGAACTGATCCAATGTTATGCATCTCCATCAATTCACTAGATGCACTCTTAGATAATTGCATTAAATACTAGTTTTATAGATCAGTTTCACTTTAACTTCACGTACTAATCTCACTCGTGGAAAAAGGTTAAAAGAAAGCAAACCTACGATAAAGTCAGTAAAGATCACAGGCCAACCATCTAAAAGCAGAACCGTAAAGAATGCACAACTTTCACAAGAACATTCTGTGTCTTTTGTGAGGTTTCCCAGCACCGCTACAGTCTCTTTTCTTAGCAATTTATGGAAGACAAGGAAATATGGGACTAATTACTGAAGCCTGCTAGTCACTCTCTTTTATTTCCCTTTTTTTTTTTTTAATGTGATAACTAATTAGGACTACTGACAAAACGTAAGACCTATACACAAGGAGTATACATAGACAACTTCATAGAAGAGGAGTTCAAATTCACAAATCTATCCAACCACCTATATATTCAACCCCATAAATATAAGAAAATATAGTGTGATCATCTGAATTTGGAATTCCAATCTTGAATATCCCTAAAATCAGAGTGGCCAGAAACCTTCTATGTACCACCTAGATATCTCCCCTACAATGGCCTCTTTGCCATGTAGATGGGATACAGCTGCCAAATCCAAACTTAAGATTCTCTTATCACGCCATTGATGACCACCCAGAAAATAATTGTTACAGAATAAGGACACCCCTACATAATCTCTTTCCACGGAGCCACACCAGAACAATTTTCAGCTCCCCATCCTCTACCGCATAATTTCCCTTATTGAACTTCTCCATAACTTCTATTCTTCCAAGCAAAATCACCACACTTTGCCGGTGAAGCATCACTGCTATTTGTTACTCACCCAAGGACCCCATCCTTACTAATAGCGGCAACAGTTTTCTGGTCAATCAGAAGGATACCTTCCAGTTCAGTTCATCAGAATTTTAAGCTAATTTCAAAAAATCACCTGAGTGAATTCGGGAGTCGTTTGACCGTGATTTTCGGATATGTTGTAGCTCTATGAGTCTAGTTTCTGAAAAATCAAATGGATCACGATTTAGATGTTCCTACAACGAGATATGAATTTTCTACCAAAGTCGCGCTAAGTTGAAGAAGAAGTGACGAAAATTAGAATTGGGAAAAGGACTTACTTGAGAGAAAAGGACTCAATTGAACTTGATGATGCAACAATGTGATATACAATCACCAGGGGAAATGTGGGTATATATAGATTTCAAAATATTGAGACATCAATTTAATTCCTATTTCCTACGAATTATGGAAAATTATAATGATGGAAAGTTTGGTTCCTACAAATTATGGAAATTATGGTAAGTTTTCATAGGAATTAAACAATGAAAATTTTCCATAGGAACCAAATTATGGTAAGTTTCCATAGTAACTAAATTATGGAAATTATGGTAAGTTTCCATAAAAATTAAGTTATGAAAATTCCATCGGAATCAAATTATGGTAAGTTTCCATAGGAACCAAGTTATGGAAATTCCATCGGAATCAAACATGAAAACAAAAAATGCTCCGAATGAGGATAGACTCGCGTAATGAAAATTTGAAATCCTTACATTTTATTCGAGTGATTGAGCAAAATTGAAAAAAAAAAATCCGCCGGCAGGGCGTTCAACCCCAAGGAAAGTAACGCCTAAAATTTGCGCCAAAATCACGAGCTCCGTATTGCCAAGTCAAGCTTGTAGACGCAGTCCTTGCTCATCGAATGGGCGGCCATTTTGTAGTTGAAGAACCAAATAAAATTATCAGACCACAAAGAAATGTTGTGCGATAAGTCATCATGACCTGGAAACACTTCAAATCAAAAATGAGTTGGTAAACGACCGAAAGTCAAATAATCTCTTACAAATTAGAGAATGTTGTCAGAAAAACTCTGTATATGTTGATTTGGATAGCCTCAACATATTGGCATAATCATTTCTTATGAAGTTTCAAATGTTTCACGAAAGATCAACTACGTGAAAAAAAAAACATTTGCATCACAAATACTTCAAGGCTTGTCTTTACAAGTTCGACAAATCGAGCACCCCAACAAGCTTCGAAGCAGGGGGCATTTGTAGACAGTGAAGTTTTATTGATAAATCCATATTGAATTTGGATCAAATCTTAAATTCATGATATGTTGACCAAATCAAATTACTGGTTAATAAAGTCGGATTAATATTTAAGTCAAAATTATATGATTAAAATCAAATCCAAATTACACTTGGGCCAGTCCATTAAGTTGACAAGACGAGCTCAACTCATGTCTTCAAGCCCAAGAGCCAAAATTGCTTGGACCAAAATACCCCTAAAACCCTAACTCAAGCCTATATAAAGAGGTCTTCATAAGACCAGAAAGGACACACAGAAATACATAGAGAATTCTTGCTCTTCAGTGGTAATCTGCAAGTCTTCCGCATACAAAGAAGTCTTCGCTCCAGTGTTGAGCCGCAAGTATTTCGTCAAATCAAGAACGATCGTGAAGAGAAGAATCGGGGGATTACACATCTTTCCTTAAAGATTTCATAAAGATTGTAATCTTCGCATAAATTCAAATTCATACTATTGTTTGTTTGCTATATTTCAGGAACGAAACTTTAGTCGCATACATCATTCTTTTTTATATATTTTATGTTAGAGCTTTAATCATAAAATCGCCTTCAACAAGCTTTTTTATTCTTGAAATAAACTTTTTGACAAAAAATTTTCTACTATATATAAGCGGTTAGGGAAGCAGCTGTTGGACGACATGCCTGCTTTCCTAGCCAGGGGTAATATTGGAATTTACTTAATGTTATGCAGAAAAAGTATTGTATTTAACTACTTTCCAATTGTACCTTCTCATTTATTGGACATAAAACCAGCCCATATTTTCCTTTCTGTTTAACCGCAGCCGAAAAATTGGGGCCCTTCAGCATATGGACCCCGACTTCAGCATTCCTTACCGCTTCTTTTTTTAAAAAAATTTCACTTACTTTATTTTGGGGCTTAACTTCTTGAAATTTAATTACTCCATTTATTATATTTTAGCTACAAAATATATTAGAGGTACAATTTTTATTTTAAAAAATTAATTTTTTTAAAAAAGATTTAATTGACTATTGAAATTCTATCATTGTTACATGAATTTGAACAGATAGAATAATATATATTATTATTATAAGGAACATAAAAACACTATAAATCACAATAATTAACAATTCAAAATAGTTTTAAATCATATAAGAAATTTGGTTGACTAATTGGAATAGAAGAAGTAACATATACTATTTGAAAATGACGTCAAAAGTTCTAGAATTCACAATAAATTAACAGCTGAAAATATTTATGATTATTCATGTGAATTGGAACGAGAGTAACATACATTATTCA
Source organism: Solanum appendiculatum (assembly GCA_018342035.1). Classification (NCBI taxonomy): domain Eukaryota; kingdom Viridiplantae; phylum Streptophyta; class Magnoliopsida; order Solanales; family Solanaceae; genus Solanum; species Solanum appendiculatum. The sequence goes on along the minus strand of JAGDQO010000583.1, from coordinate 951,362 downwards.
AAAATGGCGCAAAAAATACTATAAATCACAACAAATTAATAACTTCAAATATTTTTAAAAAATATATATAAGAAATTGATTAATTCTTCAAATTTTATTTGTATCACATAAATTGAGACAAAAAGTAACATATATTGGGCCCGTGCTGGCACGGGCACCTAATAGGAATTTTTACATAAATAATATATTTTATTTGATTAATTACGCTTTTAAGTGTAACTTTATTTTTATTACCATATATGGCATAATTTTAGCTTTAATAACCATTTGATATAAATATGTATTAAAGTTGTATTAAAATTGTATATCAGGTGAATCTAAAAAATTGTACTAAAGTTATATCAAAACTGTATTACATATAAACAATCGGTGGTTTGGTGCTGGTGATTACGAAAAAGAAGAGGTGAAACTCTGAAAATCTGCATTAAAGTTGTATTAAATTTGATAGTTATTATTAAAGTTGTATTAAATTTGAATTCGATATTATACATTACTATAAATTCAATAGTTATTATTTTAGAGCAAATATAATACATTTCTAACTATGTGAACTAATTTAAATAGTATCGAAATGTTTGAAATTCACATATAATACTTCTAATATATTTGTATTAAAAATATTTTTGTTATATATTAGGTGAAGTTCTGAAAAATTGTATCAAAACCGTATTAAATATAAACAATCGGTGGTCTGTTGGTGGTGATTTACCGAAAAAGAAGAGGTGAAGCTCTAAAAAACCTGTATTAAAGTTGTATTAAAATTGTATAAATATAAAAAATAGTTATAATACAGTTTGAATTCAATATTATACATTGTTATAAATTCGATAGTTGTTATTCAAACAAATATAATACATTTTTAACAGCGTAAAATTAATTTAAATTGTACCGAAATATTTGAAATTCATACATAATACTTATAATACATTTGCATTTAAAATGTTTTAATTATATATTCACCATGTGCATTGAAAAATGCCTATAATATGTATAATATATTGAATTCAAAATGTATTATAATTGTAATTTATATTTATTTCTTTTATTAATGACGTCAAATTTTTTTTTCATATTTTAGTATCTTCAAAATAAATAAATTTAAGTCCCAATTATTTTTAAAAATTATTTGTAATAATACCAATTCAAAATCAAGTCTTAAATTGAAATAATTGAAATTATATTTTTTTTTTAAAAAGAGGGTGAAAGAGAAAGAGAAAGAGAAGGAGACAGAAGAAAAAAAAGAAAAGAGTAGAAGCGGACAGAAACAAAAAAAAAAGAGAGAGAGTAGGATATACGTATTTAACTATTTCTTGTAAGAAAAATAAAGCTAATATATGTAAAAGTAAAAGATGTGCTATAACTCGTAAATAAGGACATATAATATATTATCTATGTAAATAGACCAAGTTTAAAACTATAATAAGTGGACGTAGAGCTTGAAAACTCTAGGAACGATTCATGAGAACAAACTTATAAAGATTAAAATTCACTTTAATTAATTTTCATAAATGGACTAAAACTTGATTAGAAGTTTAGAAAGTGAGTGCTTTGCCTATTTCTCCTTATTATCTTCCAACTAATTATCAAAAGAACTCAAAAATTCATTTGGTTTCCTCTCTCTTTTTAGGTTACAATATTGGTCCAAAATTTGCAATATACCTGACCTATTCAAAGTTTGATGAGTTGGCCATAATATTTTACACAGTATGTATTTATGTATGAAAAATTATCTATATGTACACCTTTACTTACCTTATTTTCCATTATTCCCTACCTTTTAAAAATATTACATAAATCCCTTATTTCTCTCCAATTCTTGAAACTTACGGATACATAAACATTCCCAACCAAAACCCACGTTTACCCACTCCCCTTTTCACTCATTTAATCTCTCCCTAATTTCACTCCACACTCTTATCACTTACAATTTTCATCTCAATTTGATTTTCAAAAGGATTCTCACTCTAGTCAATCAAGTTCAAACCACTAAATAGGTACAAGTCGCCTTCTCCATTGTCATCTTCTTCAAAAAAAATTTGAATCTTTATTTTCTGATACATATGGATCAGGCTCCTTGTCACGATCAAAAATCGGGTGTGATGACACTTGTCCTATTCCACTAGGACAAGTCAATCCCATTACTCCCCAACTCAATCAAGGAAGAAATTCAGAATTCAACAAGGTTCACAAAGATTTAAAGGTCCACTTGCCTTAATAAAAACACGCTCAATCCACAACCAGAGCTTTTCCTTTCCGAGAGCAATCCAAAGCACCACAATCTACTCAAAATATGAACCACGGTCACAATCCAGAGCTAACAATGCCAAAAACACGAAATACTAAAAGAAAAGGTAAATCAACCCAAAACTCCGATTTCAAAAACGGAATTTGAATCCGAAATTTCTTACATGAAAAGGTCCCTCAAGGCATTAGCAACCCAATAGAGAAAATCATTTGGAAAACAGGTTTCAAATCAGTCCACAATCCTTACTTTATCACAAAAATCGGAGTTCAATCAAAACCCCCAAAATTTCCATTTTAAAAACCCAATTTCCAAGTTAAAATCATGTTTAAATCAATTGGTATCCAAGGCCAAGGGTTAAAATCACGTATCCAAACTGAATCACAAGAAAAGCCTCTTCAAAAATCGCTCCACCAAGCTCCAAAATGATGAAAATGGTGAAAATGGGACATTTTCTGATTTTTACACTATTTCAGGCATTAATGAACTCCGCGAACGCGGTCTATACCTCCGTGAAGCAGAGAACAACACAGGGACCCTCCGCGAACACGGACCTTACTCCGCGAACACGGACCTTACTCCGCGAACACGGACCTTACTCCGCGAACGCGGAGGTCAACAGTCACACTCTCCACGAACGCGTAGGCTTGCACCAGGTAACAGGAAACAAGCAACTCAGCAATCAACAAGTCTCCAAATGGACCCTCGGAATTCGTTCAGAACCCCGAGCACACAAATCAGATATGCAACTCTACTAAATTCGAAGTTCCGGACTCAATAGAACCGTCGAAAATCGAATTCGAGGTCTCCTTGACCCAGAACCCGATAAAACGCAACAAAACTAACTTAAGCTTCAAAAACTCAAAACAAACTCGGGACCTCTAAAAATTCAACCAAGGCCATCCCTAGGCCTAAAATCATTCCCAAATCCAACGGAGTCGTCGGAATCCACATCCGAACATCCGATCTCTGAATGTTTACCAAAGTCAACCTTATGATCAAAATTTCACAATTTTCCAACCTTAAGACCTCAAATCCACTATACAGCCCCAAATTTGATTCCGTCAATTCTCCTAGACCAAATTCCACATTCCGAAACTGATGGACTCGACGAAATTCCCATCCTAGTCCCGAAACTCCGAAAGACCCGAAAAATCACATTTTGACCACTTAAACCTTTTAGCATTCAAAATTTTCCAAAACCACAACTTAACAAGAATTTTCGCAAAACTAACATCGGATATCATCCAAACATGACTCGGGGAAACTCTCGGGAGGGTTATAACGGTCATATTACAAAAATTACCAAACTTGACCTTTAGGGTCATTACACTCCTTCATTTAGTATTGGTATTACTCAACTAATCTCTCCTAATACTAGTCGAATATACGATTCTGATGATGATAAAGGGGCTGAAAACATATCTAAACTTTTGCATGACCCATTAGCAATGAAGAATCTGAGTATTGACAAGGCGAACAAGGAAGTACCTTCATCTTCAAAAGGCAATGTTGAAAAAACCCCCCAAAAATGGGAAAGAAAAGCAGCACCGGCAATTTTCTGACCTACAATGCCTAAAATATGTATTTTCATCTATTTACGACTTTTTTATGTTTGATATGGGCTGTGTTGTGGTCGAAATAAGCTGATATATTATTTATCAACTGATATGGTATATGATCTGGTGTGGCAAAAAAACGATACATTATTTATTAGTTCATCATGTTATTCAGTTAAATATTACTTGGTTATGTCATGTTGATACATTAAAACCCTAATTTTATACTAATTTTTTAATAGGTGTTAGGAATGTATCAAATATTGCAGTTCACTTTGATCTCTTATCTGTAATGTTTTCACTGATATATCTTATAACTTGTTTACTATACATTAATTTTTCATAGCGTATGTAATTTAAATGAGTATCAGATACATTTTCTTTAATCATGTATCAAATAAACAGTGAAGATACATTGCAGTATACATTATGTACAATGTATTTTGTTCATGGTTCAAATTTGTTCTATTAATGTATCATTGACTTAAAGTGTGTATTCCTCTGATAGAATTTATGATTCTGACGATCCTAAATAGGCCGAAAACATATCTAAACGTTTGCATGATTCAGTAACAATGACGAATCAAAGTTTTGAGAAGGCAAAGCCGAAGAAGGATGTATCTTCATCTTCCAATGCAAATGTAGAAAAAACACCCAAGAAAATGAGTAGAAAAGTTACACCTGCAATTTCTCGACCTACACTACCCATGGTAGTAAATGAAGAGATTGCTGATTTTTTTAGAAGGATGGATGAATGTTTGGATAGATGAATGTGCTGCTGTAGTAAACAAATGTATCAGTTATCTGAAAGTGTAGAAGGATTTCTTCATTATTTTTTTTGCTTTCAACAGATTAGATTGTTAATTTTGTTTTAGATTTTTTGTTGCTTTCAGTTGATCTTTTAATGTATCTAGTTGATTCTGATTCTTAAATTAATGTATAATTCATTCGTTTCACCTTTATGATACATTACAATTTATCATGTGCAATGTATCGTTTTTCAAACATTAGTTAAAATTGAGATATTCATGATGTATCTGGTCAAATTTTTGACAATTTTGAATCAAAATTGAAAGAATTTTGGATGATTTGGGAGAAGAAATTTGAAATTTAAATTGTTTCAAGTTGTTACGCTTTGTGAGAGATTGATTAGCTAGGACAACAACGTGATTGCGTGATTTATAGATTTGTTATTTAATTTTACGTTTCTTTTTCTTTTCAAGCGTAACAAAAAAGAATCTTATGTATCAGATGCTATGGTATCAACAGTGTCTCATGCATGTATTTATTATTTGATTTATGAATCAACATTGTCTAATGTATCACTCACAAATAAGTTACAACACTTCACAAACATACTAAGATAGATAAATAGTAATGTATCATGCCCACTTTCTTGATCAGAAATCATACATTCAAATTAATACCATATGTATCTGATACATATTAATGGCTAATGTGTATCACACGTATCTTATACACATTAATGGCCATGATACATTCATACTAATTACGGCTAAATACTCATTCTTTGGCAATGATACATTTATACAAACTAACACTACATGTATCTGATACTTAATAACTACCACACAATAATGTATCGATTTAAAATCAAACATTTTACGGACAATTTTTACTTCTCTAATGTATCTAGTAGGATTACAGTACTTAGCAATTTACTAAATATTTTATGAATAATAATGTATCACGAGTAATATATCCATCACAAAAAAACAAATCAAAAAATTATTTAGTCATGATACATTCATACAAATTAACACTACATGTATCTAATACATAATAACTACCACACAATAATGTATCGATCTAACCGCTGTACTAGTGTGAACTATCACAAGTTCACAACCCAGTAATTATAGAGGATACAATCACCGGGAACACTTCCTCGTGGAAGGTTTTACAGAGCATCAACAAGATCTTCATCTACAACTTTGATATTTTACAGAATTGTCACGTATTCATACCCACCTATTTCCTCTTTCAATTCATTCTTGGTATCTAGGAAAAAATACATATACAGGTCATCTGATAACACTCCAATACCAATGCTAAGAAACAAAAAATTTTACAGCAACAAATTCCAGAAAGAGTCGAAATTTGTTAATTGTCAAGCCCATTAAGATCCATATTATTGAGATATTTTCAAAGTCATAATGTATCGGCTTAGATTTTCGTCAAAGTTGAATCAAAATTGAAAGGAATTTGGACGATTTGGGAGAAGAAATTTGAAATTTGAATTGTCTCAGGCTGTTACGCTTGGTGAGAGATTGATAATCAATGACAACTAGTGATTGTGTGATTTATGGAATTGTTGTTTAATTTTAGGTTTCTTTTCCTTTTTAAGCGTAACAGAAAAAAAAAACTTATGTATCATATATGTATCAAAAGCTATGTATCCGGGTTGTATGGGATGTATTCAGATGGGACTAAAATAAAGAGATTTTTTGTAAATTGGTAAAGTGTAGGGATAGGATGTAATTTGCTTCTTGCACTATGTGATTACTAAAATTTATATAAATAAATAAATAATAATATGGTGTAGATGTAAGTTATATATTTGACAAAATATTTACATTATTAGTGTAGATTAATTAACAGGTTATATTGCGTAAGATCTTTTATTAAAAAAAATAAAAGGGAGATGAGAATATTTTAATTCAATTGTTAGTTACGTAACACAATTTTGGTCTATTCGATAGTGACCCAAGAAAGTATTAGGCAAGTTTTATTTCAAGTTCATATCATTATATCTTTTGACCGTTCATTAACGACTTGCACATTTAAGATGAATTAAAAAAGGAAACACATTATATAATATATAATACACTTTTGATCCATATTTCATTATCAACTTGTACACTTAAAAAAGAAAACATAATATATAATACGGCTAAATGATGAAGTCCATGTCACAAACAATTACAAAATACTTGTAGTACTTCAATTAAATAATTTGTTAAAAATATTAGAAATTTTACTTAAAATCAACTACCATCGAAGGATGTTATGTAGGGAATGAGACTGCTCGAGCCGTGAATATGAAAAAATCCTTGAATAAGAACGCTTCCCTCTAAATCCGTGAAAAAATCAAAAATAATATTCTCCCAATAAATGAGTTACAGTAAACGAAACAACATTCCTTCATCTCGATCGATCCCCTGTGTATATACAACAAGCCAAAGCAAAACAGAAACAGAAAATTACAGAGATCTATGGATTCTCCTGCTAATTTATGTATTTACTCATGAAATTACTCATCCATCGACCCTTCTGAATTTATATTCATAAAAAGGTAGCTGTACATGGGTAACTTCAGCGAACTCAAAAGACAACATGAAAACTCTACTATGTTTGTATGCAGAAGAATGTGGAAATTTGATTTTGAAAAATAAGAGAAAACCCTGCCAACTAAGAGTAGTATGAAAATGTGCTAATTGTGCTTTATCGGAGAGGTTACAACTTTTTAGAAAAGGCACAATCTTTCCTTCAGAAAAGTCATAACCCTTCATTTTCTATTCATACCTTTAAAATCCAACAGTGTTAAATCACAAAAAAGATTCATAAATACATAGATTTAATTGAGTTTCAATATCAATTTATAGTATGCAATAAAAATCTTGTTTAGGGGACAAGCAATGAAAAAAAATTACAAAATCTTAGTTCAAATTATATTATGAACTATCAAATTACAAATAATGACATACATGATACATGTGATACAATAATTAATCAACCATGACTTGATCCACTAAATTTCCCAGAACTCCCAATTAATCCCTCTCTTCTCATCTTATCTTCCTTTGCTTTTCTACAAAACACAACCCAAGAATTCACTTCTAATGCCACAGAAACACCAATCAATGTAGACAAACACAAACAATAACCCAATTTAGCATAAGACCTTCCTTCTCCCATCACTTCAAATCCTTGAAAAACATTCACAACACCTAAAACAACACAACCATAACCAACAAAATGATGATAAGATTTCCAATACTTCCTAAACTTATTTGTTGTCTTAGGCCTAAAAAACAACGCCAATGTTTGTAACATGCCCAAAACAAACGTCGCGATCCCTAAATTTCGATGTAATCCATACACTCTCCCTGGTGAAAGTTGTCCTAATCGAATCCCTATCGCGAATCCAATAGTACCTAGTGAAATTCCTGATAATTGCACCCCTGCATGTACATAAAACCATGTTGGCCTTAGTGACTCAACATGCCTCAAGTAACGAGCCGTGACCGCGCCTAGAGGTAGAATAACACCCCATGAAATTGAATTTATAACACCATGTACATTTTTTAGTGTTAAGAAATTGTTGTGACATATTGCTTGTGAACCTGAAAGGACATCAATTGTGGCTATTGAAGAAAGATCATTTATGTTAGTTGGATGAATTGTAGGTGAATAACCTTGTACATAAATGCCACGGTTCCAAACAAAATGTACATTTTTGGTCTTGTTTGACACAAGTTTTAACGTGGCATATATTTGAATTGTAGCACCATTATGTATAGTAGCCATTTTGCCACCATATAAAGTTGATGAAGAGGCTAGTAAATGAATGTCTAAAGGTTTTGATAAAAGTGGATTTTTTTGGAGTTTGACTGATGGATCAATTATGTAAGGTAGAAGAACAAGTTGGCCTGAATTTGGATCAGGAAAGGCGATTAACGCGCGAGTTCCAGTCATTTCAGGGGAATTTGGGTTGATTCCAAAGCCAACCCAACCAGAAGGAGATATAAATGAACCAAAAAAGACTATATCAAGTGTGACATTATGTGGATGGAATGTCCAAGCAATTGAGGCATCTTGTGAAGGGAGTGGCATACATTTTTCAAATGTTTTTGTGGATGTTGAGGTTGTGCAATGGGAGGAAAAGACTATTGTGAAGGGAAAAAAAGAGAGGAGAATGAGAAAGAAGGGAAGAAACATGATGGTGAAGAATTGGGAGTGTGTGATGGAAATTATGGTGGATGAAATTAAAGGAATTAAAGGAGGGGTATTTTTGGTTCATTTTGATGAAAAAGGTATAAAATTGGAGTTTGTTTAGCATGCTTGTTGTACACTAGTCTTGAATGAATCATGAGGGGATTTAGCTTTTACTAATTTGAGCTTAGCTTTGAAGCAATGCAACTTGAATATAGGTTTAATTAACTATTATAGTCTATCATTTTCTATCAGTGATAGAGTTAGAATTTTTATCGAGGAAAATCAAAAACATAAAGTAGTGAACACACGAAGTAGTCAGGAAATTCAATATATGAAACTATATAAAGATATTTTTATATTGAATTCAGCAAAAGGTTATCAATTGACACTTCTTGAACAAGGGTGACTCTGCCACTAGTTTTATTGAATACAAAGAAAAGAAATATTTTTGATACATACAAATAATTCTTTAGAATATGTAGTTTTATACATGTGATGACATTATTATGATTATAAAACACGTTATTAAGGATAAAATAAGAAACTTTAAGTTAAAAATAACCATCTTGACTCTCACTTTTTGCTAGAATAGTGAGAAGGTTCAAATAGGAAATAGCTTAGCTTTAAAGTGAAGGGACAGCTGACCCACATAGTCCATGATATGTTATGATGATAAAGCTAAGGTAGTTACTATTGTAGTATGTCTTTTATTTGAATCAAGAAAGCAATAGCACTCATATTGGTGCGTTTGGTACGAACCAACCACAATATTGTAAGTATGTGAAATAAAATTGGACGAAAATTCAACACAAAAAAAAGTCACATTTTACAAATTACCTAAAAACATGAGGTAAATAAAACCAAGTATATAATCTAGAAGAGATCGATGACTCGCAAACTTATGATTTTATTTTTGGTGATTTTGCTCTATATTTTATTGGAAACTTATGAAAAATATTTTTCTTAAAAAAATTAATAGCTTGACGTGTGTTAAGGACAGTATCTTTTTAAGAATATTTTATCGAAAATATATCCCCAATAATTCAATAAGATCTTATGATATAAATTAAGACTTAGGAGCATAATATAACAAAGAATAATCAAGAAGAAAACCCAACAAAAGTTTTTTTAAAAAAAAATAGGTAAAATATATTTTATATCTTTATCACACCATCTAAAAGAAAATGATGTGTGTATATATAGGTAAGAACTAAGAAGTATCATATGTTGTAATGAGTGAGTAAATAACTCCAATAACGACTAGTAAATAATTTAAGGAAAAATTACGCGGATAAGCAAACATATACTAGTTAATTAGCTAATATAGCTATAGTTTGAATTAATTACGGCTTGGCAGCTTAATTTTAGTTGTAATTACGTCACTTATACATATACAAATACAAATTATATATATATACACACGCACACAATTATATGACATATATACAAATACAATTAGCCTCTCTCCACTATCTACCCTCTCTCGCTCGCCTCTCTCGTCCCTCTCCCAATCTCGCTCACCAGATATACAAATACATAGGTATATCAGTTACATATATACAATTATCTGACAGATATACATATATAGTTCACATCTCTCCACTCTCTGCTCTCTCTCGTCACCTCTCTCCTTCCTTTTACAATCTTGCTCGTATCTCTCCTCCCTCTTCCAATATCGCTCGCCAGATATACAAATACATATGTATACCAGTTACACATATACAATTATTTGACAGATATACATATACAATTCACCTCTCTCCACTCTATGCGCTCTCTCGCTCGCCTCTCTCTTCCCTCTCCCAATCTCGCTCGCCTCTCTCATCCCTCTAACATGTGGCTACGAATCGTAATTAGCAAACTATAGCTATAGAGCATAATTAAATTATTTTTGAGTGGCTATATGCGATAATTCCCCTTAATAAGAAATAGAACTCATGTTTACGCCTTTTCGGTATTATGACTTTATGAGTAATACATTTTCTTCAAACTAGTAATACTTAAAGGATGAATTTGAACATTTTCTTAATCAATAAACACTTTTTCCTTTTAAAATATCATTCTATTTTTTTTTAATAATCCCCTTATATCTCAAAAAGGAAATTAAAATAATAAAAAGCGAAAAAAGTGCTTTTGTTGGGTTTTCACAAATGAACACAAGTTATTCCAAAAGTGAGTAAACTAACAAAAAATTAAGAAAATCTGGCATAAATGGCAAGATTAGTGCATTCCTTTTTTGAAAAAAAAAAAGCGATATTTTTTTTCCTTTCAAAATGAAGCACATACACTATATGTGCGATCTTTCAAAACGTAGCATATACATTGTATGAGCATACATAGAGAGTATCAATGTATATACATGTATAAAATTGATAGCATACACACCATATGATACAAGAATTATGCCAACAATTTTGAGATATATGTATTCTGCCAGAAAATATAAAAATAACTATATTTTATAATTATTTAAAAGTATCACTATAAAATATTTTTATGGAGTATAATAAGTTACATTAGATAATTTTTTCAAAATTTAAACTCGGACTACAACTTAAACATGGGCCCCAAATTTGGGAATTCGTTCATGAAGTGACTAATGGGCCACATAGAAGTCCATATAACTTTGGGCCACGTAGAAGTCCATATCACTTTCTGTTATCTGGCCCATAGTTTAATTTTGAATTATTCAATGATAATCTTTGGGAAACTTACCGAAATTCCACTAGTTTAGGAGCTAATTACTTAGATACACTCTAGTTTGCAAAATTGTGAATCTTACCAGATTTTGGTGCATCCATATACGTCCAGATACATGTATCTCGGGATACATGAGGTCAAAATTAGGTGTAGTTTGTTCTAGATACACTGTATCAAAATGGATTCGCATGTATCTGGATACATTAAAAATTTCCATCGCCTCCCTCCCATTTCGCTCACCACTCTCCTATGTATCGAGTATTCCTGATACATGCAAATCACACTAAATAGATACAAATACATGTATCTAGTGTGTATCTGGTGTGATTTGCATGTATCCAGGATACATGACTATCTCGCTCACCTCCCTCCCCATCTCACTCGCCTCTCTTCCTATTTTAGTGTATTAGCTGGTAGCAAAAATACATATATCTAAGTGTATCTTCTTCAATATATGGTAAGAAACTCTTAATTAGTGGTAAGATACATAAGTATTTGAAAGTGTAGATAGAATTAGTATACATGACATGGATGTATGTCTAGTAAGGTAGTTTCCCCATAAACTTTAAGGGGATGGAGCCTGGAGAGAAAAATCACGAGAATTATAAATTGATTTTAAGAATTAATTAGCTTACTACTACTAAGACATATGGAACTGTAGTTTTCCTCAAACATGTAATTGTTTATTTATAAAATTAGCTCAAGCACTTGGAAAATATGCTTAAGCACTGAGTTTGTTAGAGGCAGAATCAAGAATTGAAGTTAATAGGTTCAGAATTTTAGTTCTTTCAAGTTACTAGGTACTAAATTAATAATTTGTACATATTCATAAGTTCTTATGACAAATATTAAGTATGAATCAAAACTACTAAATTCTACCGAACTCGCTTCCTACTCCCTAACCTCCCCATCTGAGTTGTTAGTAGTTCAGTTTATGTTTATTCTTTGGACCTCTTCAAATAGCTAATAAATCTCATGTTTTGATGTGGGAAATGTTCAACTTAGACATGGCTTTTCAATACTGTCAATTCCAATGAGGTGAAAATTGCATGTTTTACCATATTTATTATTGATTGATAAATTACGTGGGAAAATAGATTTTCTTTTTTTAATTTGAAGCAGATTTTTTTGAAAGTAACTAGTTCTTTAACTTTAAAAATATTTATACTATTTAGCATGAAATACACGTACAATACACGTGTTCGAAAACTAGGTTATGACCAAAGTATCCAAATAACGTCCATTAATAACAATATTTTGAATTAGTCAATTCAAGAGTACTCTTCCAAGTTTGAAAGCAAAGGTTTGTTTGAGCAACCAAGTCAAGTCATTTATAGCAAAGTATATTCAACCTCTACATTTAATACAAAACCAAAAAAAAAACAGTATTTAAAAAATAAAAATCAACATGAGAACTCTTCTTTGTATTTCTAATGGACTTTAATTTCCACATAGTATATCGCTAAGATTATTTTTTATTTCTATCCAATCTTCAATATTTTTATTGTTGCTCGATTAAATTTCGATTCATGTTAAAAAATTCAATATTTTAATTAAGAATAAAGCAATACTTACCATTTGATCACAAAATTAGTGATAAAATGTAAGACTCGAGTATGACTCTTCTCATTTAAGAATGAAGAAGTTTTTATCACCCTCTCATAACACTGGTAATCAAATGTTTCTTAAGTAAGACAATTACATGTAGAAGACTCAAGTTCAAACTCGATGAAGCAGTACTTATCGTACTTTCCTTGGTTATATGCCTAAAATTCCGCGTAAAGGAAGCAGTCAATTAACTCCATCGAATTTGCCGTCAACTTCCTTCCCCCTTTCTCTTTCAAAAATCTATATAATCTAAGCCGCTTTTCCCCCAATTTTCAACAAACAGCTCAATTTTCTTCATTCAATCATCCCAAATCCCAAGAAAACCAATTCTTGCAATATTTTGGGACACACCCAAGTTCTTGAATTTGACAAAAAAAACAGAGCACAAATATGGATAAACTTTTAACAACTTTGTTGTTTTCATCAATCTTGATTTCTACTACTTATGCTCAAAATCACAACTGCTCATCTTTTGCATTCAGAAATAACCAGATATTTGCAACTTGCACTCCTCTACCTGTACTAAACTCTGTTCTTCACTGGACTTACCATCCAAATACCCACACAGTTGATCTTGCTTACAGACATAGAGGTGTACCAGATTCAGATTGGGTAGCTTGGGGTTTAAATATTGATGGAACAATGATGGTTGGTTCACAATGTTTAGTTGCATTTAGAAATTCTAGTGGAGCAATTCATGCCTACACTTCCCCTGTTTCTGGTTATAATACTCAGTTAGCAGAAGGGGCTTTAAGTTTCAATGTTCCAAGAATTGCAGCTGAGTATTCAAACAATGAGTTTATTATTTTTGCAACTTTGGAACTTCCTGCTGGAAGGACTAGATTTAGTCAGGCTTGGCAAAATGGTGGAGTTTTTGGTCAGGTTTTGGCAGCTCATAGTCAGACTGGTGATCACTTGAGGTCTTTTGGAAGTGTTGATTTTGCAAATGGATTATAATTTTTCGAATAAATACATAACATATGTTTGTTTTATCTACAGATGTATGGAAATATTATTTGGGTGAATATTCTTTAATAAATAATTTCTGATTTTAGCGTAGCAATATATGATAATATTATGATAAATTTGCTATGTATAATGTATTAAAAGTGAATTATGTATACAATATAAACATATTATAAGAGTTTTAAATTGTATTATGCTTGTTTAGTAAGAAATTGGCACAATGAATTATAAGTGTATTAACGTGTGTGATAAATATATTATTCATAAATAAAACTATTTCAATAGCGTTATGTCAACTTCTCAACTTCTTGAATCAAGTTTTATTATTCTAACTTTATATTATATTTTTCATTGAAAATTTTCGTTGTTTACATTCTCACTTCATAATGTCTAGGTACATTTTACCTTTTGAAAACCCCATTTATAATATTACGCTAGATATGTGTATGAATTTTGACCCCTTAATTTGGCTAAGGAACATGTTCTCTATCTGTCCTTTGTCAAGTACTGACACTGCGTTAAGTAAAACACGTAAAGAAATAACATAATGCTTTATCGTGGAAAACCCCGGCTCATATAGAGTAAAAAATCATGACCTACACCTCTGTAGAATTTAAATCAACTTCATTAAACTCTGAACCTCAACAAAAGATTACAAACTTATGTAATCTAATGAATTATAAACTCTAATTCCCAAATGTCAACAATCAACAAGATCGTCGAACCTACTTCAAGTTATGAATTCAGATTACAATCAGTGGCGTACGCAGGATTTTTCATAAGCGGTGTTACATTTTAAAATTAAAATAAATTAAAAAAATTATAATGTTATATTAAAAAATTAAGAATTTTTTTAGCATTTTCATGTGTCTAGCCAAATAAATTAAATTAAAAAAAATTAACTAAGAAAGAAAAAGGTGTTATTGAGGTTCGAACCCCCAACAACTAACTAAAAGTTAGGAGTCCAGACCAAATGAGCTAACTTCCTCTTTGGTATAAGAAGTGTCACTTTATTGTATTTGACCTTTATTTACATTTTGCTTTTCAGTTATTTATACTTATTTAATAAAATTTTCCGACAAAGTCGTGTCACGTGACACACTTTGACCTAAGGTAAATCCCCCCCTGATTACAACTCTTAAAGTCCTAGGAACTAACTCTAATTCCTGAACTTGAACACAAACCTCCCAATATTTATGTTCCCAAGTTTTCATGTCTTCCCAATTTGAAGACTATGTTCCTACTCCAGTTTATACCTCACTGGATCTAGAAAGCATTAAAGATATAACTCGATAAAATTCAATGCAAGCAAACTTGACTAAAGAACTATAAAACATAAGCCTATGGATCAGGTTCTTCAATCTTATCTTCTTGCATTGACTGCACTTGAATCTTCTGTTAGAACTCTCTCAAATATGAACTCCCTCTATTTGACTATGTTCTGCTTATAACTCTCTATGAAAGTGCACAAGGTTCTTTGTGAAAACCTTACCGCATTAATTTATAGATGTGACTTGTGAGACTTCTCCTTCTTCAAGCAAATGTTCTCCCTTCTAAGGAATCCTTTAAGAAAGGAAACTTTTTTACAATTGGACTCTTGTTGTAAATGCGCTTTATCCACCATCTTAATACTTTTGTTTCGTGTGATTGACCTTCTCCTTATCCCAGTCGTTGGTTTGATAAAAATGATTGTCGTAACTTGTTTCTTTCATTGTTCCCTTAGTTGTCAATTATCAAAAAAAAAAATTAACAATATGCTATTGTAATTATTATTATTCAATTTATATATATCAATTAAAATATTTTTATAAAATTTGACTTTAGTCCCAAGCCTAATTGAGCCGGCCGTGTGTAAATGATGGATTCTATATGCAAGGGGTGAAGGTTGTAACTTGCATTGGTTGAGAAAAGTGTAATTTGAAGAGTTTACTAAGTTCATTTTTCTTACCTCAAAAAGGTGAAATATATATATATAAGAAAATGATGTAAGCCATAAAGTGGACGTAGTTGAGCTAATCGTAACATTCAACTCTAATGAAAGGAATGAAGCACTGAGTTTGTTAGAGCGAGGCGGCCGAGTCAAGATTTAAAGTTTATAGATTCAAAATTTTAGTCTTTTTAAATGACTGTATACTAAATTAATAATTAATCTGTACATATTCAGTGAGTTCTTAAGATAAATATTAGGTTTAATTTGAACCAAATAAAATTATGTATTGAATTCTGTCGAACCTGCTTTCTATCATTCAAGATACGCACCTCTCACTTTAACATTAAATACTTATAAACTCATATATCTTAGAGAGTCCTTCCTTGGTATATGTCATCCATTCCAAATGTATGAGTTCATATTAAGAAAGAATACGACTTAACTATAATGTGGGTATGAAATACAAATGTCTTATATTTACCGGTGACAGAGGTGGATTCAAGATTTAAATTTTATACGTTCAACCTTTAAGATTCTTAATATTGAACTCATTATATTTTTAAAGTTGTGAGTTCAGATATATTATCTATTACAATTTTAATAAATTTTATGTTATGCATCAAAAATACTTAATTCAGATAAACTCGATATCGATATATTGGATCTACCCCTTATTGGTGATGTTGTGAACCGAACTAACTACATAAGGGCCTATGGGCTGGAAGGGGTGAATGAGACTGGTCCATTTAAGATTATTGGGTTGATTAAAATATGGAAAAATTACTAAAGTACACACATTTAAGTATATTATTTTCCATTTGTCCCTATATCTTTTAAAAATAATTAAAATCCCTTATTTTAATAATGTATCCGTATTAATATATTAATGTATCTGTGCTTGTATTAATATATCCGCGCTTTCATTAATGTATCTGGATTGGGTTAATTTTTATTTTAATAATGTATCCGTATTAATGTATTAATGTATCCGTGCTTGTATTAATGTATCCACGCTTTCATTAATGTATCCGGATTGAGTTAATTTTTATTTTAATAATGAATCTGTATTAATGTATCCGTGCTTGTATTAATGTATCCGCGCTTTCATTAATGTATCCGGATTGGGTTAATTTTAAGGGATTATTGTAATTAGAAAAAAAATAGGGATAGATAGTAATTTCATCTTTACACTATGTGATTTATGTAACTTACCCTTAAAATATTGGAGAGTTTTATTTGGAATCCAGGCCCAATAATCAATTGGTTAAATAGGTCTTGGAGTTAACATAGAAGGGTTATGCATATTGAAGAAAAAAATGGTTGCCCTCTCTTCTTCTTCTAGAGTCTAAATTTCTCATCTTCATTCTTATCTCTATCGTTAATTACTTGTTATTTCAATATTTCCATTGTAATTCAATAGTTTGAGTATTGCAATTACGATTCTAAAGTTGTAATCATGCTTTAGTTCTCTTATCAATATAGTGAGGAATTTGAGTTTGTTACCGGTGATATATGCGCCTAATGCAAGTAGGTTTTTACCTATTTTTATCAATGATATAGTATCTTTCTCTTTGATAAGTTAAATATCACGTAAACAATTGGTCTTCATTTCTAACTCTTTGTGTCTTTCTTTTTCCTTTTTGGCGCTAATTTGAAATTAATCTTGTTTGATGTAACATAATTGTCTCTTTAATTTTATTTAACAAATTAAACCATTGAGTTTACAATCATTAGATATAGTTATTGACTCAAAAATGTAGTCACCAAACTCTCTGGATCAAACACTTATATTTTTGTAAGCACATATAATTGGTTAATAGTTAAACTATTTTGAAATTTGGTTCCAAGTGTTTTGAAATATATTAGGCTATATAATAATATATTCTTTTTTATAATATTAGAATTTAATTTATAGCCTGAAATGAAGTATACGAACGTATCCACAACGTCAATTTTTTGACTGGTTCTAATGGGTACCAACTCCCTTTTATGTTGGAGGAAATTTAAAAAATAACAATGACTTGAGATTAAATATCATAGCGATAGTTTGACCTCTATGGTAGAATCAGTCGGGAGATCTGAGAAGCGGTGGTTTATCCTGCGGCGAATGTCGGTGGTTTTAGTGTATTAATTCGTTATATATCAATGTATCAATTCATTCAGTATCTTTGTTCATTCTGTATCGATTCACTCTATATTAAAGTGAACAAACAAACTTATACCGAACGAATCAATACAACTCCAAGCAAATAGATACCGAGCAAAATAAAAATTCTAGATTTTTGCTATACATTATAATTTTTTAAACACTCTCGCTATTTCAGATAAATACAAAATATATCTTCGGTAAAAGAAAATCAAACTCAAAAGTATTGTCATAAACTGAGTATATGACTATATAATATTTTGATTTAAATTTAGATAATAATTTTTCAAATTAAAAAATCATTTTTTTATAATCCTATTCGAATTTTATGATTCCCACCCCCAAGTATATTCCATTCATCAAAGAAAGATGGAGAGTTTGACCACTAGTTATCAATTTTCTAATGTTTGGACCATTTTGTTTTGATTTCTTCTACAAATTTAAAATTTCTTGCAAAAAAAACAAAATTCTAGTCTGGGTGTTATGTGCTAGTGTTTTCATATTTCTAGAATGAACTAGATGACCTAGTCATTGAAGTGTAAAAAAATGGAAACCTAAAAATGAAAAAGACTTTGTAACATATTGTCCAATAAAAAAGGAATTAGGTGGGGATTTTAAAGTGTGTGATTTAAAATATTTTTGAGGTTGTTTGGTAAACAAACTAAATTATTGAGTTTGAAATTGTAATTTGGACTAATTTTTTTTATTAGGGAAATGTGATATAATAATCTCAAGTTAAATAGGATAAGACGAGATATATCAAAATTAAATTTGACACAAAATTTATATTACGTCTATCAAATACAAAATAAATTTATCTCAAATTTATTTCTAAATTAATCCATCTTATCTTGCCTACCAAACGATCCCTTCAAATTTAATAATTAATACCATTTAACGACTCACCACACAATACAAAACTGGGTTGGTCAAAAGTCAAAACAAACTGCTACAGAATGTAATTTACTATCTAAATTAATCTTATTTTAATTTTTGATAGTTATGTTATTTGAGTCTGTTTGCACGTACTATAATTATTTTTATCAGATATGGGATACATGTTCAAAATCGAACCGAAATCGATAACTCAAATCGAAAAAAAATTATTAGTTTATCAGTAATGGGTTATTGGTTTAGCGGTTTTGATAACGGTTTTGATTTTTTTTATTATCGGGTTATCGGTTTGAGATTTTTTCTTAACGGGTTAACCGATAACCCGATAGTAAATTAAATAATTATATTTTTATCATTTTGTATGTAAAGTCCTTGACTTAGAGTTTAGTTTCCTACTTTTATTTTTGGCTGTCTCAAACTCTTGGGTATTCTATAATGTAAAAGTATTTGCTTTTTAGCAAGATGTAATTTGTGAACTCATGTGCATGGTTCATTTGGTTTGTCACCTTGTTTCTAAGTGATTTTTAATGACTTTTTTTTGTGTCAAATCTTAACGGTTTAACCGATAACGATCAATAACCGATAAACCAATAACCGATAAGTCAATATCTTAATGGTTCTTTAATGGTTTAGCATCTCTACAAACCGATAACCAATAAGTCAAACCGATAAACTTCAAAACCGAACCGAACCGACCGATACGCAGCCCTAGATACATATACTTCCTCATGTTTAGTTTTATTTACTTGTTATACATTAAAAATATTTTTTTACTTTTATTTGTCTATTTTATTATATCAAAAAAATATTATTTAAATTTAGCTATTTAATTAGATATTATATATATGTACTGGTTGTCTAAGAAATTATTTTGAAGTCAATCCTCGCTGCTATTTTGTTGGGAAAACCGATGATATTTACTAATTACTGGATATACAAATTAATATAATCTATATACTAGTACAAGGGTGAATTTATAACCTAAAATTAGAGTACGTGAATCCATGGTCTTTCTGAAAAACTAGGTAGCGTATGTATATATACTTATGTTATATATTTTTAAAGTGTTTGTATATATTTTTTAATGATGTACGTAATTGAATGATAAGTTATTTATCTAGAGGACTAGGATCAATTCTCACTTAATACATTTTTTTCCTTCTTTTCTCAATGGTGCACGCATGTTCTAGTATTCCTAGATTCTCGTTTGATGCTACACTTTTTGTGTGGAAACCGATTTGTGTGCTGGTGAAGCCCATATTTATTTAAGTGGGGTAAAAAAATAACATCTCGATCCTTAATTTTGAGTATTTTTTCTTTCTTTTTACCTATTATTGTTTAATACTCTGATATTTCCTATATGATATTGTAGATAATGAATATTCCAAAAAGACGCAGACACGTTTATCATTTAATTAATCTCCCATAATTAAAGAAACTCATACGACACTTTACTTGGGATTAACCCTTAATAAGAAAAATAAATTGTTAATGGTAAGAGGAAATTTCGTATCAACAGATACACAATTAGATTAACATTATTGATTTGGTCTTTCCAAATATACGTCATTTACCTAATAAATTCATTGACCACGTACGTTGCATAGATCTTTAAAAGATATAGTAGTAATTAATGGTGACGGCCCAAAAAAAAATTGTAACATGAACTATTAGCAGAATATATGCACAAATTTATATCATTTCATTATCACGAAATAGATATTTAGTGACGATAAATTTTATTTTAGCCGTAGTATTTATTGATGTAAAAATATTTTAGCAGCAATCGCTAAAGTCTTTAACTTTGTGCAACTATTTCCGTTTGGAACGTTAAATAATTTTTTCTTTTGATTATATTTTTTGTTGCATCTTTAATATTTTGAATCGTTAATTAATGTTATTTATTGTACTCTTTAAATATACGATTTAAATAAAAACAAAAAAACTATGTTCAAATTCACATTAAAAGTAATTAGTATGTTCAGTGACGAAGTTAGGATTATCATTAAGAGAATTCAAAATATAAATAAATAAACATGCAAACTAGTAGAAGTGATTCAGTTACATCTATTATATATACATGTATTAAAAATAATTTAAACCATTTATAACCAATACTGCAATTTTTATTGAAGGCAAGGTTCGAAAGCTTAAGATAGCTCCGCTCTTGAGTATGGCCATATGTATTTCAAACAGTGTAACATAAAATGAAACTGAGGGAATAGAAAGGATGATAAATGAGGAATGGGTATAATAAGTAGATGAGTTGTATAAAAATGATAATTAGGGTTAGGTCAAGTTTGGCTGTTGATCAAGTAGCTTAAGATCATGACGTGAATTTATTATCTACAATTGCTTGACACCTATGAAAAATGCCCATGCACTCATTATTGCATTTGCACGCAATGTACTTACTATATCTTAAATTCAAATATTTAATTTTATGAAAGTTTCTTATAATATATGTAATTCGTGACTTGTTATAATACAATGCCTAGTCAACTAAATCTGAGTCAACACGCCATTGCCATGGCCTAATATAATTAATTAACTTCCTTCATTATGTTTGTTTAATTTCTTTCTATTCCTTTCTTTTACTTCTTTTTTGTCTTCACTTTCATATTCAATTCTTAAGAATAATATACCATTAAAGAATGTGGTGCAGTGGATGGAGTTATTCATTTCTTAATTAATTAGGAGTATCGAGTTTGAGTCCTGAGTATGAAAAAATCCTTGTAGGGAGAGATTCCCCTGAATGGGCCCTACAGGACGCAAATTTAGAATAATTGGACTCCAATGTGGGTACCAGACACCGAATGGAAAACTAAAAAACATTCCTAAGAATAATAAAAATATTATTCACCTTTACTTCTTCTTTTTTGAAAAATAAATAAATATAGGACTAATTAGATTCAAGTATAATTCATGTTTGTAGAGTGATTTAAAATTAAATATTTTTACCTTTTAAATTGTACTTTTTCTGGAAAGTTTTTAAGTAAAAAAAACTTAGGAGATGTATAAAAATTCAAATCATCGATCGTTGGACGTATTTCTTACGTTAATAGTTATTCAATCATTAATTCTTCAACAATTATTGGATTTGGACCTCCGTTTGATGACTTCAATTTTATTGTTTATTTTACTTTGTTATAAGCTAACTGATGTACAAGGTTGTCATTTCATATAAGATGAAGTGTATGTTGGAAAATTATTAGAAATAACGGAAATTCTTGCAACTTGAGGCGTGTTAATTTGTCTTTAGCAATATTTCGCAAGTAAAAATATATAAACTATGAGCAAAAGCAATAAATTTAAAGAAGAAACTACACAATTAGACATACTCCACTATCATATATATTATTACTATCTATACTTTTAAAATAATATTACATATCTTATCACTAGCTAAGAGTTTCCAACCATATATCGCAGAAGATACACCTAGATACATGTACTTTTGCTACTAGATAATCTAAAATAGAGAGGGAAGCGAGCAAGATGGGTAGGAAGGCGAACAAAATTTGTTATGTATTCCAGATACATAGGAGAGTGGAGAGTGAAATGGGAGAAGAGACGAAGGAGGCGAGCGAAATTTGTTATGTATCCCAGATATGTGTGAATCTACTTGGATACAATGTATGTAGAACAAATTACACCTAATTTTGATCACATGCATCCCGAGATACATGTATTTGGACGTATCTGAATGTATCTGGACACACTAAAATCTGATAAGATTCGTGATATTACAAATTAGAATATATCTAAATAATTAACTCATAAACTAATAAAATTTATGTAAGTTTCCCAAATTTAAATTGTGTTGAAGGGCCCATTAAAAAAATCCACTTTCTACCATGCATGAAATTTCTCTCTATAGTCTACTCATAACTCTAAGCCATGACATATGATTAAATGTTAGAAGGATTCAATTCGTCCACATCAGCTCTGGAGGATATCACCCATACATTACTAAGACATTAAATATTATTCCAATTCATTAATTTTTAATAAATAAATAACAGTCAAATGTTCTGAACACAGCCAAATAAATATTATGTTCCACGTTAATTCGGATCCATGAATCCATCGATACTAGAAAGTCAGTCTAACCGCTAAAGGATGTAGTGCAGTGGATGAGATTGTTCTCTCTTAATCATAAGTTTCATATATTCGAGCCTTAGGTATAAGAAACTCTTTGGTAGGGATGGACCCTACGGGACACGAATTCGAAATAGTCAAGCTCCAATACGAGTATCAAACACAGGATGGATAACCAAAAAAAAAGCTTCATTGTTGCAAGACTAAAAGTAACTCTTTCCTCTTGAGATCCTTCAAAATAAAATATGAATATTAGTACTCTCTTCGTTTAAAAAAGAATGACCTGATTTGACTTGATACAAAATTTAAGAAAATAAAGAAAAAAATTTAATCTTGTAGTCCTAAATTAAAGATATGTCAAATATACCAAAATGTCTTTTAATCTTGTGATTTAAAAGAAAATATGCCAGGTAGAAAGGAAAGTAGGTAAAAAGAAAAAGAGTCTTTTTAAAAAAACAAACTAAAAAGGAAAGTAGTAAAAGAAAAATTTAACGAAAGGAATAATTATTTCTCAAATGATTAATTAATTTTCTCTCAAAAAAGATTATTTTTATAAGTATATATTTTGTTTTAGTAAGATTTGTCCACATTGTGCTGGCGACTAAAAAAATATAGAGAGAATTAAATGAAAGTGGACAAAATAACGATCAACTTATCATGGTAAACTATATTCTACTATTCTAGAGAGCAAGAATATTACTTTCCCGTGACTTTACGTAACAACGTTTAACGTGATATAAAATTTAAGAAAAAACTAAAAAAAATTAAATATGTATTTTATATATTTATATGATTATAAATTATTTTATTAAAAATAAAAGATAATTTTAAAATTTATTTATTTATAATTACAAAAAGTGGGTAATTGATAATCCCTTCAAATTCATATAATGTAGATTCTAACTATTGCCGTTTGCCGAACAAGTTTTTTTATAAATATTGCCGATCGCCGAACGTATTCATCGGGAAATTTTTTTATTTTATTTCATTTGTTTCAGTTTATATGATACAGTATTTTTTCGAATTTTGAGAGTTAAATGAACTTTTTTTTAATCACGATCTTCATTATTGATCTTATAGATATTTTGAATTGATAAGTGTCATGACTTATAGTACTTTTTAGATAGTTTTTAAATATGTAAATTTTATTTTAAAAATATTTAAGTTTTATATTTGAATTTATGGTCAGAATTAAATTGATTGACCATAAAAATTCAGAAGATGTCACGTAAATTGACACGAAGGAGTATATAGGATAAAAAAGAAGTCATGATGTTTATGGTGTTTGAACAGTTTTTAAAAAAATATTATTTAGAGAAGTTTTCTATAAAAATAAAACCATAATTAGATAATCATTTTCCTCTTCCTCCTCCTTTTTCCTTTTGCAAATTTTTTGATATTCCTAAAACCTTTTGCAGTTTCTTAAGTCGAAATATATTTATTCTGCCTTTTTTTATAATAAAAAAAACAGTCAAATAAACAAGAAGATATGTTCGAAAACTTTGGATTATTTTAATTATTGCAACATAGGACAATTAAGGCGATAATATTCTAAGCGACATTTAATTAAAATGTCGTTCTACATAGACCTTGTTCTAAAATAAATTAAAATTTCAATTTTGGATCTTTTTTAAAACAAATTAATTAAATAGTAAAACACATGTAAATTAAAATAATTTTTCATTTGAAAAAATGGGTTAGAATATTACGTTATATAATCTGTTTACACTTTACATATTTATTGTTCGTCTACTCTCCTCAGCTAAATTGAACTATTTTCTTGTTCTATTACCAGTAATTTGACTAATGTTTTTTTTAAAAAAATAGCACTTCCTAAATAGCAAAATATTAAATTAGTAAATTCAAGACCTTTCCAAGTTTGAAAGCAAAGATTTGTTTTGAGCCCCAAGTCTAGTCAATTATAGAAAAGTATTCAATCTCTAATTCAATATAAAACTAGAAAAAATAGTAAAAAATAAAAATCAAACACCTTCCCAGTTACTTCCATTGGAATTCTTCTTTGTGTTTCTAATAATGTATACTTTGGTTTCCACATAAACGCCTAAGATTCTTTTTTACTTTTTTCATCCGATCTTCAATATTCGTATTAGATGATTAAATTTTAATTCATGTTGAAAGATTCAACATCGTGTGTAAAACCTCCTTAATAAAAATATTTCATATGCAGAATTCGAACTCAAAATCTCTTATTCTGAAAGAGTCGTAATTTCATACTCAAACTTGATTTTTTTTTCCCGAAGTAATTGTGATTTCATACTCAGGACTCGAACTTGAAATCTTCTTTTGAAGGAGTCGTGATTTCATATTCAAGACTCGAACTCAGATTTTTTTCTGAAGGAGTCATGATTTCATACTCAAACTCAACTCGAAATCATCTTACGAAAGAGCCGTGATTTTATACTCAGGATTTAAACTCAAAATCCCTTTCTGAATGAGTACCTATGACTGCACCAATGTTTTTAACGATTATATGCCTAAAATTTAAAACGTTAATAACTGAGTTCTAAGCTTAATATTCGTACATATTTAATAAATTTCATAATACAAATACATTATTTGACTAAAACTTAGTAGATTCGGTCGATCCCATACCAGAATCTCTGAAGGAGTGCTTACGACCATACTAGAGTCCTGAAGAAGTACTTAGCACTACACCAAAATTTCTGAAGGAGTACTTACTACTGCACAATTTCGGAGGTTATATGCCTAAAATTCCACGTAAAGGAAGCGGTCAACTAACTCCTTCGAATTTGTCCTCACCTACTTCACCTTCCTTTCCCCCTTTCTCTTTCAAAAATCTATATAATCTAAGCTACTTTACCCCAATTTTCAACAAACAGTTTAGTTTCTCAATTCAATCATCCCAAATCCCAAGAAAACCAATTCTTGCAACAATTTGGGACTTACCCAAGTTCTTGAATTTGAGTTTTTACAGGACAAAAAAAACAGAGCACAAAATGGATAAACTTTTAACGACTTTGTTATTTTCATCAATCTTGATTTTAACTCTATTTTCTCCAACTTCCTATGCTCAAACTCAAAATTGCTCTGCTTTTTCATTCAGCAGTAACCAAATATTTGCAACTTGTAATGCTCTGCCTCTACTAAACTCTGTTCTTCACTGGAGTTACCATCCAGATAACCACACAATTGATCTTGCTTACAGACATGGAGGTGTACCAAATACAGATTGGGTAGCTTGGGGTTTAAATATTGATGGAACAATGATGGTTGGTTCACAATGTTTAGTTGCATTTAGAAATTCTAGTGGAGCAATTCATGCCTACACTTCCCCTGTTTCTGGTTATAATACTCAGTTAGCAGAAGGGGCTTTGAGTTTTAATGTTCCGAGAATTGCAGCTGAGTATTCCAACAATGAGTTTATTATTTTTGCAACTTTGGTACTTCCTGCTGGAAGGACTAGTTTTAATCAGGCTTGGCAAAATGGTGCTGTTTCTGGTCAGGCTTTGACTGCTCATGCTCAGTCTGGTGATAATATGAGGTCTTTTGGAAGTGTTGATTTTGCTAATGGAGAGTTGGGTGGTGGTGGTAGTTCAGTTACTTCTAGACAACGTAGAAGAAATGTGAGTTTTCGTTTACCCTTTCTTTATTTCGTTGGAATTTAACTTATATATACTGACAGTAGGTATCGTAATAGAGTCAAAATCGCGATTAGAGTTGGTTTGGATAAAAGGCATCCGGCTGCCTTCTTGGCGGGTGGAGCGCTTGTTATCTTGACTTTTCTCTTTGCTTGGGTCCTCTTATTGCCATAGTCATAAGAAATTTACACTATTTGTGTTTTTAATCGGTTAGGGTTTGTTTGGTATGAGGGTGAGATAAAATTCAGGGATAACTTGTTCTTCAATCAAATGAGCCCTTATAATATGTACATAAACTGTTTTATTTTTCATGTTACTAGTCTCACTTTTTATATGAACGGTGTCCTATAGTTATCTTTTAGGTAAACGCGGATGCATAACCTAGTTTAATAGACTCAATTGAACTCAATCTTTTTGAAGCATATAACCTAAATATATATGTGAAAGATACTAGTACAATTTTATATATAACTTTGAGCCTATAATCTCAAAAGTCCAAATGATTCAATAGGAAGTCGAACCCATCAAGTTTAAATTATGGAATTGCGTTCTAATTTTAGGTGACGTGATACAACAACGAAAACTACATCTCTATCCCAAACAAATTCGGGTCGACTACATGAATCCTTACATGTTTGACTTAAAAAATTGACAGGTTCATGGAGTATTGAATGCAGTGAGTTGGGGAGTGTTAATGCCAATGGGTGCAGTATTTGCAAGGTACTTGAAGGTTTTCAAAGCAGCAAATCCAGCTTGGTTTTATATACATGTTGCTTGTCAAACTTCTGCCTATATTGTTGGTGTTGCTGGATGGGGAACTGGTCTCAAACTTGGCAGTGATTCTACGGGTATCGAATTCACTACTCACAGGAACATTGGTATCACTCTTTTTTGCCTCGGAACTCTTCAGGTAACTAACTATCTGAACGCATTAACTCTAAATCTTGAATTCACTTCTGCAAACAGTTGCACACAAACAAAAGTCTGGACCCTTAAATTGAGAACAAAAAAAACTTGTCTTTTTTTTTTCCTTCGGGATAGTTACACATTTGGCTGCTCGCAAGAACAATAACAACCACTATCCATATATACAAAAGTATACACCAATTATGTATATATACATTAATATACCACAAATATACATTTGCCGGCTATAATTTTTGTGGACGGCTATACAGTGTAAAAATCCCTTTTTGGAGGCTTAGTACATAGCCGACCCCTCAAAACTTGTCCTTTTTTTTTTTTTATTTAGACACATGAACTAAGGGTTATACACATTTGAAAGAGTAAGTGCGACATGTTCAACTGAATTTACTGTTTTTATTTATGAATGCATTAACTCTAAATCTTGAATTCACTTCTGCAGACACTTGTACACACATAAAAAACTGGACCCTTTACTAAAGAGCAAGAGAATTTCCCTTTTTTCGACTTGATACATAGATTGCCCCCTCAAACTTGCCTGGCTTTTTATTTTTTTCATTTAGACACCTGAACTAAGGATTATACCCGACCTTCATTGTTACTAATTTGTATGATTACAAACTTTGTAGGTGTTTGCTTTGCTTCTGAGACCAAAGCCAGACCACAAGTACAGATTATACTGGAACATCTACCACCATGCTGTTGGATACACGGTAATAAGTCTGAGCATCGCCAACGTGTTTGAAGGATTTGATGCATTGAATGGGCAGAAGAATTGGAAGAGAGCTTACACTGGTGTGATCATAGCTTTAGGTGCCATTGCTGTTTTATTAGAAGCCTTTACTTGGTTCATTGTCATTAAAAGGAAAAAAACAGACTCTAACAAGCACACACAAAATGGAACAAATGGTACTGTTAATCCTTATGGAAATGGGAATCATCAACAGGCATAAGTTAACTTAAGTGTCACTTTGGACATTTTTGTATGTTTATATGTTTTTGGTTGTTTGGTTGATCAGATTTTGTTTTTTTTTCTTTTCTTTTTTGCTCTTTAGAGATGGATATATTCTTGTATACATCATATATGTTGAGAGACCACCTATTTGTGGTTTTATTTATTACTACTAGTAGTCTTTTTTTTCATTCACTTTCATCTATTTGGCAATAATAGTTCTCTTTTTATTTAGCATCATTCAAGATATGGTATAATGTATGAGTTTAATTTATGTATACTGACAATATAACCTGCAAGAAGAGTAACTACTTAAGACATGTTCAAGTTAATGACTTCAAAATATATAATAATAATAATAATAACCTACTATAACTAGTTAAAGTTCTTCGATAGTATAAAATTTCTGCCACCAAGTCTTGGAAACAACTTCTGGTAGAAATGTAAGGTAAGACTACGTATAATAGGCCCTTGTGGTTAGACCCTTCTCTAGATCCTGCGCATGACAGGAGCTGAGCTTTAGTGCACCAGACTATCCTTTTCGTCATAAGCAATCCACAAAAAACAAAAGTTTAAAATAATTCATAGTTTGCCTAGTGGCATATTGTCATTAGGTTGGAAAAACATGAATTGGGCCTTCTAGAAGTTGAAACTTCAAAAACAAATTAAAGAAGTCGAATAAGAAGAGGCAAAGTTGAGAAACAAAATGTTTACTTGCTGCAAATGCAAGCAAAGTCATTTCTCTAGAAGAAATGACACATTGCTAGTCAATACCTAATTTGCCCCAAAAAAATAGAAGTCAAAATTGACTAATGTTGAGGACAAAAGCTAAAAAACAGTTTAAAGATTGTTGAGCAGTGTGTTGAACTTAACAACTAAGTAGTTAAGTTAGCATTCTAATGTTTAGGTGCTTGTTTGATATCATGAAAATCAAAGAAACAATCCATGACTCACTAGATTAATCGGGACCTTAGTATATAACTTTATCTACCTGTCAATATATACAATGATAGCAAAACAGCCTTACAAATGATTATCAATACTGTATATCATGAAAGAACCAAACATATTGAGACAGTTGTTGATACTTTCTTCTCGGTATCTTCTTTCATAACCAGAGCTCGGAGATGGAAGAGATAAGAGCCCTCTATGAAAAATGTGATCAGAAATGATTGCCATTTAGTAAAGAGGAAAATCCAACAAGGGCTAATGAAGACTATGTACATCCCTACTTCTGATCAACCTGCAAATGCACTTACCAAGAGCCTAAACAGAGTTCAACATGAGTATCTCATCTCCAAACTTAGTGTTCTCAACATCTTTATAACACCAAGTTTGAGGGGAAGTTCTCAACATTTTTTTCAAGAATGTTTTGACATGGTATCAATAGTATTTTGTTATGCCTCCTACATTTTCGATTCACTATTTTTTTTTTCTGATCTGCTATGAAATATTTTTTGTTGAGTCAAGGGTCTATCAGAAATAACTTCTTCACCTTTTAAGGTAGGAGTAAAGTCTACTATGAGACAACGACTAATAAAGGTGATAATAAAGAAAAGAAAGTAAACAAGTTCCTATTCGAAATAACTTTTCTCTTATTTAGTTAATCAAAATATGTTACGAAAATATCTTTCTCTATGAAAACAAGTTCAAAGTAAATAATATTAAGAAATCAAAAAAAAAAAAAGTTTCATAAATAACATTCTAACTTCATTATCTCCTCCCCACTCACCCACCCAACGACCCCACTCCTACACCCCTACTTCATGTCCCATTGCAAATCGATAAGAGGTCGTTTGGTTGAATACATTAGAAAAAATAATACATGCATTAGCTTTGTGTGTTACTAATGTCTTGTTTGATACCTTTTTTAACCTATGTATTACTAATTCTAAGTTTCATAATGCTTGTCTTATTAGTTATACACTCTATTCGATATTATATTATGTATAAGGGAAAAGGCATAAATTCACTCTTGAACTTGTCTCGAAAAGTCAGTTACACGCTTAAACTATCATGACGACCTATTACACACTTTTACTATTTAAAAATGAATTTTTTTTACCCCCTAAAACTGATGTGGCAAAAAATAAAAAAAAATAAAAAAAGAAAAGTGCTTTTGACAATAAATAAAATTGAAAAAAAAAATATTAAAATCCTCTTTCTACCCCCACCCCACGCCTCTTCTTCTTCTTCTTCTTTATTTTTTTTCATCATTTTTTCATACCTAATTTCCATCCACGTCACTATACCTCCACCAAAATCCTCTCCCCTCACCTCTCATCATATCCTATTTTAATGTTTATTCGATTTCACCAATTTTATTATATTTGATTTTTTTCTTCGACTTTGTTGGTGGTTGATAAAATTGATTATTAAGTTTAAAAAATAAAATATAATGATGAATGTTGGTGAGGGGTGACAAAGAAGCGAGAATTGAAGGTTGTGGAGAAGAAAAAATCGATATTGACAATGGTGGTAGTGATATTTGGTGGTGGGTTTGTACCTTTTGATGGTGATGATGTAATTTTGGTGATGAGTTTGTTTATGGGTGTCAAATTTTGTGGTGGATCTTTATAATTTTTGTGGGGATAATGGTGATAGTATGATTTTGATGGTGGATTTGATCGTAAGTGATGAAATTTATGGTGACTATTTTGATTTTCATGGTGAAGTATATAGATTTGGTAGTAATATGGCGGCAATGGTAGTGGTTTCATGGTGGCATTCATTGAAGAAGAAACAATTGAATGACATGGAGAATTTTAGTCAAAATTTGACATGGCATCTGATATGGCAGTGACAAGGCATTGATCTGGCGCAAGTGTGATACACCTCCCATTGTGAGAGTGGTGCTAAACGTCTAAGGGGGTAAAAAAATTCACTATTTAGTAGTAGAGGTGTGTAATAGGTCACTATATTAGTTTAAGCGTATAACTGACTTTTCAAGATAAGTTCGGGGTGAATTTATGTCTTTTTCTTATGTATAACTAATGCATGACAAACCATGGTATTAATAATGCAACTTTTTTTAATGCATGCATTAATATAATCAAATACAATTGTTTTCAAAACCTTTTGCACATTCTTTCCATCATATTTATAGAGGATATTTTTATAAATAAATAAATAAAATTAAAAACACACTAAATCAAGCCATGCATAAAAAATAATCTAACTATATTAACTAATATCAACATTACTAATATTACTATTACTAACATCTTATTCAGCATTATCCTGTAAGTACTTTATTAAATTACATATAAATATTTTTAAATAATATTTATTTTACTTACTTATCAAACATTATAAAATAATTATTTTCCGAGAAAAGTTTTAGAAAACATTAAGCACACCCTTAGCACCTTGTTTGGATGGTTGTTAGCCTTTATATTGTATTGTATTATTAGTTTAAATATAATGTTTGTTTTGACTGTTACTTAAATTATATTGTATCATATCGTTTAAATCCATTATTAGGTAATAACAAAAAGACTCATTTTATGTAATGACCGATTTGGTGTGATCAAGAACGATCAGTACAATACACTACAATAGGAAGCAAATAAGTCCAAACAGTGTGTAAGAGGAAAGAAAAGCTCGACCACAGAAATCATAAGACCCACAGCAAGATCAGCTCAAATGAAGTACGTTGGCGCTCTAGGCAAAACAATGGCGTTATCACTATCTTCACGTTCTCTCTTCACTTCCTCCTATAAATCCCTTTCTCCTCTCAAAAACCCCTTTTCTTCCTTCCCAATTCGACAATATCGCATTCTTTTTGTTCTTCATCCCTCCAACAACAACAACACTGCTACAAACAAGTTGCTGAGACGTCGCAGTTCTTTCCTTACCCATGCTTCCTCCGCCCTTCAAGAAGCTCCTGCCCCAAATGAGAAAATTGTTCTCCCAACTAACGAGTCATCCGATGGGCTCCTTCGAATTCGCCATACGGTAATGTTAATAGTGGGAATTTGGGATGGGTTTATGGGTATTGTAGAAATTGGATTGTTTCCAGTTTTATTGTGTTTAAATTTGAAAATATTAAGAGGGTCGATTACAGAAATACGTATTGCTTTGTACATTGTTGTCAATCTTATTGCCACTAATTTTGACTCAAAATGTTGTCTTTTTATACTGTTGATGGATTACAGAAAGCTAAGTTTCTTCTGCCCAAATACATTCATTGTGTTGAAGTAATTAGTTTAGTTTATAACTCATAGTCTTTTCATTGTACATTTGTTGGATTTAGGAAGTTCGATTAGCTAGCTTGTCCGCACCTCGACTAATTCCATAGGTAACTTTGTCTAGCTTGGCTAGAATTGATAGGAAGAAATCAGCTAATGTTGATTTGGGAAGTTTTTTTCTTTTATGATTTTAATGTTGTTGGAGATGAGGTTTGTATTGTCTGTTGCAAGATAATTTTGTTTTTAGCGAGGACTGGTGTGTTTACTGGTTCACTATGTAGAATGCTGAGTTTTTTTGTAGTTTAAGTGTGGCTAGCAGATTTTAGTAATATAAATTACCATTCTGAGGGTGGTTTGATGTGTTTCTTGCTGCAGTGTGCTCATGTTATGGCCATGGCAGTACAAAAGCTCTACCCAAATGCAAAAGTGACGATTGGGCCCTGGATTGATAATGGTTTTTATTATGATTTTGATATGGAGCCTTTGACTGATAGAGACCTGAAGAGAATTAAGAAGGAAATGGTAAGCTAACTTGTGCTTTTCAGTTATTGTTAGAAAGTTACTCCTTAGTAGTCCCTCTGCCTCCCCACAACGATCCACCCCCTTAAAAAAAATTTAAAAATAGTTTGATCTTGTCAATGAAATCTGTGATTTCTGGTTAGAGAACTGACATATTGAATTTTCTCTAGGATCGAATTATCAGCCGAAACTTGCCTCTTGTTAGAGAAGAAGTTAGCCGGGACGAAGCTCAGAGAAGAATAATGTCTATCAATGAACCTTACAAGATAGAGATTTTAGAGAGCATACAGGAGGAACCAATTACCATATATCATATTGGTAAGACGTCGATTAGTTGATTTTGTTTAGTTTGAGAGACTTACAACAACAACATACTCAGTGTAATCCCACAAGTTTGGGAAACTTGAATATAAAATATTACTTTAGCATATTGTACATGTTTTCTGACTAAGACGATATGAACTTTTACTTTATGATTGTATGACTCATAAATGAGGATGATCGTGGGGAGTTAATTTGAGAACCATAAATCCTATGTATTTCAGGACTATACCTGGTGATTCGTTGAATTGAGTATCTCACATTATCAGAATGATCTCATAGAAGATTGTGGTATTTTGAGCATTTTTGAGTGTATGAACCTTATCCATTTCTTGAGGATATACTATTATACATGTTGACCTTAACCTTAGTAGCTATGTTGATGTCATTGTTATTTAACAAATGATCATATGGTAGAGTGCTAGACTAATTCGTGGAGGAAAAGTTTTGGTCTTTGCTGCTAACTGCATCCTTCCTGAAAGTGTTTCAGGTGGAATTCTCAGTACCCACCCTAGTTATTGCTGCAGGTTGTTCTGAAAATATCATTCTTCTGTTGAATTATACAGTTACTTCTTAATATTGTTAAAACCTCAGGTTAAAAATATTTTCATGTCAAGTAGTATATTTCATTCTGTTCTGTGCTAAATGCACTTATACCTGTAACCAAGTCAAATATTTTTCCCTTTGAGAGAATTTCATTTCTCGATATAGAAACTTGCATTTGTGGAGGACCAAATTGATGTCATGGGAAGTGTTTCCTGAACAGGTAAGTGAAGTTTCAGAGTTCCATCACAAAGGCTGTTAAGAAAGATATTGGCTCACTCTACTTCATAATGCACACATTGAATCTAGTGCTTAGATGGAAAGATGTACCATATTGATATTGTAAGAGTACAATGACAGTGTTCTGCAAGTAAAGCTGTTATTATTATTGTTAGTGCTAAAAAGAGAGGGAAACTGAATCTTGCACCTGGACACTAGATGACTTGAACCTGGCTGGACCCCTAGAGAGTTGGTTTGTTGCAAAATCTGACTTTTAATATTCCTGAACTTCCACTACTAACTCGAACTTTTCCATTGAAGCCTTATACCCCGCCCTGGAAGTTTTAACAATTTTGCAGAGGTCTGAGGTGTGAGGATATGAGTCAGGAAGATTAGAGTCAGCCAAGTCAACTCTCCGGGATCCGGTCTCAACCCTTGTGGTACCAGATCCAAGTCATCAGTCCTTGCTGTGCAATAATGAAGCTTTTACATGCTGTTATTAGTGCTAACAATTATTGTTACTATAATACTTTTCAACTAAAAAGTGCTTCAGAAAATGTTGAGAAAATGTAGAATAGGTGAACTTAAAGAATTTACCAGCTGCTTCTCTAGAACATCATTTTTACTGCATTATTTTTGATATAGTTGACAGATTAGGATCGATTGAAGAAAGGATTAAGACTTCTAAGAGGTGGACAAAGAAGGTTAAGCTTAGACTTTTATAGTTCTAGCTAAAATTATCTCGTATTTTCCAGAACTTGATCTGATTATTGAAACATCCACATTAACCTATTGCTTTAACAACAAAGTATATCTTGCTTTTTCTCATTGTCAAATGCTTTCTTTTCGTAGGTGATGAATGGTGGGATCTTTGTGCGGGACCTCATGTTGAAACTACAGGAAAGATTAACAAAAAAGCTATTGAGCTTGAATCTGTTGCTGGTGCTTACTGGAGAGGAGATGTAAAGAAGCCAATGCTCCAAAGGATTTATGGCACTGCATGGGAGAATGAGGACCAATTAAAAGCATACCTTCATTTCAAAGAAGAAGCTAAACGGCGTGATCACCGGCGAATTGGCCAAGATCTTGATCTCTTCTCCATACAGGCAGGTCTCTCTTTGATTGGCCTATTTATGAGACTTATGCTGTATATATACCTTTTTTATGGAATGAGATTCAATAACTTCTTCTTCGTTGTTGCATTTGCTTGAATTGAAACTCAAATTGATTGTAAAACTGACAGGATGAAGCTGGTGGAGGCTTAGTCTTCTGGCATCCCAAGGGAGCTCTCATTAGGCACATTATAGAAGATACATGGAAAAAGATTCATATGGAGCGGGGCTATGATTTGCTCTATACTCCCCATGTAGCGAAGGCAGATCTTTGGAAGATTAGTGGTCATCTGGACTTCTACAAAGAGAATATGTTTGATCAGATGGAGATTGAGGAAGAGCTTTTTCAGCTTCGGCCAATGAACTGCCCTTATCATGTATTGATCTATAAGAGACAGTTACACTCTTATCGGGATTTTCCTATCAGAGTTGCAGAGCTGGGAACAGTGTATAGATATGAGTTATCTGGAAGCTTACATGGACTTTTCCGTGTAAGAGGTTTTACTCAGGTATGCTCCAAGCATTAGATTTTTATTTACCTCAACATCTGTATCCTTGATTAGAATTATCATCCCTAAAATGGAGCAGTTATTGCATCAATTGTCTGAAAGAGAAGGAATGAAGGGTGGTAAAATGGGTCTTGCATGTGTTTTCCTGTGCAGTAACCACAATGACCTATGGTTTATGCTACAATTAATATGAATAAATGAAGATGGATTTCCTTGAAGCCCATAGTTGTGGAGCATAAACATACTTGTTGTAGTTGATATAAGTGGTCTTTTTTCTTCTCTTGGAGGACTAGGATTTTGTCTTGGTCTGCTTTGGGTTCTCTGGGACATAGAGAACACACCTAATGTGGTTGAACAAATCAGTATGTTCTCTCTTTAGGGGTTTAGTTTACCACCTTGAGTCTCAACATCTGATCTTTGTTCTTGGCTGAAACATGTGGTATTTCCAGTAAACATGAAAAGTTTCTCACTTAAGAAACCCATAAATCATTTATTGGCTTTAGTTTCTTTTTATTGTGTAAATTTTTCATTGGGCATCCAAGGGGATGAAGAAAATGATCCAGTTTCAGTGCTAAAGATCGTAGTTCTCGAAAAGATTCTGGAGCATCTTCGGGATTAGGTATTGTTCCCCCAATGATCATAGTACCAATTACGTCCTGGTGAGCTCCGATATGATCCAATTTATAAGTAAGCATCTCTTGTAAAATATGAGCAATCCCAAACCCTTCTAGAGCCCAAACCTCAATTTGTCGTAAGATCCCGGAGGAGTAGTGTTTATGACAGCAGAAAGACCAGAAATTTCTTCCAGAAGAAACTTTAGTGTCATAATGTGGCCCAATAAAATTTCCATCACCAACGAATCATATACCAAGAACTGCCTGAGAAGGGAGAGAGGAAAAACACACACACTAATCTGTACACATAAACGTAGTGCATGACTGCATGCTATAGTTGAGGACAGTCGGACACTTCTTTAGATTACTTTGGTTTTGTTTTTCATGCATCTATACTAATTTAGGGGCAGCCTGCTTCAACCCACAAGGCCACACACATAGGCCAAGTAATCCTACTCACAGTGGCTGGAGCAGATCACATAGAGTGTTGTAGTTGGGATAGGAACTTAAGATCTCTAGGTTGTACTCCTTTGCCTCCACCACTCGGCCGTCCTCTTAAGGACCCTATTACTTTGATATTCTTTTTGTCTGTACTTTTTTTTGGTCATTATTGTTTAATGTTCCTTCCATCTCTCCCGATCAGCACTTAACTTGGTCCAAATATTTCGCCTTCTGCTCGTTGCTTGTCACACCTTCCTTGAGAATTATGCCCAATGCAGACATTCCTCATCACCCCCAAATTATATAACCAGAATTTCTGGAATGTTCATAATTCTGCAATCTGACTGTGGACCCAACTCCCATTATCTCCTCTATTCATACCAAGGACTTTCCAAGAGGAGCCCCTAAAAATTAAAAGGATTCGAGTGAGTGCATGGCCTGTGATACTGTGGAGTTAGAGCTCGTAACCTGCTATAACTGAGATCTCTTATGTTATGTGATACTTCAGCCATTTGTGAAAGACTTAAATAGTACCATTTTTCCCTGCATTACAGGTGATGGTGAGTTGTTAACTTGTTAATTTTTACCTTTTTGTAATCTTCTCCACTGCTGTAAGAGATTTTAGTTTCCACATTTATGATTATAATCATTAAAACATATTGCAATGCACAGTCTTCTTAGTAGTATGCTTGTCCTCTATCAGAAAAGGACGAGAAAGATTGAATCGTATGAGATGATTCAGATAAATGTCTGCTTCAAGTGTTGATTCTTTCATCCAGAAACTCTCAAGTAGTAGCAGCTTGCAGTACTGTTATCTGATACCCCTATATTGATTTTGCAGGATGATGCACACATCTTCTGTTTAGAGGATCAAATTAAAGATGAAATCAGGGGCGTTTTAGATCTGACCGAGGAAATATTACAGCAATTTGGTTTTGACAAGTATGAGGTGAACCTTTCAACAAGGCCAGAAAAAGCTGTTGGAGATGATGAGATTTGGGAAAAAGCAACATCTGCACTTAAGGATGCTTTAGAAGATAAAGGTTGGAGCTATCAAATAGATGATGGTGGTGGGGCCTTCTATGGTCCAAAGATTGATCTGAAAATTGAGGATGCTCTTGGAAGGAAGTGGCAATGCTCAACTATACAGGCATGTTTTGATCTTGATCTCCTTTTCCATTGGCCTGTATGCTCCATGGGACCACTTTCATCTGTCTTCTTGTCTTCTTGGTCCCTCGGGTCTCTGTTTGCAAACTTTGATCAAGTTTGCTTTAGTCTTGACCTCTCACAAACTTGAAAGTATTTTTCCTATTCATTTTCTTTTTCCAAGCTCGTGCGTCTTTGTAATCCTTCATTGACACATGAGCTTCTACAGGTTGATTTCAATTTACCCCAGCGCTTTGACATTACATATGTTGATTCAAATCAAGAGAGGAAGCGACCTATCATGATCCATAGAGCAGTTCTTGGATCTTTGGAGCGCTTTTTTGGTGTTCTCATAGAGAATTATGCTGGTGATTTTCCGCTTTGGCTTTCTCCCATCCAAGCTCGAGTTTTACCAGTTACCGATGCTCAGGTAATCAATCCTTATTTGACTAATTCTTGTCTCCATTTACATAAATACGTGTTTAGTTTTGTACCCTGACCAGAGATACTTACACTATACTAACTCCTGGAAGTCACTCTTCAACATAATTTGTGGTTTTCTATTTGAGTGTACAGTACAGATCATGATCCATATCATTTTCATCAAGTAAAAGTGTAGCAAAAGGCTTCATGATGATTTTCTTTTATATTTTATTCTGTGAATTTGCTTCTGCTGATATATATATGGTGTCTCATACTGACTTATGAGTGCATTATGTTCACAGCTCCAGTACTGCAATGAAGTAGGCAAGAAACTAAAAGCTAGTGGTATTCGGGTCGAGGTTTGCTGCGGCGAGCGTCTGCCAAAACTCATTAGGAATGCAGAGAAGCAAAAGATTCCATTGATGGCTGTAGTTGGGCCCAAAGAGGTAGAAACAGAAACTATAACTGTTCGATCTCGGTTCGCTGGGGAGTTAGGGAACATGTCCATTGATGAGTTTATCAGCAGAACAAAGTCTGCTAGTGAAAACCGTACATTCTTATGATTAAGAGAATGATTTATGTGAAAATGTTTGGGAGTAGGGTTTCCTCAATTATTAGGTCATCCATTCATGTATGATTTTGAACATAGTTGTGAACCACAGCAAATAGAGAGGAAAATAAAGGAATACATGAATTCTTATTGAATCTTTTATTTTGTACTTTTCACCTTATGAAGCCTCCAATCGTTGGAGCAACAGTAAACTATATGATCTTGGTCACGGGTTCGAGCTGTGAAAGCATTTACTAGTACTTCTATCAGGATAAATTATCTACATCACCCCTTAGTAGGGATGGGCATGGTATGATATGATATGGCATTTGAAATTTTGGTTCGGTAATTGTGTGTGTTGGATTTTTCAAAAAATTTCTCAATTAGTCAATTATATCATATTAACAGCTTATACTTGTAGAAACCTATATTTAAAAGAAAGTACAAATAACTTCCTTTATTAATCAATTACACAAAAAGACATTTCAATTAAGATAGAGTGGTTAAAGTTAAATGTTTAAACATTGTACTAATATTAAGTTGTATATTTGTTAGTAGTATTATAATAGTAAAATATATAAATTATTTATGTAAGTATATTGTATGATATTCAATATATAAATGTCGAATATCAAAAAAATTAAATTGTGTACCATTTACCATACCAAATATCATAATCCTAAAATCACAATATAAATTTTGTTTAGTTCGGTACTGTACCATGACTCCTTAGGGTGGCTACTCTTCTTCACGCCATGCGTAAATGCAGGATGCTTTGTATATCGGGCTGTCCTTTTCAGCTTACTGAAAACATGATCTTGGATAGGAAATTGATAGACTAAGGTAGAAGGTTAGTAAGTAGTAGTACATTGTCTCGCTATACATCCATATTAGTAGTTGTAGTATCTATTAATATCTTTTGTTTCTTGTACTTTAATTTATGTATTATTATGTTGTAGTTATTGTTCATATGCTTTGTTCTACTAGCACTTCCGTTACTCTTTTTTTTTACTACTTTGAATTGTTTTTTCTTGAATCGGGAATCTATCGGAAACAACATCTCTACCCTCCTCAGACCACACTTTATGAAACTACGTGAGATAAATTGTTATCTTCTTTTTCACCTTATATATAATGGTGTTTGACAATCTTATATGACTTTATAAAAATACGTGATCAAGCATAAATTATAAAATGAAAAGTCAAATTATTTTCAAATACAAAAAATTGTGTTCTTTTTTCGAAACAAGCTAATAAGAAATTAGTGTCAAATTAAATCTGCTCAAGTTGTTGGTCGAATTGAACTAATTCTGATTATGTAAATGGAAAATCAACAGAAATGGAATTAATGCCATCTGTGTTATTAAATTAACAGAAAACTACATAAAAGTGAGGGATAAAAAGTTATAATTATCCAAATACAGTTTTAATTTTCACAAACTTTTTACTAACTTTGTAACTTTTAATTTTTTTTTAATTTCAATTAACGAAGAAAATTTTTTAAAAAAACTTGCCGCCCATGTTAAATTTGGTATCTTTGTTGATAAATAAACTATACGACTTTTTAGTTGACCTATATCTAAGATCTCATAAATCATAAAAATTAATTTGTTAAGATCTACAATGACACTCCTCACAGCTCACTCTCTCTTTTCTTTTATTACCCTCTCCGTCTCAAATTATTTATTGTAATTTTAAAAAATAATTATCTCAAAATATTAGTCGTTGTAAAAGTTCAAGACAAAATTAAGTATTTGTGTTTAGTTTGTTCTCGATAGTAATTGTTCTTAAAGACTACAAACACTCCAGTAGAGTAAATATTTAATGAAAAAAAAATTATATTGCTCTTAAGATATAAAAGATCGTGTAAAAGAGAAACATGACAGATGGAGTAATTTAAAACGAAAATAATATCAATGTTGACACGTGAATTAATTAGTAGATTACTTGGAGTCCATGTGATTCCAGTTGTAAAATATTTGAAAGGAATAGATCGTGATTTGTGTGTGAGAAGATTTAATTTATGTATAACAGTATAAGTTATATTTTTACACAGTTAGTATAATCTAACATATTAATTATCACATACTATGATTTACTCTTTTATCATATTGTGACATCTTACTGCAGCTAATTTAACTTGATAATGTAACAGATATATATACCATGTACAAAATTTAAACTCATCCTATATACTTCCGCCGTTTCATACAGTGTACAAAACTTATACTCATCCTATTTAACTTGATAATGTAACATATATATATATATATACCGTGTATAAAATTTAAATTCATCCTATATATTTCCATTGTTTCATACTGTGCACAAAACTTAAACTCATCCTATTTTAACTGTTAGGTTAGCTCAATAAAATTGTCCCAAAATAAGTGGTACAATTAAAAAATATTCAAGACTAATGTTTGTAATTGTTTCTAATTATAACCCTAAGCATTAAAGAAGTAATTTTTTTCTTAATTACACTTTGTCCTTTTCTGTCAAGAGGTCAGACATAAAATTAATGTCACCTAAAACAAGATTAACATTGCTATAGTAAGAAAATCCTTGGGAATTGTAATTAGGCAACTTTTAGTCAACTAAAGACTCAAGACAAATTCAAAATTGTTGATTTGGGCCACTTAAGTTTCCTGTATTTAGAATTGCCTCTTCCAAATTTATTAATCAAGAGCTCTTCATCAAACTCTTCTTTCAAATACTATCTCCGATTCAAAATAAGTGTTGTTTTACGATTTTGATACACTCATTAAAAATATTATTTACTAAAAGTAAGGATATTTTTTGAAAATATAAAAATTAAAACTTTATTAATTTCTTAAAGCAACACTTACTTTGGATTTCAGTTCTCTTCTTCGACATGCTTCATTTATTTTGCTTAATCCCAAGGAAATCGAAAATTCCAAAAATACTGAGGTTGAAAAACCCAATTTTTATTGGTTTAAGTGTGAAATTTGAAAAATCTAAACCAACCCGAGCTAGGTACACCATATAAGTAACATTTACAATATTTTTCCATGTGTTATAATGCAATGTGCCATAAAATAAGGGGAAATCATTTGCAAATTGCAACATAGCAATGGAATCCATATTGAAAAGCTTAAAGATAGCACTTTGGAAAAAGAATTCCACAATGATAAAACTAAATAATAGAAAAAGGTTGATAAAGAATATGGAATATAGAGTATGAGAAAATGAAAATGAAAATGATACATGAATGTATACAAAAATATTGTAAAGTAACCAATACTAAATCCCCAATGTATGGAGTATATCAAAATCAATAAGGAAAAACAAATGTACCATGATGTTCAACATTAATTTAACAGAATTCCCCTCCCATAGAGATCATTTTCCTTACAAGAAAAACATCAAGAATCCACCACCAATTGCCAAAACCAAATGATTCAAAATGCCCCAGCTCATCATCTTGTGAGAAGCTGATGGTGACGATGAATCAGGCGATGCTGGTGCTCTAGCTTTGCCTGTTTGATCAGCAGCAGGACTATCAGCAGTCGGGGCGATATCCGTTACTGGCGCTGGTGCTGGAGCTGGCATTGGTGGTAAATCCGTCCCGAAAATAGCTTCAGGAAGAAGGACCTTGTCCACCTGATAAACAGCAACTGGATAAGTGGTGCGAACAGCGCTGCTTACTTTAGTCCTAGACCATCCTGAGTTAAGATGAACGGAACCAGAGTCATCGGTGAAGTTCAAGGAGTATAAGTTTCCTCCAGCCAAGGTATTAATAGGGCTAACATCACTGAGGTTCTTGAAATCAGCTAGACTGTAGTAATGTGGCAAGGCATGGAAAAGGCAAAGGGACTTAAGTTGGTCTGAGGTAAGATTGGAAAGTGAGGGCTTTTTGAGTGAGGTAAAGGCTGAGTCTTTGGGAACAAAAAGTGTGATTCCTTCTTCTGTGTTGTTAGCTTGGGCTTGGAATGTCTCGATGACTTTTGTCGATACGAGGTAGTTAAGGAATGTATGGAAAGGGCCTGCAACGGAGAGTAAGTCCGTTAGGTTCGTGTATTCAGGACCTGGTGCTGGTGCTGGAGCCATGATTGGAGATCCAATCGCTTTGCCTTTCGCAACTACAGTTGACAATTGAAAGACTAGAAGTAGACTACTAACAATGAGAACCCTGGAGTAGCCCATTTTCACTTAGTCCTGATATACACTCACTGACCCCTACAAATTCAAGATCCATCATTAAGTCAACAAAAATCAAAGCAAATTGACATAAAGTTAGCATCTTTAGCTAAAACTAAGCCAAAACAGGACTGATCCAAGTGAATTGCTACTCAAAGATTATGTTATCTAGACACCCTTTTGCTAGATCTCAACATTTCAACTACAGAATTT
Organism: Solanum appendiculatum; assembly: GCA_018342035.1. Taxonomy (NCBI): domain Eukaryota; kingdom Viridiplantae; phylum Streptophyta; class Magnoliopsida; order Solanales; family Solanaceae; genus Solanum; species Solanum appendiculatum. The sequence goes on along the minus strand of JAGDQO010000583.1, from coordinate 907,800 downwards.
TCTTGAGGGTAATTTTTATCTCCCTTTTGAAAGGTACATTTTCATACTCACACTACAAAATCATGCTAAAATCTTCTTGAAAAACATGAGCTAGCACACAATTTGAGTATAAAATGACCACTAATTAGTAAAATTGTAACTCATCAACTCAAGAACCAAACTAATAAATTCTTGAAAATCCTTAAATGAAGTTGTCCATACAGATAAACATGCAAGACAAAATTAAGTAGATATAACAGTAACAAACACCAAGAAAAAGAAACTTCCAGATGTTACAACTTACAATGTCAATCACAGCTTTCAATATCTTTGAGGAAAACAATGCAGAACATCAAGCTGACTAAACAAGAACAAGAACACAGATCCAGATCCAGTCATACATACCCCCTACCCCCCCCACCCCACCCCACCCCCACAAAAAATTCCCACTACCCTCATATACAAACACAAAAAAGGACAAAATAATGCAAATATTATGAGAGAAAATGCAAAGATTAATTGTGAGGGAAAAAACAGACCTTGAAACAGAGAAGCTGAGAGAGAGAAAAGGCTTGAGAGTTTGGTATACAAAGAGAGTATTTAAAGAAAAGAGAATGTGTAAATTTTACAATATTTGCAGTGGCATTTGGTGAAGGGGAAAAGGGCAAAATAAGGAAAATGAAAGCTTTTGCTTACGTATATCATTACTATGTCCATATTATTTTATAATATAGTAATTTTATAGTGTGTTGTCCTCGTTACTTGGTTCGAAGGGTAGTCATCCACACACATGATTCAAAATCGATCCCTCTCATGATCTTTTAAGTTGAGTCTGTTGCATAGGACTTATCTAGTGCGGTTTATAACTCCTGTGTGATTTGTAGGATATTACATAATGAGGATTTACCCAATATGCACATAATATTCATTCAAAGGACAGAGGTTATAACAGCTATGAATTATCTGGGGTTTAAAAAAAATAAAATTGATAGTGTGTTAATTTGTCTGTTGAGTGGAAAAAATTGTTGTGACAAGACTTTAAAGCAAAGTGTTGATGTGCGTTGGCCTTTCAATGTCTTCATCTAATTGTGTATTTTTTAAAACTTTTCTATGTTTCTTCTTGTGTCTTTAAATTGGTACTCTACCCATATTTTCATTTTGTTGGGGACAACAAAATATAAATACGGCACGACAAAGTTATAAATCAACCACACGAGAAATTAAATTTATGTGGAGAACTTCTTCAATGTGAAGGGTGAAAATTACAGGACCACAATTGATAGATAAAAATAGCATTCAAAAACTAGAGAATAAAATGAGGATGTAAATATTGTTCACGGACTGAAATCTAGAGTTATAGAACTTCAAATCCACTTATATTAGCTTTCGATAAAAGATTATGATAAAAAGAAATAAGTTATCCAGAAATCACCTCTATCAAATAAGAAATGAAGAGGAAAACACAATCTATCAGCTAACCATATAATTATTTGTGCAATATAAATATTAGAACATGGGACTTGATTAAGCCCATAGGTTAACATTTTAGATCATTTATAGCTAGCTTCTTCATGAAAGTAGTATAGCCTTTGTCAACCATCAATTTCCTCTTATAGTTATCACTCCGTCAGTTTATTTTAAATAGGTGTGTTAAGTTCAAATATGACAAGTAAAAATAAGGGAAAATTAAGTAGCTAAACAAATTTATACTACTTAATTATCTACCATAGCTATAGTTTACATTAATTACAAATCGAAACTAACTTTAAGGTATAATTTCATTCTCTCTCTCGCCTCTCGCCTCTCTTCCTCTCTCTCGCGCGCCTCTCCCCCATCTCTCTGGAATTCTCACTCGCCACTCTCCTCTCCCTGCCCAGTCTCTCTCTCTCGCTTCTCTTCTACCAATCTCTCTCTCACTTTATACAAACACAAATATATAATTTGTGTTTGTATAAAGCGAGAGAGACGGGATATACAAATACATATACATATCTCTCCGCCCTATACACATATAATTATACATATACAAATCTTCCCTTGCCCAGTTCTCTTTTGTCTTTCTCTCTCTCGCTTTATACAAACACAAATGTATAATTTGTGTTTGTATAAAGCGAGAGAGATTGGATCTTGCCCTGCCTAGTTCTCTTTTGCCTATCTCTATCTCTCTCTCGCTTTATACAATACAAATGTATAATTTGTGTTTGTATAAAGTGAGAGAGATTGGATTTTGCCCTGCCCAGTTCTCTTTTGTCTATCTCTCTCTCGCTTTATACAAACACAAATGTATAATTTGTGTTTGCAAAAAGCGAGAGAGATTGGATATACAATAAAAATGTTTTAACTCGATTCAATTGTATACGAATTCAAATTATATGTAGATATATAAATACAATACTTGATACATATACATATATACAATTATTTTGACATATATACATATGTATAATTCGACATATATATATATATATATATATACAATTCACCTCTCTCCACTCTCTGCCCTCTCTCACTCACCTCTCTTCACTCTCTCCCAGTCTCGCTCGCCTCTCTCCTCCCTCTCCTAGCCTCGCTTGCCAGATATACAAATACATATGTATATCAGTAACATTTATACATTATTTTGACATATATACATATACAATTCGCCTCTCTACCCTCTCTCGCTCGCCTCTCTCCTCTCTTTCCCAGTCTCGCTCGCCTCTCTCCTCTCTTTCCCAGTCTCGCTCGCCACTCTCCTCCCTATAACATGCAGCTACGAATCGTAATTATCAAACTATAGCTATGGATCATAATTAAAATATTTTGAGTGGTTACATGTGAAAGTTACCCTAAAAATAAATGGATAAAGTACTTATAAGCCGGTGAAACTTTGTCAAAATTCTACATTAAGAATGTAGTGAAATCAGTATTAGAGCCTGTTAGGATTGGTTTATTTTAATTGTTTTTAAGCTAAAATAGTTTTTAAGCAATTTTGTGGTGTTTGAATAAGTTTTAAAAATGCTTGTAAACACTTAGTTTTAAATTAAAATGACAAAAATAAGTCAAAAATAAATCAAAATAGGCACTTAATTACTTAAAAAGAAAGAGAGAAGTATTGAAAACACCCCTGAACTTGGCGCAAATTATTAGTTTCGTCTCTGAACTATTGGCAGCCTTAAAAACACACATTTACTTGACTAATTGAACTTAGACACACCTCTGATCTGCCACATGACATAGCAAGTGATCTCAAACTCTTAATAGGAGCATGAACTCTTAATAAAAAACCTAGAGAAGTATTGAAAGCACTTCTAAATTTGACGAGAATTTAGAGGTGTATTTCACACATACATGTTACAAGATCAAGAATGTATTTAAGTTCAGTTAGTCAAGTAATGAGTATTTTTAAGGCTGTCAATAGTTTAAGGAGGAAACTAATAATCCACATCAAATTTAAGGGTGTTTTCAATAGTTCTCCCAAAAAGAAAGAAAAAAAAACTTTGTTAAAGTTCCAAGGCTGAGATTTATAAAGGACTCACTGGTTTAGTGTTCAATTTAAAATTATTTATTGATTACCCTTTCTTACTCGATCTTCTTGTAACTTTTCTAGAAGAAACATTTTTCAGAGACAAAAAAAAGCATTGTAATTATTTGTTAATCGTATAATTATGACTAGCTTAAATATATCTTGTACTATAAGTAACAGGACAATAAATACGGAGATGTTGGCCTTATGCACCTATATTCTTTTGATCTTATTAAACAACCCTAAAATATTTTATAATATCAATTATTTTTTTAGTTACCTTAAAGCTTAACCAAAGACAAAGTATACATAAATATATGATCATACCTAATGAGTTGTTTTATTATGCAAAATGACAATCAAATAGCTAAGATGGGTCCAACATGAACTGGCACTATTGTCCTAATTAATAATTTTGTTGATTTTATTGCTTTACATGAATAACAATAAAAAAAAATGTTTGTTTAGTGTTATATTATTTACATTAAAACATTAAGTAACTAATAAGAATAAAATTTGATTTTGTTGGTACATAAAAAGTAAACTGCATGGAATTATTAAATATTTTGTTGTTTCATTTTATCTTTAGTATTAAGTGCTTTTGAAATAAGAATTCAAACGAAACAATTTACTAGCCACAATATATCTCTAACATAACCTATATTTCCAAACAATAGTTATTTAGAAACTGAAAAAGAAATTGAGACTCGAATGTAAAGATACGTATTATGTGTTGTTTTGAGATTCTTATAATTTCTATTATTAGCTTAGTCTTATTCTTAAATAAAATGTAATTTATTAGAGAAAAAAAATTGTACGTTCAAAAATCGAGAGGGAGAGGAAGGGTGTTTGTATGTGTATTTACGATTGTTATTGCTATTCCCTCCGTCCCATATTAGCTAAAATAGTTATCAAGATTACTAAAAATACTTATCACGATTAAGTGATACAAGACAAAATTACCACTACTAGAAGCTATTAGTGTAATGCAATCAACCTCAACATATTATTTATTTTCTATATTATGATGATATTGTGCTTTAAAGAAGAATTATACAGTACTATTCTATATCAATTTAACAAGATAGCATTAAAGTTTTTATACACTATCAATGAAGGATCCAAAGCCCTCCCTATCGGTTCACAAGAACATAATAACTTTTGTGTAGATTTAGTACATAGCGGGATCAAAATTTTCACTAAATTCAAAATTTAAAGAAGTATATGCGTAAAGAAGTCGAGAGGATTCAATATTTACTATATACACATATAAAATAATTATATATACAATATAATTTTCCGTTGAAAAAAGTTTATGTCCTTGCGTGGCAGAGCGATATGTCTTCAAGGCATGTCAATCGACGCCTCTTCTCACCAAGTATCTAGGTAATTTTTTTATATGTATATATTATATATTGACTTTCTTTAATGAAATTTCTGATTAAGCCATTATTCTGTCCGACTCAAATTCAGACACAATACTTGTTGAAAGAATGAAGGTGTATGGAAAAGGGAGATGTGGAGGTTGAGTTGTTGTTGTCAGATATACAAATACTAATTATTAATAGAACCCTTCCTTTGAAACAAAATATTATTTGGGTATGTAGCACACATTTTTATTTTGGTAACCGACACTTTATTTGGCATTTCTTTAAAGCAAGATTAATTAGAGACCCAGTATATTTTCACTTCTTTTCCTTTTCCCTTTTACAAGAAGGGTGTGTTTGATAAAGGGAAAAATTATCTAATTAAACATACCGTCATATTATATATACTAATTCTATCTATATTTTTAATTAATTATACATTATCCAATAATAACCAAATCAATAAATATATATTATATTATGTTTAATTTAATTTTAATATTTTTAAAATCAAATAAATTAATTTGATTTTGACTTTAACCAACAAACGTCCCATACCGTGAACACCCCGCTCAACTATGATAGGAACCGAAAAAGAAGTGTAGAATGGGCCTATGGGGCCATAAAGCTAAGGAACTCATAACTTGACCCAATTAATGAGAAAAGTCCGAGGCCCAAACGCAAAATTCCCACCTTTAGGTTTTGGCGCGAGGAAGAACTGGCGCGAGTTCAGTGAACAACTTTGGTAGCGCAGAGTGATTAACCATTTTTCTACATTCAATGCAGAGCTTGCTAGGGTTTCGTCCTCCTCAGTTCTCCGAGGTAAAGTTTTTCAATTTTATCCCTATTTATTGTATTTTACGGCCTTTATTGAAATCACAAATCTCTGGAAAATTTCAGTTTCAATCACTATTTGCAAGCTCAATAATTAGAAAAAAAGAAGATGAATGAAATAAAGTGATAAAAAGGGGATTCATTGATTGATGTAGGAGGCTGCTTGGCTTCCGGGTTGGCTTCAGCAACAGGATGTTGAAACTAAATCATCTTATAATGGTACCGATATTGGGAATTCATTTTCTCACCAACATATGGAGGTATGGCCGTTAATTAGTTTTTTCGAAGCCATTGAGTAATAACTGCTAATACAAGATTTTTTACTTTGTCATAGTATTTTTGTGTATCAAAGGATTAAGCAAAAAACTCTAGGAAGTCAAAGTAAAATTACCCGGAAGCAAAGGTTATTTTTTTGTTTGCAAGGCATTAGCAGATGTTTGAAATTTTAAGGATTGTCCTTAACATCTAGTTACATTTTTGTTTCAAATATAAGAATCAATATAGCTTGTGAAAAGATACTTTGATAAAAGTTGGTTCACCATCTAGAAGAACAATTCACCGCATTAAAATTAGTATTTTGTGCGACATTTTTTCATTGGTGAGAACTTTAAGACGTTGAAACAATACTGCACAGCTTTTAATTTACACCATATAACTAACGCGTAAACGTGTAAATGTGGATCGAACTGAGGGTGGTTTAATCTTACGAGGATGGAAGCTATCTTTGCTCAGAATTGTTAATTGCATTCTCATTTCTGAACCAGTTACGGGAAGTACTAGGTCTACCTTTTGTAGCAACAACAGTCTGTAGTACTTTTATCAGCATCATTTATAACAGTGTAAACTAAGTGATAAACAAACAGGAAAGTAAAAAAAAAGGAAGTTGCAAAAGTGAGGTGCAATAAACTTTAATACTAAGCTGATGATTCTGCGTCCTGTTTGCTCCAATAATCTATTGTGAGCTAAGACAAATTGATTCTTGCTTATATTTACTACAGGTAACTATCATTGGTTGTTCCTTCATAGTTTTTTCATGGACTACAAACTTCTAATTTTTCTAGATAAGCCTCGTGTGCCACGAGAAAAATCAATTTGGCTCCTTGATCTCTATGTAGGAATTTCTCCAGCAACATAATGCAGTGGCGTCCCATCAACAATCAACACAAGAAGATGGGTATAAGAGTTGCCATCTATTCTTATCCGGTGATGATTGTTCACCACTCAGTTTGGTTAAACCGATTAACAATGTAAGCTGCAGGAACTCTTTGTTTATATAAAATGTTTCGAAAATTCTTTGCTTTCACTGTGAGTTATTTCCTGATTTTAGTTTTTAAGTTGTAATCTTCCAGGAGAATTATGGATTTATTTTGATGTGATAACTAATATTGTGCTACAATATGAGAAGTTACGCATCCATACTATTCTTTATTGATTACCTATAGTAAAGTAGCTACATTGTAAAACAGTTAAAATCTAGTAAAATTTTTTTGAAGTACTAGTGGCTTGTTGTCATGAATCAATATCTTTTTTGCTTGCTATAAGTTATTTTCAACACTAACGTAGATTTCAAGACTTGGATGATAGAGACCAGCTTAGTGCTACTTATTTGGGCCTCTCACTAGGTGCTTTTCTCAAGGAAGTGACAGAAGTTTGAAAAATTAGTAGAATCATGGGCGTATCTAGGGGGGGTCACCGGGTGCACGTGAACCCAGGCTCCCCTCCCGAGATCATATATAATAGTGTTATATTTTTTTAAAAATATTGAAATATAGATGTGTGAACCCATATTCGGAGTATCATATTATGTGACGATGATTGGGTGCACCTCTCTAAGTGAGATTAGAAATCTAAATCTTATATATGTATAGATATATCCGATCAAATTTACATCTTAGATCCACCTTTTTACAATAGTGCACCCCTCATCTCGAAATTCTGGATACGCCTCTGAGTAGAAAGGCATAGGAATAATTCGTCAAAAGTTAGAAAACTAGTCATTTTAAGCAATACATTTCAGGCCTCCCAACCTCTTTCACGTCACTTTCTAGCGTGCTTCTATATGTGATAGAAAAAACACTATCAATTGCAGGAAATTCCTGTAAGATGGCCTCTAAGGTTCCAAAAACCTTTCTGATTGACCAGAAAACTGCTGCTGCTATTCCTAAGGATTTGGTCAGTGCTGCTTTACTGGCAAAGTGTGGCAATTTTGCGTGGAAGAGTAGAAGTTATGGAGAAGTCCAATAAGGGAAAATATATGGTAGAGGATGGGGAGCGGAAAATTGCACTAATCAACAGCCCTTCTCTTGTAGCTCTGTGGAAAGAGATTATGTACGGGTGTCCTTATTCTGTAACAATTATTTTCTGGGTGGTCATCAACGGCGTGATGAGAGAATCTTAAGTTTGAATTTTGCAGCTGTATCCCATCCACTTGACAAAGAGACCACTGTAGGGGAGGTATCTAGGTGGTACATCGAAGGTTTCTGGCCACTCCGATTTTTTTAGGGATAGTCAAGATTGGAACATGAAGATTCACAAATTCAGATGACCACACTACATTTTCTTACATTTATGGGGTGAAATATATAGGTGGATGGATAGAGTTGTGAATTTGAACTCCTCTTCAATGAAGTTGTCTATGTATACTCCTCGTGTATAGGTCTTATGTTTTGTCAGTAGTCTTAATTAGTTATCACATAAAATTAAGAAAAAGGAAATAAAAGAGCGACTAGCAGGCTTCAATAATTAGTCCCATATTTCCTTGTCTTTCATAAATTGCTAAAGAAAGGAGACTGTAGCTATGCTGCTAAACCTCACAAAAGATACAGAATGTTCTCGTGAAAGTTGTGCATTCTTTACGGTTCTGCTTTAAGATGGTTGGCCGGTGACCTTTATTACTGACTTTGTCATAGGCTTGTTTTCTTTTAACCTGTTTCCACGAGTGAGATTAGTACGTGAAGTTAAAGTGAAACTGATCTATAAAACTAGTATTTAATGCAATTATCTAAGACTGCATCTAGTGAATTAATGGAGATGCATTACACTGGATCAGTTCACCCTTGCAAATTTGGATTCAGCTTCTTGCATTACATCTTAATCTCAAATACAAGGATGGGATGAAGAATGTTACTTCAATAGCAATTGAAATGAGATAAACACCACATTAATTTGTCATGTGGAGGTTACAAAATTCTAGGAGTTATAGAAGGCCGCAATATCTCTCTTGCCTGCGTATTGGCTTACCTACTGGCCAACCTCGTGTGTGCATTTACGGTTGGTCCTGGAATCAAATTTTTCTTGTAGTATCATTCAACCATGGCAATTTTAGTATTCGTCTGTGCCTTTGTAAAATTGTAGATTATCTTTCTCCCCTTTCTCCATTCTTTTTCCTGCGAGCAAACTTGTGCATGTAGTCTACATGCGTGCAATTTATAAAAGAACTCTTCGGTACATGTACAAAGTTCTAATGTTATTTTTACAAGCTTGCCTTTAGCCCAGGTATTCTTTCTTATTTTCTCCTTCTCTGTTTGGGGGATCAAGGATTAATGGTGATTGTTACACTTACATTAGTACGGTATATGCCAGGAGTGTTCTCAATTTGGTCAGAAACTTGTATGTTGGTGTAGAAATAAGTATTAGATTTTTTTTTTTGTAATTGAGGAATCTGTCTAGAGCCAACACTTTGGGCCAACCGCACCCTTCGAAACCATGGGTCTGCCCCTCCATCCTTCTCCACTTATATAATAGACTTAGTTCCCTTGACACAGGGCTCGAATTTTTGACCTAAGCACGAGTCCCTCAACCTTTGCCAATTGAGCTAACCCCTGGGGGGCAAAAATAAGAGTGAGATTTAGAGAACCTCTAGCTTTAGAGACCCCGTAATTTGCCTTAGAATATTGGAATGCCACTACTGGAGTTGAATGGTTGTAGAGTAATCATATAGCCAACCAAACTAGTTTGGAATGTGTAGTTAAGTTTGATTGGATGATTAATTGATCTTCTCCAATTCCCTTCAAATCAGAGTAACCAAGATAATGAATGCCACATTATTGGTTTTTGCCACTGCTTGCATGATGCTCTGTCCTGTGTATTACTAGTGCAGTCCTTAACTATTTCTATGTTACTTTCTTTTAAAGGTGGTTCAATTTCATCTTCATCTGTCATTGGGTTGTAGCTCAGAGAATCTTTCAACTACACTTGAAGATATATCTGAAGCAGAAAGGATCAAGTCCAGTCATGCTCTGTCAGTTCAGTGTGTTCAAATCCCAAGTGTTACTGAAGGGGATAAGGAATTGAACCTAGACAACTTTGCTGCATTAGGAAAAGGATGTAATAATGTGAACCGAGGAGAAGGGCATGAGAGAAATGCCAGCTTACATGAAGTCAATCACATGGGTGATGCAATTGAGTTGTCGATTGCTGCATCTGAAGCACTGGTTATTCATGAGGTGTTCAAGGATGAACTGTTTTCAAAAAGATTTCCGGCTTCAACTGTGTTAGAAGCTGCACTACAGGTGAAACAAGCACGGCTAGAAGCTTGGAAAGAGAGTCATGAAAGCTGCAATTGTGCCACTGAGGAGATACCCGAAATAGATTGTCTATCAGAATCGGAAGATTTGAGAATGGAAGATGCATTCCAAGATGTGGGGTTATCTGCTAGTGACTCTGCTGATTTGCATTTCCATGACTTTAGTCTGTCTCAGGTTAAAGATACTCTTGCTTCACAAACTCAAAGTTGTAGTGGCAAATTGGAAAAGGAAGGAGCAGTTCTTCATGGGATAGACATTCTTCAGCCAGGAGATAGTTTTACCAAGCTAAACTTAAATGATATTGAGAGTGAGTCCCAGTTGAAAGTGGACGAAAGGTTTGGGTCTCGTAGCGATGACGGGCAGAGAAAACCAACAAGGGATCCATATTTGGTTGCAGATATCATCCCTGTGTCACATGAGAGTGATCACATGTCAGACTGTTTGAAGGTAACTCCTATCGATTCAGCTTCAGTAGTGACAAAGTGGAAACTATTAATAAAGACAGAGATATGCGAGAGTTTTTTGTCTCCATGTAGTTTTTCCGTATTAATGATTGTTCTTTACCTGGTTGGTTTTTAAAATTTTTGCTGTGGATTAGTTTGGGCATTAATGTCACCCTGTTTATTCAGAAAGTCAATTTTCCTGTCTTGGAAGGAAAATCATTTCAAGCATCTATTGGTTCTCCCAGTGTTAAGAACATTAATGTTGCAGGTAAAGTACGTCTCTTTGTATATCACATTCCATTGGAAGAATCTTCATGTTGGATAATGTATTTCATTCTTACAGGAGAAAGTGATGAATTACCAGAAGTACTTCCCAGTAGATTCGAAAGTCGTTGGTTTGGTGGTTGGACTTGTTTGAAGGTCAGTAAATTCAAGTATATCTTGTCACTGGTTCCTTCATCAAACCTTCCTCTGTGGAATATTTTACTATTAAAGCAGAAATTATGTCATATGTAAATCCAAAGCTTCAGTGATTGTCACTTGAAAGTAGCACATGTATGCCTAGAAATTGTCCGATATTGTAACCAATGAATGAGTTGATTCTTGGGACTGACACAGATGCAACAGGTTGAAGAGTGTTCTCTGATTCTGTTTCGTAAGGTACTACATTATATCTCAGTTACTGTCAATCCATTAGTCAATATTAACATTACTCATCTAAATTAGGGTCACACATCACTGCTGTAGTGATGGTTTAGGAATCCTCCATATAGAAAGATTGAATCTCTTTTTATCTTCTATTTTTTTTGTTCTTATGTCCTCAAATCAGGTCATTTTTTTAACCCAGGTTTCAGAATCAGAGGAAAATTGAGGGTATGATCGTTGGACATGATAAGCTTGAAAGACATAAAGTAACCAAATTTTCTTTTCAATGAAATAAACACAATAATTTTCTTAGTAGCATAGGAAAAGCAGAGCTTCAGAAGTACTAGATACCATGTCACTGCTAAAAGAGATCACAGCAGTGCTAGTCCTATTGGACATTTGGAATTTGCCTTTCCGCATTGTATCTCATTTCTTAGTCTTTCTTTGTCATCTTGCTTTGATTACTATTCTCTCTCCTCTTCACTTGCTGTTCTTATCACTGATCTTTCTTGTTTTTACGTTCTTTTTTTCAATTTTCATGAGATGTACCTTATTTCCGTTTCCTTCTCATCTTTCTTTTTAGAAGGAAGTACGCTCATCTGATCAAGTCAAATGCAATGCTATCAAAAGTATTCCCGAACCTTTTGTTGGCGAGACAAGCTATTTCTCAGAATCAGCTGACATAGCTCCAGATATGAGTTCCTTTGTTGTACGAAAACAGGATGAAAGGGTCATCTTTGCTTCTCAATTGAGTATACCTTCTGAGGGTTTATGTAACAAAGAAAAGGAGATGACACTGCTCTCTCAGGATATTGTGGCATCTTCAAATCTGTCCTTAGATGATAGCCTCTGTTCTGTTGTTCCGTGCAGTATATCATCTGACCATCTGTCTTCTCCTTCAGCTGTATACAATAATGTAAGGGATGAAAAACAACAAAGCTTTGGTCCCACAACTGAATGTGCTACAAACTTGCAGAAAAACTCAGTTCTTGATAATCAGGTGGTTCATGGGAAACAAGTTACCACTCTGAAGATTAATAGAGAAGGGATGCATGTCCCAGTTCGCCGAGAAGTAAACTCTCTAAAAACTTATAGTGTACTCCCTGGCAATGAGATATCCTCAGAGAAAGGATATTGTTTTAATACATCGTTCTCATTGGGAAGAAATGATGCACCGATGCTAAAACCAGTAGGTCAAATGACAAACGAAAAAGGAAATTGCGGTGATACTCCAAGAGACGGGAATGAATTCACAGTTTCTATGCCCAAGAACACAAGCTCACCCCTTATATTGAACCCTGGACCACGTCGTCGATTCCAAGCTTCAAAATCATTTCAACATGATTTTGGAACAGAAAAAGATAGAAAGCAAACAACAGAAGATCAAGCTGCTATAGAGTGTCCAAAAAGAAAGCGTGTTCGCTTTTCAGAAATTGAAACTGAGATTCAACTGGGTAAGGAGCCTAAAAAGTCACACGTTGCACTAAAATCTTGTTAGTGAGTTGTAATTTGGAATTTGACTTGGTGTTTGTTTGTTCAAAGAATAAGGACACAATTTCACTTCTTTCATCACCTTCATCTATGTAGGTCATACTCCCAAAGCTGCTAGAAATTTGAGACCTCCAACTTCACATTTAGAGTCGAGAACTCAAGAACTCAAGAAACGTCTAATAAATTCTTGTGCTAGAGTTGGAAGAAGATTGATGCTCAGAAATATGGAATTCTTAGTCACAGGATTTTCTAGGAAGCGAGAGAAGAAACTTGAAGACTTGATCAAGAAACATGGTGGCACAGTTCTCTCTGATATTCCCCCTCCAACTAATAGGGGGAAGAGATGCAAGGGATTTCAACCCCAGGCAGTTCCTGTTGTTCTTTGTTCAAAGAAGGTCAGTCATTGTCTCTCTGCTTTTATTTTGCCATTTCATTTCAGGTCTCTAAGCGTGATGCTTATTATGGGCACAAAACGGAACATTGTTCATATGTAAAAAAAATCTGGTAATAGCTACGGCATCATGTGCTAGTGGGAGGTAGTACATACCTGATGGAATAGTTAAGGCGCACGGAGCTGGTCTGGACACTACCGTCATTAAAAAACTGAATTTGGATTGTTATATTCTTAAAGTTAATTTATTGGGAGCTTTAGATACTAAAACCATAACTTAGATTTATAAAACTTCCAGCTTTCTTGTCCTGTTGCTTATTTGTTTCCTGTCATTTCACTTAAACTGCTATCATCCTAGATTTTACTTCTGACTTTCTAAGGTAAATATTTGTCGCTACTTGGTGTTATTGCAGCTGCAAACAATCAAATTCTTGTATGGACGTGCAGTAGATGCCTTCATGCTTAAAGCTAAATGGCTTACTGATTCAATTAGTGAAGGCTGCATTTTACCACCTGAAAAGTAAGTTTTCTACCAAGCCCAAGATATAACAGATGAATTTATGGATTTTTCAGCTCTCACCTTTATATATTACATTTATGATGGAATATTCATTTTCCCAGCTATAATTCTTCTATTGGATCTTTTTTTTTAGTGTTATCATTCTACATGTGTTGTTCAAGAAATCTACAAGGCACCAATATCAGGAAAAACTTATATTCAGTTTTGTAGCATCTATCATCTCTATGCCAAAAACTTTTAATTTTCTTCTTGTATCTCCAATGATCTGTTTTCACATTATCAGTCTTTGAACTAAATTAATTCTAGCATTGGGAAGGATCGCTGATCATGCTACATATACTTTAGCATATTATAAAACTAATAGAGGGGGGAGTAAGAGCCAGAAGAAATGGTGGAACATGATACCCTCTTGTATATGGTGGACTATTTGGAGAGAAAGAAACAAGAGGTGTCTGGAAAATACTACAGAATCAGTGCAAAAGATCAAATGGTGTTGTATGAAGACTTTCTTTTTTTGGTGTAAAGAGGAGGGTATAGAGGATGCTGGACAAAATTTAAATTTCCTTTCTTCTTTATAAGTTTAGTAGCAGTTCTCTTGAGTTGTTTTTTTTTTTTTTTTTTTTTTGGGTCACTGATGTAAATCTTTTTGGTGGTTGCCAGCATACCCTCATTGCTGAGGAATACAACTTTACTTTATCAAAAAAAATAAATATAAAACTAATAAGACTAACAAGACTCCCTCTCAACCTTTCCTACCTTATCATTCTTCTAGATAAACCCCTGAGCCCAACATCGGATAGTAAATTAAAGGTTTGAATAATCCAAAAGAACTTCTGGACTGTTTGCCAAAAGAGCAGTCAAAAAACATCATTCCCAAACCTACTTAGTAAAGGGCAATGTGTTCAGTCCCAAACATCTTCATCAACACTGGGAGGGGGTTTAAGGTGTCGGGTGTGGCCTATGGTGTGTTTATCCTAAGGAAACATGTTATTTTGACTGCCATGGTATGATTGTGGGGCCTTCTCCTTCACCAAGATTTTAACTTTACAAAATGCGTTGTAGCAATGTACACTAAGCCTCCCAAAAGTCTAAAAACTATCCATACAAGTGTTTCCACATTGCAAAAATATTACAAGAAAAATAAAAGAAACTTTTGACCTTAAGTAATGGAGTCTCTACTTGTTCAAAACTTCTCCTATTTTTCTCTTTCCTCTCTAATAATAACAGCAAAATGCAAAAAAGTGTGGTTTTACACAACTTTTCCAACTTGCTAACTGAATAAGGAAGCAACAAATGATGTTAATCATATATACTATGACCACATCTCTGAAGCAAAGTCAAAATGCATGAAGGTGGTTCACATCCTCCCCAAGTTTCTAGCACAAGCAACGCCAACTAACAATGCATCTGCTATTTATGTTTGTTTTTTTTGTTAAGATAGTCCACCCCCTCCCCCCCCCAAACACACACACCAAGCTGCATACCAAGTGAAGCCACCTTCTTTGGGGTCTCAGATTTCCCTACGGCTTTCCATATAGGTCTGGAATCTCTCTTGCTTTTCACCCAAAGATTAGACTGAGAAGTCCTGGAGGATGTTCGTCTCCGTCTTTATATGATTCCCTAGGCAACTACGAAAGCTCCTCTTCACTTCCTTAGCTCTGGGGTAAGATAGTCTTGATGATGCTACTTCGGACTAAAGGCCATAAGAACTCGAGCTATATTGTGTAGGGCTATATGATCTCAGTAGGAATGGCTCCACCTCATCATACTCCCATACTTGAAGAATTAGAGGTATTCTGGGAGTTGTATCTCATGGTGGTTGAGTGCATACTCTCTCTAGAATCTCAACTACTATGATCAACTGGTCAATAGTCAAATGCAATAAGTTCGGTAAATCATCTGTCAGTGTATTGTTATCACACCATACATCTAGCTACAATCAGACTCTATCCCCATTCCCAACCAAAAATTCATGGAAATTGGAAAGTACACTTTCTCCTTATTATTCCCATTGACAAGCTCAAACCGTATCATCACCTCCCTTCTGAACTATCCATGTTGGTAATTTCTGTATTTTGCCTTACTTACCTTCCTCCACATGTCCCATCTTCACTTGCATACCTCCACGAACATTTACCAGCAATGCTCAGATATAGATCTCCAACCTTCAAATACCCAAACCTCCCATCTCCATAAGGATGGAACCCTCTCATATTTAAGCAGAAGATATTCCTGTTCTCATTTGTGACATCCGTCAAAAAAAAAAATCCCTCAGTAGTTTCTCCAATCATTTATTGACCTGTACCAGAAAACAAATACATATAGTGAGTGGGTGCTCTCGGCGTTACCTGTACAAAAGTTGTATTCCCCTCTTTTGGGGAAATAAACTTTTCTTCCTACTTATCCAGCTTATAGCAAGAAACAATATGCTTCCAAATACTAGGTTTAGTGCCTTCTTGTGTCTACATGCTTCTTTGAATGCACTCAAATGATAACAAGTTAACCCTTTTTCTTTTTTGTGAATCTTCAAAAAGTGATTTATAGTTCAATGTCCACAGTGAGGAAGTGTGCATAAGAATTCAAAACATAAATATGACTTTGTTAATGGTAGCATATTGCTTTATACAAGCTAGATATTGTATTTAGGTTTGTGAAAGCTCCACATGTGTTTGCTTAAGGATTAAGAGATGGAAAACTGCAGCCTCAAGAACTAAATCTACTCAACTTGTTATGCTGAAGCAGTTAAACTCTTTATTAAGTATTCAGTTTCAATGACCATGCTTATTTGATTAATCTGGAAAAAAATGATCCTGCTGATTTGAAAGATTTTCTCTAAGCATGTTCCTTTTCTTTGTTGTGAGTAACTTAGTTTTGATTATTGCTAATGTAAATTCTAAGTAATGATTCTCTTCCTTATTTGATTAGGAAAACATGATGAAGGGTGTTAGACTGCACAAGTTACATTTTCCTTTTGAATTGTTCCTGTTGTTGATCCTGATAACTTGGTTATTTCTGATTAGTTTCATCCTTACTTTTTGTCAGGTACATGGTTGTTAAAAAATGTGTTGGCAAAAGGTTTATTGCTGTCGGAAGTTCAGTTGAAAACAATAGTCATAGCCCTGTCTTTGATAATCTAGGCATCATGCTTCACGGTGAAAAGAATTTCTGCACCGACATGGCCAAAATTATCAAGGTAGTTTGGTTTTTAAAGTCATTCAGTAACTACTGTCTTCTCTATTTTCTTGCAGTTCTCTTGCTCAATTGCTCTTAGTACTCCATTTTTCTTTTCCTATTTCAAGTGCCAGTTTCCTCAAAATGAAAAACAAAGAGAGAAAAAAAAGGGGAAAAGAAGAGAGAAAACTACTCTGGTCACTGTTATAAACTAATAAATCCTTATGATTGTGTCCCATAGATCTCAGAATTTGTTCAGTTGAATGAACCAAGTGCTTTATCCTTTAACAATTTTTGTGTACTTGGTTTGAAATATAGGAAGTTTTAATGCCATTAAATGATTAAAGAAGCATCACTATGTGAATAACCAGTACGTGTCTAAGTTTGCTTGTATTTATCAGTTCTCTGTCAAAATTGGCACCAAGAAATAGAGAAAAAGAATACTTGATTATTCTTCCCTTTTCCACTAGATAAATTCATTACTTGAGAGCTGTAGATTCCCATCAAATTGTCAAGTTTTCCCTTTTTATGCTTGATTCAAGCATCATGTCTCAGTTGATCAAATGTAGGGTGGAACTGAGCTTTTCTTCTGACTAAAAAAACATCTATAAGCTCAACTTATCAAAAAAGAAGAACGTCTATAAGCTCGAAGACCAGAAAAAAACACATCAAAGAATATCAAATTGATCTAATAGACACATGAAATAGGTGAAAATTCGAATATCAAATTGATCTAATAGACACATGAAATAGGTGAAAATTCGAGTTTTTCTTAGAAAAGTTTTCTTATATCTGTTAAGTATACGTCATTAGGTTTTGTGAATAGTATGTTTTTTCTTTCTTCCTGACTCCTTTTTTTTTAACATTGGTAAAGTTGTATTCTTCAGCATTAAGGACATGCTGGCCACCTTCAAAAATTTCTTCCTGACTCCTTTGGAGAGTTACTATCATTATTGCTAATACATAAGAAATAACAAATCAAGTAGAAAAAAAAAACAAATCCAACTAGATGATTCAGCGGAAAATATTGATTTATGTTTCCCCTCAACCCACTCAATAAAAACTTATTCTATGAGCCCCTTCTTTTAACCCATGGAAAAATAAGGCTTAATGTCAATTGAACTGATCTTTGTCAAGATTAACCAGAATCTAATATATCTCTTCTCACATCATTGAAATTATCTGGGAATTTTTCTGCTTTAGCTTATTACTGCTTGTAAACATATTTAAATGTGGTAATTCTTGTCAACAATAACATTACAAAAATCCTCTTGTTCGTCTTTGTTGGTCTTTAGTTTCTCAGTCAAATCTGTGTGATAGTGTTCCTAGAGTGGCTACTTTGTTGTCATTCAAACTTTCATGTTATGATACCCCTTTTTCTACTTTCCGGGCCACCCAGCATGGTGGTGGGCAAGTTTTCAAAACGCTTCTCGAGTTGGTTCAAAATTGTGACAGTGAGAAGATTGTAACGGGAATCATTATTACTGAGAATGAGATTAGCGCATCACGTCACCTGAAGCATTGCGCCTCGGAAGGAAACATACCAATTACGGTTCGTTAGACCCTTCTTTAATTACGCAGCTTATCTGTTTAATTGAATTATTTAGTTTAAGTATATTAAGCTCCAACTTGCATAAAAGTGTGCTATGGATGAGCAGTTGATGCTCTGATGTTTTGGAGCATCTATATCTCTTCTTTTTAGCTCTACCTTACCATATAACACTTCATTTTTGTTTTTCATATTTGCAGTCAGCTTACTGGATCATAAGGAGTTTACATCTGGGAAAACTCCTTCCCTTGAAGGAGAAGACAAAAACCTGCAAGTTACCTACTCTCGTGCTTCCAGAATTTCCTGATACCGTGGGTCTGAGTCAAGAAATATAAATGCTCTTCTTTGTGGCCATGTATGTGCGCTTGCGACAAGAGTTGCTTAGTATAACCCCTATGAGGAGAATCTTCAAGTTATCAGGAGGATGTTGATATAGATGCACCATAGTTTCAACAACATTCATTTAGGTTGATGGGTTGAGGAGGCACACGACAAGAACAGTGATCAATGCTCAAGACGGATATATTTATCCTAGCTTCTTTGGTGCATGATCAAAGGATTTTATACAATAACTACTGTGGTCTGAAGAAAGCAAGAAGTTAACAAGATGTAGTGAACTGGTTCATAATCATGGGTGAAGTGATATGTTGTATATTGTATGCTGAGGGATGAATCAAATTGGTTATCTGATGCTGTATGTTACAAGTCATCATCTATTTCTGCTGTAAGAAGCTTGTAATCTATCATTTCATGTGTTGTTTGACAAATGTACCATTCATGAAGATAATAATAAATTCTTAAATTAGTTATTCACAGTTGATCACTTATTCCTGTTGACATGATTAATATGTGAAATATGCAGTTTTTTGGATAAGTACTTTTGCAACAAATCTTATGGGAGACCTAGAGAGAAAATAAGCTTTTTTGAGTGGTAGCAGAAGCTATTTTTCATAAGCTAAAAAAAGTAGATTTTTTCCAAAAGAAGCATTGGTCAAACACAAAGTACTGCTCTAATATTGATAGAAATGCTTTTCAAATTGATTAGCCTAACACAAATTACTATTCTATAAAAGTATTTTTTGTTTCAGAAAGCACTTTTAACAAAAAGATACTTTTCAAAATATGCAGATTTTGAAAGCTTGACCAATCAGACTATGATGTGCTCAAATTTTCACTGTCCTGTGAGTAGATATAAACCTTTTTCCTCATTTATCGATTGAATATTTCCACTAGGAGTGTCGTGTTTTCTTTTCTTGGACAACAGTACTTTTCAGTGACAACAGAGGCAAAGAATAAGGAACTAAAAAAACCAGAAGAGGAAGTGCAAAATGACAACAAAAGAACTTCAAAACTAAAGAAGGAATGATCATTTCCTTTCTATGCCACCTTTTTTAACAACTGATTGTAGGACTGGAATCAGAAGGACTACAATAAAGTAAAATAGAGAACCAACAAGGTTATGTACAAAACTAAACAACTCTATAACCTTGAAAAAACATGCAATGCCAAACAGGTTTCTGCCAGCTCATGAAAACTTGCATGTTTCAACGAAGCATAATCCCGCCAAGCTGCTAGCTTTATCTGCGAGATGCTAAATGTATTGCTTATAAATCAGACACTTCTCTAACTATACTTGCGTTGTTGCATCAAAATCAGATAACAATGGAGGAGATGAACCGCTCCTTTTGCTTGGCAATGGTGTGTTGAAACGCGATTGGCGTTTTGTTTGGACAAGCGAAGGTTCCAGCTCCCCGTCTTCGCTGGCTACATCAATTTCACTATCTTCTTCACCTTTGAAAACAGGGTGGATATAAGCATTCTGAAGGAACTCTTTCAAGTTGAAGTTTGGCTCCTTTGTACGTTCTAGTGTATCTTTCCTCACTGTTTCCTAATATTGATCAATCAAGAAAGGGATGCCATAGGAAGAAAAATCACAAACTGTCTCAAGTTGCCCATAGATCATACAAGGACAAAAAGAAAGCAATAGAGAAAGCTTCAATACCTGCAACGGATATCTGACAAAAGCTGGCTCATAACGACCTTTGCAGAAGATACGGAACCATATGGTTAGTATAGGGAGTGTAATTAGCAGTGGAGTCGAATTAGAAGCTTCCTTTGTACTTAACAATCCCATTAGAAGCAATTGAGAGACTATCAGCGCGGTTATGATGCGCCCATGTACATCAGGCCAGAATGCTGCTGCACTTTCATACTCCTGATTGTACACATTTATAATCTACAGGTAAACAAAAACATCACAAATGAGGTTTTCATAATTCCACATAGAGTTGCAAAATTGTTTCGACTGTGCACATGTATTAGGGGAAGCAAAAGCAAAATTATACAGACAACTGACATACTATATAGTTAACCAAAAAAACAAAACGAAATAAATAAAAAGTGAGGAGATGATCACATAATAAATAATAGTCCAATTAGTCTCAAGCCGGGGGAAATGTACTTCAAAGTGATCATCTTCAATCAAAAGAACAACCAACATTTGGATACACATAAGATCATGCATAATGTACACCAAGAAGTACCAGGCGACTATAAAAAAAATTACAAAAACCAGCGATTTATTAAGTTTTTGAATGGGTCACTTTTTCCACTGGAAAAAATCCTTTTGAAAAACTTAACTATATAAGAAAAAGTCATTCAATGTATTAATTAAGATTACCTGATGTCGATATACAACGTATGCCAGAGCAAAAAATACAATGATGAAAGGGAGTAGGATCGGTGACACAACAGCATAAACAAGGCCTAGTAAGAAATAGAGCTGTATCTGAGGTTCACCAGTGTTGAACCCAAGACTTCCTGGATCCATGGCCTCTTCTCTGTCCTTCTCAGTCTTCACCAGGAAGAAGTTTTTCAAGTGAAAGAATATTAATGGCTTCAACCTAAGTATCTCTCCAGCAACTCCTGCCCACCCATCCACCATTATGTAAGTTATGAAGAAGGTTGCCTTCATCGGAATGGATACACCGATTGTCTTTGGTATTCTGCATCAGAAACCACTCAACCTTTTTACTGTCTGATCTTTCATAATCAGCACAAGCAAACCACAGTGGAATATTTCTTGCTCTTCTTTATGAAAGTTACGATTAAAGAGTAGAAGAAATAGAGGCATGGGCAAATGAAGTAGCAGCTCTATCTAGAGATCAATTTAAGAAGTTACATATAAATATGTCATTTGTCAAGATCATTGTGTTCACCCACATTTTATGCATGAAACAAGATTGGTGGGATAACTAGAAAATTTACTGGATTTATGTCACATCTCACAAGGAGAGAAAGGGACATGAACTGCATAAATAAGGTGGACAAAATTCTCGGGCCCAATCACTAGAACGGGAGAAATCAGATTTATGTAGATAATGAACTGAAGACAAACAGCACTGAAGACAAACAGCATAAATGATAAAAAAGGAAAACAAGAATGTTTATCAAAGGAAGCATTTTGCATTGGAGAATTAAAGATGAAATTATAGAGGACATACTCATTTGCTGACTGATGCAAGAAATTATTTAGCTGCTGAAATGCGGTTCCAGTAATGATGCTTCCAAGAAATACATTAACAAACAGAAAAATATAATATCTTGTTGCGGATCTCCTTTCAAGAGCTGATATGGAGCCAAATCCTTCAAATTTTGACATTTGCATCAATATTGAAGGTAGGAAGATAAGGAAAATCTTCAATGCGATTCCAGGGAGGAAGCCTTGGATGAAGGATTTTACAGCATTACTGCATGGAAAAGCATCATTTAGTATAAATACTCTAGCAATATTGCTTTGTAATTGCATACTTTCTCAGTTTCCCAAAGCTGGTATTCAAAAGCTATAATATAAGTCAAGTTTTCTCAAATGAACTGGAGAGGAAACAGTGCGAAGAAGAAGAAACTCACGTTTCAATTAAGGATTTCAAGAAAGGCAACGCTTTCTCTATTCCCTCTATATTAGCAAGGGACTGTACAAATGCAATTGGAATCATGAAAAAGAAGGTAAGGAAGAAAAATGCCACAGCAATAATAAGCCTCCTGATTGACAGTGAAACATAAGGAATTGCCAAATTATCCCAGTAGACATCACGGGGCTCCGGAGCCCACTCAGTTAACCAGAGTGTTGGATTTCTGGCTTGTTGTGTTTGCGCACAAACAGCAGCTGCCCATCTTGTTCTGAAGGAAACAAATGCTGCTGGCATAATGTACTTGCTGCTCCCAATGATATTCGTTCTCTCATCAGATATCTGACATAAACACAATTCAAAGTGGTGATGTGTAAGGGGCCATTATAAGGAATTTTAGAATTAGACATTAAATACCGACACCTGAGGATGTAGCTATCACTATGTTACTTCAGTGGAACTATTCACCAAATCTTTTTGAGACGCCAAAGAACTCTCCCTGTAAGTTGATGTTCAACCAACTAAACTGATTTTTACCTTTTATTTTTATAGACAATCTGACTTGGTCACAAATATCTGATAAAATTATTTTTATGGTTTTGAATTCCCACTTTATACATGCATCAAAATAAGAATGGAAGAAGCATAAGAATGCAAGAACGGACAGTCCCTCCTAAAAAATATTAAATAAAGTACGCAGTTACAGTACACAAAAACCTCAACCACCTAAAAAAACATATTGTTGGTGTACTTACTTCTTTTGAGAGCCTTTCAATTTCAGAACTATTGAAATCAATTGCATCAACGGTCTTGCCACGTAAGCCAAGAAAACCAGTCTGCTTAATAGAAATAATATTCCTCATTAGATGTTAGTACTGAGATGTGAGAAATGGCATTTCTCCTCGCGATCACTACTAGCTAATAATACTAGAGCAAAAATAAACTATTAATAATACCTTTGATGTTGGCCTTTTGGACTGATTTCTAGTATACTTGAGTTGATAATAGTCCAGCCAATTCTGCTTTTTCTTCTTCTCATTGACTAGCGCTGTCAACTTGTTGGCATTGTATACAACCTACACATTTATTAAGGGGAAAATATAATAAGTGTTTGTTCATCATAGACTGAATTCTCCTGGCCTATTGGTGTCAAAACCTGCAGCTCTAGTAAATAAGGTAACTAGTACAGAAATGTGACTACCTCATTTGATCTGATCTGTGGGAGGATCTGAGCAAATTAGAACAAAAATATATACTTCTGTCATATTTAAAATCCGATTCTTTCTAAACCATTTCGCACCAGTTGACCATGTTAATTTCACACCAAAAATGTACAATTTAAAAAAAAAAATAGGAGACAGAGTGTTCTCACTAAGTATCAGATGTTTATAGCTATGAGCAACTGCATATGGAAAACTCATGATTTACCCCACCTACATTGAACTCTCAATAACACCTTGTTCTTCACCTTCCAATTCATGTTACTATATTCCTTCATTGATATTGACAAATGATTTGAGAATAAATCAAAACATTAAGAGCTAAGAATATGGAAGTCCTTTAGAGGTCAGTACAAAAGCAAAACAGATGTAACACTTTGAAAAATTCTAGTTTGGCAGTGAGCAAATCCTTTAAATGAGAAGATAAGGCGTATGAATTGCAACCTGATGAGTTAAATAATTATCTTGATGGTTGACCATGAAGAAGTGCTCTACCAGCTCACTCACTGACTCATCAGGATCTGGTGGCACATTTCTGACAAGCACCTGGGCAGGGCATAGTATTTGTTAGAAAACATGCATCAATCATACTAGGCATCAATTTACCGCAGTTAGTTAATTGTTGTATAGCATATGATATTGAGAAGAGAGAAAGAATGATAAGAAGTTGAAGGCTTGGATTAGTTGGAAGGGGGAGTTTTAACCCCCCCACCCCAAAAAAAAAAAAGGTAAGAAAACTAATTAAGTTAATCAAATGCCTCTTTAATAAGATGGTTATTATTGACCTAGAAAGAGAGACGGCCTTGAAAACAACATTAACTCCTAATATCATCCTCTTCTACCCTCATTGAGTAGCGTAGCTCCTTTTTTTGATGAAGAGTAGTGCAGCTCCTTTTCTTTTTTCCAGATAAGAAAAACTATTAATTTACAACTTCAAGCTTCAGTTATTGCATTATTCTGTTGTTGTTACTGTTCCACTTTTGTGTATAATATGTAATGAATCTTCTATTAGCTGTCATGCCTGTTTTACTGCCGCATTTTATCTTTTAAAACTGCTTTGGTATGCATTACTTGAGCCGAGGGTCTTCCGGAAACAACCTCTCTACCTCCATAAGGTAGGGGTAAGGTCTGCATACATTCTAACCTCCCTAGAACCCACCTTGTGGGATTACACTGGATTGGTTGGATATGTTGTTGTTGTTGTTGTAAGCTGAACACAGTAAGTTGAAATGTAAGATAGGATATGCTGAACTTTAGTACCTTTTTGCATCTTACTAAGTTTTCCCAAGTTATCCAACTCCAACAATCAATATTAAGTTCTACCCAAGAAGATATAATTATCTTAACAATG
Source organism: Solanum appendiculatum (assembly GCA_018342035.1). Classification (NCBI taxonomy): domain Eukaryota; kingdom Viridiplantae; phylum Streptophyta; class Magnoliopsida; order Solanales; family Solanaceae; genus Solanum; species Solanum appendiculatum. Next base: position 882,900 of record JAGDQO010000583.1, on the reverse strand, counting down.
TTAGAGTTTAAATATTTCACTTGCTATAAGGTAAATTTACAGCCAACTTTTACCTAAGGCTTCACACAAAAAACTACAGTCAGATTAAGATTGCCATCGTAATAGATCAACAAGGATTATGGTTCTTACTGTAAATTGATCTGGTCGTCGACGTTCAGATGCAAGGAAATGCAACCTCATTGATGCAATTATCTCGTACTCCCTTTTCAGCACATAGCAAGTCCAGAAAGTAAAGATGTAAGCCATAACCAGATGGGTCCAGAATCTGCAAGCAGTAGTTCAAGTACTTAGAGACTAGAGAATTATTTACTTAATCAGGATAGAAGCAAGAAGACATAATGAAACCACCAATTTACTTCCCCCAAAACATGCATTTACAAGTCCAATATTCTTAGTCATGTACCTAACATTTCAAAATAATCAACTTGTCATTACTGTGCTTTATTGTTAGTGAAACTTAAGCTCCTCTATTTTGACTCCCAGCACGTGAAACCTTACAGAGCCTTTGACAATGGTTCAGTGGGACTTAAAACTTGCGTTCTTTCCCCTCTTTTTTTCAGTTAAAACTTAAGACCTGTTTTCTTCACGTGTCCATAATTAGAAATTCAACATTGGATAACTTCCAAGGCTTACATCTGATAAGGATATGGTACTTTGTCTCTATACACACTCAATAACTTCTACAAGCATGATATGTTCTACTATAGTTTATAGTTAGAACATAAGATAAAATCAATAGTAAAAAATATGTACACAAAGAAATGTTGACTTAATAGATTGCCCGGACTAGTGTTTTTTGGGCCACCTGTAGTGAGATGCCTTAAATAGATTCTGATGCACACAAAAGGAATCTCGTTTCGCTAAGGCACTTTGATATCTCTTTTTGTGCATAAATAGATCTAGAAATTCTACTTTCACCGGATACAATATGTTAAATGTGCCTAAAATTTTATATGCTACATTTTCAGTTTTTTTCTTCAAGTCATCAAGTGGTTTTCAGCACTCCGAGATTGCTTTCCCAAACATCTTCACTGCATCGTGTCAAAAAGAGATGGCTGTACAAACAGAATCACAGGATACATTAAGGGGAGGTTCATCGAGTGAGTTGCAAAACCCGCTGGAGCTACTTTATAAGCACATTACACTAATCAACACACTGGATCCGAGGAGATGGGGAAGGAGAGATGGACTGTTCACAGTTCACAGACAAATCTTACTACTACAGTTGCTTAGGGATAGGGAAATTGCTATTCCTGCACCAAACAATTTGGACACCAGGGCACCATAAAAGGTGTGCTCCTTCAATCTTTGCATAGTTGGCAGCTAAGGGTGTGATATATTAACTGTGAAAACCTGAGACATTTACTTAAGTTGGTGCTTCATGTGTAAAGGCTCGGGTGAAGATGTAGATCATCCTACTGTTACATAGTCAAGTAGCAAATCGGTTGTGGTCGGTGGTTTTGAATTGATTTGTAGTGTGGCTATGCAAGCAACTGTCGAGGAATCGCTACATAGCTGGTCATTTAGAAGGAGAAAAAGAATAACTAAGGCATGGGATAACCCCATTAGCTCTTATGCTGGATTGTATGGAAGGATAGCAATAGGAAAGTGTCTGAAGAAATAGAAAATGACTTTGTAGATCTGAAGGAATAGCCTTTTTTATCTTAAGTTTCTTTTTGGTGTAACCATTAAGGTCCCTGCTCGTATAGATGATTGGGTGTACGGTCATATTTTTGTATAGATTCTCTACTTTTCGGTATATTATACTGGATTTTCCCTTCAAATTACATTTATTACAAGATTATGATACCTTGAGTACTTTGCAGCTGGAACCCGCAATGAGGAGCTTCCTTATTTTTAAGGATTTGAGATATATCAAGGGAACTTAATGACATTGGTACATTAAAAAGGATCAGAAGACATTAGTGAAACCAGTAATTTCTGGAACCAAACAATGAGGACGGCAGAGGACCTTCCTAATTTTAGGGACTTGACTGATATCAAGGAAACTTAATGGCATTCGTACACTAAAAAGGAGCACAAGACATGAGTGAAACCAATAACGTCTTCAAATTTGTCAAAGAGAACTAATGGAAAAATTAAAAGAATAGCAACTTCAGAAAGAATAACTGCAAACTATACAGCTAGTAAAAATTCTGCTTACCTCTGTGATCCCAAAGGAATGTTTGAAATTGAAAGCTTGTCTAAATCACTGTAAGTCAAATTAGAACGCTCCAATGTGTGGTTGGTCCAATTGACAGGAACCATGACTGAGAACGCAATAAAAGCAATCGGGACGAATATTTTAAGCCTGCATTGAACAAAAGGAATATAGAAATTAATTACGTAGTGGGAAGGAACAACTACTCATAAAGCTATTAAAGACAATATGTTCTGGCTTTTGATTTAAGAAGCCCTGGGTTTTCGATATTAAGTTAGCTAGAAACAGACATAAGAGACAGAAGCCAATGGTTATCTCCAAAATGATTCTGATATGGTTCCTATAGCGTTGAAACAATAGCCACATCATTAGGCAGGACTTTCCAATGACAAAAAAGATAACTGTTTATACTAATTTGTATTAATTGTCTACTCAAATAATTTATCGATTCCAAATTTATCAGCATTAGATCACAGCATTACTCATTCCTCGAGGTATGATATGATTAGCCACACAATATTGTAGTTGCACATATTGATGTGTGCCAAAGATTTTCATTCAAAACACAAAACATCTTTTAAGATTTCTAAGTGCTCGAGGTCTATTTTCGAAATGATTATCATCACAAAAGAGTTAAAACAGTTGAGAAATTTCTTGAAAAAGTAAGTTAGCTTCTAGATTTTTCTGTGACCAAAGATAAATGTCAAAACAAATGGAAGACCTCGAGCACATATTTATGGACTTTCGAAATAGACACATGGAATATAGAAATAAATTATAAGCAAGTCACAAGGTATCTATAAAAACTAGAAACATGGTAATCAGGATTCAAGTTTACAATGAAATGGATAATTATAAGTTACAAAATGGTCGTAAAGTTCAACTTCCATGAATGATTTTCAATATTATGTGGGTAAAAAGAGGTCCCTGCCTAAATTTCTGATCATCATATTCCTTAGTCTGTTCTTGCAGTTAAAATTGGTGTCCTGCGCATTAATGCGATAAAGATATGCAGCACCATAGCTATACCTATTAAATTGTTTCTCTAAGTAGAATATAACAAAGATGACTTGAAAGTGCAATTTGAAAATGATTATAGACTTCACCGAAGTTGAACAAAGTAGTACAAAATAGCAGATCTCAGCCACCTAAATATTCCATACAAGTAGACCAGAGTTAATGACTTAATTCTGATACCTTGTCCAGTAACTGAGGAACAAAGTTAATTCTTGTAGCATAGACACAGGCATGATTCATCTGATGGCACAACCGAAATGGACCTCTAAGCTTATGTACTTACTATATGATGAATGCCTATTTTAATTTAATCATATGAAAGTCCAGTATGCACAAAGAGATAGTAGTGACAGAGCTTCTAATGCAGAAAATGGAAAACAAGAGGTGAAAGTGAAAATGCCAAATGAAGATACCCTATCAAATAAATCCTCAAGTAGACAGCAGAGTCCAATCCTGCGTGGTCAATAAGCTCTGGTTCTGGCATTTGCAATGCAGCAGGCATCCAATTCAGAAACTTCAGGTACGCACGAAAGTCCAAGTTGACAAACTTGTTGACAATTGTACCCGAGTGCAAAGGACTGCTTCTTAGACCCCTTAGGTACCATTTTGGGAAGTATACCCTATCATTGACAGGTTGTATTCGAAGGAATGCAAATGCAATTAAAAAAACACATGCACTCAGAATGTTAATAGCAGCTGCAACACCTATATCAGCCAGAGTGGCCATGTTTCTGCTTCAAAGACTTGTCTGCAATATTAGCATTCTTAGTGAGATAAATATGTCAAAGTGATCCTATCAGAAACAATATGTAACATATATTTGAGTCAAGTTTCAACAATGGGATTAATCTGGTGGAGCAAATCAGAATGCATGAAATTTGAAGAGATAGAGAGAGCAAAGAAATGAATTCATATCCTTAAAGACAAAGATGAGAAACCACATAAAGTATAAAGTCAATAATACCAGGCTCACTGTTTTCCTCAAAAATGAATACTAAGACCAGAATCAGCATCACTACACTATGGTAAATGAGAATTCATCCATGTCTGGACTACACCTTCATGCCAAATAAAAAACTAGCCTATCCCATAGTCAGTTCTTGTGAAGGAAAGATTTGATTAGGATTAAAATTGCAGTCCGTCAACCCACATTTTCAATTTAAGATGTTTTTTCACTAGAGCAAACTTATCCTCTTTATATTGACAACAAAATGAAGATCTCTAATTGATTCTCAGTAAAATGCTTTGGCAACAGCACACTGAGAAAAAATAATAGAGGTCAATGGAACCTCGAAGGAAAAAAGGCCGAAATTTCATAGACAATGCATGAAAAGAAGCCAAGGAACTCATACGCATGACGAAAGCACTGCCTTAAAAGTCATCACCATAACAGTCTAACTAACATTATGATCACATGTATTTATAGAATAAAATTGGCTAAGCCTATACTAGTTCCTTTTGCTATCTATATTTTCACAGCCTCCCTTCTTAACCATCACTCATGATACCTAAAAGGAGTGAGTAGTTTGTCTCAATATACTCAAATCGTATCCCATTTGGGTGATATTCAACCATACTCCAAGTAAATCACTATTCTCAAAAACAATTAGTTTCACATGAATAATTTTCCTGTTCTTGCACATCGCAAAATAGTTGGTCCTGGATTATTCTAAAAACATTCACTGAAAGGAGTTTTAGTTCTTCACTCCAATTAACTAGTGTTAAGCCCACTGCCGCACACTGTGCCTCCTCTGGGATCCATCATTGACTAACCACAATATATAAACATTTAGAACTGCATCAACTCAGATTGGTTCACTTAGGATTTGCTTCAGTGTCATCTTCCACCCTGAATATAAGAGACTATGGACATACTAGTTACCTCTCAAGACCTTACTACAGTAGAACTTGAATCTAAGATTATAAATTATTTAAAGGGATTCACCGGAGCCTACACATAATTTCCAATTGTAAGATGAAGCAGTTCAGCACCAAAAGAAACAGCTAACCAATGCAAATGTCATATCCTCTCTTAGCCATGTTGACCTTCATTCTGGAAAAAATCTTATAACTTCCAGGATATTCAATTCAAGTTATCTTCACATACTCTTCCCTTGGTATTAAAATTGAAACCTTGTAAATGATCTTTCTCGCCTTATCCTTCAAACCATCATAGATCAACCATCCTATAAGGTCATGAATGAACACCCTTCCCCCCCAATTCACCATCATGTAAATTCAGAACAAAAATACAATTAAAATGTACCAAATTCCTAAAATTGAAAGTCGCTTTCAACTGTCAATTAATCCAAAATCTTCCATCCAATAAAGTTCACCCTACAAAAATCAAATATTAATTTTACCAAAATCCAATTAACAGTCCGCTATAGCCAAAGAAAAATTTCAGCTTTACAGCATTTTGTTTTGCTCCTATATTCTTCTAATTACCTAGATTGTATTGAAAAATTTACCCAAAAAAAAAAATCTAAAACAAAATCAACCCATTCTGAAACTATAATAAAGAAACAGTAATCTTTCATGAATCCTTCAAAAAGTAGCAATCTTGGCACAAGAACATCACAAAAAAAAGTTCCAAACTTTCACATAAAAAAATGTCTACACAAAAGAGAGTAGGGTGTGTGGGGCACCATTACTCAAAACCAAGAAAAGGGTGTTTGAGATTCATACTCAATGACTGAAAAAAAGCAATTCTTGGACTTGCCAAAGAAGAAGAAGAGACAATGGAAGGTGTGAAGTAATAATTCAAGAATTCAAAAAAAGGGACAGTTCAATTACAGTGTCTCTACAGTAGTATTTATGAAAAAAGACAAATGGGGTTCATGAAAAAAAAAATGGAACACCTGAAAAATGGCTAATTTGGGGGTGGCAAGATTACCTGAATCTGATCTGTGTGTTTTGGGGATATTTAAATGGAATTGTTTATATGTTCTTTTTAAATGTAGAAACCACAGATTTTCTTTGCTTTTATGGGCTTTCTTACGTTACTTTTTCGTTTTTCTTTTTCTGTGAAAAAATGTTTAAAATTAAATGTCGGTATGGTCCATCTGCAGTAACGGCTACTTTCTTAGACCTCCTAGTCTTTGACATTTTAATTTTAAGGAAAAAATTGGATTGGAGAGAAATAATGAAAATATCCTTAAATTTGGTGAGTTATTAGTTTCACTTCTGAAATGTTTATTTGACTAACTGAACTTAAATATACTTTCAATCTTATAACATGAGTGAAATACATTCCTAAATTCTTGTCAAGTTTAGGGGTATTTTAAACCTGACTTCTCTCGGCTTTTTATTAAGAGTCTCATGTTCCTACAAGAGTTTGAAACCACTTTGTTATATCACGTGGAAGATCAGGGGATCTAAGTTTAATTTGTCAAGTGAAAGCATGTTTTAAAGGGAGGAACGAAACTAATAATTTATGTCAATTTCATTTATATTTTCAATACTTCTCTCTCCAACAAAATAATAGCCGATATAAATTTTTATTTGTTTATATCTTATTAGCATTTTATTTTTTCGCAATTGCTTTAAGAATATTCTTTTGAGCCCCTATTTATTGAAAATGACTTTTCTACCTTATAAAGATATAGAGATAAAGTTTGCATATAGTCTATTGTCTGTGTGATTAGATATATTATTATTATTATTATATAAATTATCATATATATGGTTAATAATTATAATTATTTTTGATGAACAGTCAAATATGTAATTTACAAAAATAAAAATATCTTAACTATTTAACTAGTTAAATCATAATCCCGTATAGTTAGGTGTAGCAAAAGAATAGGTAACTTTTTGGATCTCTTTTTAGAAAAAAACATTAAAAGATATCACACAATAAATTTATCTGCAGCAATAAAATATTTATAGTTAAAACTGTATACAATGAACTTTACAGAGATTCATCCATAGTAATTAATAATGTAATATGGGATTGAAACTTTAATGTATCTATTAAAATGAGATTCATTCTGGAGTTACATAGTAGTGCGTTACAATTTTTTATATCGACATATTAAGATTTCTATAATTATGTTTTACTAAATTTATTTTTTTAAATAGTACTTTTCTTCTTATTATTAGTAAATTTTAATTTTAGTCCTAGTAATTCAGACACTTTTAATCTCTTTACTTGTAAGTAATCATAATTTTCTTGAATTACTAACTGTTCAACCAATTAATTACTTATGTGATTAAAGTTATATTATTATTATTATTTAAGGGTAATGTAGTTTTATAAATAATCTAAATTTAATATATATTTTTATATAAAATAATCAAAATCATATATTTTAAATAATTAAAAATTAAATATATTAAATCATATATTATATGGATCAGAAATCATTATTAATTTCATGATCAGACCTTAGTCATCAAATTATAGCTCATGCATGCTTTTTGCCCTATTATATAGATAGGAGGTTTTGATTGATTTCACTTCAGTGAGAAACGTCTATGTCAATATATAAGTCATTCATTATGGTAGGAGCGCTAATTCTAAATAGAACTTTATTCAATGTGAATTTGAAATAATCAGACTCCATACAAATAATATTGGGCGGACAAAAAAAAGTCATCAACTATGATATATATTTACCAAAAAGTTGACATTTTGTATATGAAATGTTTGACTTATAATTTATTTATTTATCAAAATATCTTTTTAAGATTGAAATGGATCGGTAGGTATGAATTGTGATTTATTATTACCTATGCTATTTATTGTTTTTGGTACACGAATATTCACTCAATTTCTAAATTTCTTACACATGCATAATTTTTTAAAAGTGATTAAAAGAACACCTGTCCCCATTTGCCTTTTAGTTTTTATTTCTTTTACAAAATCATGAACCTTTTTTTCTATGCATCTTTTTTCCTAAAGTAGACACGAGGGGATTGTGGCAGGAAAATACTATAAGTTGATTTAATTTTTTAAATACTGAATATGTATATAAGTTGATTTAAATACGAGACATAAGGGGGGTATTGTGGCCACTTGTCGAAATTAACTAATATAATTTGATTTAAATATTGGATATCTATTTTTTTAAAAATAAATCTGGTGGGTTATCACGATTTTACCCTTCAAATTTATAAAAAAATTTTTTTAAAGAGAATCATTTTAAAATAGACTTCATTCTAATTCCATTCTCTTAACAAAATTCTTTAGAATTTTCTCTTAATACACTCTTTCTTCAACCTATGTCACTTAATTATCTGTTTTTTTAAATCCTTGGAATAGGGGTCCCTTGATACATACATTTGAACATGACAACCAACATCTCATTGTATGTGTCTTCAAAAAAATTATGTTGAAAAAATCATAACCCCCAAGGGTGTGTTCACTGTTTAGTATGGAGGAAAATATTTTTCAACTATTTTATGTTCGGTTGGTAAACAATTTTGAAAAAAAAAAAATTCTAAGAAAATAAATTTCTTTAAAATGAGAAAAATAACTTCTCAGGTGGAAGTATGAAAACAAATTCCGTAAGAATGATATTCCATACTGATTGTGTCCTCTCCACCCTTCAAGTCTTCAACACACTTTACTTTCACCCACAAGCATAGCCCCCACCTTCCATAATATTTATCTACATTATATATAAATACTTTTCATTGCGATAATACTTTTTATTTACATATTGAACATAAAAAATAAGTAAGAATCCTACTTATATTTCATAAAGAAACATCTACTTTCCTATCGATAAACCCTAAACTTTAAATTCTAGCTCTCTACCACTGAATTAATTACTAGCTTGAGTTTAATTATACCAAGCAAACTTATGGTGTATTATCCACGGAAATGGCAGCTAGTCATTAGAAAAGACAAATGCAACAATTACTAAAAAAAGATTAGTACACAATCTAATAAATAAAAAAGGTCATTGTTGATTTGATCACAATTTCTTTTGGTTTCCCTTATAGAAAAATAATGCATGTTGTTTATTCAAAATGAAAAAGAACAAAAGAAAGAGGACCAATCTGGTGTTCATAAAATATTTTATGCTTTATGTCTATTTATGAATAATGATGATTAACTTTTGTGAGTTAATTGAAGCTTAATTAGCAGGACTAATTGTTTTGTTGGGTTAATGACGTATGGATATATTTTTAGAACTTATTAAAACCAAAAGGTCAAAAGAGAGAGGTGAAAGGGTCATGTGTCCCCCACATAATCGCCATCAAATCAAATCAATGCTCCAATTGTCTTTATGAACATGAAATCCATATAAAAATATAGTCATTGATGTAGACATACCTTATTTATATTGGAGTACTATATGATGATCCATGTGCCTTGTTTTATTTATGATTTTAGATGTTTTTTAAAGTTTCATTTGTTTTATATCAAGATCAACTTATCCGAATAAAAAATGTGTATTAAAATCAAGATATCTATATATTTGTATAATGATGGTAATTATGTCACTGACTAAGATGATAGTTGGTAATAGTGTTGAGCGATTGTAGTCATTGAGGATATGTAGTAGGTTACGTTGAGCGATTGCAGTCATTGTGGATATGTAGTAGGTTAGTGGCGGAGTGAGAAATTGCATGAAGTGTGTTTAGATATTACAATACTAATGAGATTCGAACATGCGAGCACTGGCTCATTCAAGGCGTCTGAAATTACTGGGCTATAACAACCTATTGGGTCAAGGGTATCCAAAATATATTATTTAATCATTTCGTGTATCATTTTACTTGTATATACAATATTTTTTTCCGATGAAGGGTATCCAATTGGATACCCTGACAACCACGTGGCTCCGTCCGTACTCCCTAGTAGTAGCTTGTGGTAACTATAACTGACAATAGTTGTTAATAGAGGTAACATAATGGCGTCTAATAATTTAATGGAGGGTAGTGATCGATAGCTAATGGTGACGACCAATCATCATGGTTGAGAATATATAATGGCGGTTGATGGTGGTGACCCCGACAATGATTAGTGATTGTTATAATGATCGTGATTAATGATAATGATGATAAATAGTGACCAATAATAGTGACCGATAATAATGAGTGGTGATAATTGATAATTATAATTCAGATTTCCATTATAAATACAAATGAAGCCTTACATGCTATTAGCACTGTTTCAAAGGACAAGTGCAAGTGAGGCGTTCTATTTGTCATGGAGCAAAATGTCAGCCCCAAAACACAAAAACTTATGCATATGCTGTTCAAATTTTGCTCAACTTCAAATAAAATTGTACACAATTTTTTCGACCTTATTTACTAGGGGTGGCAATTGGGCGGATTCGGTTAAATTTGGGCGGGTTAAAATGGGTCAAGAGAAAAAACGGGTCAAGACCCAATCCAACCCAAATTTGTTTGGGTCAAAACGGGTCATAACCCAATCCGTCCAATTTTTACTAAGTTTTAATAGCTTTATTTGTTATTTTATAAGCTTTTAAAACCTAATAAAATTATTATTTTTCTTTATTATAACTATGTATAACATATAAAATCAAAAAAAATGTTTTTTAATAATATATTTCACAAGATTTCTCAAAATCCAATTCGAGTTACATATGAACCCAATTTTTAATGGGTTGGGTTGAGATGGGTTGAACTTACTAATGGGCGGGTCAATAACCAACCCAAACCTAAATGGGTTGGATCGGGTTGGGCTTGATTTTGCCACCCCTACTATTTACTATATGAGCAAAGTTTCAAGTTTAACATTTTTTTGTCCATTAACAACACTTTTAATTCTAAACCTTAAATATTTGTCCATAAAATGCGTGAGGGTCAAAATTCAAGATCACCTATATTTTAAGGAGGAATTTTCATAAATATAGCTATAATTCAGACCATAATTATGAATAGTAGTTATAGGTATAGCCTAATTACAATTCATAACAATAGTTTTAGAGAGGAGAAGACAAACGAGATTTAGAGAGATAGAGGAGAAAGGCGAACAAGTTGTATATCATATACAACTTGTATCTCAATTGAAATTGAGATACACCGATCACAGATACACAATCTCCTCTCTCTCTCTCAAATCTCGCTCGCCTCTTTTCCGTCTCTCGTATTCTCGCACACGGATACACAAGTACACATATTAGCTTTGAAAACTAAAATATAAATACACATTATATCACCTATAAAATAAATATACAATACAGTTCGTGTCATTTTTGTGATACACGAATGAAAAAAAATATTGATACAATATTGATTATTGTATTACCCCTAAAATAAATATACAAATACAGTCCATATCAATTAGATAACTTTTTGAAAGTATCGCAAGATTATATACAGTAAAATCTCACTAAATTAATACTCGGTAAATTAATAATCTCTCTAAGATAATATTTTTCTTCGATCCCGACTTGGGCCAATGGAAAAAAATCACTCATTTCAATAAGATAATAAGATAATATATTTTCAGAAAGATCCCTATATAAATATATGGTCCCAGTAATATTATAAATTAATAATTCTTTAAAAGTTCAAATATATCTAAGACAATTTAGTGAAATATGATTCTATTGTGTTTTGTTCTTTTGTTAAAATTTAAATCTAGTTGATGCTCATCTCTAACTTTTCTTATTGCATCCAGAAGTTTCGGTGTTGTCTTTTTGAACTACACCATAAAATTGTGATGAGTTCTAAATATGATTAGTGCTTCCTTACGCGTAATTGGTTCCAAAGGTATTGTATCACCTTCAACTTCATCATCAACATTGTCTTTTCCGATGGTATCCACAATTTCCTCTGAGATCTGGACCGCTGTGCATGTATCATTTTCACCCAGGTAATCCAACAGGTTTTTGATGTCCATTTTATTGCGGTAATCGAGATCATTAATCATGACCTCAAGTTCATGTATGACGTTTTCACAAGTGACTTCATTCAAATTCTTTGAGATTTCATCTCTCGAATGAATTTTACAATGTCAAAAACAATTTGCTATTGTCTCTTGCTGAACATTTGTCTTCCAAGTCGGGATTGCAAAATTGATAGCATCCAAAACATTATTCATTGTACTTTTGTATAATACATTTTAAAAAAAATGTAAATTCAATAAATATGATATATAAATTAGTAAGATACAATGATTTTGATGAAATCAAAATTAACCTTCATTGAATCTCAAAACACTCTTTCAATTAATAAATATTAATTTATCAATTAAATAATACCTCTACAAAATAATAATATTTCATGGTCTCCCACCTATATTAATTTAGTGAGATTTTACTGTATATATAATAGCTACGCTTAGTTTTGTAGTTTTTTCATTTTTAAGACCACTATGTGTAATTTCACCAAATTATTGGGCCTAATTAAGTATTTGGGTGGGAAGCCCACCAGTATCCGGGTTCATCAAGAAAGGCCCAGATTGTTCTCGATTGAAAAGAATTCAAGTTTAAGGTTGGCGAATTTGCCTTTTCCATCAAGAAATCGGAAAATCAAGGAGAAAGAGTCTCACATCTATATACCTTTGCCTTGAAAGTTCTGAAATACTAAATTCATCGCATTGCAAATAGTAAGAGAATTTGTTTGGGTAAGTTTTGTAGGGAAAGAAAGAATGGATTTTGAGCTGAGAAGAGCGAGAGAGAAGTTAGAGCAAGAGCAGAGGGAGAGGAAACTCCAGGCTAAATTGAAATTGGATAGAGAGAAGAAAGCAAAACAAGAAGCTATTCGTCAACGTGAAGCAATTGAAGCTGTTCAACGAGCTCGCCGTCTTGATGCTGCTGAAGCCCAAGCTAAGGTCAGTTTTTCCGATACACCCTTTTCTTCAATATTTTGGTTGATTATGATTTATTGATCGATTTGGGAATTGGGTATTTATCGAATTTGCAGATAGTTCGTAGTTGTGTTATGGGTGTTAGTTTATTGATCTCTTTTAGGAAGATGTTCTAACTTACTGTAATTGTAGGTAGTCTGAAATTGCTCTTTATTATTTCAAGTTTGTATTTTGAACAGAGAATTCCACTAAACAAAAATCGTTAACTGTTTACTTGAAAAAGTGTATTTGTACCTGAAAGTTGCTACCCCTTTGCATTTTTGTTGCATCATCATCTCATATATCAAACTCAGTGACTCGTGAATTCTGTAAGAATAAAGTTTGATCTTTTTGAGATCTGCCGTATATTGGCCTTCAGTGAGATTAGATACAGAAGGAAAGTGAGAATTCGTAGTATGTTTCCCTCATGTGAAATTTGTTTGCTACAATGCCATGAGGATGGATGATTTGCTAGGTGCCTAAAATGACCTTATGATGTTTCTAAGGGGTGTGATATTTGAAGATTGGGATATACTGTGGTGTAGAAATCCCTCGGTATGAGTATAGTTTTAAGAAACTGAAAAGGCAAAAAGGAAAGTAGTGTTAGATTTGAAGATTGAAATGTACTGTGGTGTAGTAATCCCTTGGTATGAGGATAGCTTTAAAAAACTGAAAAGGCAAAAAGGAAAGTAGTGGATGTGAAGATTGGAATATTCTGTGGTGTAGTAATCCCTCGGTATGAGGATAGCCTTAAAAAACTTAAAAGGCAAAAAGGAAAGTAGTGTTAGATTTGAAGATTGGAATATACTGTGGTGTAGTAATCCCTCGGTATGAGGATAGGGTTAAAAAACTGTAAAGGCAAAAGGAAAGAAGTGGAGGTTTTCTAAGGGGTGTTAGGTAAAAAAGTGAAAAGACAAAAAGAAAAGAGGTGGTTTTTCTAAAGAGTGTTAGATTTGAAGATTGGGATATACTGTAATGCAGTAATCCCTGGGCATCAGGATAGGTTTGAAAAAGTGAGAAGTCAAAAAGGAAAGAAGTGGAGTTCATGGATGGAGGCAGTCCTAGTTGAAGTAGTCCTTTTCCAATTATATTAGTTATGCAGGGCAAGGAAAAATTTACAGGAGAATGTTCCACTGGGAAAGAAAATTTTCGTAATTTTTCCGGTGGAAAAGTGGGGGTGAATGGTGATGTATGGTTTTGAGGGATTCCTTTGGAGAAGTTATCTTTTTTGTGTTAATGTCAATACCATTGCACTAGCATATTATAGTTTTAAGGGAAAGAAAATTTTCGTAATTTTTCCGGTGAAAAAGTGGGGGTGATGTATGGTTTTGAAGGGATTCCTTTGGAGAAGTTATCTTTTTTGTGTTAATGTCAATACCATTGCACTAGCATATAATAGTTTTTCGGGAAAGAAAATTTTCGTTATTTTTCCAGTGAAAAAGTGGGGGTGATGTATTGTTTTGAAGGGATTCCTTTGGAGAAATTATCTTTTTTGTGTTAATGTCAATACCATTGCACTAGCATATTATAGATTTTCGGGAAAGAAAATTTTTCGTAATTTTTCCGGTGAAAAGGTGGGGGTGATGTATGGTTTCGAAGGCTGACAAGACTATTTGTTGGACTGCTCTTTTTGTTTTTTGATAAATAAATAATAAAATAAATAATAAAAAAAAGATGTATGGTTTCGAAGTTATATTTATTGTGTTAATGTCAATACCATTGCACTAGCATATTATAGTTTTTCGGGAAAGAAAATTTTCGTAATTTTTCAGGTGAAAAAGTGGGTGTGATGTATGGTTTTGAAGGGGTTCCTTAGGAGAAGTTATCTTTTTTGTGTTAATGTCGTTACCATTGCACTAGCATATTTAATTTTTCCCATTCGGCACTGGTTTTAAAACTTTGAAACTATTTATGGTGATATTTCCACCATACGAACTTTTGCTGGAAAAATAGCTTCAATCGTTTTATTGTTTTGTATTTTATTTCCTGATCATTGGAAGCAATTTTCACTGGCACAAGGATCTCCTCACAACAACCTCCAGTAAGATAGAAATTGACAATGCGTTTATGAAGGCTTCGAATAGTGCAGGATAGGTTGACCGTTATACTGCTCTGGAATAGGTTAATTGCGGGAGACAAGAACGAGTGAACCTAGTTGCAAAAGCATGCCTTACTCTGATTGTCTTTATCCTAGAAAGAGTTGAAATAGAATCAACTTGGATTTGGGACCGCTATTCAAAATCTTAGTGAAGCACTGCAGTTTATCTTGTGTTAAGTATGCTTCTCTATTGAGAACCCACCCAAAACAGGCTATCTTTGCAGGGGCTTTAGTCCATATCAATTTCCATGGCCTACTTGTCTAAAGTGGTATCAATTCACAATTGATTGCTATATTGTTATGCCTTAACAATTGATTTTCTGAAAACCTGTGTGTGTTCAAAGCAGAGCAATATTTTCAAATTTCTAGGTCAATTGCACAATGTTCTGCTTCTGCATGTGCATTACATACGAAAATAAAATAAAATCAAACCTTTCGGGGTAAGTGTGGTTAGCAAGAATGTGTTTGAATCAATCAAGTATGAATGCCCTCCTACTTCAATAACTGTACCCAATGAACTTAGCTGAATTTTTCTGAATATCAGTGCTCTTATGAGTTCTATTGTTTCCTCACCCTGGAAAAGTTGTAAGCATTTGCTGATTACCGAGATATCGACAAACTGAGGCTGAACATGCCTTGTTGATGTGGGTTGTGAATCAAGATATTAATTTCTTATGATATGAATCAGTCCCTTCCTCCATGCTGCCTACTATGGGAGAGATTTATTGATATATTTATTGGATCCGTTGGGACTGGCGGGGATCGAACCCACAGCTTCTGCCTTGACAGGGCGGTGCTCTATCCAATTGAATTACAATCCCAGGGAAATACGGGATCTAGCAGTAGATCTGATTGTGAAAGACCTATTATTGGATAGTTCATGGGTAGAGCTAAAGTGTGTGAACTATACAAGTTCCCAATAACATCAATTAGTTGATTAAATATTAACTTAAAGTATAAAGTAAAAGCTTCGGTTTATTGTAGACTTATTGGTAATCCATGATCAACTTCCTTTCATAGTACCCTACGCGAAGCTGCCTCCTTGAAAAAGAGATGTAGTATATGATAACCACAGTTATTCTTCTATTTGAAGAGGATCAGAAATAACTGTATCACTAATCCTCTTTCCTTAAATTTGTCTGTGTTTTTTTTGGCTCTGTAGTTCAAATTGTACTTGTTTTTGGTTGAGGGATCATGAGGTTTATGCAATTTGCTATGATTATTCTATCTGCGTTATACAGTTCCAATGAATTTACAAATGTTGGGACCAGTTCATGCGTCCACTTCATATGCTTGATTACATATCTAAACCATTATATTCTGTTGCCAGATTGGGTTGTAAATAGAAAAAATAGTGTAAATATTCCTTTTCTGATTATCAATTAGAAGAAATTAGCTGGTTCCATTCTAGTGTATTGGTCAAGGTGGTGTAATACTGTTCCTTATTAAGAAAAGTAGCTGGCTCTGTCATCCCTATTTGTCATTTGACCTATTCTTGATGTTCAAGCCGTCTTGAGGAAATTAATAATGGAAGAGAATGCCTAACCCTTTAATTTTTCTTTAACAGGCAACCCAGCAAATTGAAGAAGAACTGCTAGCTGGACGAGGAATTGCATTTTCTCGTGTTTTGGAAGCTGTCCCTTATGAGGGTGCCGGCGATAAAATTAAATTGCCACCATCTTGCTTCACTGAATTGTCGGATCAGGGTGCCTTTGACAAGGGACCTCTACACTTCAGGTTGTCTGTCATTCACCAATCTTCTCCTTCAGACTTGAAGGAAGCAGAGCAGAATAAGCGGACAACACATGCTGGAGTCCTGGAGTTCACTGCAGATGATGGTGTTGTAGGGCTTCCCTCCCATATATGGAGTAACTTATATCCTGCAGAGTCTCCAATGGTTCCCATGGTTGAGGTGTGTTATGTCTGGCTCCCAAAGGGAACTTATGCAAAACTTCAGCCAGTTGAAGCAGGATTTTCTGATATCCCTAATCATAAGGCAGTTCTTGAAACAAGTCTTCGTCAGCATGCGACGCTTTCAGAAGGCGATGTACTTACTGTTAATCATGGTGTTCTGACATATCATTTACGTGTTCTTGAACTAAAACCTTCTTCGAGTGTGTCTGTTCTAGAAACAGATATAGAGGTTGATGTAATTGGTGCTGATCCAACTGCAGAGAGCACAAGTCAGCCTGTATTGCAACCTCTCGAATTGGGCAAGTTAGATTCTGGGGTGGTTGCAGAAGGAAGCTATGTATATTACAAGTTCCAAATAGGCGAAGATATCTGGGGAAAATTATCTTCAGGGGATGCTGAAATTGAGGTAAAAATAGAATCAGAAAACCAAGATGGGGATACTGACCTCTATGTTTCCAGACATCCATTGCTATTCCCTACACAGCACCAGCATGGTTGGTCATCTCATGATATTGGTTCAAAAGCTTTGGTCCTTGACACCAGGGATCTCGGCCTTGGACCTGGTACTTACAGTATTGGCATCTATGGTTTCAAGGGCACAACCAAGTACAAGGTGTCAGTTAGCATACGAGACAAATCTAAGTTAAAGATTGGACAACAAGCTGTCTCTTCCACATTATCTGCTGATGCAGATACGGTAGAATGCCAAAACTGTAAACATTATATACCTTCCAGGAGTATAGCACTACATGAAGCTTACTGCAGGAGGCACAATATCATCTGTCAGCATACTGGTTGTGGGGTTGTTCTAAGGAGGGATGAGGTTAAGAACCATGTCCATTGTGAAGAATGTGGGCTAGCATTTCAGAAAGAGGAAATTGAGAAGCACAAGAAAGTATTTCATGTCCCGCTGAATTGCCCTTGTGGTATTGTCCTTGAAAAAGAAAAGATGGTAAAGTTATATTCCCTTTTTTAAATTTGTTACACACTATTTCTATTGGCTTGTTAATCTTACAGCTTTTGATAACAGGTTCAACATCAATCTGTGGAGTGTCCCTTGCGACTTGTAACATGCCGGTTCTGTGGAGACATGGTCCAAGCAGGGACTTCAGCTGCAGATGTGAGGGATCGCTTAAGAGGACTTACACAACACGAGAGTGTTTGTGGATCAAGAACCGCCCCTTGTGATTCATGTGGACGTTCAGTTATGTTGAAGGATATGGACATACACCAAATTGCAGTCCACCAGAAAAATTGATTATGACTCATGAGTAAATCTTCTATTTCTCCACTGGTGACTTTGGAGTCAAAATGCTGCTTGAACTTAAAGCTCTGGCTGTTGATTCATGTATTCAGGCAGTTGTATATTTTAGTCTTTATTTGTGATTCTCAACCACTTTAAGGGTTGCAAGGCAAAGGGAGGGGCGGGTTGATGATTTGTAGCCCTTTGCTGTGACTTCGAAAATATTATCAATTTATCATCAATACTTGTAATTTCAGAGAACATTCCAAAATCTTAACCCTTTTCACCTTCTCTTTACCTTGTATGTGTAGATCTGGGCAACACAACTCTACATTTTACTTGACGGTTTTCGCTACAAGCATTTCCCTATCAGTGTTTGGTGGAATGGGGTGTCCCATTTGCTTGAGGAGGATGAACACAGGCTCCATTATCCGTTCATCCTTCCACCATTTCTTGTTATGTTACATTTTGGTGTTGTATAGTTGGTAATAGTAGAGTAATTATTCAAGGAATAGGTTATAACAATTGGGTACCATGGGTGACATATTTTGGGTACTACAGCTGAAATGGTTGAACGGGCACCACTGCTGAAATAGTTTGGGTACTGCATGGTGTTGAAATATTTTGTTTCAACTATTTGCTACTTTATTCAATTGTTAAGCTAAAGTGTTTTCCATTATAGAAAGATGATATTTTTTTAGGACCGATTAAAAAGAAAATGTATCACATAAATGGAGAGTGAGAAAATATTGATTTTAGTTGACGACAGATCTCGCCATTTTTAAAAATATGTATTCTACCAGATTGTCAAAATTTTTTTTGTTATGTTTTTAATTTTTTTCTCCGATGGGCCTTGTAAGAATTAACTAACGAGTGTCATTGATTTTTGGTCAATTTACATAGATAATATATTATATGTCCTTATCTACGAGTTATAACACATCTTTTATTTTTACCTAGATTAGTCTTATTTTTCTTATAAGAAATAGCAAAAATACTTATCTCCTACTCTCTCTTTTTTCTTCTCCTCTCTCTCTCTCTTGTTTTTTTTGTTTCTGTCCGTCTTCTCTTTTCTTTTTCTTCTGTCTCCTTCTCCTTCTCTTTTACCTTATTTTAAAAAAAAAACAATTTCAATTATTTTAATTTAAGACTTGATTTTGAATTGGTATTATTACAAATAATTTTAAAAAATAATTGAGACTTAAATTTATTTATTTTGAAGATACTAAAATATGAAAAAAAAATTTTGGCGTCATTAATAAAAGAAATAAATATAAATTACAATTATAATGCATTTTGAATTCAATGTATTATACATATTATAGGCATTTTTCAATGCACATGGTGAATATATAATTAAAACATTTTTAATACAAATGTATTATAAATATTATGTATGAATTTCAAATATTTCGGTACAATTTAAATTAATTTTAAGCTATTAAAAATGTATTATATTTGTTGGAATAACAACAATCGAATTTATAATAATGTAAAATATTGAATTCGAATTGTATTATAACTATCGTTTATATTTATACAATTTTAATACAACTTTAATACACATTTTTTAGAGTTTCGCCTCTTCTTATTCGGTAAATCACCACCACCAGACCACCGATTGTTTATATTTAATACAGTTTTGATACAACTTTTCAGAACTTCACCTAATATATAACTAAAATATTTTTAATACAAATATATTAGAAGTATTATATGTGAATTTCAAATATTTTAGTACTATTTAAATTAGTTTACATATATTATATTTGTTCTGAAATAATAACTATCGAATTTATAATAATGTATAATATCGAATTCGACTTTAGTACAACTTTAATAATAACTATCAAATTTAATACAACTTTAATACAGATTTTTAGAGTTTCACCTCTTCTTTTTCGTAATCACCACCACCAAACCACCGATTGTTTATATTTAATACAGTTTTAATACAACTTTAATACAATTTTTCAGAACTTCACTTGATATACAATTTTAATACAGATTTATATCAAATGGTTATTAAAGCTAAAATTTTGTCATATATGGTAATAAAAATAAAGTTACACTTAAAAGCATAATTAATCAAATAAAATATATTATTTATATAAAAATTCCTTTTTAGTATTAGCGACCAATTATTAATCTTTTTAACCACCAGTTTTTATCCCCTTGCTAATATTAAATTGAAAATGTCTTTTACCGACCGAAAAAAATATTGTCGCTATAAATACATTTTTAACGACTGGATTCTTATTCCTTCGTTAAGAGTTGGTCGTTAAAAATCAAATTTCCTGTGGTGTTGATTTTTCTTGTGTATTAGGCCCATAGATCTGGCGCCTCGGAGCACCAAAATTTTTTTCCTGAAAATACTTTATAAGGACCTCCGTAATGAGTTGGGGAAGCGTTATGTACAATCCCACCATTTTTTTCATTTATAAGCCAACTTTTAGAAATTACACGACTTTCTTGGTTTTCATGTGTATTAGCCCATCGATCTGGCGCCTCGGAGCACAAATTTTTTTTTTCTTTCTGAAAATACTTTTTGAGGACCTCTGTAATGAGTTGGGGAAGCGTTATGTACAATCCCACCATTTTTTCAGGCATAATATCACATTTACAAGCAACCTTTTAGAAATTACGCGACTTTCTTGGTTTTCTCGTGTATCTGGCGCCTCGGAGCATCCAATTTTTTTTCTTCTGAAAATACTTTATGAGGACCTCTGTAATGAGTTGGGGAAGCGTTAAGTACAATACCACCATTTTTTCAGGCATATTTTCGCATTTAAAAGCTAACTTTTAGAAAATACGCAACTTTCTTTATTTTTTTGTGTCTATTAGCCCATAGATCTGGCGCCTCGGAGCACCGAAAATTTTTTCTGAAAAAACTTTATGAGGACTTTCACAATGAGTTGTGGAAGTGTTACGTACAGTTCCACCATTTTTTCAGGCATATTTTTGCATTTACAAGCTAATTTAAGAAATTACGTGACTTTCTTGGTTTATCATGTGTATTAGATCATGGATCTGGCGCCTCGGAGCACCCAAAATGTTTTTCTGAAAAAACATTATGAGGATCTTAGTAATGACTTTGGGAAGCGTTATGTATAGTTCCACTTTTTTTTCCAGGCATATTTTCGCATTTACAAGCTAACTTTTAGAATTTACGCGACTTTCTTGGTTTTTCGTGTGTATTAGCCCATAGATCTGGCGCCTCGGAGTAACCAAAATTTTTTCTGAAAAAACTTTTTGAGGACCTCTGTAATGAGTTGGGGAAGCGTTACGTACAGTCCCACCATTTTTTCAGGTATATTTCCGCATTTACAAGCCAACTTTGAGAAATAACGTGACTTTCTTGATTTTTTGTATGTATTAGCCCATGGATCTGGCATCTCGGAGCACCAAAAACTTTTTTCTGAAAATACTTTATGAGGACTTTTGTAATGAGTTGGGGAAGCGTTATGTTTATTCCCACAATTTTTTTCAAGCATATTTTCACATTTACAAGCCAACATTTAGGAATTACGCGACTTTCTTGATTTTTTGTGTGTATTAACCCATGAATATGGCACCTCGGAGCACCAAAAAGCATATTTTCATATTTACAAGCTAACTTTTAGAAATTACACGACTTTTTTTGTTTTTCGTGTGTATTAGCCCATGTATCTGGTGCCTCGGAGCACCCATAATTTTTTTCTAAAATTTTTTTATGAGGACCTCCGTAATTAGTTGGGGAAGCATTACGTACCGTCTCACCATTTTATTTCAGGCATATTTTCACATTTATAAGTCAATTTTTAGGAATTACACGACTTTCTTGGTTTTTTTCATGTGTATTGGCCCATAGATCTGGCGTCTCAGAGCACCCAATTTTTTTTTTGTGTGTATTAGCCCATAAATCTAGCGCCTCAGATTTTCATTTTTTTTATTGGCAAAACAATGTTCATGGCTTTTTTAACATCTTACAACAGATAAATATTTGAATTATTACTTTTGGACTACCTAAAGAGCAAAGACCAACAAAAATGACAAAACTTTTCCTGAGCATTCCTTGAAGTATCAATTCAAATCGTATGACAAAATATCGTACAATATATATTATATACAATATTTTTCCATCTCAATTAATATGGTATCTTTTAATTTAACATAATTACTTTTGAAATTTGTGGTCTAAAATAAATCTTAGATATTTCTCTGACTATGAATCATTTCATTAAGGTTAAAAGTTAAATTATTTTAATCAATATAAAATATAGGGATAATGCACAAGTACCCCCTAGACTATGACCGTAATCCCAGAGACACACCTAAACTTAACTAGGGTCGTATTACCCACCTGAAATAATATTTACACACGTGGCAACGCGAGTGTGTACAAACACAACCAACTTGGGTGGTTGAAGGTGCCACGTCAGCACAAAAGGTGCACAAAAATACAAAAAAATGAGTTAAGGTTGGAAATAGGACCCTAGTTAAGTTTATGTGTATCTTTGAAATTTCAGTCATAGTCTAGGGGGTACTTGTGCCTCATCCCTAAAATATGTCATTGAAGTATATCATATATGTTGAGACTAAGGGGGGGGGGGGAATTACTTCTCTTTGAGAAAGGAAGTTTTGCATTTCAATTAACGAGTTATTTGCCCAGATGGTCACTCGTATTTTGCGAATTGTCTATGAAAATTATTTGTGTTTCTTTTAGAATAAAAATGTCATTCAACTATTTCTATTTTTCTCAAAAAAATAGTAAACAATTCAAAAACTTTCTTCTCTCTTAGCTCGCATATGAAACAAAAGTAATTTTAGTATGCAATTGACGGAAATTGACTCCAAGAATAACAATATAGAGGATGGAGAAACATACAATTTCATTTTTGAAATCATTTTAAGAGAAATAAAACGTCAAAAAGAATATAAATCAACTAAACTAAAAAAAATTACTCACTAAACTCACAGCCATTCATCACCCACAATGCACATTACCCGACGTGTCTTCATCTGATTAGACCTTCACATTTCAATTCTCAAGTCCAATTCAAATAGGTGATTTTTAGTGGGCCCAACGGCCATGTCCGCTCCTAACGGATACTTAAATCATTTATTTATTGCTTTTGTATTTTACGTTCACATTTTTCCATCGTTTTACATTAGAAGGAATGGCGGCGAATTCATCGTGGCGACGAGACAAGCAATGGCGGCGAATTCATCGGCGTTGGAGAATAATCAGATCGGAAAATTGAATGTCGGAGCGGCCAAGAAAGGACTGTCTCTGCTAGGAACTCAATTTTTCATTCCTCCAAACTTGTGAGTCTTTCTCTTTAGAAAGAATGGCGGCGAATTCATCCTGGCGAAGAGACAAGCAATGGCGGCGAATTGATCGGCAAGGAACTCGATTTCTCAATCCTCCAAACTTGTGAGTTTTTCTCTTTCTCATTCCTCAATTGGAGTACTGGGTTCGATGATTCACTTTTTTGTATGTTGGTTATGGGGTTTCTTGCGTAAATTTGTGTATACAAGGAATACGTAGATGGATATTGTGATTTCTTTTTTGAGGTTTTTCTTTCTTGGATTAAATAAGTAAAATGGTTAATGTTATGTGGGGTTTCATGAAAAACTGATTGATATGCAAGGATTTGCGGGATTTCTTTTTTGTTTTTTGGTCGAGATTGTGATATTCGGACGTTGAATTCTTTGTTTATTGACTTCCCTTGTATAAACAAGTTCACTGTTTTATTACTGTGGCATTTTTCAGTGTTGACTTAGACTATCCTTGGGAGGTTATCTCATCCCCATAAAAGATTGCTTCTTGTATCTGAAATTGGAAATATGTATCTGTTTCCTGGACGAGGGAGCCACCTTTGGAACAATTCCGTCAAATGGTGATGACATAGGCGTCCAAAAGAAGTGCTAAAACCATAGTGGCTGAGCATTCGATATCTCATATCTCCAACTAGACAAAACCATCACATATATAAAGCTGTATTAAAAAAAAAGAAGATATCTTATTTAACTTGTTTTCTTAAAGACAAAAAGGAGTTGCTTCAAGTTGTCAAATATAAACGACGTATCCTAAATTTGTACTATTTGATGAAATGGAATTTCATTTTAACCTTTAAAGATATGCTGGACTCGTTGGAATTTTTTAATATGTAGTGTCATCAAGTCCACCTTTCTATAATTGTTGCAGTACCTCCATATTACCGATTATCAACAGAAACCTGTACCTCACTAAAAAAAAAAAAATTGGATGCGAAAGCTAAAGATATATGCCTTCAGTAATAGTATAATCGAGGTCGATAATTTGCTTTATAAGATGATAGAGAACTTAACTGCTTATGTAAGACCTATTTGTGGTTAACAAAACGATTCACCTCCGCATTTTGTTGCTTATATAATTATATTACTCTCTTTCTCAGGACGGATAAGTGGGCAGAAAGCGAATTGGGAACAAAATGGGGAGATAAATGGGAGGAGAAATTTTTTGCTGGCATTGGTTCACAGCAAGGGGAGACTTGGTATGCATCACTCAGCAGCGAAAGTAGGTCCTATCTTGTTTTTCCCATTGTTGTCAACTTTATTTACACATTTTTATTTTATGCATACTAACTTGGAATCATTTTTGGCTTTGGAAGGCACCATGTATACCCAAGATTGTAAGCATTAAGAAGAACATTTCTACTTGCAACAGTAATGCAGTTTCCTCAGGGACTGCTGTTCTGCCAGCATCCTCCTCTGTCAGACCAAGCAGCAAACCTGTTTCTATTCAAAGAAGTGATGCAGTTGTGCCTAAGATCACTGCCATTCCTCTACCTGCCACTTGCAGATGGATCATTAGTCTCCATGGATGAATCTATGTCAACTTCTGACACAGTGAGAAGTCCTGAGGTCGAATACATAGATGACCATGAATCGGCTGCAGTTGATTCCATTGAGAAGAAGGCGTGTAGCACCCTCTACATCTCAGAACATGTCAAAGCAGCATGTTTTGATCTTTTCAGCAGAGAGTAGTCATTGTTCTAGCGTTTCATTTTAACTATAACATCTCTATTTATACAATTTATCTATTTTTGATTCCTGCAGCAGATATATGCAAGAGAGATGTTCTTTGTGGACTTGGAATCAGGGGATAAAATTGTAAACATGGATAACAATCTTGTTGACCCACAGTTATGTGCTACAATGGCCTGTGACATATACAAACACTTGAGAACCTCTGAGGTATAAAAATGTTTATCCTCTATCTTTTTTCAGCTCTTTGAATTGGATGTTGCTGCTAACTTTAACTGAATTGCAGTTTTACTAAAATAAAATAAAAGTATGTAACATTTCAAGAAAAAGTGTACTGTATACACACTACAAAGTGCTGTAAAAGTATAGCACACAAAATTTTGAAAAAATGAGATATCTTTCTCCCTTTCCAGCGAACACTTTTGGGTTTTGTCTTTCTCAGTTCAGAGCTGACGTTAGGAAGTTGAGGCTGACAGAGTATTACCAATGCTGAAATTAATATAATTTTGTTTTCAGTTAACTTAGCTTGCAACCACCAATTTCTTCAATGCTTGTTGAACTGGAATTGTGGTTTATTAGACAGCGGTTATACTTTTGAATGTAATTTTGAAGCAAAGTTTGAAACTCTGATTGTGTTTTTTTAGAGCTTAGTTGTACTTATGTTTCTAATTTGAACCAAAGATATATTTACAAACAAACTTACGGTCTAATACAAAATATGTTTATTTCAACATTTTTTTTCTTCTTTTGATAGGACTCACACGATTGACTGTAGTTAAAACGGATGTCCAAAGATTAGCATCATATCTTAGCATCATATCTACTTACTCTATATCCTGCTCTTACAAGGTTCATTTTTAAAACATATAGAATGTTGATGTGTAAAACATTTTAGCTAATGTCAAACCACCTCTGCTACTTACATGCACTCTGATCTATCCTGCTGCAGACGTAACTTTTTTTCATGGATTTACCTCAGATTTGATCCGCGTTGGTGTTATCAATCCAAATGAAAACATACCAAACTTGAATGTATTTTTATAATCTTTCAAAGTGGTCTGCAGATTTCCGACTGTTAAAACAGACCACATTCAATACAAGTAACAACAGAAGTAGTAATTGTTCTATTTTACCCGTATTTATCAATCAAAATTTGTATTAAATATAAATGCACATTGTTTTCGTTGGGCCCGTGCTGGCACGGGCACCAACTGTCTAGTGTTTCAACAGATTTCATGGTGAGGTAACTTCTAATATCTTTCTTCTCTAAAGCTGTGTCCCTGATGGAATATCAGCATACTGAAACTTATGAACAAATATCGATGAGCACAGTAATTTGTCAGTTTGATTTGGAGCTTATTTTAGGTTGCCGAGGAGTACAGGCTTGTCCCAGACACTCTTGCATTAGATTGATGGACAGTCAACGACTAGAGTTGCTTGGAGTGGCTTGCATGATGATCGCATCGTAACTACCTTCTGACCTCTACTGCATATGTTTTCGCCATGATCTTTACAAATTTTTCCTAGAGTGCTTTTCATATTCACGTTTCCTCAAATATTACAAGCATATCTGTATGCTCCAGTAGTTTGGTGTTGGTTTTTGTTATTTTATTTTCTATTTTTTTGGTGAGGTATTGAGTTTCATCTGCTATGTATTTTGCTTCTTCCATTTGTTTCTTATTGTGCTTATGTAAGTTAGCTTGGTATTGTCTATAAATATTACAAGCATCTGTAAGTAAATCCTCTTAAGACATGAGTATGGGAAATGATTTATTGCAGAAAATATGGGAGATCTGTGCACCTCAAGTGGAAAAGTCCTGCTACATAACAGACAACACTTACTACAAGGAGGTATATATGATCTTGATTCACAAAACATGCAGTTGTTAAACATTGCAGTGGTACTAAGACTTGCGTATTATGCAGGTGTTGCAAATGGAGTCGACACCGGGGCGGGGGGACTCGAGGTGGATGAAGGGGGTGGGGGGTGGGGGGGTGGTCTCTGCGGCAAGTCGCCTCGGCGCAGGGGGAGAAGGGTGGGGGGCAAGACTTGCGTATTATGCAGGTGTTGCAAATGGAGTCGACGCCGGGGCGGGGGGCCTCGAGGCGGACAAGGCGGGGGGCCCCAAGTAGGACAAGGTGGGGGTGGGGTCTTCGGGGCAAGTCGCCTCGGGGAGGGTGGTCGGGGGCTCCGGGGCACGGCGCCTCGAGGACGGGGGATAGGGTGGGGGGCTCCGGGGCACGGTGC